>OX451736.1:745782599-746382599 GCA_948472305.1 Vicia faba | reverse complement strand
GAACCATAAATAATCAACTAAACCTTGTTGATCAAAATAAATGAACTTGACGTCTCCATCATTCAAAGCAACGCACAGTCGAACACATAAACTGATCCGACACAATCCTTTTTTATTGATTCTTACCAGGTACTGTAAATCCAAACTGCACACCTTCTTTGACTGGCTCAAACAACATGAATTCAAACCACTGTCTCTTTCACTGATTAAATCAAAACAACGCGAATTTTAACCCGAATCTCGGAATAAACTGCAAAGTGTTGTGGAATTTAAATCCTTCTGAGAACATGCCCACAAAACCTTGACTCCTGACTAAATGCCAAATAACGTTCGCCTGATCAAAATTGAACCAAAAATCATCCAAAACCCTAAGCCCACTGTGAAACAATCCAGAGTCCTGAAAATCAGTAAAACCCTAATTTTGTTTTTGACTGGCGAGAAAAGTCCGTTTGTCCGATTCTTGAGCCAGTTTAAAAAAAAATCAGGAAAGGCTTGAAGCTGAGATTTCTTGGGGAAAAATGCGAGGGCAAATTTTGGGGTACAACAAACATCCTAAATCTTTCCTATCTTGATTCTGACCTCAATTATTTTATCATAAGTCATCATTTCAGCAAAAGAGTCAGAAGTTCTATAGGCAGTATAAAAATGACCCTGTAGCATGGTGGTAAACATATCCATGATTTCTTTTTCCATCATATGAGGTTGCACTCTAGCCGCCATCTCGCGCCACCTTTGCACATACTCTTTGAATGACTCTTTCTACCTCTGTGACAAATTCTGCAATTGAGTTCGGGTAAGTTCCATGTCACTGTTATATCGATAATGTTGGACAAAAGCTTCAACTAGCTCTCTCCAGGTACGGATACAGTTGCTCTCAAGTTGCATGTACCATTCTAATGGCCCACCAGTCAAACTGTCCTGAAAGAAGTGCATGAGTAGCTTCTCGTCATTGGAGTATGCGGACATCCTCTTGTAGTAATACTTGACATGTGTCCTTGGATAGGAGGTGAGTTTGTACTTCTCAAAGTCCGACACTTTAAATTTCATAGGAATCTTAACTTAGGGGACTAGACCCAAATTAGTCATATCAAGACCCATGGCACCTTAATTCTCAAAAGCCCGCATATGCTCCTCGAGCATATGCAACTTCTTATCAGCTTCAGTAGGTTTTCAACATTAGATATCAAGTCCTCATAGTTATCATCCTCAAGTTGTTGAGCAGGTATATGAACAGGCCTTGGTTGAACGAAAGATTGTTCATTATTCTGACGAGTAGGAGTGGATGGAGGTAGATTTCCCACAACATGATTCACATGGATACCTTGATTATTTCCAATAGGATTACCAATATTAGCACCAAGACCATTTTGAATATTACCACCAAGATTACCACCAGGATTCACATTCAGATTCGCGTTCATATTTTTACCACATAGATTACCATTCAGATTTACAGCATTTCCCGAAGAAGTGACCAGAGTTTTAACCCTTTCATTTGTAGTCGCAGAAGGCCTCACAATTAAGGCTCTTAACTCTTCCTACTGACGGGCCATATTTTCTATGATCTCCGTCAATTGTTCAACACGAGTGTCCATCTTGGCACCCATAGCAGTAACATCGACTTGGATTTGTTCCATATGTCTTCTTGAATTACCCTTGGTGTTGTACCGGTGAGACTTGGAAGTAGCAATCTCTAAAAAGAAACCCGGATCAAAAGTAAGAAGACCTGCTGGAATTTACCTGTCATGATATGATAGGAATGAATTCATAATTACGCATGCAATTTTTTACCATTTCTAGGAATATCCTGATTTTATCAAGAATATCAAGCAACAAGATATAAATATATTATCATTAAAGAAAGAGTTTGCTCATGTCATAAAATAACCATTCTATTGTACCCCGAAATTTTCCCTCCCTATTCTTCAAGACATTTCTCACAAAAGATCTCAAATGCTCAAGGATTCTCAAAGAGTTTATCAGACAAGCTCACTTTCTAAGCACTGAGACCACAAATTAGGGTTTTGGTTTTCACAAGGAAATTTGGACTTATAATGCCTCAAATGACTTTAATGGTTCATAATAGACCTCCAAGAATGTTCATGCCAAGTTTTAAGTCTTGCATCTCAAAATTACTCAGTCGATTGCTCAGATGGCTGAAAATCAACTGTGTTGGGTAAAAAGTCAATTGTGATCAATATACAGTCAAACTTCAAGATTTTTGGTTCACATCAATATTTTGAAGTCATATTCAAAAATTGATCAAGAGTTGATCATAATTCCTCAAGGAAAGCATTCAAATCATCAAAGGGGCAAAATTGTCAAAATTAGGGTTTTAACTGAGAATGATTGATCATTGACTTTTGACCTAGTACATGACCTAATGGCTTGAAGCATGATCTTAAGAGTTCAAACATAATATCTTGACCTAATTTCATGTTTCAAAACATCCTCAAAGATCATGTGATTGATAGTTGAAATTTGGATCAACTGATGAAAAGTCAACTAACACACAAAAGTCAAACTTTGACTTTTTGGTCAACATTGAATTTCAAAGATCAAGGTTCATAAATACATTCAAAAATATCAAACTTGATCATCAAGGATCAAGAAAGTCAAGAAAATTCAACAAAAAGTCAATATTTCCAAGACTTAGAAAAATTCCAAGTGTTTTTATCCTTATTAAATTCACTACTTCATGACCATTTTTCACCAAGATGCAAGATGATTCAAAGGAAACTTTCAATATGAAAGTTGTAGGGTAAAATACTCATTTTGGTCCCTTAACTATATCCTTGGATTCACATTGGTCCCTTAACTTTTTTTTCGTGTCATTTTGGTCCCTTAACTTTCAAAAAGTTTCATTTTAGTCTTTTTTGTCTAATTAGTGACGGAAAAACTTTGAAATAAAAAGGACTAAAATGAAACGCTTGGAAAGTTAAGGGCCCAAAATGACACGAAAAAAAGTTAAGGGACCAATGTGAACCCAAGGGTTTAGTTAAGGGACCAAAATGAGTATTTTGCCAAAGTTGTAGAGCATGATGAATTCTATAACTTTGTATTAAAGGGTTGATGTCCAAAAAATGCTTGGATTAGGAGATATAGTCCCATGAAGTCATGACATTTTTAACAAAACACTTAGTTAATTTTTCAACAAGTTTGGTCATATTTTTGTCCCAACTTCTTGGCCAATTTTCACCTAGTTTCCATTTGATTTAGCCAAAGTGATTGTGATACGGTGGGAGAACTGACTTGAGGTTTTGCGTTTGTATTCGCACTTGTTCGGTTTAGCAAGAGTCGCCACCGACTTTTTATTTTATCCTAAAGGAAAGGTTAAAAAGCACAGGAAAAACCTTTGAGATGTTTTCGTGGGTTCGGGGGGTAGATTATGAAAAGGGAAGGTATTAGCACCCTTTTCATCCATGGTTATCCATGGGCTCTTAGTTACTTGTTTTAGATCACTTGCCTTTGCTTTTCAATTGTTTGAAATGGTGCTTTGTGTGTGTGGTTTTGAAAATGTTTTAAAAAAAGATGCCTTGTCTAGGCAACCCTTGTAACAATTCTTTACTCGAATGTTTTACAAAAGGTGTTTGTCTTTTTGAAAAGATGTTTCAAGGTTTTGAAAGTTGTTTGGAAATTGTGTTTGTGAAGTGTGTTTTGAAAAGTAGGCAAGCGTGTTTTGCAAGTTTGATCAAGTAACTAAGAGTTGTCTACCCCTAAATTTACTCAAAGATTTTTCCTATGTTTTAACCCTTTTAACAGTATTGTTCCACCATTGTATTTGGTGGATAATCTTGTGTTAGGATGTTAACGGGACGGGCGCGGGTCATCGTTTATACCATGAATGCAATAGTGCCAAGTGTCTTTGGCAATTTTTCCTTTAAGGGACTTGATCATTTTTTAGGCAACTTCGAAAGCGTCATCGAGGGACTATGATCATTAGATTTGTTTTTGTTTGGCCAAAGATACTCAACATGCAACATGGCCCGTTTTGGAAGGCAACAAGTGGAGTAACCCTAAGGGTGAAAGTGTGCATTGTGTATTGATTGTCATGCATTTGTCTTGTGTATTAGTCAAGCTATTTGTTGGTTTTATTTACATACAAACCCTAAGTCTATCATGGCATAATTTGGAAATTTAAATGTGCGAGAATTTAAAGTCCTAAATTATTACAACATGATTATGGGGATGGGGATACAAATGTTTGAATGGGGATGTTTGACAAGGAAATAAATCTAAGCTATTACATCCATATCGAATATACAAATATTTAATTGTACAATGTAAAGTAAACACAATAAATATACAAAATGTATTATGCACAAAATGATTTTTTATGTATGAGAAAATGTTAATGTTTGAAGTATAAACAAAATAGAAAAAGATCATTTTTGAGTATTTTTGTCATTTAGGGTAAAACCCTAATTTTTGAATAAATGGTATTTATTTATTAATTATGTGCAATATTTATTAATTATATACAAAAAAATAAAAAGTATATTGTAAAAAAGTATTTTTGATGTCAAATATTAATAAAAATAAAAAGGTATTATTTTCATATTTTTGTCCTAAATATTTAATAAAATATGTACAAGTATATTTATGTATATTTAATAAACTAAATATGTACGAAAATAAAATATTAATTATTTACAAAAAAAGTATATTTTTAGAAAATGTTTTCAAAAGGTAAACAAAAAAATATTAACTGAAAAATATTTATTTTTGTATTATTTTCTTAAGGTTTTAAATAAAAAAAGCTTTTATTTTATTTGCATATATACTAAATAAAACCAAATAAATGCAAAAAAAATGTGGAAAAATATTTTTAGTGTTTTTTATATTTGAGCAAAAAATAATAAGTCAGAATCAAAAAGAAAAAATCAAAAATGATCAAAATATCACACAATGGGCCAGGGGGGTGTAAATGGAAAGTGAGGGTGCAAGCAGCAAGAACAACTCAGGCCCAGCCCAAGTCACCCTTCTTCAACCTCCAGCTTTGTTTGAATAGAAAAACGCGCGCCTTCTTGTTCATCATACAAACTCCTGATTCTTTGACTTTTAGCAAAAACTCATAACATCAATAATGTAGAGCATCAAGTCACGATTTCAAACATATAAAAAAGTTTACCTAACTCCCAGAAACGAGGGAGAATTTCTCCATCCCCAATTTCTGACCTAAGTTTTCTTCAATGTTCATGACCAAAATTCACACAGCACGCGTAATAAAAATGAAAAGTAAATACATGGATGGCTTCAGGGCTATGAGTAGAACATGCTTTCTTCACAAACTTAAGCCTAACTCTTCCTAGTATGAGAGATAGAAGTCCAAGGTTTACCTGTCTCAGCTTGATTCGAACAGAGCAATGTAGGTATGTTCAATGGAGTTTGAGGATTTGTACAGCTTGCCTGAGGTCCAAGGAACCTTCTCCAACACCTAGCTTGCTCTGGAACTGCCTGTATCGAGCTATGGAAGTCAACCTGGACAGCTGAAAAGTGAAAATGGCAAACTTGGTTATGGGTGTTACAGCTCAAGTTCAATGCTTGGAATAGCTTGTGTGGATAGTATGGAACATGTTTGAACTCTTTTTAGCCAAAATGCACGAGTGGAAATGTTTGTGGAAGTCAAGTTGCAGAACTTGCTCTGTTTCTGCAGCAAGAGGGTATTTTTGTGTTTGAGGAGGTTTGAGGGGTGGTTGATTCGTGCCTTAGGTCAGTTAGGGAGTGTGAAAGATGTTTGCAAAGTTTTCTTTGGCTGGTTTTTACAAGAATGAGAGATTGGTGTCTTTTGCCAACTTGCTTGTTTTTGAAGTAAGAAGGTTCAAGTCCTTATGCAGGCCTGTGTACTCTCTCTATCTATGCTGCACAAAATGCTCTTGAACAGTGGGATTTGTCTACAATCTATTGCCTCAAAAGATCTGCTTGTACTTCAAAGATCATGTAACTTGACATAAAGCATTACTTTTCAAAAATGGCAAAGTTGCTTTTTCTAATTATGGATTAATCTTGCATGTAATGACCAAATGAACAAAATAATGCTTGAACACAATGGTTTGGCATTTAATTATTGAGTGTGGAGAGGATTAGAGGCCTGTAAGCTAGCATAAACCATGCTGAGTTGAAAATGCCAATGTTATGAACATGTATTTGGCTATGAACAAAAGTGGTTTTTGCCCATCTTTGCACATTCAATTCTCCCTAACCACAAGGGTTTTTGAGAAGTTCTTGGACAATTTGGAAAGCTTGGAATGTGTACTACAATCCATCTTTGTAATGCAAATTGAAACTCCAAGTGGAAGCATGTGAAAAATGGCCATGAAGTTGGACAAAAATCCTACCTAGAATAGGTCAAAATTTCTCTAAGTTAAAAATGTTTTGCACCCTTATTCCAAAAATCATAACTTGAGCTACAAGCTTCTTTTTAGGAAACTTTGTAAATCAAAGTTGTAGATTTTGCAATGGACTACAACTTTCATGTTTTGAGTTTTGTTTGAATCCATTTGCATCTTGGTGAAAAAATAGGACAAAGTTAGGAAAAAATAAGGAAATTTCATAACTTAGAAAAATTCTAAGCTATGAAATTTTCTCATTCTAAACCCTAATTTGCAATTTTGGGTTTCTTGATGAACAAGTTTCATAATTTGACATGTCTTGATGAAAAATGAATCTTGGCACTTGATTTTGACCAAAAAGTCAAAGTTTGACTTTTCAGTATACAGTCAAATTTTGATCAGTTGACTGAAAAATTCATCTGTCAATCCTGTGCAATTGAGATCTTTTGAGCTTGTTGAATGTGTCAAGACAATTCCATTGAGTCCTTGAGTCCATGTGTGAGCTTGATTTGCCATTGGTTAGGTCAAACAGTCAAAAATTGCCTTTGTGCAGTCAAAACCCTAAAAATGACCATTTTGCCCTTTTGGTGATCTGATCAAATTTCCTGTGGAATTGTGATCCAAACTTGACCAAATGGTTCATATGAGTTCATTATGTTGATGTGGGTCAAAAATCATGAGGTTTGACTGTCAATTGGCCACAGTTGACTTTTCCCCCAATATAGCTGATTTTTAGGTCAACTGTCCAATTGACTGGGCAAAGATTGGAATCAAGGCTTGAAACTTGATATGAATAAACTTGTAAGTCCAACATGAAGCATGAAAGTCACTTTTGGAATTTTAGGTCAAAACATCTTTGTGCAAACTCAAACCCTAATTTGGGTCAACAGTGCAAGGAGGAGTCTTGAGCAGTGCAAATCCTAACTTGATCTTGAGCTCCAAGAGTCTTGTGGTGAGAAAATGTTGATGAAAAGATAGGGAAAATTTTGGGGTACAACAGTTGCCCCTGTTCAATCTTCTTGCACCTGAAGAGTTAGATTGGCAGGTTTGCCTTTCGCGTCTCGAAGGTAAAAGGAGATTGGACACTAGAGTGCCCTTAAATTTGCACTCGTCAAAACAATGGATGCGGGAATGGGCTTAGAGATTCCATTTGGAGATGGGCTTAAAGATGCCATCTGGAGGGGTGACAGAATCTTGTCGGGGATGGGCTTAAAGATGCCATCTGGAATGCTTGTTGAACTGTATGTTGTTGATGAGTGAGTGAGTATCAGAAAGGTATCCCTGTTTGGAATATCTCTACACTGGGGATCTTGAATAAGCAATGGATTGACATCCGTGTTTGGAGGCGTCCGTAAACTGTTTTCAAAAGTTAAGTATGAACAAGCGATATATTAACATCCGTGTCTGGAGAATCCGTAAACTGTTTTCAGAAGTTAAGTCTGAACAAGCGATAGATTAACATCCGTGTCTGGAGAATCCGTAAACTGTTTTCAGAAGTCTGACGAATCTGAACAAGCGATAGGTTAACATCCGTGTCTGGAGAACCCGTAAACTGTTTTCAGAAGTCTTGAAGTTGAATAAGCAATAGAGCAGCATCCATGTTGGGAAGCGTCCATAAACTGTTTTCAAAAGTTGCATCTGAACAAGCGATAGGTTGACATCCGTATCTGGAGAACCCGTAAACTGTTTTCAGAAGTTGAAGAATCTGAACAAGCGATAGGTTAACATCCGTGTCTGGAGAACCCGTAAACTGTTTTCAAAGGTCTTGAAGTGAGAAGGAACCGGTGTAGGGTTTCTTGATGATGAACCCGTGTAAAACTGCATCTTGGATTTTGAGAAGGAACCGGTGTAGGGTTTCCTGATGATGAGTCCATGTAAAACTGCATCTGGATGAATCTGGAATAAGTATCAGAATGTCGCCATGTCTGGGTCACATTTGAACTATCTCTAGATGGAATCTGGAATAAGTATCAGAATGTCGCCATGTCTGGGTCACATCTGAACTATCTCTGGATGGAATCTGGAATAAGTATCAGAATGTCTCCATGTCTGGGTCACATCTGAACTATCTCTAGAAGGAATCTCGGAAGATGATGATCTTTGACTGTTGATTGATCTTTCCTGAAAAGGTAAAGAGTTAGTTGTATGCAATGTCATGGTGTAATGAATTGTACTTCATCAATGTTTATGATATGAATGGATGCGCATGTAAGCTGAGTAGCTATCTTGCTGAGGATAGATGAATCCTGGATAATGAAATCTTTGACTGCTGTCGGGGAAAGTAAATCCTTGACTGCTGCAGGGGATTGCAAATCCTTTGATTGTTGAAAATGAAAAGTCCTGGGACCACTGTTGTGGAAATCAGGAGTTTGGACTGTATGCCAATCTACTGGGGATTCCTGTCTTGGGGAGATCTTCACTGGGGAATATCTGAATATCCTGTGAGGAACTGAGAATGAGAGTCTTCACTCTGCTTGGGGATTGATAGTTGGAAGTTTTAGCTCCGCTGGGGATTGACAGTTTTGGCTCCACTGGGGATCTTGAAACTTGACTCTGAGGGGAATTAGATTCTGGAAGGCTCTCTGGCTGGAGAAATCAGCTTTGAGAAAGCTCTTGTTTTGCTGAGGATCCTGAAGTTTAACTTTGTTTGGGGATTTAGGGACTCAGATTATATGCCACTTTGAGAATGAGCATCTTCATTCTGTTGGGGATATCAGGAGCTTGGGTGTATGCCAATCTACTGGGGTTTCAAAGATGAGAGTCTTCATTCTGTTAAGGGTCAAAAACTGGGAGTATACCAATCTTCTGAGGTTTTAAGGATGAGAGTCTTCATTCTTGAGAGAAACAGATTTTTCAGTTGTCTGTTATCTTGTTGGTGGTTGTAACTTCCAGCAGGTGATGAAGGAAATTTTGATGATTACTACTCCAAAATATGAAGGAACCTTGATGATTACTACTCTAAAAGATGAAGGAACCTTTGATGATTACTACTCCAAAAGATGAAGGAACCTTGATGATTACTACTCCAAAAGATGAAGGAACCTTGATGATTACTACTCCAAAAGATGAAGGAACCTTGATTACTACTTCAAAAGATGAAGGAACCTTGATGATTACTACTCCAAAATATGAAGGAACCTTGATGATTACTAGTCCAAAAGATGAAGGAACCTTGATGATTACTACTCCAAAAGATGAAGGAACCTTGATGATTACTACTCCAAAAGATGAAGGAACCTTGATGATTACTACTTCAAAAGATGAAGGAACCTTGATGATTACTACTCCAAAAGATGAAGGAACCTTGATGATTACTACTCCAAAAGATGAAGGAACCTTGATTACTACTCCAAAAGATGAAGGAACCTTGATGATTACTACTCCAAAAGATGAAGGAACCTTGATGATTACTACTCCAAAAGATGAAGGAACCTTAATGATTACTACTCCAAAAGATGAAGGAACCTTGATTACTACTTCAAAAGATGAAGGAACCTTGATTACTACTTCAAAAGATGAAGGAACCTTGATGATTACTACTCCAAAAGATGAAGGAACCTTGATGATTACTACTCCAAAAGATGAAGGAACCTTGATGATTACTACTCCAAAAGATGAAGGAACCTTGATGTTGATTGTAACTTCCAGCAGGTGATGAAGGAAATGTTGAACGACCTTGGTATTGACATTCGAATGTCCCAAGTGATGATGAGGGAGACTTGCCCCGTGTTACTCTGCAATTGAGAGATTTCTTGAAATCTTGACTGGACTGCCCCAGGTTAACTGAACTTTGAAAGATCTGTTGAAACCTTGACTGGACTGCCCCAGGTTAACTGCGCTTTGAAAGATTTTGTTGAAATCTTGACTGGACTGCCCCAGGTTAATTGGATAGTGACATGTCATGCCCCTTTGTTGATAGGAGTTTTGTCAATGGAAGTGTCATCCTTTTTTAAGTGATTTTGTTCACTGAGAGAGCTTTCGTTCATCGGATATTCGTTGTGTGAATTTCTCCGTTGTCAAAAAAATATCCATATGCAAACAATGATATTCAAGCAATGCAAAGTTTATGTTTGTCTCGAAGTTTTGAAAAATGCGTTTTTTTAGCAGAAAACTTTTTATAAGACAAAATCAACACAAGATTTAGAGCAAAGCCTTACAGGAGTCAGGATACCTTTTGTAACAGTATGCTTTCGAATTAACCCATGCTTCAATTAGGACTTTTGCAGGGTTGTAATGTGGCCTGGTTCACGGTTTAAGAAACAAAGGATAAAGGCTCAAAGTATATTTGTACCCACCCGCTCTTCGTGATGTTCTTCAATCCTAAGCTCAGTTAATTGTGCGTCGAACTCTATTCGAGTTTGGAACGACCTTTGGGTGATGGTTCACCAATTGAATTTGGAAGGCAGTCATCATCTCCTTTTTCTTTTGCAACATTTTTCATGTTGTTGAGGATTTGTAATGACCTCTTTCTTTTGATTTGTTATCCCTAACTTTTGCCTGGCTGTTCCTGTTTTCGAGATTACAGTCAGCGGGATGCCCCAGCTTTCTTAAGCTTCCTTTATAGGTTTTGGCTTAGTGGGCTTTTCTTTTTTTGAGAGATAATGACTGCCTATGAGATAAGGAACCATCACTTGTCTTTTGATTCCAGAGGAATGTTTTTCTTTTTTGATGTCGTTCGTTGTATTACGAACTGAGAGTTTGCGACTTCAATGCGCTTTTTTTTTAATTAACTAAGAGACTACCCTGCCCCAGGTTTAATCAAAGGTCTCAATTTGTTCAGAACAGAAAACTCCTACTTCTTTGGCTCGAAGGGGTTAACTAAGGATTATCTTCCTTATAAATCCAGTGTTTGGGAATTGAAAGAAATGCCTGTACATCATCAGCAAGGTCTGTTCAAAATCATATTGTATGAGATTATGGTATTGTTTCGTCATCCTCCCTTTAAAGGCTTGTAGCTTTTTATCAAGAGTTAAACATCATAAAGAAAGCATAAGAGTAGTGAAAACGAATGGATGAATTCAAGACAAACATATGCAATGCATTAATGAAACAGAGTTTGATATTAAAAGATAATTGTTTGAATAACAAAGGAAGTTACAACTTGAAAATTCAAATGAAACAAAGACACTCTCAATGATTTGGCAAAGGAGCAGTGATCATGCTGGGGTCTCTGGAGGGTCAAACTCGATCTCCTTGGCGTCGATCATGTCTTGGATCTTGTTCTTCAGAGGCCAACAGTTGTTTGTGTCATGTCCCAGACTGTCAGAGTGGTATGCACACCTTTCATTGGGATGATAGGTAGGAGCAGAAGTATTTGGGTTCCGGAGGGGAGCCCTTAATGTAATCAGCCCTGCCTGCAACATGCGTTGTAGCGCTTGACCCAGTGACATGTTGATCTTCGTGAATTGTCTTTTAAGTGCGACCTCCTTACGCTGATGCCCCTGTCTTTGTTGAGCAGGCGTAGGATTAGAGATCAAGATTGCTCCTATGTGTTGGTCATGGCGACCCTTTTGACTGTTCACTGCATTGGACTCTTTCTTCCCATTGTGGGGAATTTTCTGAGCATCAGAGGGTGTAGCTCCTTGGATTTTTCCACTTTTGATGCCAGCTTCGACTCTTTCGCCGATCAGTATTAGCTCGGTGAACCCGGCTGAGGAGCTTCTAATTAAGTGATTGAAAAGAGGCCCGGTCAAAGTTCCCATGAAGATGTCAATCAGCTCCCTATCAGTTAAAGGAGGTTGCACCCTACCAGCCAAATCTCTCCACTTTTGAGTGTATCCTTTGAAGTTCTCGTCAGAACCCATGGTCATGTTATGCAATTGCACACGAGTTGGTGCGAGATCAGCATTGTACTGATACTGTTTGTAAAAAGCCATAGCTAAATCTTCCCAGGTGTGGATGCGAGAACTCTCCAATTGATAGAACCACTCGAGTTGAGCCCCTACCAGGCTTTCTTGGAAGAAATGGATCCAAAGCTTTGGATCAGTTGTGTATGGTTGAATCTTGCGGACATAAGACTTTAGATGCATCTTAGGGCAAGAGACTCCATCATACAGGGCCAAGGTGGGGGCTTTGAACTTCGGCGGGATGACCAAACCAGAAACTAAACCCATGTCTCCTAAATCTAAGCCAGGTATTTGTTGAATCTCCATAGCACTGAGGCGATCCTCCAACTATTTGTACTTGTCATCAGTGAGAGGATATTGTTCTTCGGAGTAGTCAGCTTCAACTTCATCAATCTCCAAATTGTGGTCTTCTTCAAGACTATCCCCCATGTTGGATGGAGTTGGAAGATCTTGGGCTTTAGGTCTTCTTCTCAAGTTCAGAATGCTTGTTGCCTTTTTGGACCTCTTCTTCTTGTCTTTGAGAAGGAGAGCTTTCAGATCCTCCTGCCCTTTTCCCATAGCCAGAAGCATTTGTTGGAATTGAGCATTTAGAGCTTGGAGATCTTTCACCGTTTGTTCCGTATCCATCTTACTGAAATAAACAGTAAGAAGATAAGGAGACCTGTATGGGAGAAACCTGTCATGCAATGCATGATATGTAGATGCAATGTTTTCAAGGATCTCTTGGGGTAAACACAAGAGAATATTAGAGGTTAAACTTCGATCAACATCTTTGATTGGAAAACTTTGTATCAGTGGATGTCTTTCCACGAGAATCAAGCTCGCCATGTCAAGTGGGTCATAGCCCCTGATTCAAGTTGTTGCACTTGATCTTTGATGGCATTTGTTTAGAGGAGAAACCTCTTGCCCTTTGGTAGACGTCTGGTTCAACGTGACCCTGCATCAACAGACCCTCGAGATCCTTGAAATGGTTATTGAAAATGTTATGGTATGATGTTATGATGTTATGTATATGTATGCAAAAGCAAGTAAATGTATATACAGGTAATCATATTCACCCAAAGCAAACAACTCCTTAGGTTTAGGCTTGCATGGGGTTGTAGGTAAGTACCCTCTTGAAGTTGGTTGGCTCATCCTGTCCTAGAAATAGAAATCGGGTTCTAAGGAGCTCAATATCATTGGATTATTTTCTGTGTTCATTGTTTTGGTTTAGCCACTTAACTGGCGACCAAAATATTCCAAGAAAACAACCCTCAATGAGTGTAGTATCGAGTATCTACCAACTTCGGACTGCACCAAAGTCGGTCATCTCACTACCCCTAAAAAGGCCAAGATGGTCAAGTAAGGTTCTAAGAGTTCGTTAGTGCTTCACGACATCACTCAGCGGCCCTGTACTCTCCTTGATTGAACTCAAGGGTTACCGGTACTCACAAATATGTCACACTAACATAGCTTACTGTTTCAACCATGTCGGTATACCCCGCACAGTTCCCTCACAGTTTTATTGCTATTTACCTAAAAAGGTGCCCCCAAATTCGGGTGTAGGATTTACAACCAACCCAAACAAGGACCAAAAAAGTAAAGCAATCAAAGCAAGTATGTATGGGTGATCTAAAACCCTAAGGTAACCCCACTTTTAAAGGAATCCCCAGCAGAGTCGCCAGTTCTGTGATACGGTGGGAGAACTGACTTAAGGTTTTGCGTTTGTATTCGCACTTATTCGGTTTAGCAAGAGTCGCCACCGACTTTTTATTTTATCTTAAAGGAAAGGTTAAAAAGCACAGGAAAAACCTTTGAGATGTTTTCGTGGGTTCGGGGGGTAGATTATGAAAAGGGAAGGTATTAGCACCCTTTTCATCCATGGTTATCCATGGGCTCTTAGTTACTTGTTTTAGATCACTTGCCTTTGCTTTTCAATTGTTTGAAATGGTGCTTTGTGTGTGTGGTTTTGAAAATGTTTTAAAAAAAGATGCCTTGTCTAGGCAACCCTTGTAACAATTCTTTACTCGAATGTTTTACAAAAGGTGTTTGTCTTTTTGAAAAGATGTTTCAAGGTTTTGAAAGTTGTTTGGAAATTGTGTTTGTGAAGTGTGTTTTGAAAAGTAGGCAAGCGTGTTTTGCAAGTTTGATCAAGTAACTAAGAGTTGTCTACCCCTAAATTTACTCAAAGATTTTTCCTATGTTTTAACCCTTTTAACAGTATTGTTCCACCATTGTATTTGGTGGACAATCTTGTGTTAGGATGTTAACGGGACGGGCGCGGATCATCGTTTAGACCATGAATGCAATAGTGCTAAGTGTCTTTGGCAATTTTTCCTTTAAGGGACTTGATCATTTTTTAGGCAACTTCGAAAGCGTCATCGAGGGACTATGATCATTTGATTTGTTTTTGTTTGGCCAAAGATACTCAACATGCAACATGGCCCGTTTTGGAAGGCAACAAGTGGAGTAACCCTAAGGGTGCAAGTGTGCATTGTGTATTGATTGTCATGCATTTGTCTTGTGTATTAGTCAAGCTATTTGTTGGTTTTATTTACATACAAACCCTAAGTCTATCATGGCATAATTTGGAAATTTAAATGTGCGAGAATTTAAAGTCCTAAATTATTACAACATGATTATGGGGATGGGGATACAAATGTTTGAATGGGGATGTTTGACAAGGAAATAAATCTAAGCTATTACATCCATATCGAATATACAAATATTTAATTGTACAATGTAAAGTAAACACAATAAATATACAAAATGTATTATGCACAAAATGATTTTTTATGTATGAGAAAATGTTTTTAATGTTTGAAGTATAAACAAAATAGAAAAAGATCATTTTTGAGTATTTTTGTCATTTAGGGTAAAACCCTAATTTTTGAATAAATGGTATTTATTTATTAATTATGTACAATATTTATTAATTATATACAAAAAAATAAAAAGTATATTGTAAAAAAGTATTTTTGATGTCAAATATTAATAAAAATAAAAAGGTATTATTTTCATATTTTTGTCCTAAATATTTAATAAAATATGTACAAGTATATTTATGTATATTTAATAAACTAAATATGTACGAAAATAAAATATTAATTATTTACAAAAAAAAGTATATTTTTAGAAAATGTTTTCAAAAGGTAAACAAAAAAATATTAACTGAAAAATATTTATTTTTGTATTATTTTCTTAAGGTTTTAAATAAAAAAAGCTTTTATTTTATTTGCATATATACTAAATAAAACAAAATAAATGCCAAATAAATGCAAAAAAATGTGGAAAAATATTTTTAGTGTTTTTTATATTTGAGCAAAAAATAATAAGTCAGAATCTAAAAGAAAAAATCAAAAATGATCAAAATATCACACAATGGGCCAGGGGGGTGTAAATGGAAAGTGAGGGTGCAAGCAGCAAGAACAACTCAGGCCCAGCCCAAGTCACCCTTCTTCAACCTCCAGCTCTGTTTGAATAGCAAAACGCGCGCCTTCTTGTTCATCATACAAACTCCTGATTCTTTGACTTTTAGCAAAAACTCATAACATCAATAATGTAGAGTATCAAGTCACGATTTCAAACATATAAAAAAGTTGACCTAACTCCCAGAAACGAGGGAGAATTTCTCCATCCCCAATTTCTGACCTAAGTTTTCTTCAATGTTCATGACCAAAATTCACACAGCACGCGTAATAAAAATGAAAAGTAAATACATGGATGGCTTCAGGGCTATGAGTAGAACATGCTTTCTTCACAAACTTAAGCCTAACTCTTCCTAGTTTGAGAGATAGAAGTCCAAGGTTTACCTGTCTCAGCTTGATTCGAACAGAGCAATGTAGGTATGTTCAATGGAGTTTAAGGATTTGTAAAGCTTGCCTGAGGTCCAAGAAACCTTCTCCGACACCTAGCTTGCTCTGGAACTGCTTGTATCGAGCTATGGAAGTCAACCTGCACAACTGAAAAGTGAAAATGGAAAACTTGGTTATGGGTGTTACAGCTCGAGTTCAATGCTTGGAATAGCTTGTATGGATAGTATGGAACATGTTTGAACTCTTTTTAGCCAAAATGCACAAGTGGAAATGTTTGTGGAAGTCAAGTTGCAGAACTTGCTCTGTTTCTGCAGCAAGAGGGTATTTTTGTGTTTGAGGAGGTTTGAGGGGTGGTTGATTCGTGCCTTAGGTCAGTTAGGGAGTGTGAAAGATGTTTGCAAAGTTTGCTTTGGCTGGTTTTTACAGGAATGAGAGATTGGTGTCTTTTGCCAACTTGCTTGTTTTTGAAGTAAGAAGGTTCAAGTCCTTATGCAGGCCTGTGTACTCTCTCTATCTATGTTGCACAAAATGCTCTTGAACAGTGGGATTTGTCTATAATCTCTTGCCTCAAAAGATCTGCTTGTACTTCAAAGATCATGTAACTTGACATAAAGCATTACTTTTCAAAAATGGCAAAGTTGCTTTTTCTAATTATGGATTAATCTTGCATGTAATGACCAAATGAACAAAATAATGCTTGAACACAATGGTTTGGCATTTAATTATTGAGTGTGGAGAGGATTAGAGGCCTGTAAGCTAGCATAAACCATGCTGAGTTGAAAATGCCAATGTTATGAACATGTATTTGGCTATGAACAAAAGTGGTTTTTGCCCATCTTTGCAAATTCGATTCTCCCTAACCACAAGGGTGTTTGAGAAGTTCTTGGACAATTTGGAAAGCTTGGAATGTGTACTACCATCCATCTTTGTAATTAAAATTGAAACTCCAAGTGGAAGCATGTGAAAAATGGCCATGAAGTTGGACAAAAATCCTGCCTAGAATAGGTCAAAATTTCTCTAAGTTAAAAATGTTTTGCACCCTTATTCCAAAAATCATAACTTGAGATACAAGCTTCTTTTGAGGAAACTTTGTGAATCAAAGTTGTAGATATTGCAATGGACTACAACTTTCATGTTTTGAGTTTTTTTTGAATCCATTTGCATCTTGGTGAAACAATGGGACAAAGTTAGGAAAAAATAAGGAAATTTCATAACTTAGAAAAATTCTAAGCTATGAAATTTTCTCATTCTAAACCCTAATTTGCAATTTTGGGTTTCTTGATGAACAAGTTTCATAATTTGACATGTCTTGATGAAAAATGAATCTTGGAACTTGATTTTGACCAAAAAGTTAAAGTTTGACTTTTCAGTATACAGTCAAATTTTGATCAGTTGACTGAAAAATTCATCTGTCAATCCTGTGCAATTGAGATCTTTTGAGCTTGTTGAATGTGTCAAGACAATGCCATTGAATCCTTGAGTCCATGTGTGAGCTTGATTTGCCATTGGTTAGGTCAAACAGTCAAAAATTGCCTTTGTGCAGTCAAAACCCTAAAAATGACCATTTTGCCCTTTTGGTGATCTGATCAAATTTCATGTGGAATTGTGATCCAAACTTGACCAAATGGTTCATATGAGTTCATTATGTTGATGTGGGTCAAAAATCATGAGGTTTGACTGTCAATTGGCTACAGTTGACTTTTCCCCCAATACAGCTGATTTTTAGGTCAACTGTCCAATTGATTGGGCAAAGATTGGAATCAAGGCTTGAAACTTGATATGGATAAACTTGTAAGTCCAATATGAAGCATGAAAGTCACTTTGGGCATTTTAGGTCAAAACATCTTTGTGCAAACTCAAACCCTAATTTGTGTCAACAGTGCAAGGAGGAGTCTTGAGCAGTGCAAATCCTAACTTGATCTTGAGCTCCAAGAGTCTTGTGGTGAGAAAATGTTGATGAAAAGAGAGGGCAAATTTTGGGGTACAACAGTGGTCAACATGAAGGTTGTAGACAATTTTTCAATATTTTCAAAATGTCCAAGAACTTAAAGAGATTATGCTTGAGCTAAGAGAATCTAAGAGAAGAAGTTGGCATAGTAAACTTGAATTACAAGGCATTTTCATGAAGAACACTTAATCCAATCTCAATCCATGTTGCATAAATCTTGCTTTGCAGGATTCTAACTTGCAAACCACTCCATAATTTAATGTTTACACAACTTATTGAACCATTATCCAAGTGCTTGAGCCATTGTCCAAGTGATTATGCCATTAATGGAACAAAGTTACCATTTCCATTCTTGTAAAGTGACTTTAATCACAAAGTCTACTCTCCTTGAGCCTTGCACTTGTTTCTTATGAACATACACAATCTCAAAGCCAGAATAAACTTGTCTAGAGCCTCTAACCACTCAGACCATGCTTATACTTCACATTGAAACCATGTATTTCAAGTTTGCTTCAAAATCAAGTCTCAAAACCATAACATGTGATCTTTTGATTCTAATTACTTGAGCCTTCAAAATGTTTCCTCTGTAAATAGAGAGATTATTTGTAATCCATAGCACGATTTGACAAGCCCTATAACCCCTCATAGTCCCTCAAACCATAATTTGCACCAAAAACTCCATTACTTGCCATTTCTGACTTTGCACATCAAATACCAAATCCCTTCGTGCGTTTTCATTTTTAATCAATCACCAAGCTTCTATAACTCATATAGAAGCTATCTAAACACTTGCTACATCCCTGTAACAACATCTTCATCATCCTCCATTTTCAAAAACTCAACTCTGCAACTTGACTTCTCTAGAAGAATCCAGCCACTTTCAGCTCAAAGTAAGCATTGCAAATAACTTCTTAGGAGTTCAATGAAGCTATCCAGATCATCACAACACCTCCAGGAGTGCTCAAACTTCAAACACGATTTCCAGTTTTGAGGTAAGTTTTCTCAACTTTGAACTTCTTATACAAGTATCATTAATGGTTATTTTGTAAATAAAAAATATAGACATCATTGCTCTGAAGCTAACCATGCCTTTAGTTTTCATTTATATTGCCTGAGTGATGCGAATTTGGAAGATTGAACTTTCTGAAAAAATTAGGGTTTATTTTGGTACCAACAGAAATTCATGTTTATCTTTGAGAGTTAGCTTAAGTTATTTACATGGTTGGATTCATGGTGAAAAAACAAGCAAGTTTCATGTTTACACTTCTAAAAATAGTTGAGAAATGAGCAAGTTTAGAAATTCAAAAATATTGTCCATGGCTTCTGGCGTGAGGTAGGGGATGAAGTTACAATCAGAAATGAGTTTATTTTAAATTTAGTGGTTGTTATTCTATATTCGGATGTAATAGCCACCCCAGTGGCAGAGTGCGCACGTATAAGTAATTCATATGCCTGGTCACGGGTTTGAGCCAGGAATGAGACATTTTTATTTTCATATTTTGTTTCACATAGATCAGGTGCAAGCAAGCTGAAGGCGCGCATGATGTACCCCTCATCCACACCATCAGATCTGCAAGCAGCCAGATCCAGCGTTCCATACATGTTCCCCATTATGCATCTCCAAAAGGTTGGCCATATTGGATCATAAACAGGCGCTAGGCCTCCCTGACTTGGGCCCCTTTCTTTTTTTTTGTTTTTACTTTCTAACACCCCTCATTTTTCTTTTGCAGCGCCATGGCCCCCATTACTTTTTTTTCTTCTAATTCAACAAAAAAAATTATTTGGGCTTAATGTTTTATTTTTCTTTTCACCACCCCATGACTTCTTTTACCATACTAACCCAATTAATTTTATTTTTATTTTATTTTAATTATTTTCTTTTTAATCCTTTCTTTTTTTAATCAAAACAACAAAAAATCATAAAAAAATTAGATTTAGTTTTTCTAATTAATTAATTTAATTTTTTGATAATTAAAAATTGTTTTAATTTCAATCACCTTGATTTAATTAATTAGAATTAAGTTTTATACTCCAAACATTTTCTAAATAAAACATCAAAAATATTTTCTAAAAAAATTATTTTCTCTTTAAAAAAATTAGAGATAAGATAAATTTAGGTTTTTATTTAATTGTTATTTCTTTTTAAACCAACATAGATTTTTTAGTTTAATTAACTAATCAATTTCTTTTCAAATAGGACTAATTAATTCCTTAGGTTAATCATCCAACTTTTTTCTATCAAAAATCATCAAAACAATTTCTTTTCCCTCTTCTTCATCTTTACATTTTTTGCGCATTTTATTATTTCGCATTATCATTTATGTAAATGGTATGTAAATGGACTGCACCAAACTCGGCTATCTCACTACCTTCTAATGGCCAAGTTGATTCAATTAGGGTTCTAAAAGTTAGTTAGTGCTTATGACAACATGCAACAACCCAGTGTTATCCTCGATTTACTCAAGGAACAACAGTACAAAACAATGTGTCACACTAATGTAGTCATCACTTCAACCATATCGGTCTATGTCGTACAGTTTCTATGATCTATTGCTACTTACCTAAGGTACCTCGATCTGGGTGTAGGATCTTTGCAAGAATTTAAACCCAAACAACCCTCAAATGTAAAGCAAACAAAGCAGGAAATTTAAAGCAATTAAAGGTGATCTAAACTCTAAGTTAACCCCCTCTTTTTGTACTCCCCAGCGGAGTCGCCAGTTCTGTAACACGGTGGGAGAACTGACTTGGTTTTTCATTTTATCGCAAATGTTGCGGATAGCTAGAGTTGCCACTAAATTTTCTTTTATCTAATAAGGAAAGGGTGAAAAGAAAGGGAAAGACCTTGAAAGGTTTGAGTTCGGGGGGTAGGTTTTGAAAAGGGAAGGCGTTAGCACCCTTTTCATCCGTAGTTATCTACGGGCTATTAATCACTTAGCTTACCTTTGAAAATTTTGCTTTGTGTTGTGTATTTGAAAATATTTTGAAAAGCTTTCCATTGTAAGGCGGACTTTATAATGACTCTTGTATCAGTAAGAGTACAAAGCATTTATTTTCAAAGTATTTTGAAAGTGTTTGTGAAATGTTTTGTTTTGAATATTTTTGTGAGCAAGCGATTAAGAGTGTTCTACCCACTCAAGGTCGTTCTTGTGTTTTCCTCCTCCTTTAGGTAGTGCTATCCATACCATTAGTTAGTAGGAAGCCCTATCGTTGGATGTGAAGGGACAAGAGAGGGTCATCGTACAGTCATAGAAGGCAATTCGTAAGAACGCTTTAGCAATTTTCGTAAGGGACTGTCATCGTTTTATTCGTAGGCAACTCGAGGGACTAAATCATTTCTGAAAGGCAACATCGAAGGGTCATCGAGGTACTATGATATTTTTGTATGATTACTTGATCGAGGGACTTTGCTAAAGCGTCTCTACGTTCGAGGGACATGACTGTTTTCTGAAGGCAACAAGGGAGGTTACCCTAGAGGTGCGAGTGTGTGAATGTGTTGTTTTTAATTAGTTTATCTTTGCAGATTGAGGTTATCTATCATTTTGTTTTAACCTTTTCATGCAAGCCCTAATTACTAAGCAATATTATAGCAAGTATAATACATGCAGTAAAAGTGTGGAAAGTAAAAGCGGAAATGTAAACC
Source organism: Vicia faba (assembly GCA_948472305.1). Taxonomy (NCBI): domain Eukaryota; kingdom Viridiplantae; phylum Streptophyta; class Magnoliopsida; order Fabales; family Fabaceae; genus Vicia; species Vicia faba. The sequence goes on along the minus strand of OX451736.1, from coordinate 746,361,039 downwards.
CTAGACTATTATATCGCTTTGGGGCAGATACAAATTAGTAGAGCGCGGAAAATAAAAACCTATAACTATTACATTCTGAAGCATTTACATGATAATGGAAAAGAAAGCGGGAAATAAAACTAGCTACTACATTTGCAAAAAAACCTATACAGTCGATCTAAAGTATAAAAATAGAAAATAATTTTTTTTTTGTAATTTTTTTATGAAAAAAAAAAGATTTGTGATAGACCTAAAACCTAATTAATTTTAATAATAAAAAAAAATTCAAGTAATTTAATTAAAAAACAACCTAGGAATCTAATTAATTTTATTTAATAAAAAAAGTTAATTAATTAATTTAACAATTAAAAAAACCTAAGAATCTAATTGATTTTTTTTAAAAATAATTAGTTAAATTAATTAAGAAACCCTAAATCTAATTTTTGTGTTTAATAATAATAAAAAAGGTAAAAGAAAAAGAAAAATATAAGAAAAGGAAATTGGGCCTGATATGAAGCAATTTGGGGGGGTGTAGCACTAAATTCGCTAGGCCCAACAGATGCAAAGCCCAGACTTCAATGAATTCTTGTAGGATCCTGTGTGGCTAGCTATTAAGGGTTCATCGTGAGGAGGCGCTTATGGAACATATGATCTAGATCCATGGAGATCTGGTGGTGAGGATTGAGGAGGTGTGTGGTTGACGGGTGGGACGCGCTGCACTAGATCTATGAAAATTAGAAAACATGAAAAATATAAAAGGAAGGGATCAAACCCACGCCCTTGTATAGTAAGACCTTAACGCGCGCTCGCTTACCACTTAGATGGCTGTAGATCCGATTATATTGATGAAATAAAATAATTATATAGTAAAACCAAACAACGAGACTGGAGAAGCGTTGGAGCCCTAGCTTCGATCGTCTTCTCCGGTGACTATTTTTTTGTTCCTGCAAAAACAACAATTATTTGAGATTCGAAAGGACCCTACCCCCTTAAATCAAGCCCTGCGAGTTCAATGAAAGTGTTATTTTGGGCTGAATCACGCTGCAAAAAAAGATACGATGAAAATCATTCAAAACAGTATGGACATGGCAGTTCATGATTCGATCAACATGGGACTCCCACGATGGGTATTTCATGCCTTATTGAACCTCAGAAACACATTAGTGACGTTAGTATACATTGAAACATAAAGAAAACGAAAATTCAAATTCATGCAAGGATATAAAACCGATGATGCATGTTCATATGTTTCAAGCCCTTTGGATCATTACAACTGATCCAAACTTACCCTACAACACTTTAGAGGTTGTTTGGAAAAGGTAGTTTGTGGTGAAAGTGGCTGCAAGCTAGGGTTTCAAGTTGCCCTAATTCTTGAAAACTTTTGAGATTTTTTTGGGATGTTTCTTATGCAAGGGTTTGTGTGGATGTTGTCTGAATTGATGAGAATATATAAGCATGAATTAGGTCAAATGTTTGTGGGCTTGGACCTTGTATAAAAGTTTTTGTTTTATTTCATTCATTTTGACTTTTAAATAAATAAAAATAAAAAATAAATAAAATGAAAACCCAAGGGGGTGTATGAACAATTTATGAGGTTCATCTTGAGATATAAAACACGCATAGACCTTGAATCATAAGCCCACTAGCCCAAAAATTCAAGTTTGATCACTTTTGATTTCATGCATTTGCTCAAAATTTTCCAACTTGCACTAATCATAGCTCTCTCAATTTTTGTAATTTGAGGGTGATATTTGACTTTTTGGAAAGCTAAATATGTCCTTTGCAATCTCTCTTTTGATCATTTTTGTATTTGAAGACTTTATCTTGATGCAAGTTTCCTTGACAAAAAGTGTCTTTTTGTTGACTTTTGAAATGACCTATAATGTATTGGCCCATATCTCTCAAATGAAGCATTTTTTAGACTTGAGACTAGATATAAAAGGATGTATATATTTAATTTACTTCAAAATAAGCTTTGGTTGAGGAAAATCTGATGAAGCATGTGAAAGTTATGCTTGGTCAAAGTTCAGTTGACTTCTCCTTAAGAAAACCCTAATTTGACAACTTTTAACTTTTGATGAATCTTGAGTTTTCTTGATGAATCATGATCAACCATTGATCAAATGATTAATATAACTTCAAAATCTTTATGTTGACCAAAATTTTTGAGGTTTGACTGTATGTTGACCACAGTTGATTTTTTGCCCAATATAGTTGATTTTCAGTCATTTGAGCAATTGATTGGGCAAAATTGTGATGCAAGGCTTGAAATTTGGCGTGAGAATTCCTAGAGACGTAAAAGAAATCATGAAGTCCACTTGAGGCATTAAAAACCCAATATTCCTTGAGAAACACCAAACCCTAGTTGTAAGTCCACTGCTTAGGAGAGGGGTGTGCCTGATCAATCTTTGAGTAGTTGAGAACTCTTGGAGCATGAGGAGGCCTCTTGAAGAAAAATGGAAGGGCAAATTTTGGGGTATAATACTGTGTCTGAATAGCACAGCGAAAGATGCATTATATAAGAGAAAATATGAATCCTAATATTAATTACATAGATATCCTATCCTATTCTAGAATACACTAAGGAATACTCTAAGGAATATTCTAGAGAATATTCTCTTTATATATACATATATAATTACCAACACTCTCCATCAAGCTTGAGCATATAAGTCAAGTGCACCAAGCTTATTACATATATAATTTGTTCTAGGGCTTCGAAGAGATTTTGTAAACACGTCTTCCAATTGATCATTCGAGTTAACAAAGCTTGTGGCAATGTCACCTGACTCGATCTTATGCTTGACAAAGTGGAAATCTATCTCAATATGTTTGGTCCTCTCATGGAAGATTGAATTTTAAGCAATGTGCAATGCAGCTTAATTATCACAAATAAGTTTCATTGGTCTTGCTTCTTCAATTAGAAGTTCCTTGATTAACTATTTTAACCAAATAAGTTCACATGTTGCCATCTCCATGGCCCTATACTCTGCCTCAGCACTTGATCTTGCAACTAAATTTTGTTTCTTACTTTTCCAGGATATAAGGTTTCCTCCAACAAGTACATAATACCTAGAGGTGGATCGTCTATCAATGGGTGACCCTGCCCAATCAACATCGGAGTATCCAACTATCTGAGTATGTCCTTTGTCTTCATACACAAGACCTTTTCCTAGAGCACACTTGATGTATCTTAGAGTCCTGACAACAACACCCATGTGTTCCTATCAAGGAGAATTTAAGAACTGACTTACCACAATAACTGCAAAAGAAATGTTAGGACGAGTGACTGTGAGATAATTCAACTTTCAACCTAATCTCCTATACCTTCCTAGGTCAGATAGAGGATCACCCTGATTTGGTAGCATTTTGACATTTAGATCCATAGGAGTATCAGCTGGTTTAGCATTCAACAACCTTGTTTCTTCCAAAATATCCATAGCATATTTCCACTGGGAAATCATCAAACCATATCTAGATTAGGCCACCTCAATTCCCAAGAAGTAGCGGAGTTTACCAAGATCTTTTGTCTGAAATTGATTCGAGAGATGTTGTTTCAACTAGAGTATCCCCTATTGATCACTACCTGCTATAACAATATCATCTACATATACAATAAGATAGATACATCCTTGGGCAGAGTGACGATAAAACACAGAATCGTCAGCTTCACTACGGACCATATTAAACTATTGTACTACAATGTTGAATCTTCCAAACCAAGCTCTCGGAGATTGCTTAAGACCATAAAGAGACATTTGTAGCCTACAAACCATATTCGAGGACTCCCCCTGAGAAACAAACCCAGGTGATTGCTCCATATATACTTCCTCTTCAAGATCACCGTGTGAAAAGGCACTTTTGATGTCAAGTTGATGAAGAGGGCAATGTCGAATGGATGCAATGGCTAGAATAAGTCTAACAGATGCCATCTTGGATACAGGCGAGAAGGTATCACTATAATCCAACCCAAAAATGTAAGTGTATCCTTTGGCTACCAAGTGAGCTTTATACGGATCGATCTTACAATCTGGTCCAACCTTCACTGTATAAAGCCAACGACAACCTACTACATATTTCCATGAGGTAGAGGTACCAGTTCTCAGGTATCACTTATTTGAAGAGCACACATTTCATTTATCATTGATTGCCTCCACTCATGGTGAGATAATGCTTCACCTGGAGTGTTAAGAATAGAAACAGAAGACAAAGAAGACAAGCAAGTATACTGCAAAGGGGAAAGACGGTGATAACATAAATCAATATAACGTGGAGAAAGATTGGGTGTCTGACGTATACCTTTTCAAATGGAAATCAGAAGATCGAACTCAGGTTGCAAGATTGGATCTGATGATGGCGAAGGCGTTTGAGGAAAATCTGCAATGACCTCAGGAATAGGTATTGCCTCAGGGATAGGTACGATAGATGTGGTTTGACGATGTTGATATGTTTGAAGTGGGCGAGAAGTGGGGGGGAGGGTCAATCGTAGGATTTTCTAGTGGTCCAGGTTCCCTAAAATGATGGGGGATAATGGTAAATGGGACTTCCGGAGGAGGTGTGGGAGTACTTTCCTAAAGGGGTTCCGGAGTTACTTGGCTGGACTCAAAATATGGAACAGACTGGAAGAAGGTAACATCGACTGATACGAGGTATCATTGTGGAGTATGTGAGTAGCAATGATAACCCTTTTGAGATTGATGATAACCAAGAAAAAAACACTTTAGTGATCGAGCTGATAGTTTATCAAGACCAGGGGAGAGATTGTGTACAAAACACATAGATCCAAAGACTCGAGGAGGAATTGGGTGAAGAGGATAGTTTGGAAACAAGATTGAATGAGGGATTTTATTGTTAAGGACAAATGAGGGCATGCGATTTATGAGGTAACATGTCCTGAGCATAACATCCCCCCAAAACCGGAGAGGAACATTACCATGGAGAAGTAGGGTCCGAGTGGTTTCTACGAGATGTCGGTTTTTACATTCGGCTACTCCGTTTTGTTGAGGTGTACGAGGGTAAGATGTTTGGTGGAGAATACCATTATTGGACATAAAAGTTTGAAATTGTTAGGATAATTATTCACGAGCATTATCACTTCTTAAGGTACAAATAGACACACCAAACATGGTTTTTATTTCTTTATAAAATTTTTCAAAAATAGAAAATAATTTAGATCTATTTTTCATTAAAAATAACCACATGCAACATGAAAAATCATCAACAGGTGACAAAATACCTAACCTCAAGAGTAGAGACAATACGTGAGGGATCCCAAACATCATAGTGAACTAAAGCAAAAGGGGATAAAGCTTGTTTATTGACTCGATTGGAAAATTGACTATGAGTGTGTTTCCCTAAATAGCACGACTCATAATGTAAATTAGATACCTTCGATAAACTTGACACTAACTTCTGTATTTTTGGAAGACTAGGATGACCTAATTGAGCGTGGATAGTGAGTGGAGAATCTTTGGATGAGCATGTCTGAGATGACACTGAGAGTTAATAAAGGCCTTAAGTCTCACATCCGAAGCCAATCATCTGTCCCGAACTCTGATCCTGCAGGGTGACATTACTATTAGTGAAGGTGACAATACAATCAAGAGAACGCGTTAAACGACTGACTCAAAGTAAATAAAATGGATAATTAGGTACATAGATAACAGAAGTAACAGAGAGAGAAGGTAGAATTTGGACAGTACCAATTCCTTCAGATTGAGTTTGAGAACTATTGGAAGAAGTTATAGTAGGTAAGAAACCAGAAGTAGAGAGGAAAGAGAAAATATTTTTATTACCAGTAACATGACCAGACGCACCAGAATTAAGGACCCAAGGTCCAAGAGAAGATAATTGAGAGAGGCAAGCAGATGAACTACCAGTGTGGGCAACCAAAGCAGTAGAATTTGAGTTCTGATAATACTGATACAACTCGAGAAAATCATTGTAGTTTGGCATGAAGTTCCGAGGAGTAGCCATGAGAATATGAAGAGAGAAAATATCATACGAACTGGGTGAACAAGACTATGTTTGAACTGGATCACAATTTTCTGTGAGTGGAAAATAAAATCTGAGACTGAATCTCGAACAGTTGCACGGAGGAGATTGAGGCAGTGGAAAAATTGTCGGGGTCGGAGGAGGCGCTTTTGCCGGTAGGATTAGATTGTCGGAAGGTCAATGAAAAACAGTAGCAACGCTGACAGACAACAACGGCAGTGACCGAAAAATTTTGAAAACTGGTGACGGAATGAGTCACGGCAGTGTATGAAAGATAAACCGGAGTTATGACACAACTTGTCAAAAATTTATCACCGGGAGACAGTGGGTCAACCGGGTAAAACACGACGAAGAGTTGTCTCTTATTAGGCTCTGGATACCATGTTGAAATACGAGAGACTAAGAGACATTTGAATAAACTGTGTGTCTCAATAGCACATCGAAAGATGCATTATATAAGAGAAAATACAAATCCTATTATTAATTACGTAGATATCTTATCCTATTATAGAATACACTAAGGAATATTCTATAGAATTTTCTCTTTATATATATATATATATATACATATATATAATTATCAATAGAGACATTGATAAAATAGAAAAGTATAGTTGGAATTCCATCATTTTAGCCCATCTATATAGTTCACTCTGTAAAACGCCAAAATGATACTTGTACATTTTATGGATGTGCTTTCTTGCTCCAAGCATGGGGTTGGTGGAGAATCCCAACCCTATCCCCCATCAACAACACCTACATGTTCCCCATATGCGACAAAATAAATCTATAACGTTATTTCAATTTACTCACTTTATACTAAAAATAACTGTAAATAATTTATTTTCTCTCTTTTTAGTTTAGGTTATGTGTAAGAGGGATGAATTACAATAAAAATCCTAGACGAAATGTCACGATGTATCCTAATTTTTTGGTTCACGTTGGACCAGAAGATATATTATCACTAAACTATTTATCTTCTAAGCAATTTATTTTTAATATTAATCATCTTCTAATAATATTTTTTTCCTTTGTAGTTTATTTAGAGACCATATTTGGGTCTGGACCATCAACCCAGCCCCGAAGATGCAGAAGTTTGGACTTAAAAAAAACGATTATACAGTTCAATATTGTGTAGATGCACCACAGTAACCGTGTCAAACTGCAGTTCGACATGCATCAAGAAATCATAGGCCTCCCAACGTGTTTGAAACCATGGCATCTCCTTAGAGTTGACTCCCAATGGAATTTTGCCAATTGAAAATAATAAGCTCTCAAATAGTGTTGGATGAGGAATAGACGTCGTCAATATGTCCTACAATTCACCGTCGCGCCCTACGAAATGAAACCAACTCAAGATTATATGAGTTGGTAAGATCGATTACTACGTCTCAGTAGCTTGTGTCCCACCCGAGATATTTGATAACCCACGCACACGAGTTGAATCGTCATCAAATGCTCAATAATATTACCAACCAAACCCTCAACAATATCAATCTTCCTACATCCAACAACCAACTCAACAACATTACCAACACATATACACCACCAACAATAAACCCAACACAGGTCCACCACCCAACCAACATAAGGACGTTATTGATCCACAAACACTCAACCCCAACCCCAATATCAATACATGTCACACACACAAACACAATACCAATAACAAATACCATACAACCAACAACTCAGGGTGGGGCCCCTCCATATCTCACCTTAACCTAGAGTTGAACTTACATAAAGAATATGACCTAAGCAACTCAACATACCTGCAAACATCATATCACCGTAGCACCTAACAAATAAATGGCTACCAAACACTACAAAAAACATTACCTTTTTATCCTTCTGATTCAACTGACTAGTACTACCGACCAATCATCCAACCCATATCTCCACCAACACGACCCAAACACAACATGAACCTCATAGGGGTGGGGGACAACGACGTAGGATAACACGAAGGTGCGGATCCAGTGGCTGTTATTAACGATTGAGTCATTAAATTATATGTAATTTTTAGTCTCCGAATGTAATGATTATATTAAGTTAATAATAGTAATTTTTTGTTAATGAATTTTTTATTATTATTTAAATAAATAAAAAATAGACACACACTTAAGTGTCATATGAGATGGCTCCTCCAAATCACATTAAACTCATACGCCATCTCATATAACACATATTTTTTACTTTTTCACTCACGTGTCATCTCATATGGCGCCACCTCTTATATCAAAATCGAAATCTAGTTATTTAAATAAATTATAGGAAAATATAGTTATTGAAGAAATTTAGTCGGAAATTTTTTTTGGTCTAACTCAAAACAGTTATAAATATCAATATATTTATTTGAGTTTTATAAAAGTTGTGATTGAATATCTCAACTCTAATTGAATATTAAAAAATATATATTTTAAATCTCGATCTAATATTGCTATTTCAATAAAAAAAATTATTTTCAAATTTAAAAAACTAACAAATAGTTTAAAAAAAACTATTATAAATCTTTTTTTTTTAAGTTTGTTGATTTATAAATGTCAACAATTTATTTACATTTTAAAAGAAAATACAAATAAATATGGTTTGCCAAGTGACGCCCCACCCAACACAATAATCTCTTATTCACTTTCGCTAGGACTGAAGATAACTATACGAACAACATTCATGTGATCCTCCTCCTCGGAAGTGTATTCTAGGGTTTTGAACATGAATGAATTGAATGTGAGATATTTTATGCCAATCCTCGCCCGTGTTTTCTTTACATCGTTTCCCTAACTCACTGCAATTGCAAATATTCAAACTTGTCAGACTAGTAAGGCGTTGAATACTCGTGGGAAGACATGTCAGCTTTGGACAATTACAAATCTCCAAACCGTGAAGCAAGCTTAGGTTTCCTAACCAGTCTGGTAGGGATGTTAGGTTTGGAAGATTACCCAATTTCAAAAATTGAAGAGCAGTCATATGTTGTAATGCCTCATGCAAGCCTTCTATTTCTGGGCAACTTTGGATTATCAATTTCTCAAGACAAGTGAGATATTGAAAACTTTCTGAGAGATTGAACTTTTGACATCTTGCAATGCTCAATCTCTTCAGAGAGTGCAACCCGGGTATTAGTTCATCTGGCAATGACTTGAGGTTCTTGCAACCATCGATATTTATCTCTTGGATAGAATTATTATTATTGATTTCAGTTGGGAGTTGCTCAAACTTAGAAAGGCCAACAATCTCAATTTTTTTTAGAGAAGTGAGGTTTCTTAGCATCCCATCTGGAAAGAAACTTAGCTCTTCATTATTTCTGAAACAAAGGACTTCAAGAGTATGATGTTTACGAATTGAACTTAGTACATGTTGGCTGCATTTCCCTTGTACAAGCAAATAACCGAGAGATGGAAGGCAAGGCAATTCCAACAATGTAGGACATTCAATAATTGTAAGTGTTGAAAGGCATAGAAACATGTTATCTCTATCCTCCCTTGATAACCTTACCAGGTTCGGCAACTCATCCAGTCTCAAATATTCTAGTTTTGTGAAACCTCCTGCAACTCCACCATTGGATGATTCTTCATATAGGTATTTTACGTGACTCATTTTAGATACTGATAGTTTCTTTAGAGAAGGAAGTTTCCCTAAGTGTGGAAGGTGTAAACAACTTTGGCAATTCACAAGATATAGACTAGTTAAAATATTTAGAGAGGAACTAGACATCCATCGTGGGAAATAGGCCCCTGTATATCCTCTCACTGTCATCCTTTGAAGTTGTTGGGTTTGAGGTTGAAGCACTTCAAGAATCTCCTCAACATTTTCTTGTAATTGAGAATCTTCATTTCTCTCCCATGACAATTCCAGATTATTCAGGTGCTTTCTCAACATATTAGCTTCTTTGGCATTCACCACGCTTATAACTCTCTCCAAATGTGTAATGCAAAGGGTTCCTTTAAGGTTCATTTGTCCTAGTTCTGCCAAAAGAAACCCTTTTTTCTTGCCAACTACATACGTGGTTAAAGTTTTTAGGGAAGCCAATTTCTTTACATGCGGAGGCAAGCTAGATAGTGAGTAACAGCCCTCTAAAGATAGATGTTGTAGAGCTTTCAACTCTACCAACCTATAAGGCAATCTTTGGAGGCTTAAACAATAATCTAACTTTAAAATCTGCAAATTCCATAACTTGCATAAGGATTCTGGAAGAGTTTTGAATTTTCCCCAAGAAAGATTCAAGTATCTTAGATGTTTCAAATGAAAAATCTGAGATGGCAACTCTTTCATATTTTGGAAATGAAGTACTCGTAAAGAATAACATTTTAGTACACGAGGTAGTGAACAATTGGATCGACAAATTATAAGAGTCTTCAATGATATGATCTCATGTAATTGTATTGAACTGACTAACCTCGATGATTCCCAACTATAAGTTGCGAGGTGGTGGATTCTTTTAGATAGGCTGGGTTCTGTAATGCAACAACTAACCTCTTCTGCAATAGATTGAGCAAGATCATGAACAAGGTCGTGAATTTTAAATTTTTCAATTTCACCAACATCATCTTTCTCTATATCTTGAAAAAATGATCTCCAATATAACTCATTCCACACCTCATTGCCGATATCTTCTGCTTCCAGCATTGCATTGGATGAAATGAAACCATTAGCCATCCAAAGTTCAATCAAAAACTTCTTGTTTATTTTTTCATCTTTGGGAAACAGTGCGCACAAGGCAAAACAAGGTCTCAATTTTACCGGCAAATTCAAGTAGCTTAATCTTAAGGCTGACATGACATGATCTTCACCTTGTATATTCCATAGCTTGCTTTCCTTGACATTGAGCCACTCTATTTTCTCTCTTTTGAATCGCAAGAAACTTCCTAATGCCATTGCCGCAAGAGGCACTCCCCCACACTTCTTTACTATCTCCTTTCCTATGACCACAAGTTCTTCCCTCTCTTCCTCATTTGGTCCAAAGGCTCTTTGCTTCAACAATTCCCAACAATCGGTGTCTGATAGAATTGATAAATCATGAGGGGGTATTGTTCCTATGATTGCTGCAACCTTTAGAAGACGAGTGGTGACCAAAATTGATGTGCCTTTTCCCCCACATGCCAATACAGATTTCAACCTCTGCCAGTTCTCTTGTTCATCATCCCATACATCATCCAGCACTAGCAAGTACCTTTTTCCTTTTAGAAAATCTTGAAGTTTTCTTTGTAATGGCTCTAGATCTAATTCTGCACAAGCATGGCCAGTTGCTGATTCTATGATGGCTTTTGTCATTCTCTTCAAACTAAAATCTTCTGAGACACATACCCAGATTCTCTGCTCAAAATGACTGACTATCTTCTCATGATTGAAGATAAGTTGGGCAAGTGTTGTTTTTCCAAGTCCACCAAGACCAACTATTGGACAAACAGATAAATCCTCAACACTAGAAGCATCACCGACCAAAAAGTCTATAATTCTATCCTTATCTTCATCTCTTCCGTAGACTTGAGGTTGAGTAATGATTGAAGTTGTTTGGCGCCAGTCAAGGACTCCACTTCTCTTCTCTCTAACAATCTTAGTCAAATGAAATTTGGTCCTTTCTTCAGCGATTTCATCTAACCTCTCTCTTATGTTCTTCATTTTCTTAGCAATTTTGTAACGGAAAGCGACATGCTTTGGATGAAAAGAGAATAAGAAAGAGCTTTGTACCTTGTGTGACAGTCCTTTAGACTCCATCTCCAGCACATGAGTGGCACACTCGTCCAAGATGTTGTCGAGGATGTGAGCAGTATCTTTGAGCTTGAGCAGCCAATCCTTGATAGCTCTGTCAGTGAATTGTTTCTCCTCAGCATCTTCAAGAGTAGCCTTGATTGTAGTTAGCAAGCTGGAAAGACTTTCTAATTTACTACCGAAACTAAGAAATAAGCCAAGCTCTTTTTGAATGAGTGAGTTCAAATTGTGAAGCACGATTTCAAGCACAGCCTCAGCCATCTTTCAAGCTTGTGTTAGTTGAGAAATGAAGACGTATTATGAGAAAACAAGATTGGAAAAAAGTTTGCTTGTGTTTGGCTGGGAAATAAAGAAGTATTATGAGAAAACAAGATTATTAACAAGGAATGAGTGAGTGGTAGGAGATGTTTTGGGATAGACTTTCTCAAGTCAACAACGGACCCAGTAGTATGATTAATGTGACTTTGAAATTATGCACAAAGTTGTTGGATTGAAATTTCAGAGAAACAAACAGAGAGAAGAAAATTAGAGGTTAGAAAAGAGAAACAAGTCTGAAACTTGGTTTCAATAACCTCCTTCAATCAATACCGACAGTATTGGGATACGTGTCTGTTTTCAATTTTATGGTTTCTATCGGCCAGTATAAAACAAGGACCATGCTGTTAGAAGCAAGTAATGAGTGGCTGTTTCAGATTTACACAAACATTTGACATTAAAATTGGAAAGCAATGTTTAAATATTTGATTATTTATCTTAAATTGATGATTAATAATTATAACAATGCGTTGCAACTTAATCATTTATTTCATTAAAAAATTATCAAAATGAATTTTTATTTCACACGACTATAAGGAACATTCCAACTCATAAACATATCAATAAGGCATTATAGACTCTACAAGCCATTTTGGATCCTCTTCAAGCACACCTATTATTTAAAAACTAAATTGAGCTCCACATTATTTTCAAAGACTTAAATAGGTTTATGTTTTTTTTACCGACAATGCTCCCACCATAGGATTTATACAAGAATCAACAGTCATGTTATTTTTGAGAATTTTTTTTGGAATAATCATGTATTAATTTTTTTTGTAAATAACTATATTTCAGAAAATTTTCTAAGCATCCCACTTGACGCCTACACCTTATTTTTAAGGGGAGGCATCATCTCACTTGGCGTCTAGGTGTTAAAGGCTTGTTCTAAGTCAATTGAGATGGCGTCTTAGTGCAATTAGAAGACAAATTTTCACGTTTTTTATTTTAAATACGGTGTGTTACGTATTCGATATAGGATCAACAAAATTGACTTTTTATTTACAAAATATGATTACACACATAACGATTACATAAAAAAAAATACAGATTAATCAATGGTCCCCCGAAACCCGGTAATGACCCCGGGTTCCGCATCCCCGTCCTCACCTTTCCCGTGTTGGGTTTCATCGCGTTTCCTGTTGTGGCAGTGTCGATGGCCCAGCGAAGTCAATGCGTTCGGGATCCATGAAATCAGTCAGATCTCCATATCTAGAATATCCGCTTTGGTACAGTCGGTTACCCAATACCCTCAAAGTTTGGTCGTGTTGGTGGTGGGTGGGATTCCATGGTTGGTCTGTAGCACTGGTCGTCTGAGTACGGGGGTAGAAAGAAAATGGATCTTGGGGTGTTTGGTATTGAGGATGTTGGGTGGTTTGGTGATATTGTGGTTGATGGTAAGTTGGGTCAATTGGTTCATAATCTTCGGACAATCCCAGATCAGGGCTAAGGTTGGATATTGAGGGGCCCATATTGGGATATACAGAAGACTGAAATTGTGTGTGGGATATGCGGGTGTGTTGGTATTGTGATTGAAATTGTGGTTGGGTGTGAGGCATATGGGGGTATTGGTACTGAGGTGGTGATTGTGGTTGATTGTGGGGCATGTGGGTGTAATTGTATTGTGGTGGTGACTGTGGTTGGTTGTTTGTGGTTCTGTTTCGTCGGGGGATTGGTGGGAGGTTGATGTGTGTTGGGTTTATTGTTGGGGAAATGAGGGTTGTGCCCATTGTGTTTGTGGGTCAATCAAATACCTTGGATGAGACACGTGCATTTCAGGGGTACTAACCGATCTGTACCAAGATAAATATTGATTCGTGTGTCGTATATTACCATGGTTGAGGAAAACTAAGAATTGCAAGACATATCGGTGACGCCTCTGCCACATCTTACACCATTCTGGAGCAAAGTCTTTCCAGTTGGTAAGACCCCATTGGACGTCGACCCTTTTGAGATGCCACGGGGACAAACAAGTCGGATCGTTGGGTATCTTTTGATACATTCCAAACTGCATCTTGACACGGTCGCTGTGGTGCATCTCCACAACATTGAACCGTATGATTGCAGTCTTTACGCTCCAAATTGTTGCATCCTGGGGGTTTGGTTCATGGTCCAAACCCAAATATGGTCTCTAGACAAACTGCGGATAAAATTAAATGAGGTTAATGAAAACGTAATAAAAAATAATTTAAAAGTAGAAAAGTTGAAAGGTACGACGTACATCATTCGGGTCAAGGTGATCCAATATATTGCGGTATAGTGTGACATTGAATCTTGGATTCTTGCCGTAATCCATACCCCTCATGCAATACCTAAAGGAATTGAAAAATATTTTATTTTTATCATATATTTGGTGAAGAGATGAATAGTAATAAATGATATAACTTGATGACTTACTTTGTTGCGTATGGGAAAACGAATGTGTTGTTGTTGATGGGGTTTAGGGACTCCATCCTCCACCAATCCCAGGCTTGAAGTAAAAAAGTGCAGCCATAAAATGTATATTTTTCCTTGATTGTATTTTTACACAAGGAACTGTAAAAATGGGCTAAAACAGCAGAACCCCAACTATACTTTCTAGTTTTATCGAAGTCTCTAAATAAATTTAAATAGATAAAATTTACACTATTTCCCGTACTTTCGGGAAATAAAAAGGTTCCAAATAGTATCATTATATAATTTCTAGCTTTTATTATCTTAGCTAGCTCAGAGGAATTTTCGTTCAATTCCAGAGTCGCATAATGATTTTTTAGCTCAGTAAGTAGTATACTCTGACCTCTCGCACCACCACCTTCAACCATATCCCTGCCCAAAAATTCTTCACACAGAGAATTAGGTTGTTGAACCGACCCGTTAACCGCCTTACCGTCGACAGGGAGACCCAATAACATGTACACGTCCTCTAGTATGACAGTACATTCACCTATTGATAGATGAAATGTATGGGTCTCTGGTCTCCACCTTTCCAACATTGCAAGTATGAACTTTGAATAAATTGTGCAGTTGGAGATATTTATAGCGTTTCTGAAACCTGCGTAATCGAGATAGGATACGATCAACGGGTCGGGAGCAAGGTAGTTGTGTGACCGGATTCTGAATCTTTTAGTATCCTAAGTTAATAATGTAAAAGGTGTAAGAGTAGGTAAGATGAATAAAGCATTACTAGAAGTATGAAAAATGTATAAGTATAAAAGAAACTTACAAATGCTGCAATGTTATCCCTTGTACCTCTGTGAGAATCGCCCATTGTAAGAAGAGCCATTGTTGAAAATGCCTGAGATTATGAAAGAGTTTGAAATTGTAAGAGATTATGAAAGAGTTTGTAGCTGAGAGTGAGACGATTGTGGATGCGAGAGAAGTATGTAAGGCTCTGTATTTATAGGCAAAATTTTATCATAGAGTAAGTGAGGTGGTAGGTGGGTGCATGCATGCATGATAAGTGTCACTCTTCCAGTGTAGGTGCGGGCTACGTGGCAGCGTTGGGGAAGGCATCTCTGCATGCATCTAACACGATTGGACGTGAAGGAAGGCGCCATTGGACTTGACGAAAGAGTACAAAAATGAAAGGTGTCGACATCCCTGTACGCGAATAAGAGGTGGCATGGGTTGCAGTGTAGGCGCAGGCTAGGTGACAGCCTTGGAGAAGGCATCTCTGAATGCATGTAGCACTATTGGACGTGATGGGAGGTGCCTCAGAGGTTATAGTGTAGGTGAAGTGTAGGCGCAGGCTAGGTGACAGTCTTGGAGAAGGCATCTCTGCATTCATGTAACACAATTGGACGTGAAGGGAGGCGCCATTGGACTTGGCGAAAGAGTACAAAAATGAAAGGTGTCGCCATCCCTGTTGGCGAATAAGAGGTGGCATGGGTTGCAGTGTAGGCGCATGCTAGGTGACAACCTTGGAGAAGGCATCTCTGAATGCATGTAACACTATTGGACGTGATGAGAGGCGCTTAGAGGTTGCAGTGTAGGTGAAGTGTAGGCGCAGGCTAGGTGACAGCCTTGGAGAAGGCATCTCTGCATGCATGTAACACGATTGGACGTGAAGGGAGGCGCCATTGGACTTGGTGAAAGAGTACAAAAATGAAAGATGTCGCTGTCCCTGTTGGCGAATAAGAGGTGGCATGGGTTGCAGTGTAGGAACGGGCTAGGTGACAGCCTTAGAGAAGGCATCTCTGCATGGATGTAACACGATTGGGCGTGAAGGGAGGCACCATTGGACTTGGCGAAAGAGTACAAAAATGAAAGGTTTCGCCATCCCTGTTGGTGAATAAGAGGTGGCATGGGTTGTAGTGTAGGCGCGGGCTAGGTGACAACCTTGGAGAAGGCATCTCTGAATGCATGTAACACTATTGGACGTGATGGGAGGCGCCTTAGAGGTTGCAGTGTAGGTGCAGTGTAGACGCAGGCTAGGTGACAGCCTTGGAGAAGGCATCTCTGCATGCATGTAACACGATTGGACGTGAAGGGAGGCGCCATTAGACTTGGCGAAAGAGTACAAAAATGAAAGGTGTCGCCATCCCTGTTGGCGAATAAAAGGTGGCATGGGTTGCAGTGTAGGTGCAGGCTAGGTGACAGCCTTGGAGAAGGCATCTCTACATGCATGTAACACGATTGGACGTGAAGGGAGGCGCCATTGAACTTGGCAAAAGAGTACAAGAATGAAATGTGTCGCCATCCCTGTTGGCGAATAAGAGGTGACATGGGTTGCAGTGTAGGCGTAGGCTAGGTGATAGTCTTGAAGAAGGCATCTCTGAATGCATGTAAAACTATTGGACGTGATAGGAGGCGCCTTAGAGGTTGCAGTGTAGGTGCAGTGTAGGCGCAAGCTAGGTGACAGCCTTGGAGAAGGCATCTCTCCCTTACTGTTGATTTACTCAAATTCAGTACAACCTATTTAATCTTACATTTATCAAAACACTCATACACTTAATCTCTCAAACACTAGAACATTAAAAAATTCCAACAATTAACTCATAAACTATAAAACCTTCAAACCTTCAAACCTTCAAACAGTCATACACAATGGCCTCTGCACCCCAATATGTGATTAGTGCACATTTCAACGGTGAGACATACATTTGTCTCACCTCTGGGTTTTTTTTTAGAGACACTGAGAACATCCGATTTTGTTTAAACAGGAAAGCCAATTTCTTGTACTTTAAAAAATGACTTGAGGCCAAACTTGGACGAGGCCCGTGACACAAATATTTTATCAGAATCCGTTTTTTTTTTGGTAACAACCAAATAATATTTTATAAGGTTGAGGTTCAAGATGACGAGGACCTTCAGAATATGTTTTCCAGTCATGAGTATTCTGGGTACGACTCTATTGAGTTATACATTATGCTGCGAGAGCCTCAGCTGTCACAAGTGGTTGATCCTTTGGAGACCGAACAAGCAGAAGTACATGTCATTGATGAAGAAGAAGAAGATGGCGAGTTGGAGTTTGACGAAATGGTCAATGATGATTCTGAAGACGATGGGATACATGGTATTCCTTCAAACGAGATCTACACGCCACCTCCGTACATGACAAACTTCAACATGGACGAAGATGAACCGTCTTCTGATTTATTTTTCAATCCGTATATGCAGTCGAATGAAAACTTAAAAGAGAAATACAAATTTTGTAACAGAGAAGAATGTATCAAAGCCATCAAAAAATTTCACATGCTCAACTCGGTCGATTTTAAGGTGGACCGTGTAAATCCAAAAAGGTACAAAATTAAGTGTGTCCACCCTGATTGTATGTTCAAGCTCACTGCATCATACAAATTAAGAGGTGATTGTTGAGTCATAGGTTCTATATCTACCCACACTTGTGTCAGTTCTAATCAATCACAGGATCATTGGAAACTAAATTATAATCTCATTTGTCAAGAAATCCTACCACTCGTTAGCAACGATCCATCATTGAAGGTGAAAACCATAATCTCCCACATCACTACGATATTTAACTATACTCCGTCTTATCGAAAGGCGTGGTTAGCAAAGACCAAGGCGATTGAAAAGGTATATGAAAACTGGGAAGAGTCATACCAAGAACTTCCTCGCTACCTGAATGCACTCCATACTTATTCTCTGGGTACTGTTTACATTCTGGAAACAGTGCCAGCATACACCCTGAATGGTAGTCAACTTAACGGAAATAGAATATTCAGTCGAGTGTTTTGGGCTTTTCAATCTTGCATCACAGGGTTTGCATCATGCAAACCAATTATACAAATTGATGGGACTTGGTTGTATGGGAAATACAAAGGCACGCTACTGATGGCAGTTGCACAAGATGGCAACAACAACATTTTCTCAATTGCCTTTGCCCTAGTCGAGGGGGAGACTGGTGGTGCTTGAAGATTTTTTCTCAAAAATATCCGAACACACGTGGCTCCTCAACCAAATCTCTGTTTGATCTCTGATAGACATGCATCCATTGAAAGTGCATACAATAATCATGCAAACGGTTGACATGACCCTCCTTCTACACATGTCTATTGCGTTAGACATATCGTCCAAAATTTCACGAGGGAGATCAAAGACAAAACTCTTAGAAAAGCGTTTACGAATGCGGGATATGAATTGACACAGCCTACGTTCAAATATTATTGCAATGAGATCCGTTTGTCAAATCCGGAAGCCGGTAGGTGGATCGATAATATTTCGGTAGAAAATAGACTATGTCATATGACAATGGACAAAGATGGGTCCACATGACAACAAATCTAATTGAATCGATGAATGGAGTATTCAAAGGCATACGAAACCTATCGGTCACTGCTTTGGTTAAGTCAACATATTTTAGGATGACTTCGTTGTTTACCAAAAGAAGTGAAATGTGGAATGCTGTGTTGTAATCCGGACAACTATGGAGTGAAAGTTGCATGAAGTACATTAAGGCAGAAAGTGCCAAAGCCAACACCCATTTGGTTATACGATTTGACCGACACAGTCACAACTTCATTGTCAAAGAATAATCGACCACACCGAGGGCCTGCCAAGACAAGAATATAGGGTTGTACTACCTTCTTGTTGGTGTGATTGTGGCAAGTTTCAAGCCTTTCGTATACCTTGCTCTCATGACGCGCTACAACTTCTGTCTCCCATTTACAAATCTGAAACGTTGCTCAACGTTTACAACAACAACTTCCCTTTGATAGCAAAACCAGATTATTGACCTGCATAAGACAGCAAAATAGTATGGCACAATGACCAAATACGAAGGAATAAAAAGGATCGTCCCAAAAGTAAGCGCGTCACAACCGAAATGGACCCCCTTGACAAGCTGGAAAGAAAGTGTAATTTATGTCGTCAGGTCGGACACAATCGCAAAAATTGTCTGAATCGGGCTATTGCCTCAACCACATAAAAATTGTATTACAAATAATCTTTCCTTTATTATGTTGTAAACATTATAGTTTTTCGTTAACAGTATTTGTTACAATAAACATTGCGCGAACAAGAAATAAAACACGATAAACCGTCTACGAAATTACAACCGTTAAAACAATTTCATCTGACTCATGCATCATCAACATTACGTTGTTGTCTGTTTTGACTTTCTCCAACCAAAAATTAGGTCTTCATGTCACAAGTGAGGTTGATGTTCGTCTTCGCTAGATCATTCTAATTTGTTCTCCCCTCCACGATGTCTCCCTCTAACCATCGCATCAACTCTCTCTTCAGACGCTCCATGGAGTGAATGTGTCAGAATTTCATTTTCATCGGAGATTTTGTGGCGGAGAAAATAACGTAATCATCTCTGATAAAAATCATGAGCGATGTCATGACACAAATAACAAAGTAAAAAATAAGAGAACAGTGCGAGAAAGTGTGAGGAATGACAGAAACAGTCAAATTATTTATAAAAACAACATTTTGCCCTAGGAGTCAAGTGAGGTGGCGTCTCCTCTCACTTTTAAAGTGCATGTGCCATCTCACTTGACTAAAAGAGAGAGGAGGCGCCAAGTGAGATGGCGTCTAGGACAAGAATGAGAGTGGATGCGCCAATTGAGTTGGCTCCTCCCTTGTGGGATTTTCTGAAACATGATTTTTTGCATAATTTTTTCTGAAACATAGTTATTTGTGAATTTTTTTTTTAATACATGATTATTCCAAAAAAAAATTCTATTTTTGAGGTACACAGATTGATTGCTGCTTTGCCCCTATACCACCATTTCATACGGGTAATCAAAGAATGATTTGTATTTAGATAATAAATAGACTAATACAGCATCAAATGAAGTGTAAATTGTGATGTGTCATTCATATTCCCAAATTCTGGACGATACAGCATCTAGAAAGCCCTCAAATACGATGATTGCCAAATCTACTCTTTTGCTATTCATATAATTCTAAAAATATAGTACTAAACGAATTAGTGATTGATGTTGGGTGAGGGATACTACTACTTGTGGAGGTCCTTTCATTAGACCAAAAAGATAAACATTACTGTAACATAACAGAAAAGAAGGTGGAATGTTAGTGTTAATCTATCATAAGGCAGCAGCAGTTAAAACTAGGAATCTCGTTTCATCATTTCGTCCCTGTCTATGAAACGCTCAAGCAGCTCCTTCTCTTGCAAAACCAGACAATCATTAGCCTTGCCAAACCATTCATACCGATTTTTTGCTATATAATCATACACCGCATCCCTTATTGGAGTTGGAATCACCCACAGCCTGCTCAAAGCAGAGTAAGGTAATGGCAAGTACGACAGCACGCGCAATGCAGCTGCAAAATAATATGTCAAAATGAGATTGACATGGAAAACAGCAGAGTAATGAAAATGTAATTAACATATGTTCATCTGTTACTTGAATGATCTATATTTAGATTGAGAGCTCATTCATCATACAATACAAAATAATATGGAATACACAAGAAAGTTTACACATACTAGCAAACAAATACAACTTTTGAAATATTCACAGTTGGCCAACGTAATCAAAACCTCCAGCACGGTAGAAAGGCACGGAGTATATATTAGACTCACTTGAAGATGAGAAGCATCATCATTGTGTGTGATATAGTACATTGGAAAGAAGATTGTGAGTTAATGAGAAATGAACTAATTTTTCTCTTCATCCAAATTAGAGGACAGAGATGTTTACTTATATTTCTTATGGTTCTCTCTTCCAAAAAAAAAACCTTTGTCGATTTTGCTTCTCTCCATTGTCTTTCCTCTCATTTTCTCTCATCAACCAACAAGGGTGTAAAAAGCTTCTTGGTTCTTATATGTCTGATGTAGGGATCTCACCTTCTTCGGATTGGAGTGAATCACTTACCCCATTTTCTTGTCCCCTCCGCTTCTTTTTCCTCCAATTAAAGGAAAACATCTCAGCAACAAAAAATCTCTATAAAACTAACACACTTATTTATTTACTTTTAAATGGCCAAAGTTAATAATTAGTTGTTGTTATTAGGTTAGTATTTTTCCGCCTTTGCCGGAGTGAAGGGCCAAAGTTAGTAATTAGTTGTTATTGTTAGCTAAGTATTTTTTCCCCTTTGCCGGAGTTTGAACCAGGACCTCCAACTCCTTTAACCCTTAGCTGAACTAGTTCAACCAATTGAGTTAGTAAAATTCAGAGGGTTTTCAATAAAGAGATAAGAGAAAGAATAATGGTTTGACATGATTGTTGATAATAAAAACGCTAAACACTAACCTTTAACTAAACTATAACTAAACACATAATTCTAAATAGGGGAACACAGTTATGATAATATTAATAACTAAGAACTATGGAAACTACTCATAAAGTACTTAAAAGATAATACAAAGATATTTCTACAGTTTAACACTATGCCATCTCTTTTACCCAATAGTGAAACATTTCTAGTTTGGTTAATGCAACATAGTAACAAATCCATCATTGCTAGATTGAGTTAGTACCTAAACACTCAAGCAAGATACAGAACAAATCTTAAAATGATCCTTCTCGAGTTACTAGGTGTCTGGATGATTTAAGGTTAAAATTGTTTGCAGTTATGCCCAAACAAGCACGCCGAAACCAAATTTATATAGTAAAATAGTTTAAAGATGACGGCCGTCAAATTAAATTAAATAAGTGAGTGAATTCTAACCAGTAGATCCCTGAGAGAATACATTCAAGCCTTCAATGAATAAAAAGCGACGTAGAACATCCTCTCGTTCAAGCCCAGATGCTCTCAAATATGGCTCAGCAGCATTAGACTGAACGCAGCAAAATTTGATCTTCTTGTCTTTGTCGGCTCTGATTACCCACTTCACTCCTGCCAGTACACAATTGTCAAAAGTGTAATACAAACATTAGACCAATGACGGAAATTGTATTCCACAATGAAATGGAGTATAAACAAATGAGCACAAACCTGCAACAATGCATAAGATAATAGAATTTGGAACATTGATAGGGTAAACAGAATAAGTTATGACTGAAAATAGCTTATCAATATTGAACTGAACTGAAAATAGCTTATTCAATACGAACTAAAAATTGCTTATGCAATATTGATTATTTGATGCTTACAGATCATAAATTAAATAGATGTGCACATGACATTGTAAAACCTACCATCTTACCCCAATTTACGTAGTACGGACACCTCCGGAAAAATTTCTGGAAAAATTTGTGTCCGTGTCTGTGTCGGACATATGCACCTACAGTTATAACTACATTTAATTTATTCATTTTTTTCAAATTATTACCAGTTTCGTGTACATGCTTCATAGACCCTAATTATGAAATTCTTAGAAAAAGAACCATTATGAAATCCATAAAAGCACGTGAATAGAAGAGTGTTTCCTAAGAGAGAGTGAAGAATACTACCTCGGTGGCAGAGATGACAAACGCCGTCGTAGAGAACAACTCTGGGTTGAAGGAAAGTGGGAGTGACAAGCTTTGCGACGGAAGAAGCGACGTCCACGTCAGCGGTGGTGCTGGAAGCGGAAGACAATGAACGAAGGAAGGAGAGTGAGGAGGACCCGATTGTTGACGTGTCGGTCAAGCTTCTAGCGACGACTCTCTTCATTGTAATCATATTCATCCTCTTCATTTGCGCGTTGGTGTGTGAAATTTGCAACGAAAAAGTGCTTAAATACCAATAGAGCTTATTTTCTTTACTCTCACCAAAAAAAACCGGTTAAACCCTCTCACCAAAAAAAACCGGTTAAACCCTCTCATAGGGTCAAGGGATTGGTGGATGAGTCGGTCTCAATAACATAATATGTTGAATCAGATTGTACTAGATGATTCTAAAAATTCTAAAATTCATGACAAAAAAACATAAGACTATCATTAAATTGATATTATGCGTCTGATTTCTATTTTTTTTACTATTTTTAAAATTTGTTTTTTATTTGAAGTTTTGTTAGTTTAATTTAATTAAAAAAATATAAAACGACATCTTTTTAAAAGAAAAAAAAGCAAGTATTAATTCCATTGATTTGTAGAAGAAGGAAAAAAAAAAAAAAAAAAAGCAAGTTTTGTTAGTTTAATTAAAAAATATAAAATGACATCTTTCAAAAATGTCCAAACAGGATTAGAACTCACGCAAAGAAGATCAATGATCAAAATTTTAACCCCTCGTATCCACCACAACATAGAAACATATTAACATTTATGAAAAATAAATTATATATTCTAAAACTTAAATTATGGCCACCCCGAGAAAATCATCTTGGTTCCGGCAATATATATATATATATATATATATATATATATATATATATATATATATATATATATATATATATATATATATATATATATATATATATAAAATATTTTCGTTGTAAGACTTGAATAATAAACTTAAGATGACTTTGTTAAATATTTAATTTTTAATTGTTAAATTTATTGTGAAAAAAATAGATAGAATAACTCATAGTAATTAAAAATTATTATTCAGAACAAGGTAGAAGAAGATAAAATATAAGAATATGATAATTAATTTATCTATTTCGATCAGATAGAGAGTAACTCTCTGGTTCACTATACTTCCAAAAATGGTAAGAAATTACAAATAAATTACAATAAAAGTCATTTGAGTTGCCACAAACAAAACTCAATTTTTACTAAGTGTTTTTCAATCTCTTCAACTCTCAATATATAAATCACACAAATTTGAGATATTTATATGTGTTTCTCAATTCCATTATATACCTTTGTATGTTTCCAAAATTCTAAGAACTCTAAAGAATTTAAACCATTATCTCTCTAAATTTATTGAGACTTTCTAACTCTTCTTTGTCTTCAGCTTATAAAGTTATGAGTTTTGTAAAGACAAGAGTGATAGAGATACATATTTATAACTGTTGAAACTCAATGAATCCTTAATGAACGCAAAACATAACCCATTAATTTTTAGTATAAAAATATTATAAATATCTTATATTATCTTTTATATTAATTTAAAATATTATAAATATCTTATAACAACTTTTATATTAGTTTAAAATATTGTAAATATCTTAGAATATCTTTTATATTAATTTAGAATATCTTTTGTACTGGTCAAAAAGTAAATGTGTGCATGTTACCCCTGCAAGGACAAGAATACTCAGAGGTCTTTGTAGGTATATTATGTAGTGTGATGTTTTAGGGTAACAATACATATAATATGATTTGTATCAGTTAATTTTGTCCCATTTTTCCGCGTTGGGATAGTGGTATATATAAGGGCCTCTTGGGCCTAGGGTTTCTTAGGGAAAGATTATTGTTCACTCAATAAATGGTAGATCATTGAATCCCTATTTACTAGGGAGATGTGTATCATCTACTGGCTTTGACTTCTCTCTGCCCAAGAAACGTCTTATCCCATATTTCCCATGACGAGGTGGGGGGAAAGTGATGGGGATAGGTGATACCTTCCTAAGGGTGGCATGGCTCACACCCTTTCTAAATCTTTTACAAATATAACACTATACAGTACCTCAACCACGAGATTTGTGATAGAGGACAAAGTGTTTTTAGACTATAGAACATGGGAGTATCACGGGGCCCTAAGTTTCTTGAAGTTATATGTGACGCCCTAGGCCGATTAGGCTTTGGGCTTTAAAGAGATATTATATTGTTTGGCTAGCGAGACTATAACTCCCTCAGAAAGGACATTGACCCTCTTAGGCGAAACTTCTATCAATCCTTAGACAAGACTTAAGACTAAATCTCTTAGGCAATACTTCAGTCGCGCCTCTTGAGTGAGATTCACAAGTCTTGACCCCGCCCGAGGAAACTCGAAGTCCTTCTAGAAAGGAGTTGGATAGCCTAGGGATCTTAGTCCCTCAAGCAAATTCATGTGAAGCTTGACTGATAAGACAGTAAGTCCCTCAGGTGGAGCATTAACCCTCACGGGCAAGACTTCTATCAACCCCTCAAACAAGAATAAAGACTAAGTCTCGTAGGCAAGACTTCATCGCGTTTCTTATACGAGATTTACATGTCTTAGTTTCGCCTAAGGAAACTTAAAGTCCCTTGGGCGAGGAGTCGGATAGCCTCGGGATCTTAGGCCCTCAGGAGAAATTATGTGAAGTTTGACTAATAAGACAGTAAATCCCTCAAGAAAGGCATTGACCCTCGTGGACGAGACTTCTATTAATCCCTCGGAATAGACTTAAGACTAAGTTTAATATGCAAGATTTTAGTCGCATCTCTTGGGAAATATTTACACGTCTTGGTTCCGCCCAAGGAAACTCGAAGTCCCTCAGACGAGGATTTGGATAACATGGGGGATCTTAGTCCCTCAGGAAAATTTATGTCAAGCCTTATTGATAAGACAGTAAGTTCCTCGAGAGGGACTTCTATTAATCCCTCAGACAAGACTTAAGACTAAGTCTTTTAGGAAAGACTTCAGCTGCGCCTCTTGGGCGACATTTACACGTCTTGGTCCCATCCAAGGAAACTTGAAGTCTCTTAGGCGAGGAGTCAGATAGCCTAGGGATCTTAGTACCTCGGGCAATGTTATTTGATGCCTGAGTGATGAGACAATAAGTACCTCAAGCAGGGCATTGACCCTTTTGGATTGGACTTCTATCAAGCTCTCATACAAGACTTAAGACTAAGTCTCTTAGGCAAGACTTTGGTCGCGCCTCTTAGATGAGATTTACACGTCTTGGTCCCGCCTAAGGAAACTCGAAATCATTTAGTCTTGGAGTCGGATAACCAGGGGACCTTAATCCCATAGGTGAAGTTATGTGAAGCCTGGCTGATGAGATAACAAGTCCCTCGAGCAAGGCATTGACCCTCTTTGACGAGACTTCTTTCAAGCACTCAGACAAGACTTAAGACTAAGTCTCCTAGGCCAGACTTCATTCGTGTCTCTTGGGAGATATTTAAATGCCTTGATCTCGCCCATCAAAACTCGAATTCCCTCAAGCGAGGAGTCGGAGAGCCTTGGGATCTTAGTCCCTTAGGAAAAGTTATGTGAAGCATGACTAATGAGATACTAAGTCCCTCAGGCAGGGCGTTGACCCTCTTGGTCTTGACTTATATCCAACCCCCAGACAAGACTTAAGACTAAGTCTCAACAGAAAGATTTAGGCCGTGCCTCTTGGGTGAGATTTACACATATTGGTCCTGCCTAAGGAAACTCAAAGTCCCTCGGGCGAGGAGTCAGATAGCTTAGGGATATTAGTCCCTTAGGTGAAGTGATGTGAAGCATGACTAATGCGACAATAAGTACCTCAGGTAAGGCATTAACCCTCTTGGACGAGACTTCTATCAAGCCTCATACAAGACTTAAGACTAAGTTTCGTAGGAAAAACTTTGGTCATGCCTCTTGGGTTAGATATATACTTTTTGGTCCAGCCCAAGGAAACTCGAAATCCCTTATGTGAGGAATCAGATAGCCTTAGGATCTTAGTCCCTCGGGTGAAGTTATGTTAAGCCTGACTGATGATATTGTAAGTCCTTTAGGAAGGGCAATGACCCTTATATGAGGGACTCCTATAAAGGCCTTATGAAATAATTAAGACTAAGTCTCTTAGGAAACACTTCATTCGCGCCCCTTGAGAGATATTTTCACGTCTTGGTCATGTCCAAGGAAACTGAAGTCCCTAAGGAGAGGACTCAAATAGCTTATAGATCTTAGTCCTTCAGGCAAAGTTATATGAAGCCTGACATATAAGACAGTAAGTCCCTCGGGCGCAGCATTGATCCTTTTTAGAAGGACTTTTATTTATCCCTCAGACAAGACTCAAGACTAAGCCTTTTAGGCAAGACTTCAATCGTGTCTCTTTGGCAAGATTTACACCTCTTGGTCCCGCCCAAGGAAACTCGAAGTCTCTTGGGTGAGGATTCGGATAGCCTAATGGTCTTAGTCAATCAATCAAAGTTAAGTGAAGCTTGACTGATGAGACAGTAAGTCCCTCAGGCGAGGCATTGACCCTCTTGGGTTGGACTTCTATCCAGCCCTCAGACAAGAGTTAAGACTAAGTCTCTTTGGCAAGAATTCGGTGGCACCTTGATGACAGTCATTATTACATGAGTTTTAAGATCAAATTTAGATTAAAGCATTGAAATAACGAGCAAAAGTCAAGTAAAAGTGAGAAGAATAGAGCAAAAACTACTAAGAGTGAAAGAATTGGGACTTAGAAATTTTTTGAAGAAAAAGAGAAGAAAAAAAAGAAACTTTGGCCTCTGGATTTTAAGCGCATGCAATTCTTCTCATCATGGTGCAATGCAGACCTCGTCGTAGTGTGATGCATCTTATAGTGGCGCGATACTACAAATATTCTTGACATGCTTTACAACTTTAAATAGATAATGTTGGCTACTTTTTTAGGGTTCCGAATTTTATAGAGAAAGTGACGGCTTGAAGCTTCAACATGACGATTTTAAGGGTTTTGGAAGCCATTGAAGACCTTTATCTTCTTTGATTTTCATGTTCTCTCCATATAAACTCATGATAATTGTTATATTCACTATGAGTAGTTAAATTATTAGATTATGTCTTTTTAGTCAAACCTTCTTGTACTTGTTGATTCATATGGTTGTTTGAAGTTAGTTGAATTATTTTATGTTATTTTTATTATTTAATTGTTCTTGATCTTAATGCTTTTTATGTATTAACGAAGGCAAGAATGGATATCAGATGAGTAGGGATTTCTGACAGTTAGTCTACCGATCCGATCTAGGGAGATTATTCAGCTTAGTAATTAACTAGGAATAGATAATTATACGTTGAGGCTTTTGGATTAATGAACTTATAACGCCTAATTAAACTCTGAACTGGCCTAAGGAATTAGGGTATTATTGTGTAATTTAATGATTTGTACACCAAGGAATTGGATGCAGTGGCCGTGTTAATTCGTCGTACTACTTTAACATATTATAAATTCGATTAATGTACAACTCATCAATAAGTATGAGTAGGGGATTCAAAATAAGATCTAATCGACTTTAGTTATTGAAATTTATTCTAAGTATTTTCTCATTTTATTTATGAACCAAATCCACCTTGAACCCCCCCCCCCCCCCCCCCCCCCCCCCATTGTTATTTACTTATTTCGCACATAGTTATCTTGAAAAAATTCACAATCCCCGTGGAGACGAATTTTATTTTATTACTTCGAAAATGCTAGTACACTTATTAGAATTACCATCAAGTTTTTTGCTTCGTTGCTGAGGACTATTTATAATTTCAACAGAGGCAATTATAGTGCGAGGCGTAGATTTTTTATTTTTTGTAATTTATTTTTATTTTTTGTTAGTTTTCAATTTGAATTTTATTTTTGTTTTTAATTTTACGTTAAGTCCATTTTTTCTTTGCTTTTATTCTATTCTATTTGGCACGATGATACTAAGGTATTGCTTGTTTGTTTATGCGAGATACTGAGTCGTTGCTGATACCACTCGACCCAAAAATCAAACGAACAACCTGAGCATATTGGTCTTATGAAGAAGGTCCTTTATATATTAAAACTGAATGAGAAGAAGAGAATGGGAGGGGCCATGATTGACTGAAATCCCAAGAAAATAATCCAAGTCTCCAAGTTGCTTGAGGGAAAATGCCACATTGAGTTGGGGTGAAAAATGGGGATGTCAGTCCCGCTTAGGCTCCCCCGCAAAATTAGAATCTAATTATGAACTAAAATTTTTAAGTCTATTTGAACTTATGTCAATGTAAAAGCAATCAAATTTTCAAGTCGCTAAATTGGTCAAAAAAGTTGAGCAATGCCAAATTTTCAAATTAGATGACATGTGAGTAAAAATTGGCGTTACTATCATTTAAAAAAATGACTAACTTAATCTTTTTTATAGATCTAAGGGACCAATATGATTTTTTTTAAGTTAATAGGCCAATATAAAACTTGATTTAAAAATAATAGACTAAAAAGGTGGCTTAACCTAACTAATTTTATACTAATATATGCTTACACTTAAAAATAACTAACTTGTTAGGTGCAGCTGACAAACAATCAAATATAGAATAAGACGAGTTTTCCCTTAGTTAGGAATCTTAGGTGAGTGCGAAAGTAATCAAATAATTCTTTCTCGTACTGTCACTAACTAGAATATATTGCAATTGATATAAAGCTACGTTATAATGAAGTGGTGCACATGTGGGTTTAAAAATGAAGGTGTGAAGAAAACGCAAGAAAGGGGGTTTGAATTGGGTTTTCCTTTCTTGAGTAACTTTTACTTCTAAGCATTATTCGATGAACAATGCTTCTGAATATTACTTCTATGTAATGCTTCTAATTAAGTTAACATAAACTCTAAAGCATAAGCAAAATTAAAGAACACGCGATATATCCTGGTTCACTTGAGAAA
This sequence comes from Vicia faba, assembly GCA_948472305.1. Classification (NCBI taxonomy): domain Eukaryota; kingdom Viridiplantae; phylum Streptophyta; class Magnoliopsida; order Fabales; family Fabaceae; genus Vicia; species Vicia faba. Next base: position 746,331,301 of record OX451736.1, on the reverse strand, counting down.
CCCACAAGCTAGTCCAGTCCACCCTTCCGAGGTGATTTCGCCTTGAACTCAAGGACTTAACCCACTATAATCAATCCGATTACAATCACACGGGCAACCGCCAGTGACTAACATCTAAGGATGCATTCAAAGATCCAAACTGGATATAACATTCATTAACCCAATAGAATCTGATTCACCATAATCTCCTACCAGGATTTCCTTCCAATGATATCCATCAGTGATCTCAGAAGGCTGACCTTCACTCAGTCCCCTTTGAGATATGGCTACCATTGATCCAATAGAATCCACTACCAGGATTTCATCTACGATGGCTTCAACTAAAGTCTTCTTAAGTCTTATGATCTTCACCCGATCACTTGAGGAACCAACCAATTTTAAACAAAGTTGTTTTTCTGGAGATTACATGAGTGCTTCTTAACAAGCAGATTACTCCTAATTTAAGTACATATTATTTGAAACAATTCTGAGTAGCAACTCTAGTGTACAAATAATTTACATGAAGATCTTAAGCAATAACACAATATGAGCAACAACTCTTATGTTTTACATATTTCTACAAAGATGAATATAATCTAAATTAAGTGCAGCATCTTGTAGCCTTCTTGTCTTCGTCTTCATTGTTGAGCAAGCTATGAGCAACAACTCCTCGCTTCTTCATAATTCCATAAAGATGTATATGATTGATGATTTGAATGACATCTTATAGAATTCTTCATCTTTATCTTGTTTCTTCGTTAAGCAAGATATGAGCATCAACTCCTTGCTTTTTCATCATTCTGCCAAGATATATGTGATTGGTGATTTGGATGATAGCTTTCCCTTTTTAACATTGAACATCAACAACTTGTGACTTACAACTTGCAGCTTTGAGCAACCAACCAACCAACATGCAGAAAGCTCATCAATATATTTAAACATATGATTCTTTTCTTATATAGCCAAGCAAAATAGAGTCGTTGGCTATTTGAAAAGAGTCATTACAAATAATACTGCTACGTCCTTATCTCTTCCACACTTCAAGTTAGTGGAGAGGTAGTGGCATAAAGCTTTTTCGTATTGTGTACTATTGTACCATTTTACCGTTATATTCTTTCCTTCTACACTTCAGAGGCTTCTGCGAGCATGAGGTTATAAGGGGGAACATAACATAAGGTATTCAGAACTTCAAGACTTCAGACTCTTCAGAACCGCGTCTTTAGAGTCTTCAGCACTTGGTCGTGAGAACCCGTTGTAGAGAACCTTGGATCAGAAGAGCTTCAAGTCTTCAGAGTCTTAAGAACTGCATCTTTAGAGTCTTCAACACTTGGTCTTGAGAACCTGTTATAGATAACCTTGGACCTTTAGAACTTCAAGTCTTTGAAATCTTCATACCTTTAGTCTTTAGAATCTTTAGCACTTGGTTCTTTAAGAACCCTTGTCTTCAGAACCTTGTTATTAGAAACACAAAGTCTTCAGCATATGGACTTCAGTTGGAAACATTGTCTTCAGATCTTTTAACTTTGTCTTCTTTGAAACAATTTTTCTTTTAGAAACTAATTTTTTAGCATCTGGACTTCAATAGAAACTTAGTCTTCAGATCTTCTAACTTTCTTTCTTTGGAACAAGTTGTCTTTTAGAAACTACGTTTTTAGCATATGGACTTCAGTAGAAACTTTGTCTTCAGATATTCTAACTTTGTTTCTTTGGAACACTCTGTCTTTTAGAAAGTGAGTCTTCAGCACCTGGACTTAAGTGACAACTTTTGTCTTCAGATCTTTTGATTGTTTCCTTAGAACACGTTGTCTTTAGAAGCTTGAGTCTTCAGCATCTGGACATAAGTAACAACTTTTGTCTTCAAATCTTCTGAATGTTTTCTTTAGACAAATATCAGGGCTTACATTTCAGATCCTTCTGGAGTGTCTTGCTACTGTTCAACAGAACTTGTGTAGCGTAGAAGCAGAATTAATTCTCTTCTAATGTCTTGGCCACGCCATCCATCAGAGGATGGACTTGTTTGTTAAGTACTCAACAATAACAAACATTAGTACAATAAAATTGTTCATACAATCATACACATTTGTTATCATTAAAAATCAGATGATATTGCAGAACCAAATCTTGTTCTTACAATCTCCCCCTTTTTTATGATGACAAAATTATGTATTTTAATGAAACAAATTTGTACATATAATCATAACCAGTGAAATTAGAAAGGTAAGAAATACTTATCCTTTTTATGATACTCCCCCTGAGTCAATGACTTGATGATGATCAAATATCCTGACTCTGAACCATTTGAGTAAAACTCCCCCTGGTTCCAATAGATTAGATATTGAGATCTTGAGAGTCTTGACTTCAGGAATTTCAGACAGTCTTCAACTTCTGATTTGCTTTGTTGTTCTATAAGACATCTGCTTCTGCTTTTGATTCTTATTTTCTGAATATCATATTCTAAGACATTTTACATCTTCTGAACATTATGATACCAAAATCAAGATAACTTTAACTTTCATAAAATTCTCAACTTCTAAACAGTATTGGGTCTATCTTATTCTTGAACATATGTTCATAGAGTATGTATCTTAGAATATATGAACAATCAGTCTTTAGAAGATTAAACAAATTTCTTTCATTTTGACCTGTCTTAGAATTCCTAGTGAACTTGTTCAAAGTTCCTCGGTTAATTATCAAACAGACAAACACACGTTAGTGGTAAATGCACATTTATATCATTATACTATTATAATGATTTTTTGAATTTCTTTAGGTTCATCAAAATCCTTATACTTCCCCCATTTTTGACATCATCAAAAAGATAAATATTCATGAAAACAATAAAAGTTAACAGAAGTAACAATAAGTGCTAATCAGAAATAGTTGCATTGATGATAGAATTAAGCAAATTAAAAAATAATATCTTATGGGAACCACTGATCATCAAACATCTCACACTCCTCTTGATGCAGAGCATCACTAGGACCATCAGGAATCCTTCGAAGGATTCTTACAATGTCATTTTGAACAAAAACTTCTGACAGGGTTCTTCCATAGGGAATGAAGGTTTTGTTCAAATCTCTAGAGGAAGTGATGGACATTTTGAGATGATTGGGGATAACTTAAGGAATATTAATCGGAATTCATTTGACCAGACAAAAAATTAGAGTCTTATCATCCTTGGTTAAGACATTTTTGTTAATTTAGCGCGGACAGATTTGTCAGAATAAAGCGAAACCAATCTTTGGCAATGGGCTTAAGACTCTCAGGGTTAGTAGAGTCGAACTCAAAATATGCTTCAAAGATGGAAATGATGTTACCATCAGGGATGCTATCGAGAGAGACACGACCAGTCACGATACCTACACATGGATAATTTATTATCTCAGTAATGCATTCGGCAGTGAAGAAAGCATCCCAACCTTAGATGTTCGAAGAGATTGAGGTGCCACCGAAATTGACAGAGGCATTTTTCCAAAAAGTATTTACAAGATTTGGATAAATGGGTCTTCTTAGTAAGGAAAGATAGTGATTTCAGTCTTGAAAGAGGATGCTGAGATGGAATTCCGGACTCGCACCAAAAAGTCTTGGATGTATTTCAAAGATAACTTCCAAGCGATCATCATTTTCATGAGAAGTTTTTGAAGTCATGATGAGAGAGAGAGAGAGAGAGAGAGAGAGAGAGAGAGATAGAGAGAGAGAGAGAGAGAGAATGAAGTAGAAGGAAATTGTTATCAATTGTTAGAGATTACTTGTTAGGAGATGTAGAGGGAAAACATGGTGTATAAAAGGAATCGAGAAGATGTGACTTAACAAGAGAAATGATTTTCCTTACGTAAGATAATCAATCTTGGGAGACTCAATAATAAGTGACTGGGGCAGGTCAGGAGGGCAGCAATAAATCCTAAGATTCGATGAGAGAGAGAGAGAGAGAGAGAGAGAGAGAGAGAGAGAGAAAGAGTAACAACTAATATCTTTGAATTAGGTTGTGAGTATCTAGGGTAGACTAGGACACACATATGTATGGGAAAGGAAAAATAATAGTTGATCTCATTTATAAGGGCATACCAAGTTGTTCATAACTTTAAATAGCTATCTTCTAATGCATGAATAAAGTAATTGTCAAAACATCACAGATCTAAAACCTATCCTATGCTCTGGATACGCATGCGTGACTATTTTATTTTAGACTTTGATGAATTAATAATGCCTAAATATTTAGCAAATAGCAGCGATATTGTTACAGAAGATAGGAATGTTACTCTCATATAACTGGCAATCTTCTAGTTGATTCTTCACCCATAACATCTGAGTATTGCATAGTGCTGCTGATATGTACTTTGCTTCTACTATTGAAATAGAAATTGTTGATTGCCTCTTACTTGATCATGAGATTAAATTCTTGCCTAGAAAATGATAGTTTCTAGAAGTACTTTTCCTCTCTAGTCTATATCCAGCGTAGTCTACATCACAGAAACCAGAAAGAGAATACTCTGATGATTTCTCATACATCAAGCCAAGGTTAGGAGTTCCTTTTAGATACCTTAGAATCCTTTTAACAACATTTAAATGAGATTCCCTAGGATCATATTAGAATCTAGCGTAAAGATGAACACAAAATAAAATATCAGGTCTATATGCAGTCACATACAAAAGAGAGCTTATCATACCACGATAGAGCTTCTGACAATACTTTCCACTTACCTCTTCTTTTTCAAAATACATATAGGATGCATTGGAGTCTTTGCACAGTGCAGTCTGTCATGTTGAATTTCTTCAGAAGTTCTTTGGTGTACTTACTTTGATGTATATAAGTAGCCTCTAGTTTTTTATCAATCTGGATTCCCAGAAAGAACTTCAGTTCTCCCATCATGCTCATTTCAAACTCAGCATGCATTAGCTTAGAGAATTCCTCGCAGAGAGATGGATTAGAATAACCAAAAAATAATATCATCAACATAAATTTGAACAATTAGAATATCATTTTTGAATGTTTTGCAGAAGAGTGTAGTGTCAACCTTTCCTCTGGTAAACTTATTTTCTAACAGAAAATTGCTCAATCTGTCATACTAAGCTCTAGGAGCTTGTTTCAAGCCATAAAGAGATTTCTTTAATTTAAAAACAAAGTCTGATTTCTCAGATTTTTCAAAGTCAGGAGATTATTTGACATACAGTTCTTCTGAAATATAATTGTGATACGGTGGGAGAACTGACTTTGAGGTTTTGCGTTTGTGTTTGCAAATGTTGCGGTTTAGCAAGAGTCGCCACCGAATTTTCTTTTATCCAAAAAGGAAAGGTGAAAAAGCACAGGAAAGACCTTTGGAGATGTTTTCTTGAGTTCGGGGGGTAGATTATGAAAGGGGAAGGTATTAACACCCTTTTCATCCATGGTTTTCCATGGGCTCTTAGTTACTTGCTAGATCACATGCTTTTGTTTGAAAATGTGTTTTGTGTGGTTTTTTGAAAGTATTTTGAAAAGGCGCCACCGTTTAGGCAAACTTTGTAATAGTTCTCGTTCGTAAGAACGTATACAAAGTGTTGAGCTTTTGAAAATATTCCATGTTTGGAAAGTGTTTTGAAGATGTTTTGAAAGTGTATGTGATTGTTTTTAAAAATAGCAAGGATGTTTGTTTTGAAATTGAGCAAGCAACTAGGAGCAATCTACCTACTCAAAAGGTCTTAGATGCGTTTTTCCTCCTCCTTTAGATGTGGCTATCTTACCATTGATTTGGTAAGAAGCCCCATCGTTGGATGTGAAGGGACGGGCGCAGGTCATCGTATAACCATGATAGCAATGTTGTGAGATGACTTAGCACTTTTCTTTAGGGAATAAGATCATTTTGAAAGGCAACTTTGATAGCGTCATCGAGGGACTATGATCTTGTGTTTTCAATTTGTTTGTGCTAAGACATCCCACATGCATAACATGGCCATTTTTGTAAGGCAACAAGTGGAATTACCCTAAGGGTGTAAGTGTGTGAGTGTATTTGATTGCATGCATAATTTCTCTTGAATTAGGTTTTTCTAAACATTGGTTTTCGTCTTGCCATACACACCCTAATTACTAACAATATATGAAAGCAATAAAAGTACGGAAAATAAAGATTCAACGCTATTACAATCATTGGGGGGATGGGGTGTACAAATTTCAAATGGGGATTGCAAATTAAATCCTATATTACTATTACAACTATATTGAATAGATAAGAATGTACAGGAAATGTAAAATGTTTATCTCATTTTTAAAAAGAAATAAGTTTTGTTTAAGAAAATATTTTTTGTCTTTTTATATTAAAAGAAAATATAATATGTGAATATGAAATATTTTTGGTATTTTTGATTAATGAAAAAAATAAAGATGATGGCAAAAACTAATAAAAGGGAAAGAAAACAGAATCAACGCAAATGCTGAAAATAGAAGAGGTCAGAAGTTCTGACTCTGACTTGCTGCACAAACAGAAACAACGTTAGTAGAAATGTGGAAGTTCAGAAGTTCTGGATCTTCTGAGAATTTGGAAGTTTTCAGAAGTTCTGATACAACTGTCAGAACTTTGCCTCTCTCCATGCTAGTCAGAACATCTGCAACTTAGTCATTTCTTAACATAACATAAGTTGCACATATAACTGTTAAGACAAGTTTCATGAAATATCAGAAACACAAATCAGAAGCAACACGAATTTGCTAATCCTAATTCTGAGTCCTAATTTCTTTATGAAACTCTGAACTGGGATTCCTTCTACTTAGGCAGGCAGATGCATGAAATTTTAGAATATGTACATCATCAGGATCAGAATATCTACATTGTGTTAAATATGCAAAATCTGACAATGCATAATTAGTATGATGAGTGTCAGCAAAAAACTTACCTTGCAGCTGGAAAATACTCTGGGAGCTGGAACCTGGTTCTGACCACTTGTGATGTTCTGGACAGCTTCCTCACGTGTTCAGCAGGCTGGAAACTTTCAACTTATGGAACAACAAAGGGGTGATGTTCTGACTTCTTCGAGTAGATGGATGGAGAGTGTATGGTAGTATGAATACATAAGTTAGGGAAATTTCTAATATGTGAATCAACAACTGTGTGGATGGTTTTAGTCAAGAACACTTGAGAACAAATGGAGTTTGAATGCAAGGAATCAAAAGTTAACGGGTTTTGTATGTAGTGTTTACAGTTTTGTGGATTCTTGGAATTTTTGCAGGGGCTCAAGACTTTTCTTTCTCAAGTTTCCGCCCTCTTCTCAATGGCCAATGGTGTTCTATTTATAGGAAAAGATTTTGTAGTTTGGAGATGTCAAGTGGCGCCAACATCATATGCTAGAAGCTGACTTACTCTTGAAGTAAGCTTAAACAAGCATGGTTCAATGCATCAAGTAGGATGGTTAGCAGCGCCTAAGCTGGATTTGTCAGCATGAATTAAGGAAAAGTAGAAGCAGCGCATGGGCCTAGCATACTTTTGCATAAAAGTTTGTCTTCCCAAGACAATAGGGGTACACGTGGGGGAAATCCTTTGGATAAAAACTCAAAAGTGGTTGTGAGCATTAAATGAATATTAAATGATGATGAGATTTATCCAATCATAAATCCTGCCATGTGAAACTATGAATCATTGCTTAACTCAGGATTAGAAGTTCTGCTTCAGCGTAGCATCCAATCTTCTGATCCTCTTATCTTCTGGCTTCAGCATGTTCTGAAGGGGCTTTCAGACTTTCTAGGAAGTTTATAACACGCATTGTAAACCTTCTTTGGATTACCCTGAAAAACTCTGACTGAACCTCTGTGAACACTGGCCCAGAAGTTCTGATCGAACTCTGTCTTGAGAATATCCAGAATTTGCTGAGTGTTATGGTGATAATCTGGTCAGAAGTTCTGAAATTGTCATATTTCTTAAACACTTAGAAAAATTTCTAAGTATTTAGAATTTGACTTTTCCAAAGTAAAATTTGACCTTTGAAATTCTTGATGAAACAAACTTCATATTCCAACATGTCTTGATGAAATATGATTTTTGAGATTTGATTTTGATCCAAAAGTCAAAGTTAGACTTCTTAGTGTGCAAATGACCATTTTGCCCTTGTGAATGGTTTGCTTGGAAAATTTGATAATTCAAGACCTGAAAACTTGATAGAAGCGAACCTGGGATCCAGGGTGATCCCTTGTGAAATGAGAGGGAAAATTTTGGGGTACAACAATAACCATTCAGAAATGCACTCTTAACATCCATCTGATAAAGGATGATATTATGATTTACAAAAAAGGAAACTAACAACCGAATAGCTTCTAACATGGAGACCGGTGCAAAGGTTTCTGTATAGTCTATACCTTATTATTGACTATAACCTTGTGCAACCAATCGATATTTGTTTCTGACAACTTCATCCTTCTCATTGAGCTTATTTTTGAACACCCATCTAGTTCCAATGACATGGACACATTTAGGTTTCTAAACAAGATCCCATACATCATTCTTTGAGAATTGATTCATTTCTTCTTCCATAGCCAGAATCCAATCCTTATCCAGAAGGGCTTCCTCAATTGATGTAGGTTCTATTAAAGAAACTAAACCTAGAAGCACTTCATCAGAAGGTTTGAGAGTCGGTCTTGTTTTGACTGGAGTATCTTTACTTCCAAGAATAAGATCTTCAGGATGAGAGGATGATATTTTGTTCTTTATTGGTTGAGGTTGATTAGAGGAACTATCAACAACATCAGAAGAAGGAGTTTCTGATTCCATATTTCACTTCTTGGAGTCTGATTATGAACTGGAAAACATTTTCATATTAATTCCTCTTATTCTCATTTCTCTGATTTGAGAAGAGTAATCTTCTTCTGAATTCTAATCTCTAACCTGAGAACTAGAACCAATATTATCTTCATATGATTTCTTCATTCTTCTATTAAGAATCACCCGTCTGACTTCTTGAGAGAATCCTTAGAGCACATATATTCTGATCAGAATTATCAGATTCATCCATCTTCTTTTCAATCTTTCTTTGAACAAAAGCTTATTCTTGACGATTTTGACGATTTTGACTAACAATCTTGTTCTTGCAATGTTGAGCTAACTTGTTTAGAGTTAGTCTTTGATCATACTTCAGATGAATCAACGAGCGTTCTTTCCTCAGCAATGTCTGGTCTTCTACAAAGCCTCTTTCGACAAAACTAATGATTAGATCTTTTGCATAAGATATCCTATCTGCTTGAATAGACGGTTTTATCATGAGGTTCTTTTATATCATAAGACAATATTCTTTCTTCTTTTAAAAAGATTCCTAATGAGATCTTATGAAAGTCAAGGGTGGACTAATCAGTTTCTTAAAAACCTCTCATACGTCTCAAGGAACTTAATCAAAAGCATTCAACATATATAATTTCTTATATGATGAATCTTTTCCTGTTAGCCTGTTCTTCAATTTTCTAGTTTTAGACAGTAGTTGAAAATTGAATAACTATCACCTTAGAGTATTTCTTCACATAACATCTGGGTCTTTGTCTGAAACTGTTAGGTGTTTGATATCCATCAATAACAAAACCGGGCTCTGATACCAATTAAAGGTGTGAATAAAATGCAATAATTGGGGGTTTGAATTGGGTTTTCCTTTCTTGAATAACGTTTGCTTCTAAGCATTATTTGATGAACAATGCTTCTGAATGTTACTTCTAAGTAATGCTTCTAATTAAGTTAACATAAACTCTAAATCATAAGCAAAAGTAAAGAACACTCGATATATCCTAGTTCACATGAGAAACCCCCAAGCTAGTCCAGTCCACTCTTCCAAGGTGATTTCGCCTTGAACTTAAGGACTTAATCCACTATAATCAATTTGAATACAATCGCACGGGCAACCACTGGTGACTAACATCTAATGAAGCGTTCGGGGATCCAGACTGAATATAATGTTCATTAACCCAAAAGAATCTGATTCACCCTAATCTCCTACCATGAATTCCTTCCAATCCATCAGTAATATAAGAAGGCTGGCCTTCACTCAATCCCCCTTAAGATATGACTACCATTGACCCAATAGAATCCACTATCAGGATTTCATCTATGATGGCCGCAACCAAAGTCTTCTCAATTCTTTTGATCTCCACTCGATCACTTGAGGAATCAACCAATTCTAAACATAATTGTTTTTCTGGAGATTACATGAGTGCTTCTTATCAAGCAGATTACTCCTAATTTAAGTACATATTATTTGACACAATTCTGAGTAGCAACTCTTATGTATAAACAATTTACATGAAGATCTTTAGTAATAACACAATTTGAGCAACAATTCTTGTGTTTTACATATTTCTACAAAGATGAATATAATCTAAATTAAGTGCAGCATCTTGTAGTCTTCTTGTCTTCGTCTTCATTGTTGAGTAAGCTATGAGCAACAACTCCTTGCTTCTTCATAATTCCATCAAGATGTATATGATTGATGATTTGAATGACATCTTATAGAACTCTTCATCATCTGGACTTCAGTTAGAAATGTTGTCTTCAGATCTTTTAACTTTGTCTTCTTTGAAACAAGTTGTCTTTTAGAAACTAAGTTTTTAGCATCTGGACTTCAGTAGAAACTTTGTCTTCAGATCTTCTAACTTTGTTCTTTGGAACAGGTTGTCTTTTAGAAACTAAGTTTTTAGCATCTGGACTTCACTAGAAACTTTGTCTTTAGATCTTCTAACTTTGTTTCTTTGGAACACATTGTCTTTTAGAAATGTGAGTCTCATCTGGACTTAAGTGACAACTTCTGTCTTCAGATCTTCTGATTGTTTCCTTAGAACATGTTGTCTTTAGAAGCTTGAGTCTTCAGCATCTGGACGTAAGTAACAACTTCTGTCTTCAGATCTTCTTAATGTTTTCTTTAGACAAATATCAGGGCTTACACTTCAGAGCCTTCTGGAGTGTCTCGCTACTGTTTAACAGAATTTGTATGGCGTAGAAGCGGAATTAATTCTCTTCTAATTTCTTGGCCACAACATCCAACAGAGGCAGAACCTGTTTGTTAAGTACTCAACAATAACAAATATTAGTACAACAAAATTGTTCATATAAACATACTCATTTGTTATCATCAAAACTCAGAGATAATGTTGCATAACCAAATCTTGTTCTTACGAAAAATATATTGCTAACTTTTGTAGGTTGGTATTATTTTGGCGAGTATAACTAGGGATCAGGCTTCAATGACTTTGAAGACTTGTGACTTTGGTGACTTTAGTTGTATTTGGAGATAGAGAAAGTGAAAAAGGGAGGGAAGTTAAAAGAGAGATATTATATGTATGTGAGAGAAACACACAAAGTCATGGTGACTTTGGTGCTTCAAAGTCACTGAAGCCTAACCCGTATAACTATTGTTCACATATAAATTCTACACTTGTAAAACTAATTGACATACACAATAAATCAAGCAAGATTTATTTACAATTTTAATACCTTTGTCATTGTGCTTTAATTTATTTTTATACATTTCCTAATCCAGTAGCCAAAACACCAAAAAATGTATTTAACACTCTTTGGAGGAGTTAAGAAATCTATAGTTGAGAGATATAGCTCTTTATTTAGTATAATCACTTAAATAAAAATAAATCAATAAATCACGATTGAGAACTTTTAGCCGATCTTCAATCGCCTCTGAAGTTTTATAAAAAGAATTGCACCTATTGTGAAACACTACAACCGTAACAACTAAAAAATTAAGTTCCCCAACTCAAAATTATGTTTGACGTACTTACTTGCATTCAAGAAAGATCTTCATCCATATGAATCAAACCATAACCTTCAACATCCAAGATGTGAGACCCATATAGACCTAGCAAAACTCTATCAATGTTGGACATGTCTACTTTTGTAGCTCCTGTAATACCCCAATTTTTATCGAATTTTTTTATTAAATTAATTGTGTGATGTGTGTATTTACATGCGTTGATGAGTCGCTTTATATATTTTGATGCCTTGTTGAGGGGTAGTTACCTTAAAAATATAGAAAATAAGGTAGTGGGGTGTATGACCAAAAGTGTAGAAACACATGGGTGAAGGGAGATTGTTATTTAAATATTCTTATTATTAGAATATTAGAATAATAATTATATTTATAATAATTAAATAATTATTTTAGTTGTTATAAGGAGGTAGGGGTATAATTGGAATATGATAATAAGGGTCCAAGGGTTAGATTAGTAAAACAAGGAAAAGAGGAATTGTTTTGTCTAAGAGGCGATCGTAGAAACGAGAGAAGGGACAAAATACATTTGGGAAAAGAAGAACAAGGAAGAGGGAAAAACTAGGACTAAGAGAATCACCATTGTTGAGAAGTATAAGAATCTCAAGGAAAATCTAAGGTAAGGGAAGGGTTTTCTGTTGCCTAGGGATTTCATGAAATATATATGGGTGGGTAGTTGTTAATCTCTATGATTATCATCTATTTTGGTGTTCTTAGTATAATTGATGTGTCAGTGTTTGCAATTGATATAACTGATGTATGAAATTGTGTGTTTAAATTGTTATTTTAGCGTATTAGAATACTATTGATAATGTATGTGAATGTGCACTGAAATTGAGAATATGAATTATGTATTGTGGGATGTTTGGGACTGTTTAGATTATGAAAAAGGTTTATTTTCATAGCAAGAAATAGCAGAAAACTGCTTTTACACAGGGTGTAACCGGTTACCAGTGTGGAGGTAATCGGTTACCAAGCACAAAACAGAAGCGCGTGTTTTTTGTTATAGGAGGTGTAACCGGTTACCAGTATGAGAGTAACCGGTAACCACAACAAGATAGTGGAGTTGCAAGGCTGGTTACAAGGGGTGTAACTGGTTAAGAGTCTGAGGGTAACTGGTTACCACTAAGTCTAGCAGATTTATTTTCAAAACTTTGAAAATTTGTAACTTTCGTTTTGGGTGTTCAATTGACGCATGGTTCGTATTGTTGGAAAGCTGGTTTAACATGATTTTTAATAAAATTATTTTCAGTACCATTTTTCCAACTATTTGATGCATGGACACGTGTTTTATATGTGTCGAGTTGTATTGATTTTGTGGAATGTTGTAAATGCAGCGTGAATGTGTGATATATTTGTGAATTATTATTGTTGCATGTTTGGCAGGTGGATGTTGTGTGTTCGTTGTAGTGGCAAAGTGCAATGACCATGGTGAAGGTCGATGTGCATGTCTTTGTTAATTGTATGAGTTGTACATATGTCATGCATACATTTTATACTGATGAGGGATTATTGTATGCCCAACAGGGTGTGAGCGATATATCTAGATTCTATATGGGAAACATATGATCATGTGCCCAGTGGGATGTGAGTGATGGAGATCGTCGTGTCACCAACGGGGTGTGAGAGATGAAGAGGGGAATGATTGTGTGCCTGGAGGGGTGTGAGCGATGTATATGAATTCCGACGGGAATTGATTGGTGGGTTCTTATGATCCAATTGTACCGCATGCATTGAGTCGTATATGGTATCTCATTGCATTATTGATTGGATGTTGTAAATTGTGTTATTACTAGTTAATGTATTAGATTGTGTGGTGCGGATTGATAACCGGGTGAATGTTTAATAATTATGTACTTATATATATTTATGCATTTTATGTGATTGAGAATCTCACCCTTCTGTTAGAATGATGATTTATACGACATCGTGCATATACTCAGGAATAGTTCGGAGTTGAAGTGATTGAAGATTGAGTCTTCTTTTATTTTATTTTATTAGAATCGGCATCTGCTCTGATGTATAACACCGGGGAACAGAATAATATGTTGTTTATTTTGTTTGTGTGAGATTATGTGTAATCTCCAAAGATGTTATAACTATGATTATTTTGTTTAGAAACATGATTATGTTTTAAATGTTGACAACGGTTAAATGTCTAATTGTTTCCGCTGTTTGAATGGAAAGTTTAAGTTTAAGACTTGCATGGTTGTTATAACTATAATTTTTATAATTGAAATTCTTGTATGTCAGACTTCAGATGTCCTATAACATGTCAGGACATCTGATCTGACTTCAACAACACATGCAAGGTATAAACAAACAAGATAGTGCTGAAAAGCATAAACAACACACAAAAATCGTTAACCCAGTTCGGAGCAACTATCCTACTCTGAGGGCATACCAAGCTAGGGACAAGTCCACTACGATAATATCAATTCATAGACTCTACAAAAAATATACGAGTTTACAATCTACTCACTTAATCACTACTTTTGTTATACTTCTATCTAAGACTCACCTAGATATGAGGCTCTCCTCAATCCCTTGTCAATCACACTCAGTAAATGGGCAAAACACAGGAAGACACACTTCCATGACAACAAAATAGAAGACACACTTGCATTACAATACCTAGCCAAGACTCTTTACTAAGAACACAACTTAGAGTTGCTTACAAGCTTCCTCCAAGAATAATACTCAACTTTTTACCTACATGCTTTTGAGTAAGAACAAAACCTTGCAATCCAAGGAACATAATCTAACTCACATGTCGAGTGGATCAGACATACTAACTCTCCTAGAGAGTGGCTTACAGACTCATCCCTAATGATTACATATTTCTAATTCTCGACTAGTACAAAACCTAGGTTACAATGCTTCTATTTATAACCTTTCTCCCAACTGGATTTGGGCTTCAAATCGTTGCAGTTTGGCTGTTGCAAATCTGCAGAAGATTTTGCAACAAAATAGGTCTTCAATCAAATCTTTCCTAAAAAGTCTCCTTATTTAGAAAGTCAATATTATTCAATATTATTCTTGATTATTCTTGACCTACAAATCAACGCCATATAATATTGCATAATATTACCAGAATATTCTGCATCTGTTAAAACATAACATAATCCAATTGTTCAACTCAGCTCAGGCGCGATGTCGTTTGACCCTGCATAGGACATCTTATCCTACATGTTGCTCCAAATGTTGAAACACTTCAACTCAATATGTATAACATAAAATAGGACTTCTTGCTCCACCTGTTTTTCATAGCAAGTAATCACAACCTATTTAACATATTGTTGTTATATTTGTTTTACTAAAATTAATGCCAATCCAAAAAATAAAGAACTAACAATAATTATCGAAAAAGTATGTGTTACATGTCAATTGTATGAGAAGATTTTTGTTGAGATCGTAATATCCTAAATAATATATTTTGTTTTACTTTGATAACTATTGCATAATAATACACGAAGAATATTTAGGGTGTTACATAGTGGTATCAGAGCAGGTCGATCCGTCCAGCCAAGTTGTGGAGTATGTAGTGTGTGACAGTGGAATACTGTCGAGTTGTTTCTACTAACCATTATTGTTGTTATTGGTGTGAAAAACAAGATGGCTGGAAGAAATGATGTTGCACTCGTTGTTGCTTTGCGGGCTGTTGCTCAGGCTGTGTAGCATAAGCCTAATGCGGGCAGGAATGGTGAGTCATGTATCTTGGAAAAGTTTTAGAGAAATAATCCACCTATGTTCAAGGGTAGGTATGATCCCGATAGGGCGCAGGCTTGGCTCAAAAAGATTTAAAGTATTTTTTGGGTCATGGACTGTTCAGAGGCACAGAAGGTGCGATTTGATACACATATGCTGGCAGAGGAGGCTCATGACTGGTGGGTTAGCACCCGTAAGAGGCTGGAAGGTGTAGGTGAGGTTATAACTTGGGTTGTGTTCAGCAGAGAGTTTTTGAGAAATTATTTTCCAAAAGATGTTTGCCGAAAGAAAGAAATTGAGTTCCTGGAATTGAAACAAGGAAATTTTTCTGTGACTGAGTATGCTGCTAAGTTCATGGAACTGGTGAAGTTTTATCCTTATTACAATGAGGAAAGTGTTGAATTCTTAAAGTGTATCAAGTTCTAGAATGAGTTGCGTCCGGAGATCAAGCGGGCTATAGGGCATCAATAGATTCACATGTTTCCAAAGTTGGTGAATAGTTGTAGGATCTTCGAGGAAGATAGAAAAGCTCATTCAGCTCGCTACAAAAGTTTGAGTGAGAGGAGAGGGAAACAACGTCAGAACCGCGGGAAGCCTTAAAGTACTCCAGCTGCAAAAGGTAAGCAGAGAGCTCCTAATGGTAAGAGGCCAAGTGAGGGAGGTGCTTCTATTCCTTTTAAGTGTTATAGGTATGGCGAAATAGGTCATCACGCTTGCGAATGTACTGGTGAAGAGAAGAAGTGTTTCCAATGTGGTAAGAC
The DNA here is from genome assembly GCA_948472305.1 of Vicia faba. NCBI lineage: Eukaryota > Viridiplantae > Streptophyta > Magnoliopsida > Fabales > Fabaceae > Vicia > Vicia faba. The sequence continues at coordinate 746,315,141 of OX451736.1, read as the reverse complement.
AAGACACCTGACCAGTGATTGTAGAAATAAAGCGGCAACTTTTTACAAATGCGGAGAGATATGACATATTAGTACTAATTTCCAGAAGCCAAAGCAAGCTCGAGGAAAGGTGTTTGCTCTGGAAGGGACACATACTTCCAGTGTGACCGGTTGATTAGAGGCACATGTTTCTTTAATAGTATTCCCTTAATTACTATTATTGATATTAGTGCTACTCATTCTTTTATTTATGTTGATTGTGTGAAAAGATTGGGTCTTGTATTTACGTCTATGAGTAGAGGAATGTTTATCAATGTTCTAGCAAAGGGATCAGTGACTACTTCTACATTCTGTTTGAATTGTTCTCTATTAGTTTACGATAGGGATTTCTGTGTTAACCTTATTTGTTTGCCACTGAAGGATCGGGATATTATCTTAGGAATAGATTGGTTGGAGACCTACCATGTTCATATCAATTGTTGCAATAAATTTATGTTATTTCTTACCCCTAGTGATGAGGAAGAAACTGAATTCTTGTCTGCTAGGCAGTTGAAAGAGTTTTTGAAGGATGAAGCTCAGTTGTTTTCTTTATTTGCATCTTTGTCGGTTGAAAGCTAAGTGGTAACTGATGAGTTGTCGGTAGTGTGTGAGTTTCCAGACGTGTTTCCTGATGAAATTATATATATGCTTCCAGAAAGAGAAGTCGAGTTCTCCATTGATCTTGTACCGGGTACCAGACCTATTTCCATGGCACCGTACATGATTTCGGCGTCAGAATTATCAAAATTGAAAAAGAAACTAGAAGATCTGTTGGAAAAGAAGTTTGTGAGACCAAGTGTGTCACCTTGGGGAGCTCCATACTATTAGTAAATAAGAAGGATAGTAGCATGGGGTTGTGTGTGGATTACCGACAGTTGAACAAAGTGACAATCAAGAACAAGTATCCATTGCCGAGAATAGATTATTTGATGGATCAATTAGTAGGTGCACGTATGTTCAGCAAAATTGATTTAATGCCGGGTTACCATCAGATTCGATGAAAGACAAAGATATTCAGAAGACATCGTTTAGAACTCGGTATGGACACTATGAATTTTCGGTGATGCCATTCGGGGTTTCTAATGCACCTGGAGTGTTTATGGAATATATGAATCGTATATTTCATAATTATTTGGATCAGTTCGTTGTGGTTTTTATTTACGGCATGTTGATATACTCCAAATCAGAATAAGAACATGCTGAGCATTTGCAAGTTGTGTTGCAAGTGTCAAAAGAGAGGAAGTTATATGCAAAATTATAAAAGTGTGAATTCTGGTTGCAAGAAGTTAGCTTTCTGGGTCATGTTATTTCAGGTAACAGTATCATTGTGGATCCATCCAGAGTGGATGCGGTATTACAATGGGAGGCTCCTAAATCAGTTACTGAGATCAAAAGCTTTTTGGGCTTGGTTGATTACTATCATAGATTTATCAAAGGTTTTTCCAAGTTAGCACTTCCATTGACTCAACTGACTTGTAAAGGAAAGGCGTTTGTATGGGATATCCATTGTGAGGAAAGTTTCAGAGAGCTGAAGAAGAAGTTGACTACGACTCCAATTTTGATCTTACAAAATCCTAATGAACCTTTTGTAGTATATTGCGATGCGTCCTTGATGGGTTTAGGCGGTGTTCTAATGTAATACGACACAATTGTGGCTTATGCTTCGCGATAACTGAGAGTTCATGAAAAAAATTATCCTACTCATGATTTAGAGTTAGCTACAGTGGTGTTTGTGTTGAAGTTGTGGAGGCATTACCTCTATGGTTCCAAATTTGAAGTGTTCAGTGATCATAAGAGTTTGAAGTATCTATTCGATCAAAAGGAATTGAATATGAGATAATGAAGGTGGTTAGAATTTATGAAAGATTATTACTTTGGCTTAAATTATGATCCCGGTAAAGAGAATTTCCTGGTTGATGCTTTAAGTAGGAAGTCCTTGCATATGTCTGCTATGATGGTTAGAGAGCTGGATCTTATTGAGAAGTTTATAGACTTGAGTATGGTTTGTGAAATAATGTTCCAGAGCATGATGTTGGGTATTGTAATACGGTGGGAGAACTGACTTTTGGGTTTTGCGTTTTATTGCAAATGTTGCGGATAGTAAGAGTCGCCACCGGCTTTTCTTTTATCTAATAAAGGAAAGGGTGAAAAGAACAGGAAAGACATTTTGAGAATTTTATGAGTAAGGGGGGTAGGTTATGTAAAGGGAAGGTGTTAGCATCCTTTTTATTCGTAGTTATCTACGTGCTCTTAATCGCTAGCTCACTTGTCGAAAATGCTTTGTGCTTGTGTATGTTTGAAAATATTTTGAAAGTGCCTAAGTACGGAAGTTTTGTAATGATTCTCGTATCGTTGAGAATGTATACAGAATGTTTGTTTTGAAAATATTTGTGAAAGAAAGTGTTTGTCTTAGAAAGTGTGAGGTGTGAAAAATGTTTTAGTTTGTGAGCAAGCGATTACGAGCAATCTACCTACTCAAAAAGTCTTTGTTCTTTTTCTCCTCCTTTAGATAGTGCTATCCTACCATTAGTTAGTAGGAAGCCCTATCATCGGATGTGAGGGACAGGCGCGGGTCATCGTACACTCATAGAAGGAAACTTGTAGGACGCTTTAGTAATTTCGTAAGGGACTATGATCGTTTACCGAAGGCAGCATCGAAGGGTCATCGAGAGACTAAGATCTTTTAACTGAGGGTCTTTGCTAAAGCATCCCACGCTCGAGGGACATGACTGTTTATATCCGAGGCAACAAGTGAGATTATCCTAGAGGTGCAGTGTGAATAGTGTTTTGATTTCAGTTAGTTTGTCTTGAAATTAGGTTTTCTAACATTTGTTTTTAGTCTTTGCATACAAGCCTATTAAGCTCGCAATAATAAGGAAAGCAGTAAATTGCGGAAATTAAATGTCCTACGCTTATTACAAGGCTTCGGGAATGGGGGTACAAATTTTATGAATGGGGATGAAAGCAATAAACTATAATTATCTATTACAAGTTTTGAGAAATTACATAATTAAAAAATAATGCGAAAAGCAAATAAGCACGCGGAGATTGAAAAAGGGGAAAGATGTTTTAAAAAAACCCTAAAATATTTCTAAGTGTTGAGAAAAATATTTTGTAGTGTAAAATAATAACAAAATCTAATTCTGATTATTTTACAAATTAATTAACAAAATATAACAAAGTGATTAAATTAAATTAATATTTATTTATGAAAATTAAATTAATTAATTAAAACCTAAATCTAATTTTTTGTGATTTTATTATTTTTTTCTGATTAAATAAAAATGATTTAGAAAAGAAAAAGTTAATTAAAATAAAAAAGGAAGTAAAATGGGCCTGGGTGTAAACAAGTAATAATGGGGGTGAGGAGAAACAAAAATGTTAGGCCCAAAACAGAGGGCCCAGGCACATGTTTGAGATCTAGTGGGGATTACTTTCAGAAGGTGCATCATGGAGGCACTCGTTTGGTGCGTTGGATCTGTCTTTGATGAGATCTGATGGTTAAGATATGAGGTACACTTTGTGCGCCTTGGACTTGTTTGCACTGGATCTGAAAGAACAAATATGTGAAAAATAAAAGGGTACCACTGGGGCTCGAACCCAAGTCCCTCTAGTATGCGCGCGCTTGTTTTACCACTGGGGTGGTTGTTTCATCCGGTTATGAAACGCCCCCCAAAAAATATATTATGAACTCATTTTAAAAAAATGGAATTCCCACTTCTTCTTCTTCCTCGCGCGAGACAACAACGTCACCATTTTTAAATATGAAACTCTTTCATTTCTCAACCATTTAAAAAAAATGTAAACATGAAAGTTGTTCTAAATTTCACCACGAATTCAACCATGCCATTAACTTTAATTAACACTACCAAAAATGAACCCTAACTGGTCATAGCTTCGATTCTCACTCCATAAGCAAAATTAATGAAAACTAATGATATGGTTAGCTTCAGGATATTGATATCTACATTTATCTTTTGAAATTGAAAGCAAATGATGCATTTATATGGATATCACAGTTTGAGAAAACTCACCTCTTGAAGAAAAACACAATGCCCTTTACACGACTTCCAGAAGCAATGTGATAATGGATTAATCTTACATGGACCTTCCTTGAGCTAATGGGATAACTACTTTGCTTTGAAAGTTGTTGAATCAATCCAACCAAGTCAATGTGTAAGCTTCGCATATGGAGTTTAAAGGATGATGAAGATGGTGTTACAGAAGTGTAACAGGGGTATGGATGGCTTCTATATGATATATCGATGATGTTTGAATGATAAAAAGGGAAAATGCACGAGTGGATTGAGAGTTTGATGTTGGAAGCTTCAAATGTGAAACAGTTGTGGTTTCTTAGTCATTCTGAGTTTGAGAGAATTTGAGAGGTTTAGAGGGCTTGTGAATTCGTGCCTTGGCTTGAAAATGGCCTCTCTATTTATAGGCAAGAGGTTTGGGAGGTTAAAACAACCAGATTTGTAAGATCACAAGTTGTGGTTTGGAAGCCTAATTTTGAAGTAACCTTGAAGAACATGGTCCCAATGCATTATAGGGTGGTTGGTAGGCTTAGAGATGTTGCTTCTAAGAATTCATATTGAGTGTGATCAGAAGAAATAAGATAGAGGCTCAAGGAATGGACTTTATGATTAAAGCTTGCATTATGAAAATGGAAGTGTTATCTTTTTCCCTTTAATGGCAAAATGGATTGGATAATGCTTGAATAAAATGGACCATAGCTCAAAAGCTTGTATAATCTTCTGATTAGAGATATATTTACAAGTTTAGAGGCCTGCAAAGTGAGATCTCTAAGTGTGATACGGTGGCAGAACCGACTGTTAATACTGGTTTGCGTTTGTATTCGCAAATGTTGCGGTAAGCAAGAGTCACCATCGACTTTTCTTTTATCCAACAAAGGAAAGGGTGAAAAGAACAGAAAAAGACCTTTTCGAGATGTTTTCTGAGTAAGGGGGGTAGATTATAGAAAGGGAAGGTGTTAGCACCCTTCCCATCTATTGTACCCCAAAATCTTCCCTCCCATATTCCTCAAAACATTGCAATAAGAATCTCCAAGTTGCTCAAGTTTGCTCAAGAGTTGGTCAGACAAGCTATCTCCTAAGGCAGTCAACCCCAAATTAGGGTTCTGTGTTGCATCAAGATCCTTGAATCCAAATGACCTCAAGTGCTCACCATTTTCCTAATATGTTCTAAAGATCATCCATGTAAAATTTCAAGCCTTGCAGAGGAAGTTTGCTCAGTCAATTGCCCAAAGGTCCAAAAGTCGACTATGCTAGGGCAAAAGTCAATTGTGACCTACAAACAGTCAAACTTCAAGATTTTTTGTCAACATTCTCATTTTGAAGGATATTTCATCATTTTATCAAGGGTTGATCATGATTCATCAAGGATTGCTCAAGATTCATCAAGATTCAAAAGTTGCTAAATTAGGGTTTTGTAGGAAAAGTCAACTCAACTTTGACCAAGCATAACTTTCTCATACTTTATTAGAAATGACCCATCCAAAGCTCATTTTGAAGAGGATGCAATTCCAAACAATACATCTTCATACCCCAATATCAAATTATGCACTCACAAGAAGTTATGAATTTTGACACTATAAGTCATTTTTGAAAGTCAACAAAAACACCTTTTTTGCCAAAGCTTATGACTTGAGCATGAAATATCAAAATCAGATGAGACCAAAAGGGTTGGTTAGAGGACATCTCAAGATTTCTAAAAAGTCCAAGAACACTTCCAAAAGTTCAAAATTGAAGAAGTTATGTATTGTTCAAGTTGGACTTTTTTGCAAAATTGCCAAAAGTCAACTATCCCCAAAACTTCAAATTTTGTCAAATGGGCCCATTCTTTTCCACTTGATTTGAGTTTGCATTATTGCCCACGTGCCCTAGCTTCAGCCATGTGTCCATATCTCATTTTTATTATTTAATTTGATTTTTATTTGAATTTATTCATTTTAAATCAAATTAAATCACATAAAATCTAAAATATTGATAACCAAAGATTTTTTTGTTGATTATAGGCTTCAATGGACAGCTATCACATCTCCAAACTCGTATCAAGGCATAAGTGTACAAGAAGATATGATTTGAATCAAATTTGGCAAGTTTGTAAAAGGGAATCAAATCCAATTCATGTGCATTGATATGAAGAGATTTGATCCATGTTTCTTACCCTAATGCAGTGTACACTACATAAGGAAACTAAAGGATACAAAACAAGGGTGGGAAATCGTGGAGAGAGGCAGAACTGACTTTGCAAAATTCACAAAAAAGTGAGAGATCAAAATCCAGGTTAGAGGTGTTTTCAGGACACGAGACTTGTTCCAATCGCTTCCTAGGCATTCGCACAAGCCATCCCAATCAAAACCACGCATCCTCAAGCCTCCAAACACACTGTAAGTCCCACGCAAACTGCTCCTGTTCTTGATTTCGCAACTCTAAAACTAGGCATCTTTTTCATGAACTAATAGCATATTTTGAATCTACATAACATTTGCAAACGTTTGGCATCACTCAATTGCATTTATCTGGCCTGAACGGAGAACCACCATAGCTAGGGTTCTTCATTTGTTTTTTAGGGTTTTCTGTTTCAGGTGAAATTGAGACTCAAGAAGAACATGGTTTTGATCAGGAGGCCATGACGAGTCAAACCATGTTCTTGGAATGGATTTATATGGCCTGGAGAGAATTTTAGAATAGGCCTGCGCTTTTAGCTGCGGATTAAAATCCGCAGGTATTTTTTTTACAGGTCTGAGGACAGGGACGATGAGGTGTCCTCCGTCCACTGGCCATTTCAAATCTTGGCGCGTTTTATTTTTTTTCCTGACCAATAATTCTTGTTTTATTATATTATTATTGATTTGTGTTAATATAACATCTAAAGCAGTATGGTGTAGTGGCAAAGCAAGCGAAGCATTATCCTTCAGGACCTGGGTTCGAATCCCAGGTCCCCCACTTTCTCAATAATTTTTCTTTTCAGGTGATTGTATGCACACTTCAGTTTGCAGCCTACCATGCTCCCTCACCTATCTAGGTGCCAGATGGCCAATGGCCAGATCTGGTGGTCCATGAATGGAGGTACACCAAGGTCCAAGTTAATGCGCCCATACTGGATCAGAGAAAGTCAAAAGGGCCAGCGTTTTTGGGCCTACAGAATTGCTCCTCTCACCCCTAAATCAGGCCCAACACTCCTCTCTTTTATTTATTTTGTTTTGTTTTTATTAATTGTTTTATTTCATTTATTTAATTTTCTAACCAATCACAAAATTCTTTTTTTATCCAATAAAATCACAAAAATATTTTTATTTCAATCAAATTTTAAACTTTTATTTTTCTTAATAAATTTATTAATTGATTAGTTTTTTAATTAGAAAACTTTAATTCATTTTTGTAAATAATTAAAATTAATTATATTTAATTAGTTTTAACTACTAATTTAATTAATTTTATTTTCTTTCTTAAAATAACAAAAAACCCCAAAAATATGTCATAATTTATTTTTTTTCATTTATTAATTTAATTTAGCTGTTTAATTTAGGATTAATTTCTTTTCTTAAAACAAAAACCAAAAACATTTTCTTTTCAAAAAGGGGTCGAAACCCTAATTCGTACTCAATTTAATTTCCTGCACGCGTTACTTATGTTTATCCAATTATGTATCTGCTTACGGATTGTAATAGCTAAATAGGACATTTAATTATTTTTACCGCTTTATTTTTCAAAGGGTTTGTCTTTGGCGATGTAAATACCCGACGCCTTATAATTTAATTTCCGCACTTTAATTTCTGCAAATTATAACTGCTAGATGTTTGATAATAGGGTTTGCATGACAAGACTGAATGCCTAATCTTAAAATCAAATTAGATCATCCTCAACATGTGCAAAGATAAAAATAACTGAAAATGACACACTCGCACATGCGCACTCTTAGGGTACACCCCACTTAGTTGCCTTCATACACGGTCATTGAGTATAGGTCATTTTAGAGGTCGTCCGCTTATCTAAAAGATCATAGTTGCCTCGAAATGGTCGCCTCGGGTATTGTTGCCTCAAACAAATGATCTAAGACTTTAGGGTTACCGCTAAGGCGTCCTAACATTGCTTTAGTGACCGTAAGTCCCACATTCGAATTGACCATTAAACTCCAACGACGATGCTACCTACTCATCAATAGTGGGATAGCATTGCCTAAAGGAAAATAGCATAGAACGATTCTTTTTTCGAGTAGGTAGATGTTTCTTAGATACTTGCTCTTTCAAAACAAAACTCTTCACACTTACACTTTTCAAACAAAGTTTTCAAAACACTTCATTACACTCTTGAGGACAGAAGCAAGAGTTAAATCGAAGTTTTTAAACAAAAACTTTTTCAAACCCACAAGCACAAAGAAAAAAATTTTGAAAACAATTGAGCAAGTACCTAAGAGCCCGTGGATAACCACGGATAGAAAGGGTGCTAACACCTTCCCTTTCTATAATCTACCCCCCGAGCCCGAGAGATATCTCGAAAAAGGAATTTTTCTGTGCTTTTTTCCTTTCCTTGTTGGATAAAATAAAAGTCGATAGCGACTCTTGCTTACCGCGACATTTTGCAAAAACAAACGCAAAACGCAAACCAGCATTCCAAAAACAGTCAGTTCTTCCCATCGTATCACAGAACTTGCGACTCTGCTGGGGAGAGTTATAAGTGGGGTGTACCTTAGGAATAGTTCATAATGTTTTCAATTGCTTGACTTGTATGCTTTATCTTTGTGGGTTGAATCGGAGTTACTATAGATCCTAACTCGGATTTGGGGGATACCCTTTAGGTAAGTAGCAATAAACTGTGAGGGAACTATACGACGTAGACCGATACGGTTGAAGCAGTAGCTACGTTAGTGTGGCACTTTAGTTTGTACCGATATCCCTTGTGGCGCAACGAGGAGAATATAGGTCTTCTAAGGGGTCATTAAGCACCAACTGACCTTGGCACCTATAATTGACCAACTTGGCCATAGAACAGTAGCAGTATGCTACACTCATTGAGACTAAACTCTCGCGATGATTCTGGCCGCAAGAATGCCAAATTGGAATTATGACTGATCGAGGGTAGTCAGTGATATTGAGATCCTCTAGAACCCGGTTACTATTTTTAGGACAGGTTGAGACCAACTAAACTGAAAGAGGGTAATACCTAAACTCCTTGCCAGCCTGAAATCTAAGGGCTATCTGTGTGACTTGTGTGCCTTTACCATGTTTTCTATTTGTGAATACTTGTGATGTGTTTCTATCATGACATCATGCATCATGACATTGCATGCATATTGCATTGGACTAACCTATTTCAAAGACAGAGGGGCTTCATCTTTGTTCTGTTTTGTAGGTCATGGCACCCATGCGTAGAAACACTATTCGGATCAGTTTTGTTCAGATTCCTACTCAGCTTAGAGATTTGGTTGCAAAGGTTCCCGATACTACCTCCTTTATCAGAAGACATGGGCACCTCCTTGGGTTGGTCACTTCCAAGATGGATGAACAGATGATGAGTGTCTTAGTTCAGTTCTTTGATCCACTATACCATTGCTTTACTTTTCCAGACTACCAGTTGGTCCCTAACTTGGAAGAGTTCTCTGATCTGCTTGGTATCTCCATTCTAGAGCAGACCCCGTTTACAGATTGGGAGAAAGTCATTAGGCCGGAAGAGATTGCTTCAGCCCTCCATCTGACAAAGGATGAGGTAATGTTAAACTGGGAGACTATAAGTGGGACAAAGGGCTTCTTGGCAAAATTCTTGGTTGATCGGGCTAATCAGTTCTAGGACAGTCTAGACTTTCAGGCATTTGAAGACATTCTGGCTCTTCTCATATATGGTTTGGTGTTGTTTCCTAACTCAGACTCCTTTGTTGACGTGAATGCGGTGAAGATCTTCATTTCCCGTAATCCGGTACCCCCTCTCTTGGGTGACATTTTGCACTCTCTTTATGCCCGTACTGCTCGGAAACGGGGAACCCTTATGTGTTGTGCACCATTGCTGGAGAGGTGGTTTATTTCTCACCTCCCCAAATCAGTTTTGAAGAACAAGTAAGTCATGGGTTGGGCCTACAGGATTATGTCTCTCTCTCACAATGACATCATCTGGAGTAATAAGGACATGGAAGAAGTGGATATTATTGATCGTTGTGGGGAATACCCCAATGTCCCACTACTTGGAGTTCGAGGAGGGATTACCTATAACCCTTGTTTGGCCTTACGTCAGTTCGGGCGAGCTAGGAGGGACGGACCTCATGATTTGCTAATGCCAAGTATCGTCTTTGACTTCCAAGGAGATAGTGACGAGCATCGCCGCAGGTTCATACGAGCCTGGGATAGGGTGCACCGGTCTGATCCACATGAATTAGGGATGAAGACCTCTCTTCCGATGGAACCATATCTCTGATGGGTTCGTATATGTGCTCAAAAGCTGGGAATGTCGTACGAAGTTGTCCTGCCCGTGATTGTTGAGATTGCTGATGAAGAAGGGGTTTTACCTACCATCCTACATCCGCACATGCCTACTGACATTGGGGCATTAAAGAGGTCTTGGATGCAGCTGAGAGAAGAGCAGGATACTTATAGAGAAAAGTATCACGAGTAAGAGCGGAAGATCCTAAAGTTGACAAGGCAGTTGGAGAATGAGCAGATCCTTAACAACTATGTCAACATCAAAGGGAAACGGCCATGGGAGCGCTGATGTCTTTTGCTATTTCAAGCTTTGATTTATTTTTCAGTATTTCTTTCTTGTAACGCCTTAAAGGCATGTATCAAACATTGTTTCAAGTTTATCTAATAAAAGTGTGTTTCATTTTAGTTTACGAATTTGAATCTCTCGACGTCTTTGAAATCATATCATACGCATTTCATTCCATGCACCTCATCACATGTACCCATTACAGGTTTCTCATCTTCTTCGCTGTTTATTTCAGCGCTCATCATGTCTGCTGAAACATCAACTGAACAAGCTATCAAGGCTCTACAAGCTCAAAACGCTCAATTCCAGGAATTGTTCATGAATCTGGTCAAGGGTCAGCAAGATCTGAAGACTCTTATCTTGAAGGATAAGAAGAAGAAGAAGAAGAAGAAGAAGAAGAAGAAGACAGTCCTCCTGAACATGGGTCACAGGTTTGGGAGCAGGCTGCGAGATGAAGTCAATCTATCCCACTCGTCTGGAGGGGGAGAAAACCAAGAAGAAAGGAGGGTTCCTAGCCCTGTGGTATCTGACCACGAGACTGACATTGACGAAGACCAGTATCCTCCTGCTGAGGATATATATAAACAGCTTGAAGACCGGCTAAGTGCGATGGAGATCCAGAAGGTACCTGGATTGGACTTTGGTGATTTGGGTTTGTCGTCTGGGGTGGTGATTCCCCACAAGTTTAAAGCACCGATCTTTTCTAAATACGACGGAGTTTCTTGTCCAAAGCTGCACCTCCGGTCGTATGTTAGGAAGATCCAGCCATACACTGCTGATAAGAACCTCTGGATCCACTTCTTTCAAGATAGTCTCTCAGGGACTCAACTTGAATGGTTTTACCAGCTGGAAGGAGCTAGTATCCGTAATTGGGAGGACTTGGCGGCTTCTTTCTACAAGCAGTACCAATACAATGCCGACCTCGCTCCCACGCGTACCCAACTTCAGGGTATGTCTATGGGTGCGAGTGAAGGTTTCAAAGACTACGCTCAGAAATGGAGGGACCTTGTTGGAAGAGTACAACCCCCTTTGGCTGACAGGGAGTTAGTAGATATGTTTCTTGGGACCTTGTCTGGTCCATATTTCAACCATCTGATTGGAAGTTCATCGTCCGGATTTACAGAGCTGATTATGACCGGGGAGAGAATTAAGGCCGGTATGAAGAGCGACAAGATACAGAAGGGTGCTTCATCAAGTACCGAGAAGAAGCCTTTTAAGAAGGAGTCCAGTGCTGTTTACAGTTCGAAGAGCCATAATAGACCTGAACGCCGCCAAGCTGTTAATACGGTTGTTATATCAAGACCTACTGTTGCTCCTCAACGCAACAATCACCCAAGGGACGAGAGGCTGCGAAGACAGTTCACTCAGCTCCCTATGACCCTGTCTCAGATTCTGTCGCAGCTATTAAAGACCAACTTGTTGATTCCGAAGGAAGCCCCGAAGAATCCCAACACAACATCACCGATGTACAATCCAAATGCCCGCTGTGCTTTTCATTCTGATAGCCCGGGGCATGATACGAATGATTGCTGGGTCTTAAAGAACAAAGTATAGGATTTAATTGATGCTAAAGAGATTGAATTCGAAGCACCTGAAAAACCTAATGTTATGACTGCTCTGATGCCCAAGCATGGGGTGAACGCTATAGATGAAGACTCGTTTTTGGTTTCTGTGAAAGACATTGTTACTCCATTGATGACTGTGAAGAAAAACCTTATGTTAGCCGGTTTATTTCCGGGTTGTGGCGAAGGTTGCCATCTGTGTGCCGTCCTACCTGCTGGTTGCCATCTTTTGAAGTCAGGTGTCCAACGCCTGATGGATAATAAAGAAATTCTGTTTGAGAAGACTATTGTTCCTTTGGTTCCTGCTGAAGAAGTTGCTATAATCACCATTTTTGACAATTCTTCCAAGGCTTCCTCGAGAAAGCCTGTTAGAATTACATATGTTCCAAGAATCGCTCCCTTAATCATTACTGTTCTCGGGCCTATCCCATATACATCAGATAAAGCTGTCCCATGGCACTACGAGGCTGACGTATATTATCAGAGTTAAGAAAGACTTGAGTGCTGAAGAGGCTGATATTGACATCAGCAATATTGCTGGACCTGCCAAAGTCACCCGTATCGGAAGACTTTTCTCCCCTGAGATCTCTCCGCCAACTGTTCGGAAACTTGTTGTTATTATACCTGCCAGTGCGCCTGCTACTGTTCCTGTCCAAGTTCCAATTCTTACCCCTGTTGCCGAGTCATCTGACACTCGGGGCAAAGAGACTACCGGTGAGCCTGCCCGGACGGAGGCACCGAAGAAAATCACTGTTGAGGCCTCTAGGCAAGAGATGGAAGAAATTTTGAAGATCATCAAAAAGAGCGACTATAATGTAGTCGAACAGCTGGGGAAAACCCCGTCAAAGATCTCTATGCTGTCTTTGTTGTTGTGTTTAGAGGCCCATGCTAAGGCTCTGATTGCTTTCCTGAAAACTGCGCACGTGCCGCAGGAGACGTCAGCTGATCAGTTTAAAGATTGTGTGGCTAGTCTGACAGCGGATAATGGGTTGGGTTTCTCTGACGCAAACTTGCCTGCCAAGGGGAGGAATCACAATGATGCCCTGCATGTCTCCATTGAATGTCGGGGCACTACTCTAGCTCATGTGTTAGTGGATACAGGGTCGTCATTGAACGTTTTCCTAAGAAAGCTTTGGACCGGTTAGACTGTGAGTGGTTGGAGCTGAAGCCAAGTAACATTGTTGTTAGGGCCTTTGACGGGTCCAAGAGGATGGTACACGGAGAAGTGGATATTCCGATTAAGGTTGGTTTTTAGATCTTCGCATCTACATTCTATGTGATGGACGTTCGGCCATCTTATTCTTGTTTGCTGGGTCGCCCGTGGATCCACAAGGCTGGGGCAGTGACTTCTACGCTCCATCAGATGCTAAAATACCCAGTCAAAGGGAAGATTGTGACAGTGAGAGGAGAAGAAGAGTACATGGTGAGCCACCTCAACTCTTTCCGATATTTAGAGATGGATGGGGAGTTCATTGAGACCATGTTCCAGCATTTTGAAGAGGTTCCCCAGACGTTGGCGTCAACTGAAACTATTACTGAATATCCTCCGATGAAGATGGCTTCCCTCAAGGATGCCCGGGCTATCATTAAGAAAGGTGGGTGTGCGAATTGGGGCCAACTCCCTGATATTGCACATAAAACTGACAAGTTTGGTTTGGGTTTCACTGCAGAAGCTCAAAGGGCTGTTCGGAGTGCACGGATCGGAAGACCTCCCCTGTTTATCAGCAATTCAGGAGTGAATGCCATCGAAGATGATATTGAAGAATCTGAGTTCGACAGTTGGATCTATCCTACTACTGATGGTGGACTAAGCAATTGAACAGCAAAGGACTTCGTCCCAATTTCTTTTATTACCCAGTAATGAGATTTTTTGTTTTGAATTTGTAACAAACAATTTTTAAACTTTTCGGCCCAGTGTTTTACCCGGGGCACCGTGGCTTTGTTTGTGAGGGCTTTATGTGTGTCATTTTCATATATCATTAATAAAAGCATTGGACGCTTTCTTGCATTTCAAATTTTGCGCTCCTTGTTTTTCTCTTTTATCTTGCAAAACAACTATTTTACACACACTCACATATACAGGTCTGAATCCACTCTGGATCCCACTGATAACGACTCTGCTACTGCCAGTTATGACTTCGAAAGTCCGATCAACTTAGCCGAAGACGAAGGTGAAGATGATTGCGAAGTGCCTGGTGAACTTGCTAGACTGTTACTTCAGGAAGAGAGGGCCATACAGCCGCATGAAGAGTCAGTGGAATCCGTGAATATGGGTACAGAGGAAGACAAGAAAGAGGTTAAGATCGGTGCAAATCTGGAAGCTAGTGTTAAACAATGGTTGATTCAGATGCTGCATGACTATGTTGAGATCTTTGCTTGGTCTTATGAAGATATGCCTGGTTTGGATACTGATATTGTGGTTTACCGATTGCCTACCAAGGAAGACTGTCCTCCAGAAAAACAGAAAGTTCACCGAATGCGCCCGGAGATGTCTGAGAAAATCAAGGCTGAGGTTATGAAACAGTTTGACGCCGGTTTCCTAGCAGTTACTTCTTACCCGCAGTGGGTTGCCAATGTGGTTCCTGTGCCGAAGAAGGACGGTAAAGTTCGAATGTGTGTTGACTATAGGGATCTGAACAGGGCAAGCCCCAAGGACGATTTCCCTCTGCCTCATATCGACGTTCTGGTTGACAACACCGCACAACATAAGGTCTTTTCCTTTATGGATGGTTTCTCCGGTTATAATCAGATTAAGATGGCTCCCGAAGACATGGAGAAGTCAACCTTTATTACTCAATGGGGTACCTTTTGCTACAAGTTCATGCCTTTCAGATTGAAGAATGCTGGGGCAACGTATCAGCATGCCATGGTCGCTCTGTTCCATGACATGATCCATCTTGAGATTGAAGTATACGTCGATGACATGATTGCCAGATCCCAGACTGAGGAAGAACACCTTGACCATCTTCAGAAGCTATTTGACAGGTTGAAGTTGTACAAGCTGAGGTTAAACCCGAATAAGTGCACCTTCGGGGTAAGATCTGGTAAGCTGCTGGGTTTCGTCGTAAGTGATAAAGGTATTCAAGTGGATCCTGCAAAGGTGAAGGCTATACAGGAGATGCCAGCTCGCCGAACAGAAAAAGAAGTCAGAGGCTTTCTGGGACGTTTGAACAATATTGCCCGATTCATCCCACGCCTGACTGCTACTTGTGAGCCAATCTTCAAGTTGCTGAAGAAAGAT
The DNA here is from genome assembly GCA_948472305.1 of Vicia faba. Classification (NCBI taxonomy): domain Eukaryota; kingdom Viridiplantae; phylum Streptophyta; class Magnoliopsida; order Fabales; family Fabaceae; genus Vicia; species Vicia faba. The sequence continues at coordinate 746,299,602 of OX451736.1, read as the reverse complement.
CAAGTGGTAAGATGGAACGATGAATGTCAGGCCGCTTTCGAAAGGATCAAAGAATATCTCCAAGAGCCACCCATTCTGATGCCGCCAGTTGAAGGGAGACCTTTGATCTTATACTTGATAGTACTCGATAATTCAATAGGGTGCGTGCTGGGGCAGCATGACGAGTCTGGCCGAAAAGAGCATGCTATTTACTACCTTAGCAAAAAGTTTACCGACTACGAGACTCGATACTCGTTGCTTGAGAAAACTTGTTGCGCTTTGGCATGGGCTGCTCGCCGGCTGAGACAGTATATGCTGAGTCACAATACTCTATTGATATCAAAGATGGATCTAATCAAGTATATCTTCGAGAAGCCTGCCTTGTCCGGAAGAATAGCAAGATGGCAGATGATCTTGACTGAGTATGACATTCAATACACGACCCAAAAAGCAATCAAGGGAAGTGTGTTGGCAGATCATTTGGCACATCAGGAAGTGGATGATTACCAGTCTATGAACTTTGAATTCCCGGATGAGAACATCATGTTGGTAACCGACTGTGAGACACCTAGACCGGATGAAGGACCCGAGGAAGGATCCCGATGGTCTATGTACTTTGATGGAGCTTCAAACGCTTTGGGTAATGGCATTGGCGCCATGATCATATCTCCTAAAGGCTCTCATACTCCGTTCACCGCCCGATTATGTTTCAACTGCACCAACAACATGGCGGAGTATGAAGCGTGCATTATGGGTCTTCGAGAAGCTATTGACCTAAGGATTAAGTTCTTAAGTGTTTTCGGAGATTCCGCTCTCGTGATCAGTCAGATCAAAGGAGAGTGGGATACGAAACACCCAAATCTTATTCCTTACAAGGAGTATGTGTTGGCGTTGCTTTCACAGTTCGAGGAGATGACCTTTGAACACTTCGCTAGAGAGGAGAATCAGTTGGCGGACGCGCTAGATACGATGTCTTCTATGTTCAAAGTCAATTGGGACAACGAGGCTCCTCGGATTACCATTGAAAGGTTGGACGAACCTGCATATTACTGTGATACTGAGACTGAAGAGGCAACGGATAAACCCTGGTTTCATGAGGTAAAGAGGTATCTTGAAGCTCAGGAATACCCTGAGGGCGCATCTGTTAATGATAAGAAGTTTCTGAGGAGGTTCGCGGCAAAGTTCTTCATCAACAATGGTATTCTTTACAAGCGTAATCATGATTCCACCTTACTGCGTTGTGTGAATAAGAACGAAGCAGAAAGGATCATGGTTGAGTTACATGAAGGTACTTTCGGAACCCATTCCAGTGGACACACCATGGCAAAGAAAATCCTTCGGGCATGATATTATTGGTCCACAATGGAAGTCGAATGTTATCAGCATTCTCGGACCTGTCACAAGTGTCAAGTTTGTGCTGATAAGGTGCACATACCTCCAGTCCCTCTGAACGTCTTGACAACACCTTGGCCTTTTGCAATGTGGGGTATAGACATGATTGGTGAGATCAGGCCTACGGAATCTAACGGACATCGTTTCATCCTGGTAGTTATTGATTACTTTATGAAGTGGGTTGAAGCAGCTTCCTTTTCTACAGTAACCAAGAACGTCAAGGCACGGTTTATTCGGCACAATATGATCTGTCGATATGGTGTACTAGAGAGGATCATTACTGACAACGGTACAAATCTCAATAACAAGATGATCACCGAGCTCTGCAAACAGTTCAAGATACAACATCACAACTCTTCTCCTTACCGGCCGAAGATGAATGGGGCTGTAGAAGCGGCTAATAAGAACATTAAGAAGATTGTGCAAAAGATGACGGTGACGTACAAAGATTGGCACGAGATGTTACAGTTTGCTCTTCATGGGTACCGTACCTCAGCACGGACGTCAACAGGGGCAACACCCTATTCCTTGGTTTATGGCATGGAGGCCGTATTGCCTATTGAAGTTCAGATACCCTCTCTTCGAATTATGAAGGATGCATGTTTGAGCGAAGATGACTGGATCCAGACCCGTCTTGATCAGCTGAACTTAATAGACAAAAAGAGACTTAATGCTATTTGTCATGGTTAGACGTATCAAAAGCGGATGATCAAGGTATTTAACAAGAAAGTCAGAAGACAAGAGTATCAAGTTGGGGATCTGGTAATCAAGCGCGTTATCTTACCTCAAGGTGATCCCAGGGGCAAATGGACCCCTACGTACGAAGGGCCATTTGTGGTTAAGAACATTTTCTCAGGAGGAGCTATGATTCTAACCACCATGGACGGTGATGACCTTCCTCGCCCCGTCAATGCAAATATAGTGAAAAGATACTACGCATAATCAAAGACCCGCTAGGTTGACTGGCCTAGGCAAAAATAAGGGCTTCCCGGCGAACCAAAAGGGTTCGGGCAAAAATAAGGGATGAAAATGAAAAAATCTGTACACCCGGCAAGTCAAAAACCTGAAAAGGCAGCTTGGGCAAAAAGGGGTATCCCGGTGGACTGAAAACCCGAAAGGCCAGTCCTGGCAAAAATTAGGGATCAAAGTGTAACACTATGTCTCATTGGATCACCTTGCAACCAAACTTCGGTATCAACTATCAAGCTCGGACGACACTAAACACTCTGATCTACCTTCAACCAAGTAGCAAAGTGATGAGATGCTCGAAGACATAAGGACAATAGCAGAGTTGGAACCCAGTGGGATTATTCACATAGCTATTTTGTTTAGTTTTTCACAAATTGTATAAATTCTATTATTCAGCGGCGTTCTCTTACTAGGACGTCAGCCTCTTGTACAAAAAATGCCTATTTACATGCCAAACTTCAAAGTCAATACAATTCATTTTCAAAGAAATTTCAAACTGTTTTTTCTTTTTCTATTTTTGTTTTGCAAAGAACATCAAATGTTCATTTTTGATATATGCATTTGACATTAATTTCTGCTCATAAATATTTACATGCGAAACAAAAAACGATCACTGGTAATAACAGAAACAGGGGCAAATAACATTTGTTCGAGCTTTACAGTTGCTCTGTCCACCAGGTACAAAGGTATATTTAGCTGAAGAATATGGCTAAGGTACTTTCACTCCCCACAGAGTAAGAAAAAGACAGTAATGATAGCTCTCCCCGGCTGAGACTTGCAACTGCAAATGAATTGGTAATATTCTCCCCAAGCAGAGTTTATCTACCATCAGCACTGGAAGGTCTTAATATTTCCCCAATGGAGTATAAGAATATTCCTCGACAGAGTATAAGATATCCCCAGTGGAGTCTGAAATTTTTCCCAGCGCAGTCTGAAAAAGCTTCTCCAGTGGAGTTTGGAGAATCATCCCCAGTAGACTTTGGAAGATTGTCCCCAGCATAGCTCAAAGGATTATCCCCATTAGAGTCTAAAAGATTATCCCCAGTGAAGTCACAACTGAAAGATCATCCCCAGTGGAGTTCATGCCTTTCACCAACAGGAAATTCAATCTCCAACAGGATTCAGCATCACCAGCAACGGTAATTCATCCCCAAGCAGAATTTATCGGTGGAATCCTCAGTAGAGCATCTCTTCCCCATAGAGTAATCTCTTCATCAGTTTATTCCCCAACGGAGTTATCCTCTCGTGCAGGTTTATTCTCACAATCATCTTCGTTCTCCTTCCCCAGCGGAAACAAAGAGTTCAACTCTTTTCTCCAGCAGCTATCCGGGACTTATTCTCCCCAGCTAAAAACATTACATTTTCATACATCATGACACATGCATATACGCATCATACAACACAATCTCATTTATTTTGAGAACATCATTGCTTGATACATATCATGCATTACATACAACTAACCGTTACTTTTCAGGAAGGATGCGGTTAAATTCTCATAAAATTCAAAAGCTATGAAGCTTTTATCAAAGTCGAAGTACTGACCAATTCTTAAATCTCAACAGAATTATCTTCAGTTGAATTACAGATAAGGTTCTAAATCTCGACAAAGTTCCTCCGTCGAATTACAGATGAGTTCTTAAATCTCAACAGAAGTTTTCTCAGTTGAATTACAGACAAGTCCTAAATCTCGATGAAGATGTTTCCCTCAGTCGAAGTACTGACCGGTTCTTAAAATCTCAACCGAATTATCCTCAGCTGAATTACAGATAAGGTTCTAAATCTCGACAAATTTCCTCCGTCGAATTACTGACAGTTCTTAAATCTCAACAGAATTATCCTCGGTTGAATTACAGACAAGTCCTAAATCTCGATGAAGATGTTTCCTTTAGTCGAAGTACTGACCAGTTCTTAAATCTCAACTGAATTATCCTCAGTTGAATTACAGATAAGGTTCTAAATCTCGACAAGTACCTCCGTCGAATTACTGACAGTTCTTAAATCTCAACAGAATTATCCACGGTTGAATTACAGACAAGTCCTAAATCTCGATGAAGATGTTTCCCTCAGTCGAACTACTGACCAGTTCTTAAATTTCAACCGAATTATCCTCGGTTGAATTACAGACAAGGTCTTAAATCTCGACAAAGTTTTCCTCCGTCAAATTACAGACGAGTTCCTAAATCTCAGAAGAGTTTTCTCAGTTGAATTACGGGCTAGTTCTTAAATCTCGATGAAGATGTTTCCCCCAAGTCGAATTACTGGCAAGTTCTTAAATCTCAACGGAATTATCCTCAGTTGAATTACAGATAAGGTTCTAAATCTCGACAAGTTCCTCCGTCGAATTACTGAAAGTTCCTAAATCTCAGCAGAATTATCCTTGGTTGAATTACAGACAAGTCCTAAATCTCGATGAAGATGTTTCCCTCAGTCGAAGTAATGACCGGTTCTTAAATCTCAACCGAATTATACTCAGTTGAATTACAGATAAGGTTCTAAATCTCGACAAGTTCCTCCGTCGAATTACTGACAGTTCTTAAATCTCAACAGAATTATCTTCAGTTGAATTACAGACAAGTCCTAAATCTCGATGAAGATGTTTCCCTCAGTCGAAGTACTGACCAGTTCTTAAATCTCAACCGAATTATCCTCAGTTGAATTACAGATAAGGTTCTAAATCTCGACAAGTTCCTCCGTCGAATTACTGACAGTTCTTAAATCTCAACAGAATTATCCTCGGTTGAATTATAGACAAGTCCTAAATCTCGATGAAGATGTTTCCCTCAGTCGAAGTACTGACCGGTTCTTAAATCTCAACTGAATTATCCTCAGTTGAATTACAGATAAGGTTCTAAATCTCGACAAAGTTCCTCCATCGAATTACAGACGAGTTCCTAAATCTCAGCAGAGTTTTTCTCAGTTGAATTACAAACGAGTTCTTAAATCTCAATGAAGATGTTTCCCCCCAGTTGAATTACGGGCAAGTTCTTAAAACTCAGCAGAGATGTTCTCTCAGTTAAAGTACATGTAAACTCCTAAATCTCAACAAGATCAGACTTCCCCAGCGGAATCTTCCACAACAACGGGTATGCAAGCTTTCGCTAAGGAATCTCTTATGCGATCGAAACCCCTGCAGATGGCATCTTTAAGCCCATCCTCCCGCCAGCAACCTCCAAATGGAATCTGTAAGCCCATTCCCGACATCACAAGACTGATACCACTTCATGCGAGTGCAAATTTCTAGGCACTCTAGTGTTCAATCATCTTCCACCTTCGGATCACGAAAGGCATAAAAGCCAATCTATATCCTCAGGTTTAAGAAGATTGAACAGGGGCAGCTGTTGTACCCCAAAATTTGCCCTCCCATATTCCTCAAAACATTGCAAGAAGAATCTCCAAGTTTGCTCAAGAGTTGGTCAAACAAGCTAACTCCTAAGGCAGTCAACCCCAACTTAGGGTTTTGTGTTGCATCAAGATCCTTGAATCCAAATTACCTCAAGTGCTCACCATTTTCCTAATATGTTCTCAAGATCATCCATGTCAAATTTCAAGCCTTGCAGAGGAAGTTTGCTCAGTCAATTGCCCAAAGGTCCAAAAGTCGACTGTGCTAGGGCAAAAGTCAACTGTGACCTACAAACAGTCAAACTTCAAGATTTTTTGTCAACATTATCATTTTGAAGGATATTTCATAATTTGATCAAGGGTTGATCATGATTCATCAAGGATTGCTCAAGATTCATCAAGATTCAAAAGTTGCTAAATTAGGGTTTTGCAGGCAAAGTCAACTCAACTTTGACCAAGAATAACTTTCTCATACTTTATGAGAAATGACCCATCCAAAGCTCATTTTGAAGAGGATGCAATTACCAACAATCCATCTTCATACCCCAAGATCAAATTATGCACTCACAAGAAGTTATGAATTTTGACACTATAGGTCATTTTTGAAAGTCAACAAAAACACCTTTTTTGCCAAAGCTTATAACTTGAGCATGAAATATCAAAATGAGATGATACCAAAAGGGTTGGTTATAGGACATCTCAAGCTTTATAAAAAGTCCAAGAACACTTCTAAAAGTTAAAAATTGAAGAAGTTATGCATTGTTGAAGTTGGACTTTTTTGCAAAATTGCCAAAAGTCAACTATCCCCAAAACTTCAAATTTTGTCAAATGGGCCCATTATTTTCCACTTGATTTGAGTTTGCATTATTTCCCACGTTCCCTAGATTCAGCCATGTGTCCATATCTCATTTTTATTATTTAATTTGATTTTTATTTGAATTTATTCATTTTAAATCAAAACCACGCATCCTCAGGCCTCCAAACACTTTATAAGTCCCACGCAAACTGCTCCTGTTCTTGATTTCGCAACTCTGAAACTAGGAATCTTTTTCATGAACTAATAGCATATTTTGAATCTACATAACATTTGCAATCGTTTGGCATCACTCAATTTCATTTATCTAGCCTAAACGGAGAACCACCATAGCTAGGGTTCTTCGTTTGTTTTTTAGGGTTTTCTGTTTCAGGTGAAATTGAGACTCAAGAAGAACATGGTTTTGATCAGGAGGCCATGACGAGTCAAACCATGTTCTTGGAATGGATTTATATGGCCTGGAGAGAATTTTAGAATATGCCTGCGCTTTTAGCTGCAGATTAAAATCCGCAGGTATTTTTTTTTACAGGTCTGAGGACAGGGACGATGAGGTGTCCTCCGTCCACTGGCCATTTCAAATCTTGGCGCGTTTTATTTTTTTTCCTGACCAATAATTCTTGTTTTATTATATTATTGATTTGTGTTAATATAACAACTTAAGCAGTATGGTGTAGTGGCAAAGCAAGCGAAGCATTCTCCTTCAGGACTTGGGTTCGAATCCCAGGTCCCCCACTTTCTCAATAATTTTTCTTTTCAGGTGATTGTATGCACGCTTCAGTTTGCAGCCTACCATGCTCCCTCACCTATCTAGGTGCCAGATGGCCAATGGCCAGATCTGGTGGTCCATGAATGGAGGTACACCAAGGTCCAAGTTAATGCGCCCATACTGGATCAGAGAAAGTCAAAAGGGCCAGCGTTTTTGGGCCTACAGAATTGCTCCTCTCACCCCTAAATCAGGCCCAACACTCCTCTCTTTTATTTATTTTGTTTTGTTTTTATTAATTGTTTTATTTCATTTATTTAATTTTCTAACCAATCACAAAATTCTTTTTTTATCCAATAAAATCACAAAAATATTTTTATTTCAATCAAATTTTAAATTTTTATTTTTCTTAATAAATTTATTAATTGATTAGTTTTTTAATTATAAAACTTTAATTCATTTTTGTAAATAATTAAAATTAACTAGATTTAATTAGTTTTAACTACTAATTTAAATAATTTTATTTTCTTTCTTAAAATAACAAAAAAACCCAAAAATATGTCATAATTTTTTTCTTTCATTTATTAATTTAATTTAGCTGTTTAATTTAGGATTAATTTCTTTTCTTAAAACAAAAACCAAAAACATTTTCTTTTCAAAAAGGGGTCGAAACCCTAATTCGTACTCAATTTAATTTCCCGCGTGCGTTACTTATGTTTATCCAATTATGTATCTGCTTACGGATTGTAATAGCTAAATAGGACATTTAATTATTTTTACCGCTTTACTTTATTTTTCAAAGGGTTTGTCTTTGGCGATGTAAATACCCGACGCCTTGTAAGTTAATTTTCGCATTTTAATTTCTGCAAATTATAACTGCTAGATGTTTGATAATAGGGTTTGCATGACAAGAATGAATGCCTAATTGTTGTACCCCAAAATTTGCCCTCCCATATTCTTCAAGATTTGCCAAGTCAAAGCTTCAAAATCTCCCCAAGGGTTGCACAGTTCAAGGGCCTCCTAACAGTCAAAATTAGGGTTTTGGTTCTGACAAAGAAAATGAAGTTTCCAAGGGTCAAATCAAGTCCCACATGCCTATAAACATGTCCAAGCATCCTCATACCAAGTTTCAAAACTTACAGCATAAAATTGCACAGTCAAAAACCCTAATTGCACTACAGTCAACTACAGGGGCAAAATGGTCATTTGACAGTCAAAAGTTCAAATTTTTGGTCAACATCTCATTTTGAAGCCACAAACATCATTTGATCAATGCTTGATCATGATTCTCAAAGCTTGGCTCAAAAAGTCTCAAGATGCAAAAGTTTCCATATTTGGACAGTTGAAAAAGTCAACTGTAAATTGACCAGGGCATAACTTCCACATGGATTATCAGAAAAATTCCATCCAAAGCTCATTTTGAAGAGAAAGACATTTCCTACAACTCCTCTTCATACTTCAAGTCCAAGAAATGCTCCCACAAAAATTTATCAATTTCAACATTATAGGTCATTTTCAAAAGTCAACAAAAAGGGACTTTAAGTAAAAGGCCATAACTTGAGATTGGTAAATCAAATTGACATGGGACCAAAGGCATTGGTTAGAGGACTCAAAGACCTTTCCAAAATGTCCAAAAACATGAGCAAAGATTAAAAATTGAGCAAGTTATGCCTTGTGGAAGTTGAGAAAATTTTGGATATTTTGAAAAGTCAACATTGCTTCAAATGACCTAAAAATGCTAATGGGCCTCCTTTTCTTCCACAATCCATCATCCAAAACATGTGCACGACCATTTGGCCCAAAGGGAAGTTTTTTATCATTTTTATTTTATTTATTTGAATTTTTAAATGCTAGAAATTCATTTAATTAATTAATATATATGAAAAATACTAAACCTAGGTTTTTAAATCTTTTTATGCATGATATACACTCAATATTTCGTGCATGGTTAGATTTGGAAAGAATCAATATGATTTGTCATGATTTGGTAGCAAATATGCATGAAAAGATTTGAAAACTAATGCATGGAAAATCAAATATCTTATCATCAATTCAAGGATTCTTTGATCAATTTTCTCAACCCTAATCATTCACATGTATATATGGATGCAAACCCTACTCCTCAGAATCTGCCAGCTGCGCAGAAAAGCCATAACAAAAACTTGAATTTTCTCAAAAAAGTCCAATACTGAAAACTGTCTTCCAGGGTGATTCAAGCTGAGATAATCATCTCATCACCTTCCTGAGACATCAAGAAACGTTTTTGAATCACTTTCCACGTCCCTAACACCCAGAATTGGTGAATAGGATTCAAACTTTTTCATATTTTTTTCATAATCATGTTTTAGTATTCAAGCATATTCATTGCATTTTTTTCATGGATTCTTACTAATTAGATGATTCTGAAACTAACCATATGCTTTGATTGAATTTTCACGCGTTATACAAGGATTCACCATTAAAGACATCTAGGGTTTTTCAAGTTCTAATTTGGGCGTTTCCAGTTACTGTAAAATTAGGACATGCCAATACCATGAATGAACTCAGCATGCTTGGACGGTTCAAAATCAACCCTCGCGCCTAATTTATGTGGCCGGACGGCCTAATCGCTATTATCAGAAAATGCATATTTTGGGGGGGGTTCAAAACCCCCGTTAACTTTCTTTTATTTTCAGGAAAGAAACACAACGAAGAAGAAGAAGATGAGGTATCCAGTAGTAATTGGGTTATTTGAATTTCGCGCTGAATTTATCCACTAACATTTGTTTTATTTTATTATGTTTATTAGTTATAGGATATACAAAGAGACAAAGTGGAGCAGTTGGCAAGGCACTTGATTGATGATCCCTGAGACCTGGGTTCGAACCCCAGGTCCCCCACCCCTTCAATACTATTTTTCTATTAATGATTCTATGCAGTTTCAACACTAAGGAACACCATACAACCCTTGATCCAACTACGCCACGCGCCCACTGGAGACAATCTGAGAGCCCAGATCTGAAGAACATCATGGGCCTTAGTCAACCATGCATATGGGAACGTGGAAAAGTCAAATAAGGCCTTAAGAACTTTGGGCCAACCATGCTAACAAGACCTCCAAATGGGGACAGACCCCCCCCATGGTTTGAATTTTCATTCTTTTCTTTATTTTATTTATTTTAATTATTGGTTTTTTAATTAATTTCTTTAATTTAATATTTTCTTAAAAAACATAAAAACAATATAAAATCAGAAAAAGACAAAAAATAAGTATTTTTATTTAATATTATTTTTTGTAAATAAATAATATTAATTGATTTTAGTTTTAATTTAGGTTTAAATCTTAATATTTTTCTAATAAACTTAAAAATTGTAGAATTAGGTTTTTAATTTCATTAAATTCTCATAAATACAAAAAACTAAAAAAATAATTTCTTTTTTCTTTAATTTAATTAACTTGCTAATAATTTAATTTCATTAAAAAGGGTCCAACGCCCTCGCTTCCCACTTTAATTCCAATTCGCGCATTTTTATTTTATGTCGTATAATTTTATGTACCTCTCCCAAAGCCTTGTAAACTAGGACATTTATCTTTCGCACTTTAATCCTTTATTTTTCTGTCAAATCGGGTCCTGGAAATTTTGGCGATGTGGACCCGCGCCTTTGTAATAGTTTAGAACTTTTAACTTTCCGCATCTTTTTAACTGTTAAATAAATGCATGCAAGAATGAATGGCCAAAAATAAAAACGAACGCATAGATCACTTTGACATGAACAAGATAAATGCAAATGAATCTGACACACAAATCACACACCACCCCTAGGGTACGCCTCACTGTTGCCTTGCCTTCGAAAGGTGATCGTCGAGTAGAGGATGTCTTAGTAAGTCCTCATGATCCGGGAACCTGGCATGAGGGTAGCTTCTAAGGTGTCTTCCCATTGCTCTGGTGATCACCATGTCCCAAACCTCGAATTGACCCGAACACCTCCAACGGTGGTGCTACCTACCTCTCAATGGTGGGATGGCACTACTTGAAAGGACATTTACACAGACGAATTCCTTAGGGTAGGTAGACGACTCTTAATACTTGCTCTAAATTTCAAAACAAATTCAAAAAATACTTTTCACACCAACACATTTTCAAAAGCTTTCGAAAGCAACTTTTCAAACACTCTTGAGGACCGATACAAGAGTCGAACTGGAATTTTCAAAGAAACCTTTTTAAAACCCACAGTTGAAAAGCAAACAAACCATTTTGAAAACACAAGTGAGCAAGTATCTAAGAGCCCATGGATAACCATGGATAGAAAGAGTGCTAACACCTTCCCTTTCTATAACCTACCTCCCGAACCGAGAGCAATCTCTTTAAGGAATTTTTCTGTGCTTTTGTCCTTTCCATTTGGAGAAAATAAAAGACGGTGGCGACTCTTGCTTCCGCGACATTTCGCGAACCAGCGTTAAACAGTCAGTTCCAGATCCACCGATCACAGAACTGGCGACTCTGCTGGGGACATTTTTAAAGTGAGGTGTACCTTAGGGTTAGTTCATAACTGTGTTTTCAATTGTATTGACTTGTCTGCTTTAAATTTGTGGGTTGCATGGGAGTTACATAGATCCTAACCCGGATCTGGGGATACCTTGTTTAGGTAGCATAAGCTGTGAGGGACCTGTCCGGCGTAGACCGACACGGGTGAAGCAGTGGCTACGTTGGTGTGGCACCTTGGTCTGTACCGATATCCCTTGTGTTGCAACGAGGAGAATATGGGTCTTCTAAGGAGTCATTAAGCACCAACAACCTTAGAACCTTAAATGACACAACTTGGCCATTAGAACGGTAGCAGTATGCTACGCCCATTGAGGCTAAACTCTCGTGATGGTTCTGGCCGCAAGAAAAGATTGCGATGCTGGAGTTATGACCGATTGAGGGTAGTCAATGATATTGGGATCCTCTAAGAACCCGGTTACTTTGATAGGACAGGTATGAACCAACAAACTGAAAGAGGGTAGTACCTAGACCTCATGCTGGCCTTAAACCCTAAGGACTTGTCTTGTGGGACTTGTGTGTCTTCCAACTTGACTATTTGCATGCTTGTTATCTGACACTTGAGTTTCTTGCAGGTTTTGTTTATAGTCCTTAATAGGGACTCATAACAGGGTATACTAAGTTTCTTACAGATTTTGGTTTGCAGTCCTTAATAAGGGCTCATAACAGGGTTTATTCATATTACCCCATGCATCATGACATCATACCATTGCATACATCCTAACCCATTTCAAGGATCTCAAGGGCTTGTGATGCAGGTCACGATGAATCAAACATCTAGCAAGGGGAAAAGAGGATTTATTTTCCTCTAGCCAAAGTTGTCAGAGGCTATGACCCACTTGATATGGTGAGCTTTGACTCCTGAAGAAGGTTCCCCTAGCCAAGGTTGTTTGGAAAGCAAAATAAGGTTGATGACTTAAGTCAGAGGCTATGACCCACTGGATATGGTGAGCCTTTGACCCTTGGAAGAAAGACTCTCAACAAATATGAAGTTTCTTTCAATCAAGCTACCGGATCCAAATGCTAACAAATTTCCTTGTTTACCCCGCGAGGTCCTTGAAAACATTACATGCATGTCATACTCATCATTGCATAATAGGTATCCTTGTTGCAGGTCACTTACCTTTCTCGCTGTTTATTTCAGGAATGGCTTTACAACAAGATAACCAGGACCTTCACGCTCAAGAGACTCAGTTCAGGGAAATCTTCTTAGGTCTATCCAAGGGGCAGGAAGAGTTGAGGACACTCCTCATGGGGAATCTGATCAGAAAGAGTCCTGAAGATGACAAGGACGAACAACTGAAACGTCTACAAGCTGAGGTAGACACATTAAAAACCCAGATGCTGGGGCAAAGGGCCCTCATTCAAGGTTTAGCTCAGGAGCAAGGAGAGCTGAGAGCCATGATCAGCCAACTTCCTCAAGGCATGAAGCAACCAGCCCAAATCAGGGACCAGGTCATAGAACAGCTTCCAAGAAGGCAAAGGTCGGGTCCAATGAATAGACCTCTCCGAGTTGCTACTACTTCTCAGGTCCAACAACGACCGCGCCAAGAACAGCGGGTTGATCAGAACAGGTCAGACGAGCCTAAGAGACAATTCACCTACATCAACATGTCATGGTCACGAGCTTTGCAGCACATGTTAAGGATGAACCTGATTGCGGTGATCAACCCTCCTGCAAATCCAAAGACTTCCTCTCCAAATTACAACCCAGAAGCAAGGTGCGCTTACCATTCTGGTAGCCCGGGGCACGATACTGAGGACTGTTGGGCATTGAAGTACAAGATTCAGAATATGATCGATGCTAAAGAGATCGAGTTCGAGCCCGCCGAGACTCCCAATGTGATCATTGCTCCCTTGTCAAAACATGGCTAGGATTGAGAAATTTTTGTTCATTAGAATCTTTCAAGTTGTAATTTTCTTTTGATTATTCAAGCATTCCATTCATATCAAACGTTGTTATTTCATTAATGCATCGCATATGTCTGTTCTGAAACAATATATTCGTATTCACTAAATGCAAATTATTTTCATATTTTTTCTGATGATCAACTCTTAAATAATAATTCTAAGCCTCTTGAGGGAGGATGACGAAAACGATACCACGATCTTTACAGTATGCTTTTGAACAGACCCCGCTGACGAGGTACAGGCATTGTTTCAATTCCTAAACACTGGAGTTATAAGGAAGATAATCCCTCGTCAACCCCTCTGACCCAAAGAAGTACGAGTTTTTCTTTTCGAAATTTAAAACCCTTAATCATAACCTGGGGCAGGGTAGTCTCTCAGTTGATCCAAGTGCATGACGAATGGCACCAAAGAGGTCCTTACAAAACAAAGAAAGACAGTGATGGTTCCGAATAATCAATAAAGAAAGGCAGTCATTATCTCAAAAAAATGAAAAAACCATTAAGTCAAAACCTATGAAGGAGACTTACAAAACTGGAGCATCCCGCTGACTGTAATCACAAAAGAAACAGTTCAGGCAAAATTTAGGGATAATAAAAAAAAAAAAAGAGGTCATACAAAACCTCAACATCAAAAAGGAATGACTGCCTATTCAAAATAAGTTATCAACATCCGAACCATCACTGGCATATTAGAGCAAAAGACTCGAACAAGGTCTAACGCACGATCAACTGAGTTTAGGTTCGAAGAACATCACGAAGAGCGGGTGGGTACAAATAATTTGAGCCTTTATCCTTTGTTTCTTAAACCGTGAACCAGGCCACGCTATAACCCTTAAAAGTCCTAGCTGAAGCACGGGTTAGTTCGAAAGCATACTGTACAAAGGGTATCCTGACTCCTTAAGGCTCACGTTAAAATACGAAGTTGACATCACGTTTACAAACAATAACTTGTTTTATGAAAAAAGAATGCATTTTCAAAATCTTCAAGACAGACATAAGCGTTGCATTTTTAACATAACCTTGTTTGCATATGACTTTTTGTTTGAACAGCAGAGAAATTCGCACGATGAATGCCTAATGAACATAAGCACTTCCAATCAAGGGGCATGGCATGATCATGGTCCGTCATCTGGGGCAGTTCAGTCAAGATTCGGAGAATCTCTCAAAGGCCAAATAGCCTGGGGCAAACCTCCGCCTGAGTCACTTGGGACATTCCAACAACGAATCTTGCCTGATCAAACACCTTCTGGTGGCATGACAAAACACTTCTAACAGGGGCAACTCCCTACATTCTGAAAGCACGGACATAGTCGAAAAGATACTACGCAAAATCAAAGACCCGCTAGGTTGACATACCTAGGCAAAAATTAGGGCTTCCCGGCGAACCAAAAGGGTTCGGGCAAAATGAAGGGATGGAATGAAAGAATCTGTACACCCGGCAAGTCGAAAACCTGAAAAGGCGGCTTGGGCAAAAATGGGTATCCCGGTGGACTGAAAACCCGAAAGGGCGGTCCAGGCAAAAGTTAGGGATCAAAGCGTACGACTATGTCCTGTCATCTTGTCACCTGCCTACCAAAAGAAGGTTTGACCCTCAACAATTATCAGCATCCCACATGTGCCTCCCCCATAGAAACAGGGGCAATAATGGGTGGTCTAAGCAATCTGATTGTTCTGTCCTCCAGGGTATCAAGGTAGGTTCCGTTGAAGAACATAACCAATACAGTTCAATACTTCCCCAGGAGAGTCCAATCCAGTTTCCCCAAGAAAGTTGGAATCCATCTCCCCAAGCAGTAAGCTTATCCCCAGTAGATTCTGGAAGCTTATCCTCGCAGAGCACGAACGCGTCCTCCGGCTTTATTCAAAGAGTTATTTCCTTACCAGGATATAACCGGGTTATCCTCAGCCAAAAGCTACGGAAAGATCATCCTCGACGAAGCCTTCTTATCCCCAGCGAAGTCTATTAACACTTCCAACACAACCAGGGTATCCCCAACAAGTTATTATCAACATTTCAGCAAAGTACCCCTCTTCCCACAGAGTATTGCTTCCCAGCAAGATTGCTAGGGTATCTTTTCTCCCCACAGAGTAATCCATTCGCCAAAGTTTATTCCCCAACGGAGTTATCTTCTCCTACCGGTATTCTTGCAACTATCATCCAGCGAAAGCAAAATCTGTTCTTCAACACCAGCCCAGGAGTTAACTTCCTGGCACCCGTCAAGGATTTATTTTCTTAGACAAAAATACATTCATGAACATTACATATTCATACATTATAGCATGCATATGCATCATACTACACGAATCTCATCAATTTTGAGGACATCTTGAAATCATGCAGCTCATGCATCATGATCTTGCATACAACTGATGCTTTACCTTTTCAGGAAAGGTCAATACAAAGATGATTACTATCAACTATCGCAACGTTTTCTAGATATAGTTCAGATGTGAACCGGATATGGCGACGTTCTGATACTTCTTCCAGATTTCCTTCCAGATATAGTTCAGATGTGAACCAGATATGGCAACGTTCTGATACTTCTTCCGGATTTCCTTCCAGATATGGTTCGGATGTGACCCAGGCATGGCGACGTTCTGACACTTATTCCAGTTGAAGACATTTCAAGACCTAGACCGGTTCAGTTAATCGACCCTAAGATTTTCTGTTTCTTATCCAGTCCAAGGCCTTCTCTAGTCCAGCTAAATCGACCCCTAACAGATTTCCCTGATAAAGACTCAGTAGAAGTTATCCAAGATTCTCTCAATGATTGCTATTGAGGTTATAGTCGCCTATGGTTCTCTCCCCGATACTGCGGAGGTAGTAATCATCCCAAGATTCTCTCAACGATTGTTGTTGAGGTAGAAGTTATCCAAGATTCTCTCAATGATTGCTGTTGAGGTTGTAGTCGCCTATGGTTCTCTCCCCGATCCTGCGGAGGTAGTAATCATCCCAAGATTCTCTCAACGATTGCTGTTGAGGTTGAAGTTATCCAAGATTCTCTCAATGATTGCTGTTGAGGTTGTAGTCGCCTATGGTTCTCTCCCCGATCCTGCGGAGGTAGTAATCATCCCAAGATTCTCTCAACGATTGCTGTTGAGGTTGAAGTTATCCAAGATTCTCTCAACGATTGCTGTTGAGGTAGAAGTTATCCAAGATTCTCTCAATGATTGCTATTGAGGTTGTAGTCGCCTATGGTTCTCTCCCCGATACTGCGGAGGTAGTAATCATCCCAAGATTCTCTCAACGATTACTGTTGAGGTTGAAGTTATCCAAGATTCTCTCAATGATTGCTGTTGAAGTTGTAGTCGCCTATGGTTCTCTCCCCGATACTGCGGAGGTAGTAATTATCCCAAGATTCTCTCAACGATTGCTGTTGAGGTTAAAGTCATCCAAGGTTCTCTCACCGTTCCTGTTGAGGTAGTAACCATCCCTGGTTCATTCATCACCATTTGAAGCTCCAGATTCATCTCCTGTAACCAGTCAGGACACATCTATACAAAGAGTTTGAAGACCAGCTCCTGTAACAGGCCAGGTAATCATTTTTCTTTTGCAGGTACGCAGGTTCTCGCTAAGGAATCTCTTACGCGATCGACATCCAGATGGCATCTATAAGCCCATCCACCTTCCATCATCTCTTAGCATGGCACCTATAAGCCCATCATCCTATCCATCAATCTCCAAATGGCATCTGTAAGCCCATCCCCACCATCACACTACTAGGTGAGCGCAAATTTCAAGGCACTCTAGTGTTCAATCATCTTCCACCTTCGGATTACGAAAGGCACGTCAGCCAATCTGCACCCTCAGGTCTAAGAAGATTGAACAGGGGCAACTGTTGTACCCCAAAATTTACCCTCCCATATTCTTCAAGATTTGCCAAGTCAAAGCTTCAAAATCTCCCCAAGGGTTGCACAGTTCAAGGGCCTCCTAACAGTCAAAATTAGGGTTTTGGTTATGACAAAGAAAATGAAGTTTCCAAGGGTAAAATAAAGTCCCACATGCCTATAAACATGGCCAAGCATCCTCATACCAAGTTTCAAGACTTACAGCATAAAATTGCACAATCAAAAGCCCTAATTGCACTACAGTCAACTGTAGGGGCAAAATGGTCATTTGATAGTCAAAAGTTCAAATTTTTGGTCAACATCTCATTTTGAAGCCACAAACATCATTTGATAAATGCTTGATCATGATTCTCAAAGCTTGGCTCAAAAAGTCTCAAGATGCAAAAGTTTCCATATTTGGACAGTTGAAAAAGTCAACTGTAAATTGACCAGGGCATAACTTCCACATGGATTATCAGAAAAATTCCATCCAAAGCTCATTTTGAAGAGAAAGGCATTTCCTACAACTCCTCTTCATACTTCAAGTCCAAGAAATGCTCCCACAAAAAGTTATCAATTTCAACATTATAGGTCATTTTCAAAAGTCAACAAAAAGGGACTTTAAGTCAAAGGCCATAACTTGAGATTGGTAAATCAAATTGACATGGGACCAAAGGCATTGGTTAGAGGACTCAAATACCTTTCCAAAATGTCCAAAAACATGAGCAAAGCTTAAAAATTGAGCAAGTTATACCTTGTGGAAGTTGGGAAATTTTTGGATATTTTGAAAAGTCAACATTGCTTCAAATGACCTAAAAATGCTAATGGGCCTCCTTTTCTTCCACAATCCATCATCCAAAACATGTGCACGACCATTTGGCCCAAAGGGAAGTTTTTTATCATTTTTATTTTATTTATTTGAATTTTTAAATGCTAGAAATTCATTTAATTAATTAAAATATATGAAAAATACTAAACCTAGGTTTTTAAATCTTTTTATGCATGATATACACTCAATATTTCGTGCATGGTTAGATTTGGAAAGAATCAATATGATTTGTCATGATTTGGTAGCAAATATGCATGAAAAGATTTGAAAACTAATGCATGGAAAATCAAATATCTTATCATCAATTCAAGGATTCTTTGATCAATTTTCTCAACCCTAATCATTCACATGTATATATGGATGCAAACCCTACTCCTCAGAATCTGCCAGCTGCGCAGAAAAGCCATAACAAAAACTTGAATTTTCTCAAAAAAGTCCAATACTGAAAACTGTCTTCCAGGGTGATTCAAGCTGAGATAATCATCTCATCACCTTCCTGAGACATCAAGAAACGTTTTTGAATCACTTTCCACGTCCCTAACGCCCAGAATTGGTGAATAGGATTCAAACTTTTTCATATTTTTTTCATAATCATGTTTTAGTATTCAAGCATATTCATTGCATTTTTTTCATGGATTCTTACTAATTAGATGATTCTGAAACTAACCATATGCTTTGATTGAATTTTCACGCGTTATACAAGGATTCACCATTAAAGACATCTAGGGTTTTTCAAGTTCTAATTTGGGCGTTTCCAGTTACTGTAAAATTAGGACATGCCAATACCATGAATGAACTCAGCATGCTTGGACGGTTCAAAATCAACCCTCGCGCCTAATTTATGTGGCCGGACGGCCTAATCGCTATTATCAGAAAATGCATATTTTGGGGGGGTTCAAAACCCCCGTTAACTTTCTTTTATTTTCAGGAAAGAAACACAACGAAGAAGAAGAAGATGAGGTGTCCAGTAGTAATTGGGTTATTTGAATTTCGCGCTGAATTTATCCACTAACATTTGTTTTATTTTATTATGTTTATTAGTTATAGGATATACAAAGAGACAAAGTGGAGCAGTTGGCAAGGCACTTGATTGATGATCTCTGGGACCTGGGTTCAAACCCCAGGTCCCCCACCCCTTCAATACTATTTTTCTATTAATGATTCTATGCAGTTTCAACACTAAGGAACACCATACAACCCTTGATCCAACTACGCCACGCGCCCACTGGAGACAATCTGAGAGCCCAGATCTGAAGAACATCATGGGCCTTAGTCAACCATGCATATGGGAACGTGGAAAAGTCAAATAAGGCCTTAAGAACTTTGGGCCAGCCATGCTAACAAGACCTCCAAATGGGGACAGACCCCCCCATGGTTTGAATTTTCATTCTTTTCTTTATTTTATTTATTTCAATTATTGTTTTTTTAATTAATTTCTTTAATTTAATATTTTCTTAAAAAACATAAAAACAATATAAAATCAGAAAAAGACAAAAAATAAGTATTTTTATTTAATATTATTTTTTGTAAATAAATAACATTAATTGATTTTAGTTTTAATTTAGGTTTAAATCTTAATATTTTTCTAATAAACTTAAAAATTGTAGAATTAGGTTTTTAATTTCATTAAATTCTCATAAATACAAAAAACTAAAAAAATAATTTCTTTTTTCTTTAATTTAATTAACTTGCTAATAATTTAATTTCATTAAAAATGGTCCAACGCCCTCGCTTCCCACTTTAATTCCAATTCGCGCATTTTTATTTTATGTCGTATAATTTTATGTACCTCTCCCAAAGCCTTGTAAACTAGGACATTTATCTTTCGCACTTTAATCCTTTATTTTTCTGTCAAATCGGGTCCTGGAAATTTTGGCGATGTGGACCCGCGCCTTTGTAATAGTTTAGAACTTTTAACTTTCCGCATCTTTTTAACTGTTATATAAATGCATGCAAGAATGAATGGCCAAAAATAAAAACGAACGCATAGATCACTTTGACATGAACAAGATAAATGCAAATGAATCTGATACACAAATCACACACCACCCCTAGGGTACGCCTCACTGTTGCCTTGCCTTCGAAAGGTGATCGTCGAGTAGAGGATGTCTTAGTAAGTCCTCATGATCCGGGAACCTGGCATGAGGGTAGCTTTTAAGGTGTCTTCCCATTGCTCTGGTGATCACCATGTCCCAAACCTCGAATTGACCCGAACACCTCCAACGGTGGTGCTACCTACCTCTCAATGGTGGGATGGCACTACTTGAAAGGATATTTACACAGACGAATTCCTTAGGGTAGGTAGACGACTCTTAATACTTGCTCTAAATTTCAAAACAAATTCAAAAAATACTTTTCACACCAACACATTTTCAAAAGCTTTCGAAAGCAACTTTTCAAACACTCTTGAGGACTGATACAAGAGTCGAACTGGAATTTTCAAAGAAACCTTTTTAAAACCCACAGTTGAAAAGCAAACAAACCATTTTGAAAACACAAGTGAGCAAGTATCTAAGAGCCCATGGATAACCATGGATAGAAAGGGTGCTAACACCTTCCCTTTCTATAACCTACCTCCCGAACCGAGAGCAATCTCTTTA
The DNA here is from genome assembly GCA_948472305.1 of Vicia faba. Taxonomy (NCBI): domain Eukaryota; kingdom Viridiplantae; phylum Streptophyta; class Magnoliopsida; order Fabales; family Fabaceae; genus Vicia; species Vicia faba. The sequence goes on along the minus strand of OX451736.1, from coordinate 746,278,716 downwards.
AGGAATTTTTCTGTGCTTTTGTCCTTTCCATTTGGAGAAAATAAAAGACGGTGGCGACTCTTGCTTCCGCGACATTTCGCGAACCAGCGTTAAACAGTCAGTTCCAGATCCACCGATCACACTAATCTTAAAATCAAATTAGATCATCCTCAACATGTGCAAAGATAAAAATAACTGAAAACGACACACTCGCACATGCGCACTCTTAGGGTACACCCCACTTGGTTGCCTTTGTACACGATCATTGAGTATAGGTCGTTTTAGAGGTCGTCCTCTTGTCTAAAAGATCATAGTTGCCTCGAAACGGTCGCCTCAGATATTGTTGCCTCAATTAAATGATCTAAGACTTTAGGGTACCGCTAAGGCGTCCTAACATTGCTTTAGTGACCGTAAGTCCCGCATTCGAATTGACCATTAAACTCCAATGACGATGCTACCTACTCATCAATAGTGGGATAGCATTGCCTAAAGGAAAATAGCATAGAACGATTCTTTTTTCGAGTAGGTAGATGGTTCTTAGGTACTTTCTCTTTCAAAACAAAACTCTTCACACTTACACTTTTCAAACAAAGTTTTCAAAACACTTCATTACACTCTTGAGGACAGAAGCAAGAGTTAAATCGAAGTTTTTAAACAAAAACTTTTTCAAACCCACAAGCACAAAGAAAACAATTTTGAAAACAATTGAGCAAGTACCTAAGAGCCCGTGGATAACCACGAATAGAAAGGGTGCTAACACCTTCCCTTTCTATAATCTACCCCCCGAGCCCGAGAGATATCTCGAAAAAGGAATTTTTCTATGCTTTTTTCCTTTCCTTGTTGGATAAAATAAAAGTCGGTGGTGGCTCTTGCTTACCGCGACATTTTGCGAAAACAAACGCAAAACGCAAACCAGCATTCCAAAAACAGTCAGTTCTTCCCACCGTATCACACCATCCATGGTTTTCCACGAGCTCTTAGAGGTTTGCTCATTTTTAAAATACCTTTGTGCTTTGTGTGTTTGAAAATCGCCTTGGTATGGCGAACTTTATAATGTTTCTCGTGGTAGTGGAGAAAGTATACAAAGTGTTTTGAAATTGTTTTTGAAAAGTAGTTTTTGTGTAAGTGCAAAATGTTTGAGAAAACTTCTAACAGCTATCTACTTTATTACTCGAAAAGGGTCATTCTTTTCCTCTTTTCCTTTAGATAATGCTATCCTACTATTAGTGAGTAGGTAGCCTTAGTCGTTGGATGTTTGAGGAACATCGAAAGGGACGTACAGTCACTAAGGCAACTGGGCAAGATCTCTTAGTAATTGTCATAAAGCCCTAAGATCACTTTTATACCGAGGCAACAGTCGAGAGGGTCATCGAGGGACTAGTGATCTCTAGACTTAAGGACAATCACTAAGAATTCTCACGTTTCGAGAATTGTGACTGTAATTCAAAAGCAACTGGGTGGGGAGTACCCTAGGGGTGAGCATGTGCAAGTGTGCTTGATTCAGTTATTTTTGTCTTTTTTATTAGGTGAGCTAACATTTTAATTTACAGTCTTATCATACATACCTAATTACTAATAGTTAATATATACAAAAATATAAAGTGCGAGAATTTAAACCCTACGCTATTACATGGCTTTGGGACATTTACATAAAAAAGGAGCAAAAAATAAAAAGCAGAATTTTAAACCTAGCCTATCACATCCTATAATCAGTTACATTATTCATAAAATTCGAGAAATACAATAACGCGCGCGAGATAAAATGATACGTCTAAAAACTAAAAAAGGGTTCTAAGTAAACAAGAAAAAATCTTTTTTTTTGGTTTTGTTTTTATTTATTAAGAAAATATAATTAAGCTAGATCTAAATTTAAATTAAGAAAATAAATTTCTAAGGGAAATTAACCTAGTTCTAATATTTTTTGCATTTTTATTAAGAAAATAATTTAAATTAAATAAAGAACCTAAGTCTAATTTGATTTTAAATTGATAAAATTGCATTAATATATTTAATTAATTAATTAAACTAATTTGATAAAACCTAAATCTATTTTTTTATTTTTTTTTATTTTTTATGACTTGTTAAAAAAATGACTTTTGAGAATAATAAACAAAATAAAATAAAATGAGAAAATAAAACAAAACATGGGCCAGGCATCAAAAAACGAAATGGGGGTGTGCTGAAATTGGAATTAATTAGGCCCATGATAGATCAACCCAGTTTTTGCGCCCAATCCAGTATTACTGTCTCTTGAGGATCTATCATGGACATTTAGATTTGGACTTTTTGATCTGAATGGTGGTGATCAAACTGCCTGAAGGTGAGGACACACGATGTACCTATGGGCTTATTCAACACCTGATCTGCATAAAACACATAATGGAAAAATAAAAATCAAGGCCTGGGGATCGAACCCAGGCCCTCCATCTTCACAAACATGCGCCTCACCTCTACACCAACCCGCTCATTCATTAATATACATAACAAAGTAATATTATATAATAAACGAAATCATAAATATGTTTGACCTAAAAAAACGCGCGCGATTCAAATTATCCAATGGGAGGAAGACAACTAGGTGCCGGAGTCAGCGGCCGGAGTCAAACCTCCGGTCACCTTCTCCGGCCACACCAAAGTCAAAACCTGCAAAAATGTGAGATTCATGAATGGTTAAAGGGCCTATCCTATGTGAAATCGAGCCCTGAACTCGAATTTGGCCTTAAATCGGTCTGAAAGTCCCTATATTGAGAGATCCAACCCTAACAGCCATGGATGCCCTAACAATGGCATCTGGTGTTTTAGGTCTAAAAACTTCCATACGAAACGTCCATCCTGTCCTAATGAAGGTCCTGAGCAATAATCAAAGCAATAAAGCATTCAACAACGCGAAAAAAGAAAGATTAGATTTCCAGAAATTTACCAAACTGTGATGATCGAGGATGGTGGTTCTGGCGTGTGATTGCTTGAATAAAAGGTTGGTACGTGTTCCTGGGAACCTCTGGACGTGAATGGAGGGATTAGGTTGGATTGAAACAAGCTGGAAGTATTTGTTTGAAATTTGACCACTTTGACAATTTTTTTTTGAATTTTGTATGGTTCTTTCTAGGCAATATGTTCATACCTGATGCTTGCAGGGACGTAGTATATATAGAGGAGAATGGAGAGGACAAGATATTATGACAATAATCATTCTTAATCATGGTTCATGAAAACAAAATCAAACACTTTGAAAGAATGCCATAATTGCATGTTCTTGCCTCTTTTGATCAATGCAATGTATCTGGACATTTGGGATGAAGTTTGCACGAAAAATGGGTCCTCTTAATGGGCCAAGTCAGACCTAAATGTTATGGCCTATATTTTTCTAGTATTTCTTCCATTTTATTTAATTTTAAATCAAATAAAATTAAAATAAAATACAAGGGAAATCATGGTTATGCCAAAATAAGTTGAGAGGTCCTTAATAAGCTTAGGGAGATATTTAAACCTTAAAAAGTTAAGCCATTGGTTCAAAAGTTCAAATTTGCTCAATGCACCATTCTTGAAATTTCCAAAATTTTCCCAACTTGGGCAAGCCATAAATTGCTCAATTTTTATCTCATGATGATGATATTTTACTTTTTGGAAAGCCCAAGATGTCTACTTCAATCACTATTTTTTTATCAAATTTACATTTGTGGATGTTATCTTGATGTAAAAGGTCTTGGCAAAAAGTGGCTTTTGTTGACTTTTTGAAAATGACCTGTAATGTCTGAGCTTATATCTTTCAAATGGTGAATCTCTTGAACTTCTGGGCTGAAGAGAAGTTGTTGGGAATGAGATTATCTTCAATATGAGATTTTGTGGAAAAATGTCTAATAAAGTATGAGAAAGTTACGTCTGGTCAAAGTTTTGTTGACTTTTCCGATAGAAACCCTAATTTAGCAACTTTTGAGTTTTGATGAATTAGGAGCATTCCTTGAGGAATCATGATCAACCCTTAATCAAATGATGGATATCACTTCAAAATGTTGATGTTGACCAAAAATCTTGAAGTTTGACTGTATGGGGGCCACAATTGACTTTTGACCTAATACAGTTGATTTTCAAGCATCTGAGCAGTTGACTGAGCAAACTTCTTGTGCAAGGCATGAAACTCGACATGGATGGTATTGAGAACATATTAGGACTATGGAGAGCACATGAGGCCTTTGGAGCTTCCCCATCTTGATGAAAATGGAAACCCTAGTTGGAGGTTCATTGCTTTAGGAGAGAGTTTGTTTGGTCAACTCTTGGGCATCCTTGAGCAAGTTGAGTATCTTAATGAACATATGTTGAGTAAAATGGGAGGGAAAATTTTGGGGTACAACAGCTGCCCCTGTTCAATCTTCTTAAACCTGAGTGTTGTACCCCAAAATTTGCCCTCCCATATTCTTCAAGAAATTGCCAAGACATGCTTCAAAATTCCCCAAGGGTTGCACAGTGTAAGAGCCTCCTGAACAGTCAAAATTAGGGTTTTGGTTCTGATCAAGAAAATGAAGTTTCCAAGGGTCCAATCAAGTCCCACATGCCTTCAAATATGGTCAAGCATCCTCATATCAAGTTTCAAGACTTTCAGCACAAAATTGCACAATCAAAAACCCTAATTGCACTACAGTCAACTGTAGGGGCAAAATGGTCATTTGGAAGTCAAAAGTTCAAATTTTTGGTCAACATCTCATTTTGAAGCCACAAACATCATTTGATCAATTCTTGATCATGATTCTCAAAGCTTGGCTCAAAAATCATCAAGATGCAAAAGTTTCCTTATTTGGACAGTTGAAAAACTCAACTGTAAATTGACCAGGGCATAACTTTCACATGGATTATCAGAAAAATTCCATCCAAAGCTCATTTTGAAGAGAAAGACATTTCCTACAACTCATCTTCATACTTAAAGTCCAAGAAATGCTCTCACAAAAAGTTATCAATTTCAACATTATAGGTCATTTTCAAAAGTCAACAAAAAGGGACTTTAAGTCAAAGGCCATAACTTGCGATTGGTAAATCAAAATGACATGGGACCAAAGACATTGGTTAGAGGACTCAAAGACCTTTCCAAAATGTCCAAGAACATGAGCAAAGCTTAAAAATTGAGCAAGTTATGCCTTGTGGAAGTTGGGAAATTTTTGGATATTTTGAAAAGTCAACATTGATTCAAATGACCTAAAATTGCTAATGGGCCTCTTTTTCTTCCACAATTCATCATCCAAGGCATGCACACGACCATTTGGCCCAAAGGGAAGTTTTTTATTATTTTTATTTATTTATTTGAATTTTTTATTACAATTAATTCATTTAAACTAAATAAAATATGGAAAAATGCTAAACTAATGAAATAAAATCTTTTTGTGCAGAAAATATTCTCATTGGACACTCAAAATTCGTGCATGATCAATTAGGGAAGGATTGGATATGATTGAGAGCAAAAGTGCATGAAAAAGATTGAAAAAACTAATGCTTGAAAATCAAATATTGCATAATCAATTCTTGGATTCTTTTGATCAGATGTTTGACCTAATTCACTCCATACATAAGCCTGATCAAGACCTAATGCTTGCTAACCAAAAAGCTGCGCAAGAACTTGAAGAATAAAACTTGACTTTTTGCTAAAAAATCTCAAAACTGAAAACAGGGCTAGAGGTCGTTTCAAGCCACAAAACTCATTCCATCGCATTCCTGGGACATCAAAGAACCTTCCTGGATCAAAAACATCAAGTCTAACACCTTGAAACGGTATACAGAAGTCAAGCTTTTCTCACTTTTTCTCATGATCGTGTTTTACAATTCAGGCATTTTCATTGCATAATTTTAATGGATTCTTACTAATTGAAGTGTTCTGAAGCTAACCCAATTGCTTAATTGTGTTTTTATCACCTCTATGCAAATCTACCATTATCGTGTTTTAGGGTTTTGCAAGCTTGGAATTAGGCGTTTTGAAAAGCGGTAAAATTAGACCACCATAGTACCATGAATGGATTCAGGATGTTTGGACGATCATAAAGCCACCCTCGCGCTCAATTTATGAGCATCCTTGGGCTAGTCGCTATTTTTCAGAAACTGGCCTAAGGGAACACTAACAAAACCGTTGCCAATGTTTGTGTTTCAGAAAAAAAATAAGCCAACGAGGAAGACGCTTAGGTGGCCATCCACGATTGGAGCGTTTGAAATTTCGCGCGCAGAAAGCACTAATGCATTATTTTGTTTTATTATATTTGTTTGTTATTTAATTTACAAAGAAGCAAGGCAGCTCCACTGGCAGACGTACACGCTGGTAATGTTCAGGACCTGGGTTCGAGCCCCAGGTCCTCACCCCCTTTCATATTATTTTCTATTTAATGTTCCTATGCAGGTTTAATGTTGAAGGTCCACTATGTTCACCACATCTGGCCATCCACGTGCCTATGGAGATTCAATCAATGGCCACAATCTGAAGAACATGATACACTCAGTCAACAAAGATCCATGCCAGCGCAAAAGTCTTACAGGCCAAGGTTGATGGGCCCAGATTGCTAAAACAAACCCTCACAATTAGGGGCAGACCCCCTAGGTTTGCCATTATTTTTTTTATTCTTTCTTTTGCATTATTATTATTTTCTTTTAATTATTGTCTTTTAATTCAATTATTTTCATAAAAGTACAAAACAATAAAAAATTAGAAAAGCTAAAAAATAATAAATATTTTTATTCTAGTATTTTTGTAAATAAAGTCCATTAATTAACTAGTTTTAAATTAGGTTTTAATCTTAACTTTTTTAATAAAAATCTAAAATTGGTAGAATTAGGGTTTAATTAATTTTTATCCCTTTTTATTTTTTTTATAATAATTAAATATTTAATATTATTTATTTTTATAAATTAAAAATTGCATGTAAAATAATTAGGGTTAATTTTAGGTTAAACTTTAATATGCTTTCATAATAAAATAAAAAATTGTAGAATTAGGTTTAATTGCATTTAATTCTTTTTCCCCGTTAAAATCATAAAATGCCAAAAACACCAAAAACAATTTCTTTTCTTTTTTTTATTAATTAATTTCATCATTTAATTTAATTTTGCAAAAAGGGTCCAACGCCCTCGTTTTAATTCTTATTTAATTCGCATATTTATTTTTATTCTTTATAGTATTTATGTATCTCTCCCAAGGCCATGTAACATCTTTTATCTGTCGCACTTTTAATTCTTTATTTTTCTGTCAAATCGGGTTCAAGAAATTTTGGCGATGTGGACCCGCGCCTTTTGTAATAGCTTTAGAACTTTTACTTTTCGCAATTTTTAATTGTTAATCAAGGCATGAAAGAATGAATGGACAAAAATAAAAACAAGCGTAGATCATACCATGACAAGATAAATGCAAATGAAAACGATACACAAATCACACACCACCCCTAGGGTACGCCTCACTGTTGCCTTGCCTCGAAAGGTGATCGTCGAGTAGAGGATGTCTTAGTAAGTCCTCATGATCCGGGAACCCGGCATGAGGGTAGCTTCTAAGGTGTCTTCCCATTGCTCCGGTGATCACCATGTCCCGAACCTCGAATTGACCCGAACACCTCCAACGGTGGTGCTACCTACCTCTCAATGGTGGGATGGCACTACTTCAAAGGACATTTACACAGACGAATTCCTTAGGGTAGGTAGACGACTCTAGATACTTGCTCTAATTTCAAAACAAATCAAAAATACTTTTCACACCGACACCTTTTCAAAAAGCTTTCGAAAGCAAATTTTTCAAACACTCTTGAGGACCGATACAAGAGTCGAACTGAAATTTTCAAAGAAACTTTTTAAAACCCATATTGAAAAGCAAACAAACCATTTTGAAAACACAAATGAGCAAGTATCTAAGAGCCCATGGATAACCATGGATAGAAAGGGTGCTAACACCTTCCCTTTCTATAACCTACCTCCCGAACCGAGAGCAATCTCTTTAAGGAATTTTTCTGTGCTTTTGTCCTTTCCATTTGGAGAAAATAAAAGACGGTGGCGACTCTTGCTTCCGCGACATTTCGCGAACCAGCGTTAAACAGTCAGTTCCAGATCCACCGATCACAGAACTGGCGACTCTGCTGGGGAACTATTTTTAAAGTGAGGTGTACCTTAGGGTTAGTTCATAACTGTGTTTTCAATTGTATTGACTTGTCTGCTTTAAATTTGTGGGTTGCCTGGGAGTTACATAGATCCTAACCCGGATCTGGGGATACCCTGTTTAGGTAGCATAAGCTGTGAGGGACCTGTCCGGCGTAGACCGACACGGGTGAAGCAGTGGCTACATTGGTGTGGCACCTTGGTCTGTACCGATATCCCTTGTGTCGCAACGAGGATAATATGGGTCTTCTAAGGAGTCATTAAGCACCAACAACCTTAGAACCTTAATTGACACAACTTGGCCTTTAGAATTGTAGCAGTATGCTACGCCCATTGAGGCTAAACTCTCGTGATGGTTCTGGCCGCAAGAAAAGATTGCGACGCTGGAGTTATGACCGATTAAGGGTAGTCAATGATATTGGGATCCTCTAAGAACCCGGTTACTTCGATAGGACAGGTATGAACCAACAAACTGAAAGAGGGTAGTACCTAGACCTCATGCTGGCCTAAACTTTAAGGGCTTACCTTGTGTGACTTGTGTGCCTTACCATGTTTGCCTCTGTATCTATTTGTGGTGTGCTTTATCATAACATCATAACATCATGAGCATTGCATGCATCCTGCATAAGGACTGACCATTTCAAAGACAAGAGGGTTTCACCTTTGCTCTGTTTTGTAGGACATTATGATGCCTGTGCGAAGGAATACTATCCGGTTCAACTTTGTTCGTTCACCTGAGTTTCTTGATGAGTTGGTTAGCAGAATTCCAAATACCACGTCCTTCATTCAGAGGCATGGTTCTCTTCTCAATTTAGTCACTGCAAAGCGGGATCAACAGTTGATGAGTGTTCTGACCCAGTTCTATGACCCCCTGTACCAGTGCTTCACCTTTCAAGACTTCCAACTGGTCCCTACCCTGGAAGAGTTCTCTGATTTGCTTGGTATCCCTATCTTGGATCAGACTCCCTTTACTGGTTGGGAAAAGACCCTCAGGCTTGAGGATGTTGCTGCAGCTCTTCCTTTGACCCATCAAGAGGTAACAGACAACTGGGTAACTAGAAGCGGAGTTAAGGGTTTCTTGGCCAAGTTTCTGATTGGTAAAGCTAACAGTTTCTGGAATGACCTGGACTTTAGGGCATATGAAGACATCTTGGCTCTCCTAATCTATGGGTTAGTCTTGTTTCCTAATCCTGACAACTTCATCAGTGTCACTGCCATAAGGATCTTTATGTCTCAGAATCCTGTGCCCACTCTCTTGGGTGACATCTTGCAACAACTTCATGCTCGTACTACCCGAAGACGAGGAACCCTATGGTGTTGTATCCCTTTGTTGGTGAGGTGGTTTATTTCGCACCTCCCCAAGTTCGTACTAAAGAATCAAGAGGGAAGAGGTTGGGCTCATAGGTTAATGTCTCTCACCGATAAAGACATCATTTGGACTTGCAGAGGTTTGGATGAGATAGCTGTTATTGATTGATGCGGGGAATACCCTAATGTTCCTCTGATTGGTACCCAAGGAGGGATCTCTTACAATCCATGTCTAGCACTCCGTCAGTTTGGAAGAGCCAGAAGAACAGGCCCCCATGAGATGTTGGTGCCTCATATCAGTTTTGAGTTTCAGGTGGATAGTGACGAGCTGTGTCGTAGGTTCATCAAGGCTTGGGACAAAGTTCATAAAGCTGACCCACAAGAGTTAGGGCCAAAGACTTCTTTACCTATGGAAGCCTACTACAAATGGGTTCGCATCCGTGCTCAGAAGTTAGGTATGCCGTATGAAGCCGTCAGACCTATCATTCTTGAGTGTCCTGACAAGGATGGTATTCCTCCAACTGTCCTTCCTCCTCAGATACCTACTGATTACGAGACGTTGAAGAGATCTTGGTCGCAACTGCGAGAAGAGCGGGATTCTTACCGGGAAAAGTTCAACGAGCAGGAATTAAAGATCCAGAAGCTGACAAAGCAGTTGGAGAATGAGAGGGCTCTGAATGCCTATATCCGTACTGAGAAGAGGAGACCATGGGATCAATAAGGAGCTCTGGATGTTCTTTTACAATTTTATTTTCCTTTTCAGTATTTCCTTTCATGTAACGCCTAAGGGCAACCTGTTGAATAATTTCAGTTTCAAAGTTGAATCTAATGAAGTGTGTTCCTTTTTGTTTACAAAGTTGATTCCCGATTATCTTTGAAAACATAAATCATACGCATTCCATTCATCATGTGCATAGCAGGTTTCTTCTTTTCAGGTTGCTTACAGTTCTTCGCTGTTTATTTCAGCATCATGAATCCTGACTCGTCATCAACTGAGACATCCATCAAAGCTCTTCAGGCGCAGAATGCGCAATTTCAGGAATTAATCAAGGGTTTGGCTCAAGGCCAAGAAGAGCTGAAGGCTCCGCTCCTGAAGAAGGAGAAGAAGAAGAAGAGAAGAACTGTTCTGTTTAACTCGGGCCGAAGGTTTGGCAATACTTTGCAGAATGAAGAGGCTGGTTCTTCCATTGGCAAGAGTACTCCTCAAGCAGAAAAGGGTCCTAGTCCGGTAGTCTCCGACAACGAGACTGATTTTGATGAAGAGCAATATCCTCCGGCAGAAGACCGTTACAAGCAGCTGGAAGACTGGCTGAATGCTATGGAGATACAACAGGTACCTGGGCTGGATTTTGGAGATCTGGGTTTGTCTACTGGTGTGATCATTCCTCGGAAGTTCAAAGCACCATCTTTCACTAAATATGACGGGGCGTCTTGTCCCAAGCTACATCTCAGGTCCTATGTTCGGAAAATTCAACCGTACTCAGCGGATAAGAATTTATGGATCCACTTCTTCCAGGAGAGTCTTTCAGGGACTCATCTCGAATGGTTCTATCAGCTGGATGGGACCAAGGTTCGTAACTGGGAGGAGTTGGCTACTGCTTTCTATAAGCAGTATCAATATAATGCCGACCTTGCCCCTACACGTACCCAACTCCAGGGTATGTCGTTAGGTTCAAGTGAAGGTTTTAAGGAGTACGCTCAGAAGTGGAGGGACCTGGCTGGCAGGGTGCAGCCACCATTGACTGATCGGGAATCGGTAGACATGTTCTTGGGGACCCTATCTGGGCCATTTTTCAACCATCTTATTGGGAATTCGTCTGCAGGGTTCACTGATCTGATTCTGACTGGAGAGAGAATTGAGGCGGGATTGAAGTCTGGAAAGATTCCGAAGGGTGCATCGTCTAGTTCTGAGAAGAAACCCTTCAAGAAGGAGGCTAGTGCTGTATACGGTTCCAAGAGACCAGAGAGATCTGAGCGCCGCCAATCTGTCAGTGCGGTAATGATTGCTAAGCCTGCTGCCGCTCCTCGGCCAACCAATCCTCAAAGGGCTGAAAGACCCCGGAGAGAGTTTACCCGTTTGAGCATGACCTTATCGCAGATCCTGCCACAGTTGCTATCCACCAATTTAGTGACTGTCAGAGAGGCTCCGAAGTTTCCAAATACTACATCTCCTAAGTACAACCCAAATGCCCGCTGTGCTTACCACTCCGATGGCCCGGGGAATTCCACTGATGACTGTTGGGCATTAAGGAATAAGGTGCAAGACCTTATCGACGCGAAAGAAATACAGTTTGAAGCGCCTGAGAGGCCGAATGTGGTTACTGCTCCTATGCCTCAGCATGGGGTAAATGTTGTTGATGAAGATGTTTATACTGTTTCCGTGGATGATCTAGCCACTCCTCTGAAGACTGTCAAGAGGAACCTGCTGCTGGCCGGTTTATTTCCGGGTTGCAGTGAGGGTTGCCTGTTCTGTGCTGTTTCCCTATCGGGTTGTCCCTTGCTGAAGTTAGGCATCCAAAGCCTAATGGATAGTAAGGAGATTCTGTTTAAGAAGTCTGCTGTTCAGTTGGTTCCGGTGGAAGAAGTTTCTGTGGTTACCATCTTCAATAATCCAATCAAGGTTCTCCCGAAGAAGCCTGTTCAAATCATGACTGTTGCACCTGTGGTTATCACTGTTCCGGGGCCTCTTCCCTACGTATCTGATAAAGCTGTCCCCTGGCACTATGGGGCAGACGTATATGTGAATGGGATCAAACAAGAATTCAACACTGGCGCCAGCATCTGTGATATCACTGGCCCAGCCAAGGTTACCCGCAGTGGCAGGCTCTTCTCGCCTGACATTGCACCGCCTGCTACCCGAAGACCACTCCTTATAACTCCTACAAGTGTACCTGTTCCTGTTGCTGATCAAGTTGTTTCTCCTGTTGCCGAGTCATCCAATGCTCGGGGCAAAGGAATTGAAGTTGAGCCCGCCCAGACGGAGGCACCTATACCTATAACTGCTGAGGCCTCCCAACAAGAGATGGAGGAAATCTTGAAAATTATAAAGAAGAGTGACTTCAATGTTGTGGAACAGCTGGGGCACACGCCCTCCAAAATCTCCATGCTCTCTTTATTGCTGTGCTCTGAGGCCCATGCTAAGGCCCTGATCTCGTTTCTCAAGACGGCCCATGTGCCACAGGAGACATCTGCAGTCCAGTTCACTGATTACGTAGCAAATCTGACAGCGGACAATGGCTTGGGTTTCTCAGATGCTGACTTGACTGCAAAAGGAAGAGACCACAATGATGCCCTGCATGTCTCTATTGAATGCAGGGGCACTACTCTGGCGCATGTGTTGGTGGATACTGGTTCTTCTTTGAATGTGCTACCCAAGAAGGCTTTAGACCGTTTAGATTGTGAAGGCCTGGAACTGAAACCCAGCAATATCATCGTCAGGGCCTTTGACGGTTCAAAAAGGATGGTTCATGGAGAGGTTGACATTCCGATTCGCGTGGGCTCTCAGGTGTTTGACTCTACTTTTTATGTGATGGATATCCGTCCATCGTACTCTTGTCTACTGGGTCGACCTTGGATCCATAAAGCTGGGGCAGTGACCTCTACCTTGCACCAGAAGCTGAAGTACCCTGTCAGAGGGAAAATCGTCACTGTGCAGGGAGAGGAGGAGTATATGGTAAGCCATCTGAATTCCTTCAGATACATTGAGATGGATGGGGAGTTTATTAAAACCCCCTTTCAGCATTTCGAGGAGGTGCTTCCAATTTCAGTAGCAGCAGAAACAGCGGTCGAGGAGAATGTTCCTTTGAAGATGGCTTCCCTGAAGGATGCCCGGGCTGTGGTTCAAAAAGGTGAATGTGCTAACTGGGGCAGGCTTCCAGACTTTACACAGAAAACTGACAAATTTGGGCTGGGTTTTACTGCAGAGGGTCAGAAAGCTATGAGGAAGGCAAAGACCAGAAGACCTCCTGTGTTCATTACAAATCCAGTAGTGAATGCTATTGGGGACGAAGAGGAAGTGGATGAAGCAGAATTCAATAGCTGGATCTACCCGACGACCGAAGGCGGATTGAACAATTGGATTGCCAAAGACCATACTCCTGTTACCTTTGTGACGCAGTAATAAATTTCTTTGTTTCGTTATTTGTAATAAACAATAAACAAACTCTATGGCCCGGTGTCTTACCCGAGGCACCGTGGTTTCATTTGTGAGGGCATATAAATTGTCATTTCATATATCATGAATGAAAATCTTGGACGTTTTCTCGCATTTCAAATCTTATGCTCCTTTTCTGTCTTTTCTTCCTTTACATATATTTCAAAACAGCTGTATTTACACACACACTCACTCATACAGGTTTCAATCCACTCTGGATCTCACTGATAACGACTCTGCTACTGCCAATTATGACTTCAAAAATCCGATCAACTTAGCCGAAGACGAAGGTGAAGATGATTGCAAAGTGCCTGGCGAGCTTGCAAGACTGTTGCTTCAGGAAGAGAGGGCAATTCAACCCCATGAAGAGCCAGTGGAAACAATAAACTTGGGTACTGAAGAAGACAGGAAAGAGGTAAAGATTGGTGCCAACCTAGAGCTCAGCGTGAAGCAACAGTTGACTCAGATGCTGCATGATTATATGGAGATCTTTGCCTGGTCCTACGAAGACATGCCCGGGTTGGATACCGATATCGTGGTCCATCACTTGCCAACTAAGGAAGACTGCCCTCCGGTTAAGCAAAAGGTCCGCCGTATGCGTCCAGAGATGTCGGAGAAGATTAAAGTCGAGGTTATGAAACAGTTTGATGCCGGGTTTCTTGCAGTAACTTCTTACCCTCAGTGGGTTGCTAATGTGGTGCCAGTACCAAAGAAAGACGGTAAGGTCAGAATGTGTGTCGATTACAGGGATCTGAACAGGGCCAGCCCCAAGGATGACTTCCCCCTACCTCACATTGACGTCCTTGTTGACAACACAGCTCAGCATAAGGTGTTCTCTTTCATGGATGGCTTTTCAGGTTACAATCAGATCAAAATGGCCCCTGAAGACATGGAAAAGACTACCTTTGTTACTCAGTGGGGCACCTTCTGCTACAAGGTCATGCCTTTTGGACTGAAGAACGCTGGGGTAACCTACCAACGTGCCATGGTCGCTTTATTTCATGACATGATCCATCATGAGATAGAAGTGTATGTTGACGACATGATCGCAAGGTCCCAGACTGAGGAAGAGCACCTAGATCATCTGCAGAAGTTGTTTGACCGGTTGAAACTGTACAAGCTGAGATTGAACCCGAACAAGTGCACCTTCGGGGTAAGATCGGGAAAGTTGCTAGGCTTCGTGGTAAGTGACAAGGGCATTCAAGTGGACCCTGCCAAGGTTAAATCTATTCAAGAGATGCCGGTTCCTAAGACAGAGAAGGAAGTCAGAGGCTTTTTAGGACGCCTGAATTACATTGCTCGATTCATCTCACATCTGACTGCTACCTGTGAGCCAATCTTCAAGCTGCTGAAGAAAGACCAGGTAGTACGTTGGAACGATGAATGTCAGGCCGCTTTTGACAGAATCAAAGAGTATCTCCAAGAGCCACCCATCCTTATGCCACCGGTTGAAGGGAGACCTCTGATACTATATCTAACAGTGCTTGACAACTCAATGGGGTGTGTGCTGGGGCAGCATGACGAGTCTGGCCGAAAAGAGCACGCCATTTATTACCTTAGCAAAAAGTTTACCGACTGTGAGACCCGATACTCACTGCTTGAGAAAACTTGCTGCGCTTTGGTATGGGCTGCTCGCCGGCTGAGACAGTATATGTTGACTCACACTACCTTGTTGATCTCAAAGATGGATCCTATAAAGTACATATTCGAAAAGCCTGCTCTATCTGGGAGAATTGCAAGATGGCAAATGATCTTGACAGAATACGACATTCAGTACACGACCCAGAAAGCCATCAAGGGAAGTGTATTGGCAGACCACTTGGCACATCAGGCCGTAGACGTCTATCAGTCAATGAACTTCGAGTTTCCAGATGAAAGCATCATGATAGTGACTGATTGTGAGGTACCTGGACCGGATGAAGGACCTGAGGAAGGATCCCGATGGTCTATGCACTTTGACGGAGCCTCCAATGATTTGGGTAACGGCATCGGCGCCATAATCATATCACCTCAAGGCACTCATACTCCACTAACTGCCCGGCTATGTTTTAACTGTACCAACAACATGGCAGAGTATGAGGCGTGCATCATGGGTCTTCAAGCTGCGATCGACTTAAGGATCAAGTTTCTGAGTGTCTTCGGAGATTCCGCTCTCGTGATCAATCAGATCAAAGGAGAGTGGGATACGAAACATCCAAACCTGATTCCTTACAGAGAATGTGTGTTAACCCTGATCCCCCACTTCACAGAGATAACCTTTGAACACTTTCCAAGAGAAGAGAATCAGCTGGCGGACGCGTTAGCTACAATGTCCTCTATGTTCAAAGTTAAATGGGATAATGAGGCTCCCCGGATCATCATCTGGAAACTGGATGAACCGGCATACTGTTGCGATCTCGAGACTGAATTGGTGACTGAGAAGCCTTGGTACCATGAAGTGAAGAGATATCTGGAAACTCAGGAATACCCTGAAGGTGCCTCTATCAATGATAAGAAGTTCCTGAGAAGATTCGCAGCAAAGTTCTTCCTTAGCAACGACATCTTGTACAAGTGAAACCATGATTCAACCTTACTGCGTTGTGTGGATAAGACTGAGGCAGAAAGGATCATGGAAGAGCTACATAAAGGGACCTTTGGTACACATTCCAGTGGGCACACTATGGCTAAGAAGATCCTTCGGGCAGGATATTACTGGTCCACAATGGAAGCTGACTGCTACCAACATTCCAGGACATGCCATAAGTGCCAGATTTATGCAGACAAGGTGCATGTTCCTCCAGTTCCCCTGAATGTTCTGACTGCGCCTTGGCCGTTTGCAATGTGGGGCATAGACATGATCGGTGAGATTAAACCTACGGCATCTAATGGGCATCGCTTCATCCTGGTAGCGATTGATTATTTTACAAAGTGGGTCGAAGCAGCTTCCTATGCTACGGTAACCAAGACTGTTGTGGCACGGTTCATTCGGCATAACCTGATCTGTCGGTACGGCGTCCCAGAGAGAATTATTACAGACAACGGTACCAATCTGAATAAGAAGATGATCGCTGAGCTCTGCGAGCAGTTCAAGATACAGCACCACAATTCTTCTCCTTACAGACCGAAGATGAATGGGGCTGTAGAAGCAGCAAATAAGAACATCAAGAAAATCGTGCAGAAGATGACAATGACTTACAAAGATTGGCACGAGATGTTACCGTTCGCTCTACATGGGTACCGTACCTCAGCTAGGACGTCAACCGGGGCAACTCCTTTCTCTCTGGTTTATGGTATGAAGGCAGTCTTACCGATCGAAGTACAAATACCCTCTCTCCGGATAATGAAGGATGCAAATCTGAACGAAGATGATTGGATCCAGACACGACTTGATCAACTAAATCTCATTGATGAAAAGAGACTTGCTGCTATCTGCCATAGTCAGACGTATCAGAAACGGATGATCAGGGCATTTAACAAAAAGGTCAGACCACAAGAGTATCGAGTTGGGGATCTGGTAATCAAGCGAATCATCCTTCCTCAGAGTGATCCAAGGGGCAAATGGACCCCTACATACGAAGGGCCATTTGTGGTTAAACATGTGTTCTCAGGAGGAGCCATGATTCTAACCAACATGGATGGTGACGACCTTCCTCACCCCGCCAATGCAGACATAGTAAAAAGATACTACGCATGAAAAAAGACCCGCTAGGCTGACATGCCTAGGCAAAAATTAGGGCTTCCCGTCGAACCAAAAGGGTTCGGGCAAAATGAAGGGATGAAATGAAAAAAAACTGTACACCCGGCAAGTCGAAAACCTGAAAAGGCCGCTTGGGCAAAAATGGGTATCCCGGTGGACTGAAAACCCGAAAGGGCGGTCCAGGCAAAAATTAGGGATAAAAGCGTAATACTATGTCTCATTGGATCACTTTGCATCCAGAATCCGGTATCTACATCAAATTCAGACGGCATCGATCAGTCAGCTTCATTTTCGTTTAGGTCATCAAGTGATGAGACGCTCGGAGTTATAAAGGCAATAGCAGAGTTGAAACCCAGTGGGATCATTCATTTCACGCAGCTGTTTTATTTTCTTTTGTATAAAATTTGTATAAACTCTTTTGTTCGGCGGCGTTCTCTTACTAGGACGTCAGCCTCTTGTACACAAAACGCCTATTTTCAGGCCATTCAAAATCAATACAAATATACTTTTCAGTTAAAAGTGCCAATTGTTTTTCTTTTTCTGTTTTGTTTTGCGAAGAACGTCCAAGGTTCAATTTGTGATATATGCATTGACAATAATTTGCTAACTCATGAATATTTGCATACGAAACAAAGGATTAATTACAGGTAACATCAGAAACAAGGGCAATAAAGAGTTGTCTGAGCAATCTAATTGTTCTGTCCTCCAAAGGTACCAAGGTAGGTTCAGCTAAAGAACATAACCAGCATATCTTAATTCCCCAGAGAGTGAGTCAGCAAGTCAGTACACTCTTCTCCAAGCAAAGCTACATTATCAAACCTTAAGGAAGTTGAGTATCCTCCAGCAGATCTCAACGTTCCCCAGCAGCATACATACAGTCTTAACAAGCATCCCCGACAGTCTTGGTCTAAAGATTGTTCCCCGGCAGCATACCAACATTCAAAGGAATCACTTCTCCCGCAATTCAAAACTTCCCCAAGAGAGTCCAATCCAGTTTCCCCAGGAAAGTTGGAATTCATCTCCCCAAGCAGTAAGCTTATCCCCAGTAGATTCTGGAAGCTTATCCCTCGCAGAGCACGAGCGCGTCTCCCGGCTTTATTTAAAGAGTTATTTCCTTACCAGGATATAACTGGGTTATCCTCAGCCAAAAGCCACAGAAAGAGCGTCCTCAACGACGTCTTCTTATCCCCAGCGAAGTCTATTCACACTTCCAACATAACAAGGGTATCCCCAGCAAGTTATTATCAACAACTCAACAAAGTATCTCTCTCCCCACAGAGTATTGCTTCCCAGCAAAATCGTTAGAGTACTTTCCTCCCCGCAGAGTTATTCCATTCGCCAAGTTTATTCCCCAACGGAGTTATCTTCTCCTACTGGTATTCTTGCAGCTATCATCCCCAGCGGAAGCGAAATCTATTCTTCAACATCAGCCCAGGATATGACTTCTCGGCGCCCGTCAAGGATTTACTTTCCTAGACGAAAACATACATTCCTAAACATCACATACATCATTATAGCATGCATAGACGCATCGTACAAATCTCATTTATGTTGAGAACATCATCGCTTGATCCATATCATGCATTGCATATGACTGACCTCTATCTTTCAGGAAAGATTCAGTTAAATTCTCAATCATATTTCAAGACCTAGATCGGTTCAGTTAATCGACTCCAAAGATTTCTTATCCAGTCCAAGGCCTTCTCTAGTCCAGCTAAATCGACCCCAAACAGATTTTTCTGATGAAGACTCAGTAGAAGTTATCAAAGGTTTTTCTCAATGAATGTTATTGAGATTATAATTTCCTATGGTTCTCTCCCCAATGCTGTGGAGACGATAATTCCATCCCAGGTTTTTCTCAATGTTTACTTTTGAGATTATAATTTCCTATGGCTCTCTCCCCAATGCTGCGGAGATGATAATTCCATTCCAGGTTTTTCTCAATGAATGTTATTGAGATTATAATTTCCTATGGTTCTCTCCCCAATGTTGCGGAGACGATAATTCCATCCCAGGTTTTTCTCAATGTTTGATTTTGAGATTATAATTTCCTATGGTTCTCTCCCCAATGCTGCGGAGATGATAATTCCATCCCAGGTTTTTCTCAATGTTTGCTTTTGAGATTATAATTTCCTATGGTTCTCTCCCCAATGCTGCGGAGATGATAATTCCATCCCAGGTTTTTCTCAATGTTTGCTTTTGAGATTATAATTTCCTATGGTTCTCTCCCCAATGCTGCGGAGATGATAATTCCATTCCAGGTTTTTCTCAATGAATGTTATTGAGATTATAATTTCCTATGGTTCTCTCCCCAATGTTGCGGAGACGATAATTCCATCCCAGGTTTTTCTCAATGTTTGCTTTTGAGATTATAATTTCCTATGGTTCTCTCCCCAATGCTGCGGAGATGATAATTCCATCCCAGGTTTTTCTCAATGTTTGCTTTTGAGATTATAATTTCCTATGGTTCTCTCCCCAATGCTGCGGAGATGATAATTCCATCCCAGGTTTTTCTCAATGTTATTGAGATTATAATTTCCTATGGTTCTCTCCCCAATGCTGCGGAGATGATAATTCCATTCCAGGTTTTTCTCAATGAATGTTATTGAGATTATAATTTCCTATGGTTCTCTCCCCAATGCTGCGGAGATGATAATTCCATTCCAGGTTTTTCTCAATGAATGTTATTGAGATTATAATTTCCTATGGTTCTCTCCCCAATGTTGCGGAGATGATAATTCCATTCCAGGTTTTTCTCAATGTTTGCTATTGAGATTATAATTGCCTATGGTTCTCTTCCCGATCCTGCGGAGGTGGTAATCCCAAACTTTTCTCAACATTTGCTGTTGAGGTTAAAGTCACCCAAGGTTCTCTCACCGTCCCCGTTGAGGTAGTAACTATCCCTGGTTCATTCATCACCTTTTGAAGCTCCAGATCCAGCTCCTGTAACCAGTCAGGACACATCTATACAAAGAGTTTGAAGACCAGCCCCGTAACAGGTCAGGTAATCATTTTCTTTTTTGCAGGTATGCCAGTTCTCGCTAAGGAATCTCTTATGCGATCAACATCCAGATGGCATCTATAAGCCCATCCACCTCCCAGCATCTCTCAGCATGGCATCTGTAAGCCCATTCCCATCATCACACTGCTACTATGTGAGCGCAAATTTCTGGGCACTCTAGTGTTCAATCATCTTCCACCCTTAGATTACGAAAGGCACGTCAGCCAATCTGCATCCTCAGGTCTAAGAAGATTGAACAGGGGCAACTGTTGTACCCCAAAATTTGCCCTCCCATATTCTTCAAGAAATTGCCAAGACATGCTTCAAAATTCCCCAAGGGTTGCACAGTGTAAGAGCCTCCTGAACAGTCAAAATTAGGGTTTTGGTTCTGATCAAGAAAATGAAGTTTCCAAGGGTCCAATCAAGTCCCACATGCCTTCAAATATGGTCAAGCATCCTCATATCAAGTTTCAAGACTTTCAGCACAAAATTGCACAGTCAAAAACCCTAATTGCACTATAGTCAACTGTAGGGGCAAAATGGTCATTTGGAAGTCAAAAGTTCAAATTTTTGGTCAACATCTCATTTTGAAGCCACAAACATCATTTGATAAATTCTTGATCATGATTCTCAAAGCTTGGCTCAAAAATCATCAAGATGCAAAAGTTTCCTTATTTGGACAGCTGAAAAACTCAACTGTAAATTGACCAGGGCATAACTTTCACATGGATTATCAGAAAAATTCCATCCAAAGCTCATTTTGAAGAGAAAGACATTTCCTACAACTCATCTTCATACTTCAAGTCCAAGAAATGCTCTCACAAAAAGTTATCAATTTCAACATTATAGGTCATTTTCAAAAGTCAACAAAAAGGGAATTTAAGTCAAAGGCCATAACTTGATATTGGTAAATCAAAATCACATGGTACCAAAGAAATTGGTTAGAGGACTCAAAGACCTTTCCAAAATGTCCAAGAACATGAGCAAAGATTAAAAATTGAGCAAGTTATGCCTTGTGAAAGTTGGGAAATATTTGGATATTTTGAAAAGTCAACATTGATTCAAATGACCTAAAATTGCTAATGGGCCTCTTTTTCTTCCACAATTCATCATCCAAGGCATGCACACGACCATTTGGCCCAAAGGGAAGTTTTTTATTATTTTTATTTATTTATTTGAATTTTTTATTACAATTAATTCATTTAAACTAAATAAAATATGGAAAAATGCTAAACTAATGAAATAAAATCTTTTTGTGCAGAAAATATTCTCATTGGACACTCAAAATTCGTGCATGATCAATTAGGGAAGGATTGGATATGATTGAGAGCAAAAGTGCATGAAAAAGATTGAAAAAACTAATGCTTAAAAATCAAATATTGCATAATCAATTCTTGGATTCTTTTGATCAGATGTTTGACCTAATTCACTCCATACATAAGCCTGATCAAGACCTAATGCTTGCTAACCAAAAAGCTGCGCAAGAACTTGAAGAACAAAACTTGACTTTTTGCTAAAAAATCTCAAAACTGAAAACAGGGCTAGAGGTCGTTTCAAGCCACAAAACTCATTCCATCGCATTCCTGGGACATCAAAGAACCTTCCTGGATCAAAAACATCAAGTCTAGCTTTTCTCACTTTTTCTCATGATCGTGTTTTACAATTCAGGCATTTTCATTGCATAATTTTAATGGATTCTTACTAATTGAAGTGTTCTGAAGCTAACCCAATTGCTTAATTGTGTTTTTATCACCTCTATGCAAATCTACCATTATCGTGTTTTAGGGTTTTGCAAGCTTGGAATTAGGCGTTTTGAAAAGCGGTAAAATTAGACCACCATAGTACCATGAATGGATTCAGGATGTTTGGACGATCATAAAGCCACCCTCGCGCTCAATTTATGAGCATCCCTGGGCTAGTCGCTATTTTTCAGAAACTGGCCTAAGGGAACACTAACAAAACCGTTGCCAATGTTTGTGTTTCAGAAAAAAAATAAGCCAACGAGGAAGACGCTTAGGTGGCCATCCACAATTGGAGCGTTTGAAATTTCGCGCGCAGAAAGCACTAATGCATTATTTTGTTTTATTATATTTGTTTGTTATTTAATTTACAAAGAAGCAAGGCAGCTCCACTGGCAGACGTACACGCTGGTAATGTTCAGGACCTGGGTTCGAGCCCCAGGTCCTCACCCCCTTTCATATTATTTTCTATTTAATGTTCCTATGCAGGTTTAATGCTGAAGGTCCACTATGTTCACCACATCTGGCCATCCACGTGCCCATGGAGATTCAATCAATGGCCACAATCTGAAGAACATGATACACTCAGTCAACAAAGATCCATGCCAGCGCAAAAGTCTTACAGGCCAAGGTTGATGGGCCCAGATTGCTAAAACAAACCCTCACAATTAGGGGCAGACCCCCTAGGTTTGCCATTATTTTTTTTATTCTTTCTTTTGCATTATTATTATTTTCTTTTAATTATTGTCTTTTAATTCAATTATTTTCATAAAAGTACAAAACAATAAAAAATCAGAAAAGCTAAAAAATAATAAATATTTTTATTCTAGTATTTTTGTAAATAAAGTCCATTAATTAACTAGTTTTAAATTAGGTTTTAATCTTAACTTTTTTAATAAAAATCTAAAATTGGTAGAATTAGGGTTTAATTAATTTTTATCCCTTTTTATTTTTTTTATAATAATTAAATATTAAATATTATTTATTTTTATAAATTAAAAATTGCATGTAAAATAATTAGGGTTAATTTTAGGTTAAAATTTAATATGCTTTCATAATAAAATAAAAAATTGTAGAATTAGGTTTAATTGCATTTAATTCTTTTTCCCCGTTAAAATCATAAAATGCCAAAAACACCAAAAACAATTTCTTTTCTTTTTTTTATTAATTAATTTCATCATTTAATTTAATTTTGCAAAAAGGGTCCAACGCCCTCGTTTTAATTCTTATTTAATTCACATATTTATTTTTATTCTTTATAGTATTTATGTATCTCTCCCAAGGCCATGTAACATCTTTTATCTGTCGCACTTTTAATTCTTTATTTTTCTGTCAAATCGGGTTCAAGAAATTTTGGCGATGTGGACCCGCGCCTTTTGTAATAGCTTTAGAACTTTTACTTTTCGCAATTTTTAATTGTTAATCAAGGCATGAAAGAATGAATGGACAAAAATAAAAACAAGCGTAGATCATACCATGACAAGATAAATGCAAATGAAAACGATACACAAATCACACACCACCCCTAGGGTACGCCTCACTGTTGCCTTGCCTCGAAAGGTGATCGTCGAGTAGAGGATGTCTTAGTAAGTCCTCATGATCTGGGAACCCGGCATGAGGGTAGCTTCTAAGGTGTCTTCCCATTGCTCCGGTGATCACCATGTCCCGAACCTCGAATTGACCCGAACACCTCCAACGGTGGTGCTACCTACCTCTCAATGGTGGGATGGCACTACTTCAAAGGACATTTACACAGACGAATTCCTTAGGGTAGGTAGACGACTCTAGATACTTGCTCTAATTTCAAAACAAATCAAAAATACTTTTCACACCGACACCTTTTCAAAAAGCTTTCGAAAGCAAATTTTTCAAACACTCTTGAGGACCGATACAAGAGTCGAACTGAAATTTTCAAAGAAACTTTTTAAAACCCACATTGAAAAGCAAACAAACCATTTTGAAAACACAAATGAGCAAGTATCTAAGAGCCCATGGATAACCATGGATAGAAAGGGTGCTAACACCTTCCCTTTCTATAACCTACCTCCCGAACCGAGAGCAATCTCTTTAAGGAATTTTTCTGTGCTTTTGTCCTTTCCATTTGGAGAAAATAAAAGACGGTGGCGACTCTTGCTTCCGCGACATTTCGCGAACCAGCGTTAAACAGTCAGTTCCAGATCCACCGATCACACTGAGGATGTAGATTGGCTGGTATGCCTTTCGTGATCTGAAGGTAGAAGATGATTGAACACTAGAGTGCCCAAAAATTTGCACTCGCATGTAGTAATACTGATTGGTGATATCGGGAATAGGCTTACAGATGCCATTCGAAAGTTAACAGAGAGTCGTCCGAGATGGTCTTAAAGATTCCATACAGAAAAGATATCGATTTCATAAGAGATTCCTTTGCGAGAATTCCTGTAACTGCCATTGAGGGGAACTTCACCGGGGAATGTTAATTTATGTCTTGGGAAATAGAGGCTAGGAGCTTAGATTGTCCGCTGCTCTACTGGGGAATTAACTCTTGATTGAGGAGGTGGAAGTAGACTGCATATCTGTTCAGGGTCCAGGCTGTACAGCGACTTACTAGGGGAAATGTGAAATCGACCGTATCTGGTCGGGTCCAGGTCTTACAGTGTTGTAAACTGTTGTCTGGAGAAAATAGAGAAGGAACTTGGATAGTAGGGTTGCTTCGAAATGAAAGCCTGGGTAGTAGGGCTGTGGGAAGGAACCTGGATAGTAGGGTTACTTCGAGATGAAAGCCTGGGTAGTAGGGATGTGGGAAGGAACCTGGATAGTAGGGTTACTTCGAGATAAAAGCCTGGATAGTAGGGCTATGGGAAGGAACCTGGATAGTAGGGTTACTTCGAGACGAAATCCTGGATAGTAGGGCTATGGGAAGGAACCTGGATAGTAGGGTTACTTCGATACAAAAGCCTGGATAGTAGGGCTATGGGAAGGAACCTGGATAGTAGGGTTACTTCGAGATGAAAGCCTGGATAGTAGGGCTATGGGAAGGAACCTGGATAGTAGGGTTACTTCGAGATGAAAGCCTGAATAATAGGGCTATGAGACGGAACCTGGATAGTAGGGTTACTTCAAGATGAAAGCCTGGATAGTAGGGCTATGAGAAGGAACCTGGGTCGTAGGGTTACTTCGTTTGGTCATGTAGATTAGTTGACCCGTTGGGTTTCGGGAACTGAGTTTCCATTAGTTGTCTGTAGATGTGACCTGTATAACTGCTGGAATTGTTGGCGACAATCGTCTTTCCTGAAAAGATAACAGGGTTAATTATATGCGATGTATGAAATGCATCATGAGATGATGTTCTCAAAATAAATGAGATTGTGTTGTATGTGATATGTATGCGCATGTCGTGATGTATGAGCATGAGATGCTATTTGTGGCATATCCGAGTCTGGGAAAATAAATCCCTGACTGCTGCTGGAGAGTAAAGCATTCCTGACTATTGTAGAGAACTGTGGTTCTTCTACTCCCGCTGGGGATGGTGAAAGGAAATGACTATGCTGGAGATTTGCTCCTTGTTTACAGATATTCTGCCGAAGAGAGACTCTGCTTGGGAATAACTCTGCGGGGAAACACTCTGCTGGAGGATGAACTTCCATAGTTGAACTCTGTCAAGGATTGAGCTTCTGTATTTAGAGGAATAAACCCTGCTTGGGAGAAAACTTTATGAACCGCTTGCGATTATGAAATTCGGCCGGGGAACATAGACGTCAGTTTTCTGAAGGAACCTGGCTGGGGAGAGTACTTCCTGTTTTGGTGAAGCTGATATCAATGCTTCAATTACCTTTTCTTTGTGGGGAGTACAAATGTTACAAGGTCGTATGCACTGATGATTGTGCTTCAAAGCTGTCTCTGCCCCGGTACCGGCTGGACAGAGTAATTATCGGGTTTTGACATTTCTGGTTTTTTGCCCCTGTTTCTTAAGTTACGAGCAATTGTCTTTTCATTTCTTATGTAAATATTTACGAGCAGCAATCATTTTCAAATGCATATGTCAAGAATAAATCATCGAACGTTCTTGCAAAACAAAATAGAAAAGGAAAAAACACATAGTTTTGTAAAAATGATTTGTATTAATTTCCGAAGTTGGCCTATAATAGGCGTTTTTGTACAAGGAGGCTGACGCTCTAGTAAGAGAACACCGCCGTAAAAAATAGAAGCTATACAATATTGTGTAAAAAGAAAACAACTATGTACAACAATCCCATTGGGTTCCAATTCCGCTATTGCCCCTATGTCTTTGAGCGTCTCATCACTTTGCTGCTTGTTCGAAGCTGACTAGATTGATCGGTGTCGTTCGAGTTTGATAATTGATACTGAGGTCTGATCGCAAGGTGATTCAATGGGACATAGTGATACGCTTTACATCCCTAATTTTTGCCTGGACTGCCCTTTCAGGTTTTCAGTCCACTGGGATACCCTTTGTGTTCCAAGCCGCTGTTATACCCCAAAATTTGCCCTCCCATATTCCTCAAGAAATTGCCAAGCCAAGCTAGAAAATTCCCCAAGGGTTGTGCAGTGCAACAGTCTCCTAAACAGTCCAAATTAGGGTTTTGAGTCTGGTCAAGAAAATGAAGTTTTCAAAGGCTCAATCAAGTCTCATATGCTCACAAACATGGTCAAGCATCCTCATATCAAGTTTCAAGGCATTCAGCTCAAGATTGCACAGTCAAAACCCTAAATTGCACTACAGTCAACTGTAGGGGCAAAATGGTCATTTGACAGTCAAAAGTTCAAATTTTTGGTCAACATATCATTTTGAAGCCACAAACATCATTTGATCAATGCTTGATCATGATTCTCAAAATCTGGCTCAGAAATCATCAAAGATGCAAAAGTTGCTATATTTGGACAGCTGAAAAAGTCAACTGAAATTGACCAGGGCATAACTTTCACATGGATTATCAGAAAAATTCCATCCAAAGCTCATTTTGAAGAAAAAGACATTTCCTACAACTCATCTTCATACTTCAAGTCCAAGAAATGCTCTCACAAAAAGTTATCAATTTCAACATTATAGGTCATTTTCAAAAGTCAACAAAAAGGGACTTTAAGTCAAAGACCATAACTTGAGATTGGTAAATCAAAATGACATGGGACCAAAGGCATTGGTTAAAGGACTCAAAGACCCTTCCAAAATGTCCAAGAACATGTGAAAAGCTTAAAAATTGAGCAAGTTATGCCTTGTAGAAGTTGGGAAATTTTTGTGAAATGGCAAAAGTCAACTATCCTTGAAAATCCAATTTTTGACAAAAGGGCCCCATTTTTCTCACTTTGTCCATCCTTGTCATGCCACACACGTGGCCCATGGTTGATTTCAAGACCAAATGTTGACTTTTTTTATTTTATTTAATTTTTGATGATTTAATTCATTTTAATTCATTGAAAATTCAAATAAAATTTAAAAATCAATGTAATGGTGTCATATGAATTTGGACAAGTTCTATGTATCATGAACCAACTCAAAAATCAGGCCAAGGTTCATTTACACACTAGGTCTAGGTTTTGGCTAGAAAATAGGAAAAATGGTTAATGGATGAAACCCTAATGCCAATTCTTTCTCAAGCATGGATTAAGGTCAAATAGCAAGCCAAGTCTATTCCATAATGATCATTGAGTCAAACCCTAACCCTAGTGCAGCAAAAAACTCGTTCAAAGGCCATTTGACAATTTGAAAAATGAACCATATATTGCAAATCTGATTTCAAAGCTAGGGATCCTTTCAAGCCAAAATTTTTGTACCAATAGCTTCCTGAGACAATTTTGAACGTGTCCCAATTCATAACCTCAATCAAAGCTCCTTGAATTGGTCTCTACAAGTGAAACTGTACAGCAAAATTCTTGAATTCGTGTTCTTGATTCTAAGCATCCTTTTGCATTTTTTTTTACATATTCATACTCACAATGAAGTTTCTGAGCTAACCCTTGCATTTAATTTCATTTTTGTGCCATGAATAAGAAATTGCCATTTTCGAATTCTAGGGTTCCAGTGTTCTTAAATTGGGGATTTTGAGCATAAGGAAAATTAGAACTCAGAAGCACCATGGTTGAATTCAGTGCCTCAAGACGAAAACATCTTGACCCTCGCGATTAATTTCTGATGCCCACAGCTCTATTCGCTATTTCTTCGTAGCTTACCTAATGCAACGTTTCAAAACCGTTGCTTTATTTTGTTTATGTTTCAGGAAATTGGAAGGGATGATGGCGTGTCACACGGAGACTGGGCAGTTTAAATTTGCGCGCGTTTAACTAAGCATTAACCATTTTCTTTTATATATTTTATTAACTATATTATGTTAAATGAATTCAAATGGCTCAGCTGGCTAAGACACGCGCATGTGACCACAATGACCTGGGTTCAAGTCCCAGGTCTTGCAATTTCTCATATTATTTTTCATTTCAAGGTTCTATGCAGCGCCCACATAAGGACTCACCATGCACTGCAGAATCAACTCATCCACGTGTCCCAGGGCCTCAGATCCATGGCTAAGATGAGGAGTGCACCATACATCAAGTCAACAGGCGTGTACAGGATTAGAAAAGTCAACAAATGGCCAGCAATTGGGCCAGGCCTTTCAGGCTTGCACTCCCAAATTCAAATCCACACCTCCCTGGTTCTATATTTTTTTTCTCTTTTTTCCTAATTTTCTTTATATTTTATTATTTTTTAATTTACTTGTGTTTTATTTTCTTATTTAATTAATTCTTACAAAAATGCAAAAAAAACATTAAAAAATACAGAAAGTACAAAAAAAATATAATTAATTTTGATTCTTTTTTTTAATAAATTAAAATGTAACTCATTTAGTTTAATTAGGTTTTAATGTTAATTTTAATTCTTTTTTCATAATAAAAATCCAAAAAATGTTTAATTAGGTTAATGATTAATTTTTATATCCTTTTTAATTCTTTCCTTTTTTCTCACAATATTATTATTTATTATTTATTTTCTATAAATCAAAGATTGTACATAAATTAGTTTAGAATTTAATTAGGTTAGAAATTAAATCTTTTTTCATAATAAACTTAAAAAATGATAGAACTAGGATTTTAATTTTAATTAACTTTTCTCTTTTTTCTTTTAAACCTAAAAAACACAAAAACATTATTTTTCATTTAATTTTTAATTTCCTTGATTAATTTCAATTATTTGTAAAAGGGTCCAACGCCCAAATTTTGTTTAATCTTTTTATTTCGCGCATTTGTCTTATATTGTTTAAATACCTCTGTATATGCCCCAAAGCCTTGTAATAAGTTTAGATTTATTTCTTGCACTTTATTTATTCGCTTTATTTACTTTCAGTCAAATCGGGTTCGGTTTTTTTGGCGATGTGGACCCGCGCCAGTTGTAATAGTTAGATTTATTTTCTCGCAAATATAACTGTTAATAAATATGCATGAAAGAATGAATGCCCGAAAAATAAAATCAAATCGTTAGATCACCATTGCATGACAAGACAAAACAATAAACTGAAAATGACACACAATTCGCACACACCACCCCTAGGGTACGCCTCACCTGTTGCCTTTCGAAAGGTGGTCGTCGAATAGAAAACGTCTTAGTAAGTCCTCATGGTCCGGGAACCTGGCATGAGGGTAGCTTCTGAGGTGTCTTCCTATTGCTCCGGTGACCACCACGTCCCTAAAACTCGAATTGACCCGAACACCTCCAACGGTGGTGCTACCTACCTCTCAATGGTGGGATGGCACTACTTTAAAGGACATTTACACAGACGAATTCCTTAGGGTAGGTAGGTTCTCAAGGATACTTGCTCTAATTTCAAAACAAAATCAAAACATCTTTTCGCACCGACAAACTTTCAAAAACTTTCAAAACAAACTTTTCAAACACTCTGACGCATGAGTTAAACTGAAACTTTTCAAAGAATATTTTTGAAACCCACATTGAAAAGCAAGCACACATTTTGAAAACACATTGAGCAAGTACCTAAGAGCCCATGGATAACCATGGATAGAAAGGGTGCTAATACCTTCCCTTTCTATAACCTACCTCCCGAACCGAGAGCGATCTCTTTAAAGGAATTTTTCTGTGCTTTTGTCCTTTCCTATTGGAGAAAATAAAAGACGGTGGCGACTCTTGCTTCCGCGACATTTTCGCGAACCAGCTTTAAAACAGTCAGTTCCAGATCCACCGATCACAGAACTGGCGACTCTGCTGGGGACAAACTTAAAGTGAGGTGTACCTTAGGACTAAGATCACTGTGTTTTCAATTGCTTTCCTTGTATGCTTTAAAATTGTGGGTTGCTTGGGAGTTCTATAGATCCTAACCCGGATCTGGGGGATACCTTCTTAGAAAGTAGCAACAAGGCTGTGAGGGAACTGTGCGGGGTATACCGACATGGTTGAAACAGTCTGCTACGTTGATGTGGCATTTTGGTGTGTACCGGTAACCCTTGAGTCAGTCAAGGAGAGTACGGGGCCTCCATGTGG
This sequence comes from Vicia faba, assembly GCA_948472305.1. Taxonomy (NCBI): domain Eukaryota; kingdom Viridiplantae; phylum Streptophyta; class Magnoliopsida; order Fabales; family Fabaceae; genus Vicia; species Vicia faba. The sequence goes on along the minus strand of OX451736.1, from coordinate 746,248,275 downwards.
TGTCATGAAGCATCAACAGACCTTAGGAACCTTAATTGAACCATCTTGGCCTCTTTAGGGTAGTGAGATAACTGACTTTGGTGCAGTCCGAGGTTGGTTGATACTCGATACTACACTCAATTGAGGGTTGCTTTCCTGGAATATTTCGGTCGCCAGTTCAGTGGCTAAATCGAAACGATGAACAATGAAAGCAATCCCGTGATATTGGGAACCTTAGAACCCGGTTACTTTGATAGGACAGGTTGAACCCACCAACTTCAAGAGGGTACTACCCAGACTCCATGCTGGCCTAAACTTTAAGGGCTTCTCTTGTGTGACTTGTGTGCCTTCCTACTTGAACTACTTGCATGCTTATTACCTGACATTTGTCTCTTGCAGGTTGTGTTTGTAGTCCTTAATTAGGACTCATAACAGGGTATCCTAAGTTTCTTGCAGGTTTTTTGCAGTCCTTAATTGGGACTCATAACAGGGTTACTCACATTACCCCATGCATATCATGACATCATACCATTGCATACATCCTAACCCATTTCAAGGATCTCAAGGGCTTGTGATACAGGTCATATAAATCAAACATCTAGCAAGGGGCAAAGAGGATTTATTTTCTTCTAGCCAATGCTGTCAGAGGCTATGACCCACTTGATATGGTGAGCTTTGACTCCTGAAGAAGGTTCCCTAACCAAAGTTGTTTGGAAATCAAAACCCGACATGATGACTAAAGTCAGGGGCTATGACCCACTTGATATGGTGAGCCTTTGACTCTTGAAGAAGAGTTCTCAATAACATGGGTGTCCTTCAATCAAGCTCTAAATTCCAATGCTAATTTTCTGGTTTACCCCGCGAGATCCTTGAAAACATTGCATGCATATCATACTCATCCTCACATAGCAGGTATCTTTGTTGCAGGTCACTTACCTTTCCCGCTGTTTATTTCAGCAATGGTTTCACAACAAGACAACCAGGACCTTCTTGCTCAAGGGACTCAGTTCGGGGAAATCCTCCTGAATCTATCCAAGGGGCAGGAGGAACTAAGAACACTTCTCGTAGAGACTTTTGCCAGGAACAGTGCTGAGGATGAAAGGCTGAAACACCTACAAGCTGAGATGGATGCTATGAAAGCCCAAATGCTGGAGCAGAGGAACGCCATTCAGGGTTTAACTCAAAGACAAGATGAGCTCGGGGTTCTCGTCCACAAACTGCTTCAGGGTAACCAACTGGGGCAAACATCTAAGGGTAAAAAGCCAATCATCGTTCAACCACCTTTGAGACAAAGAGGCAAGGAGAAAGCTCCTCATATGGCTCCAATATCACCAATTCAGCAGCAACTTCACCAACTTCAGACAGACAAGCCCAGGAGGCAGTTCACCCCGCTCAATATGTCGCTGTTTCAAGCTTTACAACGCCTGTTGAGATTGAACCTGATCACATTAAAGGATCATCCCCAGAACCCCAACACAGCACATCCTGCTTATGATCCCAATAAAAGGTGTGCCTACCACTCTGCCTGTCCAGGACATGATGCAAACGAGTGTTGGGCTTTGAAAAACAAGATCCAGGACCTGATTGATGAAGGAGCACTGGAATTCACGCAAGATGGTCAGGCTGAATTTTTCTACCATCCCTCCAAGGCTCACCATTTGAAGTGACAAGCCCTGAGACTAGAAATTTTTGTTCATTCGAATGTTCAAGTTGCAATTTTCTTTTGTTCAAACATTTATTCATGTTAAAACATTGTTATTCCATTAATGCATCACTTATGTCTATTTTTGAATCAATATATTCGCATTCACTATATGCAAACTATTTTCATATTTTTTCTGATGTCAACTCTCGATTAATAGTTCTAAGCCTCTTGAGGGAGGATGACGAAAACGATACCACGATCTACAGTATGCTTTTGAACAGACCCCGCTGATGAGGTACAGGCATTGTTTCAATCCCTAAACACTGGAGTTATAAGGATGATAATCCCTCGTCAACCCCTCTGAGCCAAAGAAATAGGAGTTTTTTCTTTTCGAAATTTAAAACCCTTTATCATAACCTGGGGCAGGGTAGTTCTCTCAGTTGATCCAAGTGCATGACGAATAGCACCGAAGAGATCTTTACAAAACAAACAAAGACAGTGATGGTTCCGAACAATCATAAGGACAGGCAGTCATCATCAAAATTCATAAACGAAAAGCCCAAAAAGTCTAAACCTACAAAGGGGACTTATGAAACTGGGGCATCCCGCTGACTGTAATTCCAAAAAGGAAACAGTTCAGGCAAAAAATAGGGATAACAAAATCAAAAAGAAAGAGGTCCTATAAACCATCAGCAAAAAAAGATGACTGCCCATTCAAAATAAATCATCAATATCGGAACCATCACTGGAAAATCAGGGCAAAGACTCAAACAAAGTCTAACGCACGATCAGCTGAGTTTAGGTTTGGAGAACATCACGAAGAGCGGGTGGGTACAAATAATTTGAGTCTTTATCCTTTGTTTCTTAAACCGCGAACCATGCCACGATATAACCCTTAAAAAGTCCTAGCTGAAGTATGGGTTAGTTCGAAAGCATACTGTTACGAAAGGTATCCTGACTCCTTAAGGCCTACGGTAAATACGGAATTGACATCACGTTTTACAAACATTCACTTGTTTTATGAAAAAGAATGCATTTTCAAAATCTTCAAGACAGACGTAAGCTTTGCATTCTTAAAATAACCTTGTTTGCACATGACTTTTTGTTTGAACAGCAGGGAAATTTGCATGACGAATGCCTAATGAATAGAAGTACCTCCAATCAAGGGGCAGACATGACCATGGTCCTTCATCTGGGGCAATCCAGTCAAGATTCGGAGAATCTCTCAAAAGGCCAAAAAGCCTGGGGCAAATCTCTGCCTGAGTCACTTGGGGCAATCCAGCAACGAATCTTGCACGATCAGACACCTTCTGACAATATGGTGACACCACCAGCCTGGGGCAAATCTCCGTCTAAGTCACTTGGGGCATTTCAACAACGAATCTGGCCTGATCAAACACCTTCTGGTGGCATGACAAAACAATTTCTAACAGGGGCAATTCCCTACATGCTGAAAGCACGGACATAGTCGAAAAATACTACGCACAATCAAAGGTCCGCTAGGTTGACACACCTAGGCAAAAATAAGGGCTTCCCGGCGAACCAAAAGGGTTCGGGCAAAATGAAGGGATGAAAATGAAAAAAATCTGTACACCCGGCAGGTCGAAAACCTGAAAAGGCGGCTTGGGCAAAAATGGGTATCCCGGTGGACTGCAAACCCGAAAGGGCAGTCCAGGCAAAAGTTAGGGATTAAAAGCGTACGACTATGTCCCGCCATCTGTCTACCAGAAGAAAGTTTGTCCGCCAACAACTATCAGCACCCCACAAGAAACAGGGGCAATAAAGGTTGATCTGGGCAGTCTGATTGTTCTATCCTCCAAGGTATCAGGGTAGGTCCTGTTGAAGAACACAACCAGGTATCTTAATTCCCCAGAGAGCGAGCCAGCAAGCAGTATACTCTCCTCAAGCAAAGCAGTTATCAACCTTAAGGAAGTTGAGTATCCTCTCGCAGATCTCAACACTCCCCAGCAGCATATATTCTTAACAAGCATCCCCGGCAGTCTTGGTCTAAAGATTGATCCCCGACGGCATACATCAACGTTCAAAGGAATCACTTCCCCAGCCTATCTTAAATTCCCCAGGAGAGTCCCCTCCAGGTTCCCCAGGAAAGATGGAATTCATCTCCCCAAGCAGTAAGCTTATCCCCAGTAGATTCTGGAAGCTTATCCCCTCGCAGGACACGAACGCGTCGTCTGGCTTGATTTAAAGAGTTATTTCCTTAACAGGATATAACTGGGTTATCCTCAGCCAAAAGCCAAGGAAAGGTCGTCGTCAACGTAGCTCTTTCCTATCCCCAGCGAAGTCAATTCACACTTCCAATACAACAACGGTATTCCCAACAGAGTTACTATCAACATTCAGCAAGACATCACTCTTCCCACAGAGTATTGCTTTCCAGCATGATCGCTAGAGTATCTTTTCTCCCCGCAGAATCTTCCATTCGCCAAGTTTATTCCGCAACGGAGTCATCTTCTCCTACCGGTATCCTTGCAGTTATCATCCCCAGCGGAAGCAAAATCTATTCTTCGACATCAGCCCAGGATACGACTTCCCGGCACCCGTCAAGGATTCACTTTCCTAGACAAAAACATACACAAAACATCACATACATCATTATAGCATGCATAACGCACTGCATCATACAAATCTCATTTATGTGGAGAACATCATTGCTTGATCCATATCATGCATTGCATATGACTGACTTTTACCTTTCAGGGAAGATCCAGTTAAGTTCTCAAGCTACATTTCAAGACCTAGACTGGTTCAGTCAAAGGCCTTCTCTGGTTCAGTTAAATCGTCCCAAGATTTTCCTGATTGCTTATCCAGTGGAAGACATTTCAAGACCTAGACTGGTTCAGTCAAAGGCCTCCTCTGGTTCAGTTAAATCGTCCCAAGATTTTCCTGATTGCTTATCCAGTGGAAGACGTTTCAAGACCTAGACTGGTTCAGTCAAAGGCCTTCTCTGGTTCAGTTAAATCGTCCCAAGATTTTCCTGATTGCTTATCCAGTGGAAGACATTTCAAGACCTAGACTGTTTCAGTCAAAGGCCTCCTCTGGTTCAGTTAAATCGTCCCAAGATTTTCCTGATTGCTTATCCAGTGGAAGACATTTCAAGACCTAGACTGGTTCAGTCAAAGGCCTTCTCTGGTTCAGTTAAATCGTCCCAAGATTTTCCTGATTGCTTATCCAGTTGAAGACATTTCAAGACCTAGACCGGTTCAGTTAAATCGTCCCAAGATTTTCCTGATTGCTTATCCAGTCAAAGGCCTCCTCTGGTTCAGTTAAATCGTCCCAAGATTTTCCTGATTGCTTATCCAGTGGAAGACATTTCAAGACCTAGACCGGTTCAGTTAAATCGTCCCAAGATTTTCCTGATTGCTTATCCAGTCAAAGGCCTCCTCTGGTTCAGTTAAATCGTCCCAAGATTTTCCTGATTGCTTATCCAGTGGAAGACATTTCAAGACCTAGACTTATCCAGTCAAAGGCCTTCTCTGGTTCAGTCAGATCAACCCTAAGATCTCCCTGATTCTTATCCCAGTAGAAGACACCCCAGATTTTTCTCAACGAGCGTTGTTGAAGTTAAAGTCGCCCAAGGCTCTCTTACCATTCATGCTAAGGAAGTAATCATCCCTGGTTCTTTCATTGCTGTTTGAAGCTCCAGACTCAGCTCCTGTAACCAGTCAGGACACATCTAAACATCAGTTCCTGCAACGTGTCAGGTACTCATTTTTCTGTTTTGCAGGTATGCAGGTTCTCATTAAGAAATCTCTTACGCAATCAAAACACCCAGATGGCATCTATAAGCCCATCACCCAATCCAGCAATCTCCAAATGGCATCTATAAGCCCATTCCCCCACCACACTGCTACCATGTGAGCGCAAATTTCTGGGCATTCTAGTGTCCAATCATCTTTTACCCTCGGATTACGAAAGGCACGTCAGCCAATCTGCATCCTCAGGTCTAAGAAGATTGAACAGGGGCAACTGTTATACCCCAAAATTTGCCCTCCCATATTCCTCAAGAAATTGCCAAGCCAAGCTAGAAAATTCCCCAAGGGTTGTGCAGTGCAACAGTCTCCTAAACAGTCCAAATTAGGGTTTTGAGTCTGGTCAAGAAAATGAAGTTTTCAAAGGCTCAATCAAGTCTCATATGCTCACAAACATGGTCAAGCATCCTCATATCAAGTTTCAAGGCATTCAGCTCAAGATTGCACAGTCAAAACCCTAAATTGCACTACAGTCAACTGTAGGGGCAAAATGGTCATTTGACAGTCAAAAGTTCAAATTTTTGGTCAACATATCATTTTGAAGCCACAAACATCATTTGATCAATGCTTGATCATGATTCTCAAAATCTGGCTCAGAAATCATCAAAGATGCAAAAGTTGCTATATTTGGACAGCTGAAAAAGTCAACTGAAATTGACCAGGGCATAACTTTCACATGGATTATCAGAAAAATTCCATCCAAAGCTCATTTTGAAGAAAAAGACATTTCCTACAACTCATCTTCATACTTCAAGTCCAAGAAATGCTCTCACAAAAAGTTATCAATTTCAACATTATAGGTCATTTTCAAAAGTCAACAAAAAGGGACTTTAAGTCAAAGACCATAACTTGAGATTGGTAAATCAAAATGACATGGGACCAAAGGCATTGGTTAAAGGACTCAAAGACCCTTCCAAAATGTCCAAGAACATGTGAAAAGCTTAAAAATTGAGCAAGTTATGCCTTGTAGAAGTTGGGAAATTTTTGTGAAATGGCAAAAGTCAACTATCCTTGAAAATCCAATTTTTGACAAAAGGGCCCCATTTTTCTCACTTTGTCCATCCTTGTCATGCCACACACGTGGCCCATGGTTGATTTCAAGACCAAATGTTGACTTTTTTTATTTTATTTAATTTTTGATGATTTAATTCATTTTAATTCATTGAAAATTCAAATAAAATTTAAAAATCAATGTAATGGTGTCATATGAATTTGGACAAGTTCTATGTATCATGAACCAACTCAAAAATCAGGCCAAGGTTCATTTACACACTAGGTCTAGGTTTTGGCTAGAAAATAGGAAAAATGGTTAATGGATGAAACCCTAATGCCAATTCTTTCTCAAGCATGGATTAAGGTCAAATAGCAAGCCAAGTCTATTCCATAATGATCATTGAGTCAAACCCTAACCCTAGTGCAGCAAAAAACTCGTTCAAAGGCCATTTGACAATTTGAAAAATGAACCATATATTGCAAATCTGATTTCAAAGCTAGGGATCCTTTCAAGCCAAAATTTTTGTACCAATAGCTTCCTGAGACAATTTTGAACGTGTCCCAATTCATAACCTCAATCAAAGCTCCTTGAATTGGTCTCTACAAGTGAAACTGTACAGCAAAATTCTTGAATTCGTGTTCTTGATTCTAAGCATCCTTTTGCATTTTTTTTTACATATTCATACTCACAATGAAGTTTCTGAGCTAACCCTTGCATTTAATTTCATTTTTGTGCCATGAATAAGAAATTGCCATTTTCGAATTCTAGGGTTCCAGTGTTCTTAAATTGGGGATTTTGAGCATAAGGAAAATTAGAACTCAGAAGCACCATGGTTGAATTCAGTGCCTCAAGACGAAAACATCTTGACCCTCGCGATTAATTTCTGATGCCCACAGCTCTATTCGCTATTTCTTCGTAGCTTACCTAATGCAACGTTTCAAAACCGTTGCTTTATTTTGTTTATGTTTCAGGAAATTGGAAGGGATGATGGCGTGTCACACGGAGACTGGGCAGTTTAAATTTGCGCGCGTTTAACTAAGCATTAACCATTTTCTTTTATATATTTTATTAACTATATTATGTTAAATGAATTCAAATGGCTCAGCTGGCTAAGACACGCGCATGTGACCACAATGACCTGGGTTCAAGTCCCAGGTCTTGCAATTTCTCATATTATTTTTCATTTCAAGGTTCTATGCAGCGCCCACATAAGGACTCACCATGCACTGCAGAATCAACTCATCCACGTGTCCCAGGGCCTCAGATCCATGGCTAAGATGAGGAGTGCACCATACATCAAGTCAACAGGCGTGTACAGGATTAGAAAAGTCAACAAATGGCCAGCAATTGGGCCAGGCCTTTCAGGCTTGCACTCCCAAATTCAAATCCACACCTCCCTGGTTCTATATTTTTTTTCTCTTTTTTCCTAATTTTCTTTATATTTTATTATTTTTTAATTTACTTGTGTTTTATTTTCTTATTTAATTAATTCTTACAAAAATGCAAAAAAAACATTAAAAAATACAGAAAGTACAAAAAAAATATAATTAATTTTGATTCTTTTTTTTAATAAATTAAAATGTAACTCATTTAGTTTAATTAGGTTTTAATGTTAATTTTAATTCTTTTTTCATAATAAAAATCCAAAAAATGTTTAATTAGGTTAATGATTAATTTTTATATCCTTTTTAATTCTTTCCTTTTTTCTCACAATATTATTATTTATTATTTATTTTCTATAAATCAAAGATTGTACATAAATTAGTTTAGAATTTAATTAGGTTAGAAATTAAATCTTTTTTCATAATAAACTTAAAAAATGATAGAACTAGGATTTTAATTTTAATTAACTTTTCTCTTTTTTCTTTTAAACCTAAAAAACACAAAAACATTATTTTTCATTTAATTTTTAATTTCCTTGATTAATTTCAATTATTTGTAAAAGGGTCCAACGCCCAAATTTTGTTTAATCTTTTTATTTCGCGCATTTGTCTTATATTGTTTAAATACCTCTGTATATGCCCCAAAGCCTTGTAATAAGTTTAGATTTATTTCTTGCACTTTATTTATTCGCTTTATTTACTTTCAGTCAAATCGGGTTCGGTTTTTTTGGCGATGTGGACCCGCGCCAGTTGTAATAGTTAGATTTATTTTCTCGCAAATATAACTGTTAATAAATATGCATGAAAGAATGAATGCCCGAAAAATAAAATCAAATCGTTAGATCACCATTGCATGACAAGACAAAACAATAAACTGAAAATGACACACAATTCGCACACACCACCCCTAGGGTACGCCTCACCTGTTGCCTTTCGAAAGGTGGTCGTCGAGTAGAAAACGTCTTAGTAAGTCCTCATGGTCCGGGAACCTGGCATGAGGGTAGCTTCTGAGGTGTCTTCCTATTGCTCCGGTGACCACCACGTCCCTAAAACTCGAATTGACCCGAACACCTCCAACGGTGGTGCTACCTACCTCTCAATGGTGGGATGGCACTACTTTAAAGGACATTTACACAGACGAATTCCTTAGGGTAGGTAGGTTCTCAAGGATACTTGCTCTAATTTCAAAACAAAATCAAAACATCTTTTCGCACCGACAAACTTTCAAAAACTTTCAAAACAAACTTTTCAAACACTCTGACGCATGAGTTAAACTGAAACTTTTCAAAGAATATTTTTGAAACCCACATTGAAAAGCAAGCACACATTTTGAAAACACATTGAGCAAGTACCTAAGAGCCCATGGATAACCATGGATAGAAAGGGTGCTAATACCTTCCCTTTCTATAACCTACCTCCCGAACCGAGAGCGATCTCTTTAAAGGAATTTTTCTGTGCTTTTGTCCTTTCCTATTGGAGAAAATAAAAGACGGTGGCGACTCTTGCTTCCGCGACATTTTCGCGAACCAGCTTTAAAACAGTCAGTTCCAGATCCACCGATCACAGCCGCCTTTTAAGGTTTTCGACTTACCGGCTGTATAGATTTTTTTCATTTTCATCCCTTATTTTTGCCTGAACCCTTTTGGTTCGTCGAGAAGCCCTTATTTTTGCCTAGGACAGTCAACCTAGCGGGTCTTTTATCATGCGTAGTATCTTTTTACTATGTCTGCATTGACAGGGTGAGAGAGGTCGTCAATGTCCATGGTGGTTAGAATCATGGCTCCACCCGAGAAAATATTTTTAATTACAAATGGCCCTTCGTAGGTGGGAGTCCATTTGCCCGTGGGATCACCTTGCGGAAGTATGATGCGCTTGATTACTAGATCCCCGACTTGATACTCTTGACGTCTGACCTTTTTATTAAAAGCCTTGACCATTCACTTTTGATACGTCTGACCATGACAGACAACAGTAAGCCTTTTCTCATCGATCAAATTTAGTTGATCAAGTCGGGTCTGGATCCAGTCGTCTCCGTTCAAACCCGCATCTTTCATAATCCTTAAAGAAGGAATCTGGACCTCAATGGGTAGGACTGCCTCCATGCCATATACCAGAGAGTAGGGTGTTGCCCCTGTCGACGTCCGTGCTGAGGTACGGTACCCATGAAGAGCGAATGGTAACATCCCATGCCAGTCTTTATATGTCACTGTCATCTTCTATATAATCTTCTTGATGTTCTTGTTAGCTGCTTCAACAACGCCATTCATCTTCTGACGGTAGGGAGAAGAGTTATGATGTTGTATCTTGAATTGCTTACAGAGTTTACTGATTATCGTGTTATTGAGATTCGTACCATTGTCAGTGATAATTTTCTCTGGCACACCATACCGACAAATCAGGTTATGCCTGATGAATCACGCCACAACGTTCTTGGTCACAGTAGCAAAAGAGGCCGCCTCAACCCATTTTGTGAAGTAATCGATGGCTACCAGTATGAAGCAATGCCCATTGGAAGCGGTAGGCCTAATTTCTCCGATCATGTCAATTCCCTACATTACAAAGGGCCACGGAGCTGTCAGGACGTTTAAAGGAACCGGAGGCACATGCACCTTATCAGCGTAGATTTGGCACTTATGACAAGTTCGAGAATGTTGATAACAATCTGCTTCCATAGTGGACCAGTAGTATCCCACCCGTAGGACTTTCTTAGCCATGGTATGTCCACTTGAATGGGTTCCGAAGGTACCTTCATGTAGATCTGTCATAGTCCTCTCTGCTTCGCTCTTGTCTACACACCATAGTAAGGTAGAGTCATGGTTGTGCTTGTAGAGGATTCCATTACTGGGGAATAATTTTGCAGCGAACCTTCTCAGAAACTTTTTATCATTGACAGATGCCCCTTCGGGATACTCTTGAGTCTCGAGGTACTTCTTCACTTCATGAAACCATGGTTTGTCTGCTACCTCTTTGATATCAATCTCACAGCAGTGCACTGACTCATACAACCTTTCAATGGTAATTCGGGGAGCTTCGTTGTCCCACCTGACTTTGAACATAGAAGACATGGTAGCTAGCGTGTCCACTAACTGGTTCTCCTCTCGTGGGAAATGTTCAAAGGTTACCTCCTCAAAGCGTGGGAGCAATGTCAGCACATGCTCTTTGTATGGGATGAGATTCAGATGCTTCGTATCCCATTCACCTTTGATCTAACTTATCACTAAGGCTAAATCCCCGAAGACATTTAAGAACTTGATCCTAAGGTCAATAGCGGCTTTGAGACCCATGATGCATGCTTCATACTCCGCCATGTTGTTAGTGCAGTTGAAACATAGCCGGGCAGTGAAAGGAGTATGACAACCCTTAGGAGATATGATTACGGTGCCAATGCCATTATCGAGTGCGTTCGAAGCTCCGTCGAAAACCATAGTCCATCGGGATCCTTCCTCAGGTCCTTCATCCGGTCCAGGTTCTTCGTAGTCAGCCACCAGCATAATATTATCGTCCGGGAACTCAAAATTCATGGACTGGTAGTCATCCACGGCATGATGAGCCAAATTATCAGCCAATACACTTCCCTTGATTGCTTTCTGGGTTGTATATTGTATATCGTATTCAGTTAAGATCATCTTCCATCTTGCTATTCTTCCGGAGAGAGCGGGCTTCTCAAAGATGTATTTGATTGGGTCCATCTTAGATATCAACAAAGTAGTGTGGGTCAGCATATACTGTCTTAGTCGGCGAGCAGCCCATGCCAAAGCACAACAAGTTTTCTCGAGCAATGAGTATCTTATCTCACAGTCGGTAAACTTTTTGCTAAGGTAGTATATTGCATGCTCTTTTCGACCAGACTCATCATGCTGCCCCAGTACACACCCCATTGAATTGTCTAGCACTATTAAGTACAATATCAAAGGTCTTCCTTCGACCGGAGGCATCAGAGTTGGCAGTTCTTGGAGATATTCTTTGATCCTTTCGAAAGTTGTATGGTACTCGCCATTCCACTTTACCACTTGATCATTCTTCAGAAGCTTGGAGATGGGCTCACAAGTAGCAGTCAAATTTGAAATGAACCTAGCGATATAATTCAAGCGTCTCAAGAAACCTCTAACTTCCTTCTCAGTACAAGGATCCACCATCTCTTGTATGGCTTTTACCTTTTCGGGGTCTACCTGAATACCTTTGTCACTGACGATGAAACCCAGAAGCTTACCAGACCTTACCCCAAAGGTGTACTTGTTCGGATTCAACCTCAACTTGTATATCTTCAACTTGTCGAACAACTTTTGTAGATGATCAAGGTGTTCCTCTTTGGTTTGAGACCTGGCTATCATGTTATCAACATAAACCTCGATCTCATGGTGAATCATATCGTGGAACAAAGCGACCATGGCTCGCTGATAGGTTACCCCAACAATCTACAACACAAAAGGCATCACCTTGTAACAGGAGGCGCCCCACTGTGTGACGAAGGTTGTCTTCTCCATGTCTTCGGGAGCCATCTTGATCTGGTTGTAGCCAGAGAAACCATCCACAAAGGAGAAGATTTTATGCTGCACGATGTTGTCAATCAAAATATCAATGTGGGGAAGCGGAAAGTCATCCTTGGGGCTAGCCCTGTTCAGGTCTCTGTAATCTACATACATCCGTACCTTGCCGTTCTTTTTAGGTACCGGAACGACGTTAGCAACCCACTGCGGATAGCAGGTGACAGCTAAGAACCCTGAGTTGAATTGCTTCATAACCTCTACCTTGATTTTCTCAGACATTTTAGGACGCATACAACAAACCTTTTGCTTGACCGGAGGACAATCTTCTTTAGTTGGCAGACGATGTACCACAATATCAGTGTCTAAACTAGTCATGTCTTCATATGACCAGGCGAAGATCTCAACATAGTCGTGTAACATCTGTATCAACCGCTGTTTGATCTTAGTCTTCAGATTTGTGCCGATCTTGACTTCTTTTCTGTCCAACTCCGTGCCCAAGTTTATCGTCTCAATTGGATCTTCATGAGGTTGTATAGCCCTTTCTTCCTGCTGTAATAGTCTAGCAAGTTCTCCAGGCACCTCAAAATCTTCCTCACCTTCGTCCTCGGCTTGGTTGATCGGATTTTTGAAGTCATAATTGGCAATAGCAGGATTGTTATCAATAGGATCAAGAGTGGACATGGATCTGTAGTTTGATACGCGAGTGTGTGTAAGAGCATAACTATATTGATAAAGTAAAGGCGGAAAAGAAAAACAGAGAGCACAAAATTTGAATGTAAATAAACGTCTGATGTTTTATTAATGATATATGAAATGACACAATAACCCTCACAGATAGAACCAATTGTGCCTCGGGTAAGGCACAAGGCCATAAAGTTTAAATTGTTTATTACCAACTTAGAAAACAAGTAAGACAATTACTGCGGAATAAAAGAAACTGGTATAAAATCTCTGGCCATCCAATTACTCGGTCCACCGTTGGTAGTCAGGTATATCCAGCTATCAATGTCAGAGTCTTCCTCACTGTCTTCAATAGCATTGACCCCACGGTTGCTGATGCGTAGGGGAGGTCCTCCAGCTCGAGCGCGTCGAACAACCCATTTGAGCTCCTAAAGTAAAGCCCAAACCAAACTTGTCATTTTTGTGAGTAAAATCAGGGAGCTATCCCCAGTTGGTACACCCACCTTCTTCGACCACCTCTCTGGCGTCCTTGAGGGAAGCCATCTTCAAAGGAGGTTTGTTGCTGGAGGTAGTCTCGGTTGACGCCAAAATCTGGGGAACCTCTTCAAATTTTTGACAAGGAGTCTCTATGAATTCCCCGTCCATCTCCACATACCTGAAGGAGTTCAAGTGGCTCACCATATACTCCTCTTCGCCATGCACAGTGACAATCTTCCCTTTCACCGGATACTTCAGCATTTGGTGCAGTGTGGAAGTAACAGCCCCAACTTCATGGATCTAAGGACGACCCAACAAACAAGAGTATGACAGCCTGATGTCCATCACATAGAAGGTGGACTCAAAGGTATGATAGCCTACTTTGACAGGGATGTCCACCTCCCCATGCACCATTCTCTTTGACTTGTCAAAAGCCCATACCACAATGTTACTAGGCTTTAAGGTCAAGCCTTCATAATCCAGCTGATCAATAGCCTTCTTAGGCAGAACATTCAGCGAAGAACCAATATCCACCAGCACGTGAGCCATAATGGTGCCCCTGCATTCAATTGAGACATGTAGAGCATCATTATGCTTCCTCCCTTTCGGTGTCAAGTCAGCATCTGAGAAACCCAGCCCATTGTCAGCAGTCAAACTGGCCACGCAGTCTTTGAATTGATCGGCTGAAGTTTCCTGTGGCACATGCACAGTCTTGAGGAATGCGATCAAAGCCTTCGCATGGGCTTCAGAACACAACAACAGAGACAACATGGATATCTTCGAGGGGGTATGCCCCAGCTGCTCGATCACACTGTAGTCGTTCTTTTTGATTATTTTTAAAATCTCCTCTATCTCTTGCTTAGAGGATTCCAGAACAACTTTTCTAGGTGCCTCCGTCTGGGAAGGCTCACCTATAGATTCTTTGCCTCGAGTCCCAGATGACTCGACGGCGGGAGTAACAATTGGAGTAAGAACAGGAGTAGTATCTGAAGTACCGGTAGGAATAGCAGGTGAAATAACAACATGCTTATTGACAGTCTTCGGGGAAATCTAGGGAGAGAAAACCCTTCCACTTCTGGTAAACTTACTGGTCCCGACGATGTTACTGACATCGGGATCAACCTCTTCATTCTTTAGATCTTGTTTAATGCCATGATAGTAAACATCAGCGCCATAATGCCAAGGGACAACTTTGTCTGAGGCGTATGGGACAAGACCAGGAAAAGTGATTATTAACGGAGCGACTCTCAGAGTGGGTGTAATCCTAACAGGTCTTCTCGAGGAGACTTTGGAAGGATTGGCGGAAATGGTTATAATGGCAACATCTTCAAACGGAAAAGTTGGAATCAAAGTCTTTTCGAACAAAATTTCTCGGATGTCCATCAGGCGTTGAACACCTGCTTTCAGCAAATAGCAACCAGTGGGCAAAGATGAACACATGTGGAAACCTTTACCACAACCTGGAAATAAACTGGCCAGCAACAAATTCTTCTTAACAGTCATAAGAGGAGTAGAAACGTCATCAACTGAGGTCACAAACAGATCGGTATCAATGACATTAACTCCACGATTGTGCTTAGGCATGGGAGAAGTTATGACATTGGGCTTCTCCGGAGCATCGAACTCAATCTCCTCGGCTTCAATCAGATCTTGTACTTTATTTCTTAGAGCCCAGTAGTCATTTGTATCGTGATCAGGACTCTCAGAATGGTAGGCACACCGAGCGTTTGGATTATACTGAGGAGATGTGGTATTAGGATTCTTGGGAGCCTCCTTCAAGGTTGCCAAGTTGGATCTCAGCAGATGGGGTAGAACCTCTGCTAATGTCATGTTAATTCGGGTAAACTGCCTTTGTGGTCTTTCTACCCTTTGCTGATTGTTGCATTGTGGGGCAGCCGCAGGCCTAGGTATCATTACAGCACTTACCGTTGGGCGGTGTTCAGCTCTGCTCTGACCTCTCGGGCTATAAATGGATCTGGCCTCCTTCTTACCAGCAAAGGGATTCTTTACTGAACTCGACGAAGTGTCTTTCTGTATTTTGCCGCTCCGGATCCCGACTTCTACCCTTTCTCCAGTTAATATCAGCTCAGTGAAACCAGCTGACGAGCTGCCAATCAAATGATTAAAGAATGGACCAGACAGCGTCCCAAGAAACATGGCAATCAACTCCCTGTCAGATAAAGGGGGTTGGACTCTCCCAGTCAAGTCTCTCCACTTCTGCGCATATTCCTTAACGCCTTCACCTGCACCCATGGACATACTCTGAAGTTGAGTATGAGTAAGGGCAAGGCCGACGTTATATTGATACTACTTATAAAAAGCAGTAGCCAAATCCTCCCAGTTTCGGACATTGGTTCCCTCCAGTTGCTAGAACCATTCAAGCTGAGTCCCTGACAGATTGTCTTGAAAGAAGTGAACCCACAAGTTTCTATCAGCGGTGTGGGGTTGGATCTTCCTTACATAGGAACGAAGATGGAGCTTTGGGCAAGACACCCCATCATACTTTGCAAAAACCGGAGCCTTAAATTTATGCGTGATGACCACTCCCAACACCAATCCTAGTTCTTCAAAATCCAACCCAGGTATTCTCTAGACTTCCATAACGCTCAACCGATCTTCTAACCGCTTGCATCTATCCTCAGTGGGAGGATACTGCTCATCATTGTAGTCTGTATCATTGTCATAAATTTTAGGGCTAGGGTCCTTCTCCCTTGTCTCCCTTTCTTGATTCTCCCCTTCCTTGGACGAGGAAGTCAGATCGACTGGTTGCTTTAACGCCCCCCTGAACCTTCTGCCCAGATTCAAAACACCAGAGACCTTCTTCTTTTTCTTCTTCTCTTTCAGGATGAGGGCCTTCAGATCCTCCTGCCCTTTTGCCAGAGTTATGAACATCTGTTGAAATTGGGCATTTTGTGCTTGGATATCTTTGATGCTTTGTTCAGAAGACATTTTTGCTGAATTAAACAGTGAAGAAGATGATAAACCTGTAATGGTACCTATTTATGCAATGATATGGATGGGATGCGTATGCCATGATTTAAAGGACTTTGGGAAATTTAAATTTGCGAACCAAAACGAAACAAAGATTTTATTAGTAGAATTCAAAATACAATTGCCTTTTAGGCGTTACAATTGAAAATTCTAAAAACTAAAAGAAATCAAGTTTCCCATGGATGCTTCCTCTTCGTGCCGAGATAGACATTAAGACTTCTTTCCTCATGAAGGTGCTTTGTGAGCTCTAAAAATTTCTTCTCCTGGGCATAGAACTGGTCCCTATAAGTATCACACTCCTTCTTCAACTGAATCCAGGACCTCTGTAGTTCTTCAAGATCAGTGGGCATATCAGGATGAAGAACCGTGTAGGGGATATCCCCTTCAGTAATGGGCTCCACAATCACTGGTAAGACGGCTGTGTAGGGCATCATAAGTTTCTGAGCACGAGCTCGTACCCATTGGAGATAAGGTTCCAAAGAAATGGAATTCCTCGGACCCAAAGTCTTGGCGTCAGATTTGTTTACCATGCCCCAAGCTCGTACGAACCTCTGGTGATACCCTTGAACATCATCCTCGTAGTTAAATATAATGCCCTGGATAAGTATCTCACGAGGACCATCCCTTCGAGCGTAACCAAATTGTCGTAGAGCCAAACAAGGATTGTAAGTTATGCCTCCCCTAATTCCAAGTAGTGGGACATTAGAGAACTCCTCGCAACTGTCAATAATAAAAATATCTCTCATAAATCGGGAATACCAGAGAATATCCGCGTGAGAAAGTGACATTATCCTTTGCGACCAACTTAAACCTTCTTCATTCTTCAGCACTGACTTAGGGAGGTGAGAAATAAACCACCTCGACAGTAATGGCATGCAGCACATAAGAACCCCTCTTCTCTTCACGGTACGAGTATGAAGATCATTCAAGATATCTCTGAGCAAGGTAGGCACAAGGTTGCGAGAGAGGAAGATGTTGATAGCATTCACATCTATGAGTAAGTCTGGATTAGGGAATAGTACTAACCCATAGATTAGAAGGGCCAAGACCTCCTCAAAAGCCTGAAATTCCAAATCATCCCAAAATAGCTGGGCCTTATCTATTAGGAACTTGGCTAGAAAACCCTTGACTCCGCTTCTTGTTTCCCAATTGGATACCACGTCGGCCCGTTTCAGATGCAAAGCTGAGGCAATGACTTCTGGCTTAGGAACCTCTTCTAAACCTGTGAAAGGCACCTGGTCACGAATGGGTAGATTCAATAACTAGAGAACTCTTCCATGGTAGGCACCAACTGATAGTCTGGAAAGGTGAAGCAGTGGTGCTTAGGATCAAAGAACTGAAAGATTACACCCATCATCTTTTCATCAAAGCTCAAAGTGACCAGGTTGAGAAGTCGACCATGTATCTTAATGAACGAAGAAGTTTCAGGAACCCTTGATACTAGTTCCTTGAGTTGGGGAGGTATTCTCACAAAGCTGATTCGCATAGTGTTTCTACGAGAAGAAGCCATGATCTTCAAAACAGAACAAAGATAAATTCATTCGATCCTTGAAATGATTAGTGTAATAAGAATGGATGCTATGTTATGATGCTTGATGTTATGTTCAAACAGAGTAAATCACACACAAGCAAAGCACACAATATACCTTAGGTTCAAAGGCTTGCATGAGGTTAAAGGTAAGTACCCTCTTGAAGTTTAGTTGGTTTCGAACCTGTCTTAGAAAAGTAACCGGGTTCTAAGGATTCCCAATATCACTGATCATCCTTTATCGGGCATTGTTTCAGCTCCGACAATCTTTTCTTGCGGCCGAAATATCCCGAAATTCTGATCTCAATAAGTGTAGCATCGAGTATCAACCAATCCTCTGCTTTATACCGAGGTCGGCTATCTCACTACTTTCTAATGGCCAAGTTTGTTCAACTAAGTTTCTAAGGTTTGTTAGTGCTTCACGACACCATGCGGCGGCCCTGTATTCTCCTCGTTTCCACACTTTATAATTATCCCCAGCAGAGTCACCAGTTCTGTGATACGGTGGCAGAACCGACTGTTAATACTGGTTTGCATTTGTATTCGTAAATGTTGCGGTAAGCAAGAGTCTCCACCAACTTTTCTTTTATCCAACAAAGGAAAGGGTGAAAAGAACAGAAAAAGATCTTTTCGAGATGTTTTCTGAGTAAGGGGGGTAGATTATGGAAAGGGAAGGTGTTAGCACCTTTCCATCCGTGGTTTTCCACAGGCTCTTAGAGGTTTGATCATTTTTAAAATACCTTTGTGCTTTGTGTGTTTGAAAATGCTTTGAAAAACGCCTTGGTATGGCAAACTTTGTAATGTTTCTCGTGGTAGTGGAGAAAGTATACAAAGTGTTTTGAAATTGTTTTTGAAAAGTAATTTTTGTGTAAGTGCAAAAATTTTGAGCAAACTTCTAACAACTATCTACTTTATTACTCGAAAAGGGTCATTCTTTTCCTCTTTTCCTTTAGACAATGCTATCCTACTATTAGTGAGTAGGTAGCCTTAGTCGTTGGATGTTTGAGGGACATCGAAAGGGACGTACAATCACTAAGGCAACTGGGCAAGATCTCTTAGTAATTATCCTAAAGCCCTAAGATCACTTTTATACCGAGGCAACAGTGTTGGCTCCTAAATTCGACACCTTTGTTTTGATTGATGGCAGCCATGAAAAGCTGAAAGATGCTTTCGACTGGCTAAGCCTGTCGAAGTGCCTGTCGAAAGATGACAAAATACTTAGAAGATTTCTTCCAAGGAAGAAGGCTGATTGCCTTCGACGTCGAAGGAGTTTTCGTCGAAGACGTCTCTTGACGAACGTGTTCGATGGTCCAGAGTGGAGCAGTTTGAAATTCAAAGCTTTGGAGGGAAAACGGTTTCCAGCAGTTACTACGTGCGAACGTGCAAGGATCTGGAGCGTCGAGCATGGAGAACGTGACAAGTGGCTTGATCTCGAAGCAGTGTAACTGCCCGACGGTTACTTGGAATGTTTTTGTATAAATAGGAGTAGACGTGTAGTTTCTCGCGTGTGTTCACAATAGATACATAGTCACTCATTTAGATTCAAGTACCCAGTGTGAGCGAACGAATTGTTGAGAAATGTATGTGTGAAACACCAATTTTATCAATTCAAGTCATTTACTTTTCCAGTATTTTACATGCTTTTCCCCTTTAAGATTCCTGTCGAACCTTTACATTCAAGCCTTGTTTATTTTACCAAGCCTTTCCTTTATGCAATTTACTTTAAACAATTTACTTAAAGCCTTATCCACATTAATTAAACTTCAAAATCAACCTATGTCCATAGGATCAATCTGATCGATCCTGCGAGTAACCAAATAAGTAACCATTTGGAGGATCAGCGGTTGTTTACCAAATCCCTAGGTAAACAAATTGGCACACCTGGTGGGACTGTGTGTTGATTGTTGAAAAATCTCATCTTTTCGAGTTGTATGTTATTGAGGAGTGGTAGAATATACACCAACGATAATAATACTGCCAGAAGAAGGGAAGAGATGGCGAATCCGCCAAACAATAATGAAATTCCACCACCAAGTGTGGGAGCAACGGTTAATATGACCGTTAGTGAAGCGACGAATGTTGGTTCGACACCAGCAGTGTCAGTCACAACCACGGGGCCAATAACTTCGTTTACAGGCCCCAGAATGCCTTTGGGAACCCCCCCTCCAAGGGGAAATACTGGCCCAAGGCCAGTGGTTCCCCCAGGATTTATTCCATTCTATGGTATGCCAACTTCTGAATTGGCAAGCCTGACGAATGCTGCGTCCACTTATTCAGACCCTTTCGTGAGTGCCACTTCGCCACTCCAAGGCTCTGGAGTAGGCATGGCGAATAGAAATAGGACCCAACTCTTAGGAGGAACGTCCCAAGTAGCCCATGGCCTTACAAATGCCTCGACAGCAGTCTTGAGGCAACAGATGGACGAAAGCAACCATGATATGGTGCAAATGTTGGCACAAACTTTGAGTACAGTGCTAAATCCTCTAATACAAAATACTACTCAGTCGAATCAGCAAGTTACAGCGCAAATGACGCGTTTGGCTGACTTCTTTGGAGTACCCCCACCTATTCGACAGCCCCAAAGGGCGCAAATAAGAGGAAATCAGGGGATATTTGTAGAGGAAGAAACCACCATTAATCAGGCCCAACAGCCTGTAGAACAACCCGTCGAAGAACCTAGGGTAATAGCCCCAGAGGTAAGGGTAGTTAACAGAAACCAAAATGCTGACGAAGTGGTTCAGCATATCCAACACCAAAACATGGGTTTGGAAAATAATCTGGCAACCATGATCGAAAGGATCATGAATCAGAATGGGATGAACATGGGCTTTCGAAGGCCCAACTTTACTTCTCCATTGTCAGAATATGTGTTACAAACTGACTTACCCCCTAGGAGCAAAGTCCCCAAATTTACTAAGTTCTCTGGGGACACGACAGAATCCACTGTCGAACATGTGGCTAGGTATTTGATCGAAGCAGGAGACATTTCAAATAATGAAAACCTAAGGATCAAATACTTCCCAAGTTCCTTAACCAAGAACGCTTTTACTTGGTTCACAACTCTACCCCCCAATTCGATCCACCATTGGACCCAGTTGGAAAGATTGTTCCATGAACAATTCTATATGGGGCAAACCAAGATAAGCCTGAAAGAACTGGCGAGTGTGAAGAGACGTTTCACTGAACCTATAGACGAATATCTGAATAGGTTTAGGTTGCTTAAGGCGAGATGTTTTACACAAGTGCCAGAACATGAGCTGGTCGAAATGGCCGCAGGTGGTTTAGATTATTCCATTAGGAAGAAGCTAGATACCCAGTACCTAAGAGACATGGCCCAACTGGCCGATAGAGTTCGACAAGTCGAACGCCTCAAGGCTGAAAAAGCTAAGGCAACGAAAACTCACAAGAGAGAGAGAATAGCTTACGTTGAGATGGATGACGAAGATCTAGAATCCTTCGACGATACTTTAGCTGTCGAAGAAGGAGAGGTCGATTTAGCAGAACTAAAACAAGGGCCTCCATACTCTTGTAAACAGTTAGTCCCCTCAAATGGGAAAAATCCCATTGGTCCAGACAGGACCAACGATAGGTTCCCAAAAAAGACTTATAGTTTTGACATCACAAAATGTGATGAAATATTCGACTTGCTAGTTAAAGATGGCCAAATGATAGTACCCCCTGGGGTAAAAGTGCCTCCTCTTGATCAAAGAAAGAAGAGAGGTTTTTGCAAATATCATAATTTTCTGGGCCATAAAACTTCTCAATGTTTTCTTTTCAGGAATCTTGTGCAAGACGCTATTGAGGAAGGGAGATTAAAGTTTGCTGACAAATCCCCCATGGCTGTCGACTCCAATCCACTGAAGGCTGAAGCCCACTATGCAGAACCCTCTGAGGTGAACATGATAGAGGCAACCAGGATCCAGTCGAAGAAGCCAGGCATTACCATGGTCGAAGTCTCAAAGGATCACATCAACATGCCAATCTTTGGCAGTTTTTCTGGAAACTTATCCAGGAAGACAATTGAGGCTGTCCAGAAAGCGGTCGAAGACCCAAAGTCGAAGACTGCTGAAGCACAAAAAACTGGACCAAAGCCCAGTTCCCAATTGGCCACTGTACAAGGCCAGACGGAGAATCTGGAGACACAAATGAAACAACTAACTCTTGCTACTAAGGATACAATGAATATCAACATGGTTGAACTTTCTGACCCTAAAACTTCAGAAGAAGCCATAAGGCAAGAGCAGGCAAATAAAACGGCTTTCCCTAGGGAAAACGAAAACTTGGCAGATTTTTTACAAAGATGCCAAAAGAAGAAATCAGAGGTGATGCTGTGTCCAAGATGCAGTTCTATCTTTGATAAAAAAGCTGCTGAGCACATACAAGGAGTGAGGGCAGCGAACAAGAGAAGGGAAAATTCTGACCTTCGACATGATCCCAGAAGGGGTTCTAATCAAGACAAGAGGCCTTTGACTTTTAGGCCTCCAACAAATGTACCAGTAGACACTTGGTACAAAACATCTGGCCGGAAAAGGCCAAGCGAAGAGAAATGGCATTCTTTCGAAGTGCCAAGAGGTTCCTCTTTAATTCAGAAGAAAGATCCTCAAGTTGCTGCACCCAAGGTTGCTCAAGTGTCCAGCAACTACAAGGGAAAAAATCCTATGTCGAGATCCCAATGGAGGAGATATCAAAGAAGGCGAAAAGCTGAAAGGGAGGCTGCCAACGAACCTAAGGCAGAAACTAGTTCGAATGTGCCTCAAAGGAAACAAAGAAAGCCTCTTGAGAGAGAACCAGTTACCAACAGGCTAGTTTGGCCTAACCAAAGTGAAGTCGAAGACGAAGATGATGCTGAGTCCGACGATACTCTGGATATAATGGTGAACATTGTTTCAGTGCTACCCAGGGAATTCAATCGACAAGTAGAAGTCGAAGCCAGTGACTGGGAGGTGGAACAAGAAATGGCCAAACACAGGCCAGTGTGCTATTTTGTCATGGACAATGGCACTACAGAGGAACAAAATGGCTTCTTCGAGCCACCTACAGAGGCGATGAAAAATCACCTCAAACCTTCGTTCATAAGGGCTAAGCTCGAAGAGACCACTGTGAACAAAATATTGGTCGACTGTGGGGCCACTATCAATATTATCCCTCATTCTGTGCTAATAAAGATTGGCAAAAGGGATGAAGAAATTAAACCTCACAATATGGTCCTATCCAACTATGAGGGAGGCATTGGGACCACCATGGGAGTGATCCAACTAGACATAAAAGTTGGGTCGATCCTTCGACCAACAATGTTCATGGTCATATCGGCCAAACCTAACTACAACCTTTTGTTAGGCCGTGAGTGGATTCATGGTGTAGGTGCTGTGCCTTCATCGATGCATCAAAGACTGCTTCTATGGCGCCCAGATGGGCTGGTCGAAAACATAGAGGCTGATCAGAGTTACTACCTTGGCGAAGTAAACCACTTGGGTGTAACAGATTTCGACAAAAACTTGGCTCACATAGGGCCATGTCCAACTCCTGACTTCGACATGGCGCCAGCGCCAAACACCTTTTGTTCCCTATACCTGCATCCTGAGCATGGTTTCCAATGGGACAGAGAAGACTTGTCCCACATAGAATTCAGTGGGCTAACTGGTATCCAACCAACTGGTTGGGGAAGTGAATTCAGTGATAATGACTGAGTCACAATCTCTGAAGCGAATTTCGGCCTATGTGGCTGAAACCAAGATGATAACGGCTCTCGAAGCCGAAGTAAAGTACATGGCCACACAGGCCAATGATCAACAATTATCTGCTGTTGGCCCAGGAAAGGATTTCGATCCAAGACCCCCTGACATCATGCCAGACGAAATGCAGGAACAGAGGCTCGACGCGATCTATGACGATGAGCCTTTGGGCTTCGAAAAGGATCCCTTGGCGAACAACATTAAGATGTTAGCACAAGACCCTTTAGAAGAAATCAACTTGGGCGAAGGATCAGAGAATAGGCCAACTTACATCAGCGCCAAAATTGATCCAGAACTTAGGTTGGAAGTAATCCAGTTGCTGAAAGAGTTTAAAGACTGTTTTGCATGGGATTATGACGAAATGCCTGGTCTCGACAGAGGATTGGTAGAACTTCAGTTGCCAATCAAACCTGGAAAGAAGCCAATCAAGCAAAATCCAAGACGCTTCGCTCCAGAAATTTTGTCGAAGATCAAAACGGAGGTCGAAAGACTTCTGAAATGCAAATTCATCCGTGTTACAAGGTATGTCGAATGGATTGCAAATATTGTGCCAGTAATTAAGAAAAATGGCACATTAAGGGTGTGCATAGATTTCAGAGATTTGAATGCTGCCACCCCCAAAGATGAATATCCTATGCCTGTGGCGGAAATGCTAGTCGATTCTGCCGCTGGCTACGAATACCTGAGTATGCTCGATGGTTATTCAGGATATAATCAAATATTCATTGCTGAAGAGGATGTGTCGAAAACAGCTTTTCGATGCCCTGGGGCCTTAGGCACTTACGAATGGGTCGTGATGCCTTTTGGCCTAAAGAACGCTGGGGCAACGTACCAGCGAGCAATGAATACTATCTTCCATGATTTTATTAACACTTTTATGCAAGTTTATATTGATGATATTGTTATAAAATCTGTTTCCAGGAAGAGTCACATTGACCACCTTCGACAATCATTCGAAAGAATGAGAGAACATGGTCTGAAGATGAACCCTTTGAAGTGTGCGTTCTGTGTGAAAGCTGGAGATTTCTTGGGCTTTGTTGTCCACAAGAAAGGAATCGAAATCAATCAGAACAAGACGAAGGCAATTTTGGAAGCGAAAGCGCCATCGAATAAGAAGGAATTGCAGTCTCTCTTAGGCAAGATAAATTTCTTGAGAAGGTTTATATCTAACCTAAGTGGGAAAGCTCAGGCCTTTTCACCCTTACTTCGACTGAATAAAGAGGGGTTCGAATGGGGGCAAGAGCAACAAGAAGCCTTCGACAAAATCAAAGGGTACCTCACTAAGCCACCTATTTTGGTGCCTCCTTGTAGCAATAGGAGTATGAGATTGTACATAGCTGCATCTGACAAAACTCTGGGAAGTATGTTAGCCCAAGAGGATGAGAATGGAGTCGAAAGACCCATTTATTATCTCAGTCGAGTTTTGAATGATGCAGAAACTAGATATAGCGAAGTTGAAAAATTGTGTCTATGTCTGTATTTCTCTTGTACAAAGCTCAAACAATATATAAAACCAGTTGATGTTTATGTTTCGTCTCATTTTGATGTTTTCAAATATATGTTGTCGAAACCTATCTTGCATAGTCGAATTGGCAAGTGGGCATTAGCATTGACTGAATACTCCTTGACCTTTATGCCTCTTAAGGCAGTAAAAGGACAAGTGGTTGCAGACTTCATAGTCGACCACTCAATTCAAGTCGAGGATATTAATTATGTGGAGATAGAACCTTGGAAGTTCTACTTCGATGGTTCCAGCCATAAAAATGGAACAGGAGTAGGAGTCTTGCTTATTTCTCCAGATAAAATTCCAACAACATTCAAGTACCAAATCGAAGGTTCTTGTTCGAACAACGAGGATGAGTATGAAGCTCTAATTACTGGCCTTGAAATATTGTTGGAATTGGGGGCAACTCGAGTCGAAATAATGGGAGACTCAGAGTTAGTCATCAAGCAAGTCACAAAGGAGTATAAATGCATAAGAGAGAATCTCATTATGTACTTTGTGATAGCAAATCGTTTATTGAAACAATTTGAAAGTGTCAATATTCGACACATACCCAGAGTCGAAAATCAAATAGCCAATGACTTGGCACAGATTGCATCTGGGTATAAAATTTCAAAAACGAGATTACAAAGAGCAATCGAAGTTCGAGAGAAGATAAGAGCAACTTGTCTATCACCAACAGACTTGGAATCAACAAGGTTAGGATATGCTGATCACTCAAACTTCGAGATTTCGTTCATTGATAATTTGTCAGACCAGGATTGGAGGAAACCCATTGTGGACTATCTTCAAAATCCAGGAGCTCCGACAGAACGAAAGACAAAATACAGGGCGTTGAGTTTTGTACTCATGGGTAATGAGTTATTCAAGAAGACGCCTGAAGGGGTGTTGCTGAAATGTTTAAGTGAAACTGAAGCATACATAGCCCTTTCGACTACACATGCTGGGGCATGTGGGGCTCACCAAGCAGGCCATAAGATGAAATGGTTGTTGTTTCGACAAGGACTATATTGGCCCACTATGCTGAAAGATTGTGTTGAGTTCGCCAAAGGTTGCCAAGAGTGTCAAGTTCATACAGGCATCCAACATGTACCAGCAAGCGAACTTCACTCGATAGTGAAGCCTTGGCCCTTTCGAGGATGGGCGTTGGATCTCATTGGAGAGATTCGACCAGCATCGTCAAAGAGTCAGAAATACATATTGGTAGGCATTGATTATTTTACTAAGTGGATCGAAGCTGTCCCTTTAGTCAATGTAGACCAAGAAAATGTCATTGAATTTATTCAAAAGAACATTATATTTAGGTATGGAATCCCTGAGACAATAACAACTGATCAAGGTTCAGTTTTCACTGGTCGAAAGATGCAGGAATTTGCTCAGGAAACAGGTTTCAAACTCCTAACATCTACGCCTTACTATGCACAGGCGAATGGTCAAGTCGAAGCAGCTAACAAAGTGGTGATTGGCTTGATAAAGAAACATGTTGGGAAGAAACCAAAGAATTGGCATAAGACGTTAGACCAGATTTTATGGGCTTGTCGAACGTCCCCAAAAGAAGCCACTGGTACAACACCATATAGGCTAACTTTTGGCCATGATGCAGTATTGCCAGCAGAAATTTGTCTTCAATCTGCAAGAGTTCAGAGGCATTATGATATTCCTTCTGAGGTTTATTGGAATATGATGTTAGATGAATTGGTGGATTTAGACGAAGAGAGATTACACGCTCTCGACTTACTCAGGCTTCAGAAGAAAAGAGTCGAAGACTCTTATAATAGAAAGGTAAAACCTAAGGTATTTTTGCCTGAAGATTTAGTTTGGAAGGTAATTCTTCCCATGGATCGACGGGATCGAAGCATGGGGAAATGGTCACCCAAATGGGAAGGACCCTTCAGAGTTATCCAAACTTTTTCTGGTGGAGCCTATGAAGTCGAAGAGATAAGTGGTGATAAAAGGCTCTTGAGAGTAAATGGTAAATATTTGAAAAAATATAAGCCTATACTTCAAGAGATAAAAATAAAATAATAAAAGAACAAGCTAAATTAACCATAGAAATGCCAAAATGGAAATTTTTATTAATTTTCAGCCAAAATGGCAATTGTTGTCGAAAATGATTACAGAAGATGGTTACAAAAGAGAATCAAAAGGAAAGAGAATTCTTGAGTCGAAGATACTTAGCATGCTGCAAATCCAACCTCTTCTTGCACCAAGATTTTTCTTGCACCAGTTTGGCAATTTGGGCGTCAAGGCTTTGAGCCCTCTCAGCGAATTCCAGGCCTTGCTTGATCTCAGTCTCGCTCTCAGTGTCTGGGATGGTCGAAAGAATTTCTTCCTGGAGCACAGTGTTGGCGTTTATCTTCGCCTCTATCTCTGCAATTTGTGCTCGGAAGGAGACATTCTCTCGCTCAATAGCATCGAACCTTTCCTGTGCAGACGCTTTCTGTTTCGACAACTCGGCAATTCGAGAAGTCGAACTTGAGACAGCAGTCCACGCAGATAAGCTCTTGCCATGCAGCGTTTCGAGCTGACTGTTAAAAGTTCGTTGGCGCCGGTAATCCGCTGAGACTTGGTCAATCATAGAATGTAATTCCATGATTAAGTCTGAGATTTCTGGGGCTACAGCATCGAAGTCAACAGCATTCAAAACCTCTTTTAAGCAAGATGGAGCAGTGGGGTCCCCCTCTAAAGCCTTCATTAAATCTCTCTTGAAGAACCGGGCCTTGACCTTCGCCAACGCATCATCAAGAGGAGAAGTCTCAGTAGATTTCCCTGACAGAGTAGGAATTTCCTGACTAGTGTCGGAAGAACTCTTACTCTCGACGATTGCATTAAGGTAGCTGACAGGGTCAGTTTGTTTCAAGATTTCCAAGTCCTTTTTCGACCTGTGCTTTGAGGAGGTGACCCTTGCCATAGTATTATCTTGGACTTGAGTCTGTTGAATGCTGAGTGCCTCGTTTAGTTGCTCTTCGACTTGGATGGAGGCGGTACTAGCGTTGACTTGTGGTTCCTCGTTAACATCACCTTGGGGTCCTTCGCCAGCGTCATTTTGTGGCTCTTCGCTAGCGTCATCCTGGTGTTCTTCGCCAGTACCACCTTGATGCTCTTCGTCAACAGCATCTTGATTTTCTTCGCCATTGCCTTGGTCTCTTCCTTCAGGATTCTCTTCTGACGACAAGACCACCACAGGAACCGTTTCTGGCTGTGTTTCCTCCGCCATAGGTTCTTCAGTTGTCTTCTCCACTGTTTCAGCATTGGCCTCATGCTCAGTGTGGGCTTCGTCATTGCCCAAATCTTGCACCCGAGGCCTGCTAAGGTCAGCAGATTCCAGAGTTTCTGAAGTCCTTGGTGGGGAACTTCCAGTAGTGTCCTGAAAAAGAGGAAGAAGACAAATCTTCAGATGTCGAAAGAGACATAATCAAATACTTGTATTTATGCCTAAGTTATAAGAAGGGTCCAATAGATTACCTGTGGATTGACTTCAGCCCCAAGGCTGGAATTATCACTTTCGACAGGCTTGGTAACAAGAGCGTTCAGTTCCTCCTCAGTTGGTTCTTCGATGACCACCGCAGGTGGCCTAGGCTTTCTCACACCAACCTTTATTCTGACGGTTCGACCTTCAGGAGCTGAAGTAGGAACAGAAGCGTCCTTCGTTAACTTTCGCCTCTTTAGGGGAGAAGGAGGGGAATCACTTTCGTCATCACTCCCCGATTCGATCACCAGTGCTGCCCTTTTCTTGGGCGAAGGGGCCTATAAAACCAATAGGAATTCGATTGACTAATTACGTCGAAAATAAAAAATCGAAAGCCAGAAGAAAAATGAAGAAAATCTGGTTACCGATGCAGGAGGCCTCCTCGAAGAGCCTTCCCCCTGTTGGTTGCCTGTTGTCTTCGCCGGCGCTATAGTCTTCGCCGGCGGTGGAGGTTTTGTCGAAGGGACCCCTCCTTGTGGGCCTCCTGTAGCCTTCTTGACCAAGGGTTTTCGAACAACTGGAAGCGAAAAGGAAAGTTAACAAGCTAACAGTCGAAGAGAAAGATAAAAAGTAATGTGAGAGTATGAACTTACATTTCTTTACTTTGTCAAACACAAGGACAAAAGACTTCTGCAACTCTGATATGAAGTCCTTCTCGTCGAAGAAGTACTCAGCGTAATAGCTTCTCCACCACTCTTCAAAAGATGGTGAGCAAAGGAAGTTAAGCTGGTAGTTGAACAGCGAGAGGATTGTTCGACCAGCATACCTTCCGATATGCTTGGTAGCAGCTTCTTCTGTATAATCGTTGCAGAAGTACAACATTGACTTCTCTCTTTGGAAAATGGGAGAAGGCAGGGTTTGGATGATACCAAACTGGCGAGACACCAGATTGGGTTGATAGGCAAGCAGACTCAGATGAGTCTTAGAACTCTTAAATCGAAGAGGCATGATCCTGGGTGTCAGGAACGCCTCCCAAAGTATAGTGTGCTCATCGACATTGGGACCACTCGACTCCTTTGGATGTGGCCTCGTAAACCATGCTGGCCCCACCTTTCGTTGAGCAAATGGAGCCATAGTTGAAACGAATTCCTTCCTTCGAGCGAACATCAGCACGAAGTTAGTGAAGGTTTGTTGGAACTCTAGCCCATCTTCTACAGGTGTCAGTAGAGCCAGCCTAATTCCTTCGATACGTCTATTAGCTATCGCTGGGGCTTGTTCATTTATCTGACTCTTCTTGGGTAAGAAGGATTCGAAAGTGGCATTGAGCCACAGTTGAAGTAGCCAGAAAGGCCCAGCGAGTAGCAAACTGTTCCTATCTTCGACATGTTTCAAGAGAGTAACCCCATTGCTGATGGAGTCATAAAGACTGGCCAGAATTAGTTCTGCCAAACAGATGTTCTGGCGGTGATGCAGTTGGGTGGCCAGAGTGACCATCTTTTTGGTCACTTGCAGAGACTTCGAACAAAACACAAAGCGAGTTAGCCATAAGGCTAGAAACGCTATGTGTTCGACATCCGACACTGTATCCGTCGACCTGTCGTGAAAATGGTTGATAAAGGTGGTGAATGTTGGCTTCGTCTCAGAAAAGCCAATTTGGTCCTCCGACATCTCTTCCGGGTCGAAGTAATCTCCGGTTGGTCGAAGGCCAGTGATGGCTGCTACGTCGAAGAGTGTGGGAGTTAACATCCCACATGGAAGGTGAAAGGTGAAGTGAGAGTTATCCCAGAACAACATCGAAGCTATAAGCATCTCTGGGGAGTAGTTTAAACCTGTCTTCGACAGCATTACTAGGTCAAAGATTCCCATTTCCTTCCAGACTGGAGTTTGATGTTTCTCCAACTTTGCTAGCCAAGCAACATAGTCAGAGGTCAGATTAGGGCAAGACCTAAAAACTCTAACACTTCTGTTGAAGAAACGAAGGTCGATCTTCTCGTGTGTAGGGTCTTCGTTGTCTTCTACATCCTTCTTGGCGCAGGCTACTGGCTTGAGTTTCTCGACAATGGGGAAGTAGCTCTTGATCTTCAGAGCTTCAGAGATGCTGGGGTTCATGGGTCCAGACATTGCGAAGATTTGGTTGGAGTATCCAACCGGAATCATCAAGTGACGCGAGTAAGCATCGCGAACGGAGATGTCAGATGGTTCAGGGACCCTTTGTTTCCCTGTAGCGTTCACTACCGGAGCAGTAACAAAGACTTTGGGCTTAGCAAGTTGTTCAGTTGGTGCGTTAGTCTTGGGGGCAGTGGAAGCAGAAGCCATTGTTGAGGATGAAGATGAAGTTGGAAAAGGAAGAGTTTTTCTGCAAAGAGAAGCAAGTTTGTAAGAAAGCAAGGGAGTTTGAAGGCTAGTGTGCGTGAAAAGTCCCACAATGGGATATTCACTACTATTTATAGTAGTGGGAGAAATTCCCAATAAACGAGGACATTAAATGTCATTTAATGCTGCAGGAGTTAGTGGGACGCGTGGCAGCATCCTGTTGTTTTGGCCGTTTCTGCAGAAACAGAGAGACGCAGCGTGCGTCCTCGTTTTTTGAATTTGTCATAATGACAAATTATGAAGTGATGTTTGGTTCTGCACGCCGTACTGACAGTGACGTCCTAGGATCAAATCAATGATGGTTTCTTGGGATTGCCAATAGTTGGTAAAAAGCAACAAAAAGTGCACAAGTTAACTTGTGACTAAGCGTGGAAAAACAGGTGTCGAATGGCGTTTTCAAAGAATGCCTTTTTCTTTCAGAGTCGAAATAAGGCATTCTTGGGGGGCAATTTGTTGGCTCCTAAATTCGACACCTTTGTTTTGATTGATGGCAGCCATGAAAAGCTGAAAGATGCTTTCGACTGGCTAAGCCTGTCGAAGTGCCTGTCGAAAGATGACAAAATACTTAGAAGATTTCTTCCAAGGAAGAAGGCTGATTGCCTTCGACGTCGAAGGAGTTTTCGTCGAAGACGTCTCTTGACGAACGTGTTCGATGGTCCAGAGTGGAGCAGTTTGAAATTCAAAGCTTTGGAGGGAAAACGGTTTCCAGCAGTTACTACGTGCGAACGTGCAAGGATCTGGAGCGTCGAGCATGGAGAACGTGACAAGTGGCTTGATCTCGAAGCAGTGTAACTGCCCGACGGTTACTTGGAATGTTTTTGTATAAATAGGAGTAGACGTGTAGTTTCTCGCGTGTGTTCACAATAGATACATAGTCACTCATTTAGATTCAAGTACCCAGTGTGAGCGAACGAATTGTTGAGAAATGTATGTGTGAAACACCAATTTTTGTGTAAGTGCAAAAATTTTGAGCAAACTTCTAACAACTATCTACTTTATTACTCGAAAAGGGTCATTCTTTTCCTCTTTTCCTTTAGACAATGCTATCCTACTATTAGTGAGTAGGTAGCCTTAGTCGTTGGATGTTTGAGGGACATCGAAAGGGACGTACAATCACTAAGGCAACTGGGCAAGATCTCTTAGTAATTATCCTAAAGCCCTAAGATCACTTTTATACCGAGGCAACAGTCGATAGGGTCATCGAGGGACTAGTGATCTTTAGACTTAAGGACAATCACTAAGAATTCTCACGTTTCGAGAATTGTGATCGTAATTCGAAAGCAACCGAGTGGGGAGTACCCTAGGGGTGAGCATGTGCAAGTGTGCTTGATTCAGTTATTTTTGTCTTTTTTATTAGGTTAGCTAACATTTTAATTTATAGTCTTATCATACATACATAATTACTAACAGTTAATATATACTAAAATATAAAGTGCGAGAATTTAAACCCTACGCTATTAGATGGCTTTGGGATATTTACATAAAAAAGGCGCAAAAAATAAAAAGCAAAATTTTAAACCTAGCCTATCACATCCCATAATCAGTTACATTATTCATAAAATGCGAGAAATACAATAACGCACGCGAGATAAAATGATACGTCTAAAAACTAAAAAAGGGTTCTAAGTAAACAAGAAAAAAATCTTTATTTTTGGTTTTGTTTTTATTTATTAAGAAAATATAATTAAGCTAGATATGAATTTAAATTAAGAAAATAAATTTCTAAGGGAAATTAACCTAGTTCTAATATTTTTTGCATTTTTATTAAGAAAATAATTTAAATTAAATAAAGAACCTAAGTCTAATTTGACTTTAAATTGATAAAATTGAATTAAGATATTTAATTAATTAATTAAACTAATTTGATAAAACCTAAATCTACTTATTTATTTTTTATATTTTTTATGAGTTGTTAAAAAAATGACTTTTGAGAATAATAAACAAAATAAAATAAAATGAGAAAATAAAACAAAACATGGGCCAGACATCAAAAAACGAAATGGGGATGCGTTGAAATTGGAATTAATTAGACCCATGATAGATCAACCCAGTTTCTGCACCCAATCCAGTATTACTCTCTCTTGAGTATCTATCATGGACATTTAGATCTGGACTGTTTGATCTGAATTGGTGGTGATCAAACTACCTGAAGGCGAGGATGCACGATGTACCTATGGGCTTATTCAACACCTGATCTGCAGAAAACACATAATGGAAAAATAAAAATCAAGGCCTGGGGATCGAACTCAGGCCCTCCAGCTTCACAAACATGCGCCTCACCACTACACCAACCTTCTCATTCATTAATATACATAACAAAGTAATATCATATAATAAACGAAATCATAAATATGATTGACCTAAAAAAACGCACGCAATTCAAATTATCCAATGGGAGGAAGACAGCTAGGTGCCGGAGTCAGCGACCGGAGTCAAACCTCTGGTCACCTTCTCCGGCCACACCATAGTCAAAACCTGCAAAAATGTGAGATTCGTGAATGGTTAAAGGGCCTATCCTACGTGAAATCGAGCCCTGAACTCGAATTTGGCCTTAAATCGGTCCGAAAGTCCCTATATTGAAAGATCCAACACTAACAGCCATGGATGCCATAACAATGGCATCTGGTGTTTTAGGTCCAAAAACTTCCATACGAAACGTCCATCCTGTCTGTTGTACCCCAAAATTTTCCCTCTCAATTATCAAGCATTTTCTTACAAGATCTCGTTGACTCAAGACTACATTAGGGTTTGACCAACTCAAGACACCTCCTCATGCGCTGATGACCAAAATTAGGGTTTGAGTTTGCACAAGGATTTTTGGACCATCAATGCTTCATATGACTTTCAAGGATCATTATGGACCCCTAAGATTACTCATGTCAAGTTTCAAGCCTTGAATCACACTTTTGATCAGTCAATAGGACAATTGACCTAAAAATCAGCTGTATTGGGAAAAAGTCAACCATGGCCAATTTACAGTCAAACTTCATAATTTTTTATCCACATCAACATTTTGGACCCATATGTATAATTTGTTCAAGTTTGGACCACAGTTCCTCAAAAAATTTGATCAAATCTCCAAAAGGGCAAAATGGTCAAAATTAGGGTTTTGACTGGGAAGGGGCAATTTCTGATTTTTGACGTAGAAAATGATCAATTGGTTTGAAGTATGATTTCAAGAGTTAAATTAAATCATTTTGACCTAATAGCATAATTTAAAACATTACAAATCCATTGGATTGACAGATGAATTTTTCAGTCAACTGATCAAAAGTCAACTGAATACTGAAAAGTCAAACTTTGACTTTTTGGTCAAGGTCAAGTGCCAAAGATCATAATTCATCAAAACATGTCAAAATGTGAAACTTGTTCATCAAGAAATCAAGGATTTAATATTTTGTGTTGAAAAGTTGAAATTTCTTATTTTTTCTCAACTTTGTGCCAAATTTTCACCATGATGCAAGATGATTCAAAGGAAACTTCCAACATGAAAGTTGTAGATCTCCATGAAATCTAAAACTTTTCTTCACACAATTTCTCCTAAAAATTCTTGGGTCTCAATATATAATTTTGTGAATACATGCTCATGAACTAAAAATAACTTACTGAAATTTTGCCCTAGTTAGGCAGATTTTTGACCTAACTTCATGCCAATTTTTCACATGGTTCTAAAGGGAATTTTCAAAAGCAGTTCAAAGATGAGTTGTAGAGAACATTGCAAGCTTTCCAAAA
The DNA here is from genome assembly GCA_948472305.1 of Vicia faba. Lineage (NCBI taxonomy): Eukaryota > Viridiplantae > Streptophyta > Magnoliopsida > Fabales > Fabaceae > Vicia > Vicia faba. The sequence continues at coordinate 746,213,591 of OX451736.1, read as the reverse complement.
TGTCCAAGAACTCCTTGAGATCATTCTTTAGTATGGAGAATCGAAGAGATGAAGTTGGTGATTTATCACTTTGATTTCAAGCCATTTCATGATGAACAAAAATTCAAATCCAAGCCTAGGCTTCATAATCCTTCCTTTGCAGGCCTCAAACTTGTTTATCACTCCATAATTAAATGTTTACACTGCTGCTAGAGCTTTAATCCAAACATTTGAGCCTTTATCCAAGTTACAATTCCATTTATGGCACAAAGTTGCCATTTCCATTTTGATAAAGCATTACTTTTGCAATTGTCAACTTCTTGAGCCTCTCAATTGTTTCCTCTGCACACAAGCAAAGTCAAAACCAAAAGCAACATGTTTAAGGCCTCTACCAACTCAGATCATGCTTGTACAACACTTTGAGACTTGTCTCCTCACTTTTCTTCAAAAGCAAGTTATAGAGCCAAAAGGCTATAACTCAGAAACCTTGAGTGAATTTGATCTCTAACCTTTTCCATACATATACACAATTATATTACAACACAACACACGAATGCTAAGACTCAAAAACACTCCCAAACACTTTGCAACTCAGAATCTGCCATATCTTGACAGTTTTGAACCTTACATAGCCATCTCCAAATCCACTCGTGCGTATTGAGTTTTAACCACCCAAACACTTAATATACATCATATCTAAGTGATCCAGACCCCTGTTCCCTCACTGTAACTCCTCCATCACCATTCACCATTTCAAATATCAAGCATGCATGTTGACTTGAGTAGAGAGATTCAGGAACTTTTAGGACAAAGTAAGGATTGGAATACATTCAGGGAGGTCCAGGCAAGCTAAACAGATCCTTAGGCCTTCTCAAAACTTGCTCAAACTCCATTCACGATCCCAGTTGCAAGAGGTAAAAACTCAAACTTCTATCTCTTCATACAAGCATCATTTGGTCCTGATTTGTGAAAGCAAAATCTAGATATCCTTGCTCTAAAGCTAATCATGTTCATAGTTTTCATTTATATTAATTGTATATAGAGAATTTTAGATTTGAAATTTCTGCAAAAATTAGGTTTCAAATTAGGGCCAGTAAAATTAGATTTCATCTTTGACTTTTAGTTTACATAAATTATATGGTTGAACTCGTGGGAAGAAACGCCATAACTTTCATGTTTGAACTTTCCATTTTTATGGAGAAATGAAGAAGATACAGGTGGTCCGGCCATGGCTCAAGGTCGAAGATGAAGTTACCTTCAGGAGGCATTTTCTAATATATATTTATGTTTGTGTTTATGTAAACGGATGTACAGCCACCCCAGTGGTAAGGCAGCGCGCGTAAATGCTAGAGGTCACGATTTCGAGCCTCAACGCGTTGCCTTTTGCATTTTCTCACACTTTTTTTCATTTTTTTTGTCTCTTTGCAGCGTTGGGCTTATGCTTCATGGGCCTTTGGTTTTTTTGCTAACATCCTGCACCCTGTCTGCTTGTAACACCCCTGGCTCATATCATTTTATTTATTTATTTTATTTTCAATTTATTTTCTTAAATATATTTTTCTTAATAATAAAAATCATAAAAATATAAAAAATGATAGATCTATATTTTGGCTTATTTTATTTTATTTTTCTCACATAAAATATTTTTATTTAGTTATATATTATCTATTTTTATTAAATAAACTTGTAAATTAAATTAGAACTAGGTTAAATATTTATTTTTTCTTCACACCCATTAAATATATTATTTTAAGTATAAAAAAGACCAAAAATATCTCATAATGCCATATATTATTTTCAAGACAAAGAATACAAAAATACTTTTTTCTTAAAAAACTTATTTTCTTTTTAATCAAATAGAATTAGGGTTTTTTTATTCAAAAAAAATCTTTTCTTAATCATTTTATTTTCTTAATTGATTTAAGTTAATTTAATTTTGATTTATTTATTCTCTAATTAGGTTTAGGTCAAAACTTTTTTCACATAAAAAAACAAACAAAAATCTTCTTTGCATTTACATATCTTTGCATATTTAATTCATCTTGTATACTATTTATTCCAATTATTTGTACATATTCAATTTGGTTGTAATAGATTAATTAGGTTTATATTATTGCAATCCCCATTCATAAATTGTATACCCCCTCCCACAAATGTTTGTAATAGCGTAGTAACTTTAAATTTCGCAATTTACCGCTTTTACATAATATGCTAGTAATTAGGGTTTGTATGGGAAGATAAAAATCAATCAAATAGAAAACCCTAATCCAAGACAAAATCAAGCATGAAAATGACACACTTGCACACAAACACCCCTAGGGTTATCCCGCTTGGTTGCCTTATACAAAATGACCATATTACGAATGTAAGGTATCTTAGCAAAAACAAACAAATACAAGATCATAGTCCCTCGATGACGCTATTCAAAGTTGCCTTACAAAATGATCTTAGTCCCTCAAAAAATGCTAAGATACCTTGCAACATTGCTAATTATGACTATACGATGACCCACGCTCGTCCCATTTACATCCAAAGATGGGGTTGCTTACCAAATCAATGGTAAGACAACAATATCAAAGGAAAAGAAAATGAACAAGAAAGACATTTGAGTAGGTAGATTGTTTTTAGTTACTTGCTCCATTTCAAAACAAATATCCTTGCTATTTTCAAAACAAACACCTACACATTTCAAAACATATTACAAAATTGAAAACATTTTCAAAAAGATCAACATCTTTGTATACATTCTTACGAACGAGAATCATAACAAAGATTGCCTAAACAATGGCCTCTTTTACAAAATACTTTCAAAACCACACAAAGCATAATTTCAAACAAAATCAAGTGATCTAGCAAGTAACTAAGAGCCCATGGAAAACCATGGATGAAAAGGGTGCTAATACCTTCCCTTTTCATAACCTACCCCCCGAACTCAAGAAACAATCTCAAATGTCTTTCATGTGCTTTTTCACCTCTCTTTTTTGGATAAAAGAAAATTCGGTGGTGACTCTTTCTAACCGCAACATTTGCGATAAAATTCAAAACCCTCAAGTCAGTTCTCCCACCGTATCACAGAACTGGCGACTCTGCTGGGGAAAATTCTAAAAGTGGGGTTACCTTAGGGATTAGATCACATTTATTTGCTTACATTGTTTGATTTGTATGCTTTACATTATGGTTCTTTGTTTGGGTTTGAATCCTCTACCCGGATTTAGGATACATTATAGGTAAGTTGCAATACGTTATGGAAACTGTGCGGGGTATACCGACATGGTCTAAGCAATAGCTATGTTAGTGCGGCATATTTATGGGTACCGGTAGCCTTTGAGTTACTCAAAGAGAATATGGGGCAGCTGAGTGATGTCATGAAGCACTAATGAACTTCTAGAACCTTTACTTGACCAACTTGGCCTTTAGGATGTAGTGAGATGACCGGCTTTAGTGCAGTCCGAAGTTAGTAGATACTCGATACTACATTCATTGAGGTTCGGTTTCTTGGGATATTTCGGTCGCCATTAAAGAGGCTTGAGCTGAAACAATGACCAAGGAAACAAACCGGTGATATTGAGCTCCTTAGAACCCGGTTACTATTACTAGGACAGGTTTAAGCCAACTAAACTTCAAGAGGGTACTTACCTATAAAACTCCATGCAAGCCTAAACTAAGGATTTGTTTGCTTTGTTTGTATATACATACTTGTACATAACATCATGGACATCATAAACATCATATACATCCACTAACCATTTCAAGGATTTTGGGATTCATCTTTGTTCTTGTTTTGTAGGATATGGATTCACTTCGCAGGAAAACTATTCAAGTCAACCTTGTGAGGGTCCCTCCACAACTTAAGGAGCTAGATTCAAGGATTCCTGAAAACTCTCCATTCACCGAGAGACATGGTCGTCTACTCAACTTGGTCACCTCCAACACAGATGAGGACATGATGAAGGTGATCTTTCAGTTCTTTGATCCTTTACACTATTGCTTCATATTTCCCGACTATCAACTTGTGCCTACTTTGGAAGAATTCTCCCAACTCTTGAGGATTCCCATTCTCACTCAACTACCTTTCAACGGTACGGAAAGAGACCCAAAGCCAGAAGAGATTGCTCAAGCTCTACACATGCACTCATCTGATATCACAACCCGTTGGGAAACAAGGAGTGGAGTCAAAGGTTTCTTAGCAAAGTTCCTGTTTGAGAAAGCCCAAAGCTATTGGAATTCCTTGTACTTGCAAGCCTTTGAGGAAATTGTGGCTCTCCTCATATATGGGATGGTTTTGTTTCCAAATCCTGACCAACTCATAGATGTGAACACCGTCAAAATCTTCATATCACGTAACCCGGTGCCTACATTACTAGGGGATATCCTACACTCTTTTCACACTCGCACAATGAGGAAAAGAGGTGTCCTTATGTGTTTCACCCCTCTCTTGGAAAGATGGTTTATTTCTCATCTTCCCCAATCTGTATTAAAGAATGAGCAAGGTTCAAGGTGGTAACAAAGGTTGATGACGCTCAAACATTCAGACATTCATTGGTGCTCTCGATCCAAAGAGAATGTTATCATTGTCGACCGTTATGGAGAATTCCCTAATGTCTCTTTACTTGGCATTAGGGGAGGTATCACCTACAATCCATGCTTGGCCTTAAGACAATTTGGTTATGCCCGAAGGGATGGCCCACATGAGATGCTGATTCAAGGTTTGGTATTTGACTACGACAACGACGATCAAGGTCTTCGCCAGAGATTTATCCGAGCTTGGAGAATGTTAAACAAGGTGGATATTAAGACTTTGGGGCATAAGAATTCCATCCCTCTTGAGCCTTACCTCAAATGGGTACGAACTCGTGCTCAGAGTCTTATGATGCCTTACCCCTCCATCCTTCCGGTAATCATTGAGCCTGTTAAGGAAGGAGATGTTCCATACAATATCCTACATCCTGACATGCCCACATCTCTTAAAGACCTACAAAGGGATTGGATACAACTCAAAGGAGAGCGAGATACTTTCGAAGACCAATTCTACGCAAGCGAGAAGAAGGTTTTGGAACTCACTAGACTACTTCATGAGGAGCGGATCCTGAATGCCTACATTGCACCAAAGAGGATGCGTACTACTTTTTTATCTTAGAGTTTTTGTATTATTTTGCCCAAGGGGCATTGTGTACTCAAACTTTATCTTATTAATATAACGTGTGCTTCTTTTTTTGTCTAAAACAAATTTGAATCTTTGAAATCCTTGAAAATATTGCATATGCATATATCATTCATCATAACATAAGCAGGTCTTTTGCAACAAGTCTCCTCATCTCTCTACTATTTATTTCAGTAAGATGGATCTAGAGCAAACAATGAAAGATATCCAAGCTCAAAATACGCAGTTTCAACAGTTGCTCATGACCCTAGCCATGGGGCAAAAAGAATTGAAGACTCTGCTGGCTGAAGAGGGGAAAAAGAAAACAAAGAAGGTAACCGGAGTCTTAAACATGCGGAGAAGATTTCATGAGCAGACAAGAAGGACCTTGAACTTTGCAACAACATCCGGTGAAGAAGAGGGTGAAGTAGTGAAAAACACAAGAAGGGGGGGTTGAATTGTAAAACTGAAATCTAATGCAATGAACAAGATATTTTTATCCTGGTTCGTTTGATCTCAAACTACTCCAGTCCACCCGTCAAGGTGATTTCGCCTCTCTCCAACGAGGTCTTAATCCACTATATTCAACTGAATATTACAGACTGCTTTAACAACTGCTAAAGCCTTCTTGATCCAAACCACAACCCGGTTTGTCAAGGAAACACTTTCTTACAAAGAAATCAAATCTAAGTGTGTAAATGTTTTCTACAAAAACTGTATCACAACTGTGATGTATACACAAATTAAAGCTTAGAAACTAGATTGCTAAACAATGATAGAATATCAGAATGTGTAGTGTTTATGCGTGTAGAGATTTGGAGAGCATTAGCCATTTCAATCTTCAAAGTCTTGTTTATATAGCACTGAGATGATGAACGTTGGATGCAATATTCTTGATTCAATGCTATTAACAAACTTTCCTTATCGAGCAGATCTTGTCTGGAATGAGGCCGTTGGTATTAATTTGCTTTCAATGCACAGTACCGTTTCTTACTTAATGCAAGTTCTGGCTTGGCTCATTCTGACTCTGCTTAGCTGCTGATGAACTGTTGTGTTTCTTTATCAGAGTGTTAAGCGCAGTCTTGTTCATCAGGCTTCAGCATATACGTGAGTTGATCATCTGATTCTGACATTCTGATATGGCAACTTCTGATGCTGGTGTCAAGAACCAAATTCTGATGCTGATTAGATGTGATCTTGCTTATATCAATCAGAGTATCTGCAAGTCAGAACATAATAATTTTAGGCAGCAGATAGTTCATACATGAATCTTATAAATAGTATATCTTTTCACTTTGTTATCATCAAAACTTAAATATAGGGTAGTAGATTCAAACTTTGTTCTAACATTCTCCCCCTTTTTGATGATGACAAAAACTAGATATTTTTAAATGAAAATAACGTAAAAAGGTATCAGAAAGATGCATCAGAGTAAGAGGTAAAAAGATAAGGAGTAAAAAGATATCAGAGTTGAGAGGTACTCCCCCTGAGTTTATTACTTCCCTTTGATTACAAGTGTTCTTCAGGATCAGATCTTTTTGCCTTTCTTTGAACATCAGAGTATCAGAGTCTTTGACTATCAGAAGCTTTATGTTAGAGCAAAGCTTCAAAGCTTTTCTTGTCAGAGCTTTGCTTTGGATCAGAGTATCAGAGCGGATCAGAGCTTCATAGTGATCAGAGCTTCTAGTCTTCAGAGTGTCCAGGAGCTTCCTTGTACCTGTAGACTTTAAGCAAAACAGAAAAAACATTTTCAAGTAATAGAGTTAGAATGTTTGAGAATTTCTGTCTAGTTAGCCGTTATTGTTTAAAATAACATTCTTGTTCTCCCCCTTTTTGTCAGCAATCAAAAAGTGTAAGTGATGTGCTAAAACAGTTAAGATCAGAAAAACTAGTTATATTAAAAGAGTTCAGAATCGAAACATGAAAATAGTACAAAACATATTCAAACAGTACATCAGACAATCAAAGAAAACATGAAAAAGACATGAATGAAAAAAGACTAAGGTTGAGGAGGCAAGCGTGTGAACAGGTTCTCCAGCATGGCTTGGATCTTTTCAGCAGTCTCATTCTGCTTGTGCACCATGCGGACAACAGTGTCAATCTTGCTATCCTGCACATCCATTCTTTCTTTCATCTTCTGGTCGTTTTCATCCATCCGCTGCTGCAGACGCATGTCATTCAGTTTTAGTTCTTCCAGAGTCTGCCTGTCCAAGGTAGCTTGAGAAGCATCAAAAGCAGGAAGCTTCTGAGAGCTTTCTGCAACATCTTCTGCTTGACTTTCTTCAGCTTGAGTGGTCTTGTCTTCTTCTGATTGCACCTTTGAAGCTTGCTGTTTCTCAGACCAAGGTTCACTATCCAGAGGGAGCACGTCTTCTTTCAGAAGCTGACTTCCAACTTCATTCAGAAGCTTGCTGAAATTCTGTTGTGCCTGCTCATAGTTGATATCCTGCAACTTGAGGGCTTCAGTACGTACCCAAAGTCTGAATTGTGACCAGAGCTGATCAGAAGCAGCTGGGTCAATCATTCCAGGACAGACTTGCTTCAAAGAAGCAATCCATTGCAGCACACCTGTTTCAAAATTCATAATACCAGAGCCAACATCTGGTTGTTTTGGTTTTGGGATGGCAATTTTATGTTTCAGATCAGCAAGACGGTCAAGACTGGTTAAGTCTATGAAAGTCCTGCTGGGGTTTTCGGAGGTTTTCTGGGCAGCTGTTTGTTTTGGAGAGGGAGTTTCAGAATCAGAAATTATGATTGGACTGGGTGGTGTTTTGGGAGTATTTGGTGGTGTAGATTCTGATGAGGATGGCAATTGTGCTAAGGTGATAGTTGTTCCACCTGGCAGCTAGATTGCCAAAGGTGATGGTTGAGGTGAATGAGGTTCAGATGGTTGAGGAGAAGGAGTTTCAGAGTGATGAAACTCAGGTTGAGGTGATGGTGGATTAATTTCTGGTTGAGGAGAGGGAGACGGAATTTCTGGTTGTTCAGGGATAAGGGGTTCTTCTGGAATTGATGAGAGTGGTTGTTGTTGTTGTTCTGGTTCTTCAGCAGATTGCTGTTGTTCTGGTTGTGGAGGAGGGACAATTTGTGGTTCAGAGTTTGATTGATCAGAAGTGTGTTGATCAATATCAGACAGCACTTTGTCAATTGCTGATGTTGTTGAGATTGTTGGTTTGGGATGTTTGGTTCTGGGTCTTCTGAGTTTTAATGCCTCAGAAGGGTCCTCTTCTGGTACAGTTTCATCTATGGTAGGGATGGGAATTGAGATTCTATGAGAGGTTTGAGGAGGAATAGATGCTGGAATAGTAGAAGAATTTAAAACAGAAGCAACAGATGAATTACCTCTTTTCTTGGGTGTCTGCTGGGATGATCCTTCTGAAGGTGCCTTCCTCTTCTTCGTCTTCTTCAGAGTCACTTCTTGCTGAGGTTGATGCAGAGCTTTGATAATCAGATTTGGATCTGTACCATCTGCCTTGCACGCATCCAAGTATCTGAGAACCACCTCTGGTTTGGATTCTATCTCAGAAAATAAAGGAAAGTCACTCAGAGGAACTCTTCTGCTGGTGATATCAGCAATAGGAGTAGCTCTGGGTTCCTTCTGAATATTTTCTATCAACTTCATCTTCTTCAAGTTCTTTGCGTTCAGAGGTTTCCCAACTGTTGGTTCAATGGTGCTTAGCTCTTGAGCTTCTATCAGATGCTCTATCAGCCTATTCTCTGTCAGAATATCTGATATCAACCTTCCAAAGGGTATCCAATCCCTCTTGGTTCTTTCTTCTTCCCTGGTTTCCTTCACACTTGTTCTGAGGTGGTTGAACAGAAAATGAGCCAGATTGATTTTTACCTTCTGATCAATAAAGTAAATCAGAAACTGCTGATCCACATTTATGTAATCAGGTGAACTGGTTGGTTTCCTATGGTTGAAGCACCCCAGAATTATCTTAGCCTAAACTCTGTAATGATCCTTCAGATCTTTGATCTTGCTGCTGGGCACCCCATGAGTGAAAATCCTTGCAGCTATCACACCTACATCAGCACATCTTTCAGCCATGTCCACACAACGGACGCCACCGCCACTGTAACCGATTAGCCTTGCAATGTGATCCTCAGTGATCACAATCTTCTTCCCCATAACAAAGGAGGTGACTAGATGCGTTGAAGCCTTGGCGTGAATCCAGAATTCCTTGACTAGCATAGGGAATGTTGGTCCAACCAACCTGTCAAAATACCTTTCCCACTTCTGTGCCCTAACTTCTTCAGTTAGGTCAAAACCGTTCTCCTTCAAGCTTCCAAAATCAATGATTAATTCAGAAAGCACTTCAAGATTCTTCACAGGAGTGAGGAGTGTTCTGAATGACACTTGATATTGCTCAGATGATGCTTTCTTCTAAGGACCTGCAGAAGCACTGCTGGAGGTTGCCATGTTCACACTAAAAGGTTTTGAGAATAAACTGAGGAAAAATGGTTTTGCAAGAGATGAACACAGAAATATGCAGAAAATGCTTGAGTATTAGTGAGAAAACATAAAGAATGAGAATGAGAGATTAATGTGTTTAAATAGAGTTTCAAAATATTTTGAAAAGATAAACGTTTTTAAGAAAGAGAAAAATCATGATTGCATTTTAAAAGCATGATTACTTTTCATTAAATGCTTGCTGATTTTGGGGGATTTGAGAAAGATACTTAAAAACGATTACCAGACATGTGTCTCAATGCACCCAATCAGCGCTTTGCCTTCTCAGAAGCGTGCACGTGTTCTGCTTCAGAGATATGCTGATGATTGGATGACACTTGTTTGATGTAGTGATCAGCACGTCTGTCTTTGAGCTTAGACTCTCAGATCTTTAGACTTGCATCTGATACAATCTGCATGTACTATCTTTCTGAAGGAAGATTGATCAGAAGTTCACAGTAAAACAATTACATTCTGAAGGTAACTATATGGAATTAAAACATTTTCACTCTGGACAAACTTTCATGCTGAGATGTTTCAGAATGAAATTAAACCTATCTTCTGAAAGGGGTTTAGTAAAGATATCAGCCCATTGATGGTCTGTATCTATAAATTTTAAGTTCAAAATACCTTTCTGAATATAGTCCCTAATGAAGTGATATTTTATTTCTATATGCTTAGCTCTAGAATGTAAAATGGGATTCTTACTTAAGCAAATAGCAGAAGTATTATCACAAAGTATAGGAATGTTACTCTCAAAAATCTGGAAGTCTTCAAGCTGACTTTTCATCCAGAGCATTTGTGTGCTACATCCTGCTGCTGCTATGTACTCAGCTTCTGCTGTTGATAGTGCAATTGTTGATTGCCTTTTGCTGGACCAAGAGATCAGATTTTCTCCCAGAAACTGGCAGCTTCCAGAAGTACTTTTACGTTCCACTCTGTCTCCAGCAAAATCAGCATCGCAGTAGCCTACTAAGCTGTAATCACTAGATTTTCTCTTCTCTTTCCAGAATGCACGTGGGATGCATTGGAATCTTTGATGGCTTACATTCAGAGAGGTCAAATTTCTTCAGAAGATCTCTGATGTATTTGCTCTGATGAATGTAAGTTCCCTCTGGAGTTTGATTGATCTGAATTCCTAGAAAGAATTTCAGTTCCCCCATGAGGCTCATCTCAAATTCTGCCTGCATACACTTAGCAAATTTTCTTCCAAGAGAAGGATTAGTAGAACCAAAAATAATATCATCAACATAAATTTGACAGACTAAGATGTCATTCTTAACTGATTTATAGAATAGAGTAGTGTCCACTTTCCCTCTGGTGAATTCATTTTCTAACAGAAAGTTACTTAGCCTTTCATACCAAGCTCTGGGAGCTTGTTTCAGACCATACAGTGACTTCTTTAGTTTGAAAACATGTTCTGGATGTTTTGTATTTTCAAAACCAGGGGGTTGGTGTACATAGACTTCTTCTTCTATATAACCATTTAAGAATGCACTTTTGACATCCATCTGATACAGAGTGATGCCTCTATTAACATCAAATGAAATTAAAAGTCTGATAGATTCTAACCTGGCGACTGGGGCAAAGGTTTCTGTATAGTCTATCCCCTCTTGCTGACTATAACCTTGTGCAACCAGTCGTGCCTTGTTTCTGATGACTTCACCTTGTTCATTTAGCTTGTTTCTGAACACCCATCTTGTTCCAATGACGTTGAATCCTTTTGGTCTGGGAACGAGATCCCATACGTCGTTTCTGGTGAATTGATTCAGCTCTTCTTGCATTGCCAGAATCCAATCATTATCCAGAAGTTCTTCATCAATAGAAGAAGGTTCAATCAGAGACACAAGTCCCATAAGAGTTTCTTCAGAGTTTCTGAAGCTTGCTCTTGTTCTGATTGGATCTTCCTTTCTTCCTAAGATAGTCTCTTCTGGGTGATCCAAGCTGCTTCTGGGTAATCTCTTCTGAGGTTGATCAGCAGCTGTTGTAGGATTGCTAGCAGTGCTCCTTTCAGACGTTGAAGGAATGTCTGTGTTGAGAGCTTCTGATGACTTGTCTTCAGAACCTGTAAATTCAATTTCTATACCTACAAAAACTTCATTCTGCTTTGACTTTTCAGAGTCAAGCTTATCATCAAAACGAACACTGATTGATTCTTCCACAATCTGTGTTTCTGTATTGTATACTTTGTACCCTCTTGAGCGTTCAGAGTATCCTAACATAATACACTTATGTGCTTTAGAGTCAAACTTGTTCAAATAATTCTTTGTATTTAATATAAAGCAAGTACATCCAAATGGATGAAAATATGAAATGTTGGGCTTTCTGTTCTTCCATAATTCATATGGAGTCTTTTCCAGAATAGGTCTTATTGAGATTCTATTCTGAATGTAGCACGCTGTGTTTATTGCTTCTGCCCAGAAGGTCTTAGCAACGTTTGTCTCATTGATCATGGTTCTGGCCATTTCTTGCAATGTTCTGTTCTTTCGTTCTACAACTCCATTTTGTTGGGGAGTTCTAGGACAAGAGAAATCATGCAGAATGCCTTTGTCATTAAAGAATGACTCAAAATCTTTGTTTTCAAATTCTCCACCATGATCACTTCTGACTTTAACGATTCTAAGATCCTTTTCATTTTGAACTTGGTTATAGAAGGTAACAAACACAGAGTGTGACTCGTCCTTGTGTCTTAAGAACTTTACCCATGTCCATCTGCTATAGTCATCTACGATTACTAACCCATACTTCTTACCACTGACTGAAGCAGTTTTAACTGGTCCAAATAAGTCAATGTGCAGAAGTTCTAATGGCTTAGAGGTAGAAACAACATTTTTGGATTTAAAAGAAGGTTTTGCAAATTTGCCTTTCTGACATGCTTCACATAAAGCATCTGAATTAAACTTCAAATTAGGAAGTCCTCTGACCAGATTGAGTTTGTTAATCTGAGATATTCTTCTCATACTAACATGCCCCAATCTTCTGTGCCAGATCCACTGCTCGTTGTTAATAGACATAAGACATTTTACATTCTGACTCTTTAGTTCAGAAAGTTTGATTTTGTAAATGTTGTTTTTCCTCTTACCATTAAACAGGATAGTCCCATCTTTCTGACTAACAGCTTTACATGATTTTTGATTAAAGATTATATCATAACCGTTATCACTTAATTGACTTATGGATAACAGATTATGCATCAATCCATCTACTAGCAGAACATTATTAATAGAGGGAAGATTTCCATTACCTACAGTTCCAGAGCCAATTATCTTTCCCCTCTGATTGCCTCCAAAGCCAACGTGGCCTCCTGGCTTAAGTTCCAGGCTTTGGAACATATGCCTTCTTCCCGTCATGTGTCATGAGCAGCCAGAGTCCAGGTACCATGACTGGTGTTTCTGACTTGCTGCTAAAGATATCTGCAACATGTATTATTTTATCCTTAGGTACCCAGATTTTCTTGGGTCCTGATTTGTTAGTTTTACCAAAACTCTGGTTGAATTTTGGTTTCACAGAGTGCTTACTGCTAGTGTATTTAATATCATGTGTGTGACCATATACAAAATGTGAATTCAGAGGAGTGTGTTTAATGGTTAAGTCCATGAGATTCTTTGGTGTAGGAACCTTACCTTGGTATCCTATTCCTTTCCTGCCGTTTCTGCTAACTCCATAGATCATTGAAGCCATTCTGCTTCTATCTATGCTTTTAGCGAGGAACTTCTGGAAACTGTGATCATACTCCTTGATGATCTCATCAGCGTTGCTGGGAGTTTCAGAAATTGGTTCCTTCTGAGAGTTTTGTAAGGTGTTTTCTAATTTTGAAATCTTATTTCTCAGCTCAGAATTTTCCAGTTTGAGACTCTCAGTCTTATTAGAGTCAGATTCAAGATTCCTTTTCAGGTCTCTGAATTTAGCTCTAATTTGCTGATAACGTTCCAGAATCTCATTAAGGCTTTCAGCAAGTTCAGCCTTTGTAAAATTAACAGCAAAGTTAGGAAATACCTCTTCAGTATCTGATTCTGAGTCTGATTCAGAAGCTTCACTATCTTCTGAGATGTTAGCCATGAGAGCTATGTTTGCCCTCTCATCATCTGATTCTGAGTCAGCTTCAGACGAGTCAGAGTCATCCCATGTAGCCATGAGACTTTTCTTCTTCTCTCTTCCAAACTTCTTTTTGGGCTTTTCCCTCTGAAGCTTTGGGCAGTCACTCTTATAGTGTCCTTGCTCATTGCACTCATAGTAGATGATGTCCTTGGTGTTTGGCTTTTTGCTACTGGAGGAGCCTTCAGATCTTCTGTATCCAGAGGAAGAATCTGTCCTTCTGTATCTGGAAGAAGACTCGTTCTGATCAAATCTTCTGGGATTCCTGAACTTCCTTTGTCTTTGCTTCCACAGTTGATTTACTCTTCTGGAAAGGAGAGAGAGTTCATCTTCTTCTGATGAGGAACCATCAGATGTTTCTTCAACTGCCTGCAAAACTTTAGACTCAAATTTTTTATTAGATTTTAATGCTAAAGGCTTACCTTGCTTCTGAGGCTCGTCAGCTTCTAGCTCTATCTCATGACTTCTGAGGGAGCTGATAAGTTCCTCCAGAGTGATTTTGTTGAGATCTTTAGCTAGCTTCAGAGCTGTAACCATTGGTCTCCACTGCTTGGGTAAACTTCTGATGATTTTCTTGACATGGTCAGCAGTAGAGTATCCTTTGTCCAGAACTTTGAGACCAGCTACCAGAATCTGGAATCTAGAGAACATGGTTTCAATGGATTCAGATTCTTCCATTTTGAACGCCTCATACTTCTGAATGAGCGCCAGAGCTTTTGTTTCTTTGACCTGAACGTTGCCCTCATGCGTCATTCTGAGTGAGTCAAAAATATTCTTTGTTGTGTCTCTGTTGGAGATCTTTTCATACTCAGTATAGGAGATGGCGCTGAGGAGGATGGTTCTGGCCTTGTGGTGATTCTTGAAGTCATGCTTTTGTCTATCAGACATTGTTTTTCTATCAATCTTCTGACCGCTTGCATTCACAGGGTGCGTGTATCCATCTGTCACCATATCCCACAGATCAGCATCATGTGCCAGAAAGAAGCTTTCAATTCTGTCTTTCCAGTAATCAAAGTTTTCTCCATCAAAGACTGGAGGTTTGCCGCTGAATCTGTCTCTGTCCTCATTGTTGTCATTGCTGATGTGAGAATTGTTTCCCGCCATTGTGTTTTTCTGACGCTGGATCTTGTACTGACACGGTTAAGTGTTTTAGCTCAGAACCAGGCGCTCTGATGACAATTGAAGTAGTGAAAAACACAAGAAGGGGGGGTTGAATTGTAAAACTGAAATCTAATGCAATGAACAAGATATTTTTATCCTGGTTCGTTTGATCTCAAACTACTCCAGTCCACCCGTCAAGGTGATTTCGCCTCTCTCCAACGAGGTCTTAATCCACTATATTCAACTGAATATTACAGACTGCTTTAACAACTGCTAAAGCCTTCTTGATCCAAACCACAACCCGGTTTGTCAAGGAAACAATTTCTTACAAAGAAATCAAATCTAAGTGTGTAAATGTTTTCTACAAAAACTGTATCACAACTGTGATGTATACACAAATTAAAGCTTAGAAACTAGATTGCTAAACAATGATAGAATATCAGAATGTGTAGTGTTTAGCAAAACTAAGAGAAAGAAGATTTTGATCAGCTTTTATGCGTGTAGAGATTTGGAGAGCATTAGCCATTTCAATCTTCAAAGTCTTGTTTATATAGCACTGAGATGATGAACGTTGGATGCAATATTCTTGATTCAATGCTATTAACAAACTTTCCTTATCGAGCAGATCTTGTCTGGAATGAGGCCGTTGGTATTAATTTGCTTTCAATGCACAATACCGTTGCTTACTTAATGCAAGTTCTGGCTTGGCTCATTCTGACTCTGCTTAGCTACTGATGAACTGTTGTGTTTCTTTATCAGAGTGTTGAGCGCAGTCTTGTTCATCAGGCTTCAGCATATACGTGAGTTGATCATCTGATTCTGACATTCTGATATGGCAACTTCTGATGCTGGTGTCAAGAACCAAATTCTGATGCTGATTAGATGTGATCTTGCTTATATCAATCAGAGTATCTGCAAGTCAGAACATAATAATTTTAGGCAGCAGATAGTTCATACATGAATCTTATAAATAGTATATCTTTTCACTTTGTTATCATCAAAACTTAAATATAGGGTAGTAGATTCAAACTTTGTTCTAACAGAGGGGAAAGGAAAGGAAATAATTGTCCCATCATAATCGGAAGAAGAAGAGGAAGAAGAAGATTACTCTGAGGAACAGTATCCTCCAGCTGATGACAAGTACAGACATCTCGAAGAACGGTTGAGCGCGATGGAAATCCAAAAGGTGTCAGGCTTGGACTTTGAGGAATTGGGTTTAGTGTCGGGCATTGTGATTCCTCTGAAATTCAAAGTACCTACATTTGCCAAATATGACGGAGTTTCATGCCCTAAAATGCATCTCCGGTCATATGTAAGGAAAATCCAACCCCATACCGCTGATAAAGACTTATGGGTGCACTTCTTCCAAGACAGTCTGTCTGGAACTCAACTTGACTGGTTTTACCAACTAGAAAGAGCCAACGTTCACAATTGGGAAGATCTTGCCGCAGCTTTCTACAAGAAATACCAATACAATGCTGATTTGGCGCCTACCCGTACTCAACTCCAGAGTATGGCCATGGCTTCCAATGAAGGTTTCAAGGACTATGCGCAAAAATGGAGAGATTTGGCTGGAAGAGTTCAACCCCCTCTGTCTGAGAGAGAATTGGTAGACATGTTCTTAGGCACCTTATCTTGTCCCTTCTTCAATCATTTATTCGGAAGTTCATCTGCAGGCTTTACTTAACTAATATTGACCGGAGAGAGGGTAGAAGCCGGCATAAAAAGTGGAAAGATTTAGAAAGATACATCTTCTTCTACAGTTGTATGGAAGCTTTTCATCGAGAAGAAAGATGTAGCTTCTGTATATCCGTAAAGGAACCAAAATAAGGCCGAACGCCGACCAATGGTGGGGGCTGTTATGATTCCTAAGTCTACGTCTGATCAACAAAGAAGTAATCAATCAAGGGTGGAAAGGCCAGTCAGGCAGCTCACCAGAATTAATATGACTCCGTCTCAAGTATTACCGCATCTTCTAAGATCCAATTTGGTGACCTTGAAAGAAGCTCCAAAAAACCCCAATACAACATCCCCTCATTATCATCCCAATGCCCGTTGCGCCTATCACTCTGAAAGTCCTGGTCACGATACTAATAACTGTTGGGCCTTGAAGAACAAAATATAAGACCTCATTGAAGCAAAAGAAATTGAGTTCGATGCGCCCGAAAAGCCAAACGTCATTTCTGCTCCTATGCCCAGACATGGCCACAATACCAATGCCATTGTAGAAGATTTGTTTGTTACCTTAGTTTATGAACTCATGACCCCACTTATGACTAATAAAATAAACTTGTTGAAAGCCGGTGTGTTCCCGGGCTGTAATGAAGTTTGCCATCTCTGCTTATCCTCACCAACTGGCTGTCCTTTGTTGAAGGAAGGCATTCAGTGCCTGATAGATAACAAAGAGATTTTGTTTAAAAAGACTCATGTTCCACCTATTCCTATTGAAGACGTTTCTATCATTATAATTTCCGCCAATTCTTCCAGGGTCTCCACCAAAAGACCCATTAGAATTATATCAGTTCCGAAAGCAACTCCTTTAATAATCACAATGCATGGGCCAGTCCCATATGTGTCAGACAAAACCGTGCCGTGGAATTATGGAGGGGACATATACTACCATGGCATCAAGCAAGAATGGCCGGCCACCGAAGAAGAAGATTCCGACATCAACAATATTACCGAAACTAACAAAATTACCCGAAGCAATAGGATCTTTTCTCCAGAAATTTCTCCCCCAAAAGCAGTTTCTGGACCCGTAATTATCCCTGTGGATGCTACAAAGGTTGCTCCCATACCCATAATCATCTCTGCAAGTTCTCCTATTGATGAAGCCGTTACAACTCCTGATATCATTCCTACCAACACTCCTGCTGCCGAAACTCGAGGAAAAAGTATTTCGGTTGAGCCTGTCCAGACGAAGGCCCAGTCATTGACTATCCCCGAGACTTCCAAGAAAGAAATGGAGGAGATCCTAAAAATTATAAAGAGGAGTGACTACGATGTAGTTGAACAATTGGGGCAAACTCCCTCTAAAATCTCCATGCTGGCATTACTACTATGTTTCGAGGCACATGCAAAGGCCTTGGTGAAGTTCTTAAAAACCGCCCATGTACCTCAAGAGACGTCTGTTGATCAATTCCAAGACTGCGTAGCCAGCTTGACAGCAGATAATGGCCTAGGTTTTTAGGATTCTGATCTAACACCGAAGGGAAGAAAGCATAATGAGGCATTGCATGTCTCAGTGGAATGTAGGGGCACAACCTTGGCTCATGTTTTGGTGGACACTGGCTCATCTTTGAATGTATTACCCAAAAAGGCTCTTGATAGACTTGACTGCGAGGGACTGACATTAAAGCCAAGCAACATAGTAGTAAGGGCATTTTACGGCTCGAAGAGGATGGTGCATGGGGAAGTGGATATCCCCATAAAGGTTGGAACCCAAACTTTCAATTCAACCTTTTATGTAATGGACATCCGCCCTTCATACTCCTTCTTGCTAGGCCGACCATGGATTCACAATACTGGCGCTGTTACCTCTACGTTGCACCAGATGTTGAAGTATTCGGTTCAAGGGAAGATTATCACCGTCCATGGAGAGGAAGAATACATGATCAGCCATCTCAATTCCTTTAGATATGTGGAATTGGATGGCGAATTCATTGAAACTCCATTTCAACACTTTGAAGAGGTCCCCCAAGATGTGGCAGTGACCAAGGTTGTGTCTCAGATTCCCAAGATTACAAGACCTCCACTCCGGATGTCATCTCTGAAGGATGCCAAAGCAGTGGTAGAGGAAGGTGGATGCACTATCTGGGGGCAACTTCCAGATATCCCATATAAGTCTGACAAGTTTGGCCTAGGCTTCACTTCAAGTGCTCAAAAAGCTGTACGTTGTGCTCGTGCTGGAGGACCACCCTTGAAGATCAACAACCGTGAAGTCAACGCGGTAGAAGATGGTGAAGATGGCTGTAACCTGGAGGATTGGATCTTCCCGACTGTCAATGGAGGGCTCAGAAATTAGGAGGCTAGAGACTTTGTCCCAATCACTTTTATCCCACAGTAATTTATCTTTACATTTTATTGGAAATGTAATATTGAAACAATTCGCACTCTTAAAACCTTGTGTCTTACCCGAGGCACAATGGTCCATTTGTAAGGGTTATTATCTCATTTTCATATGACATCAATGAATCATGGATGTTTTCGCATACAAACTTTTGTGCTCATTGTTTTTATTTTACATTTTATTTTCTTTCAAAGATAGCTATACCCTTACACACACTTACACTCACAATGCAAGTATACATCCATTCTAGATCCCATGGGTAACGATACTGCTATGGCCTTTTGTGACTCTGGGAATCTAATCTACCAAGCCGAAGACGAAGGTGAGGAAGATTGTGAAGTACCAGGGGAACTTGCCATACTGCTACAACAAGAAGAGATAACCATTCAGCCTCACGAGGAACCCGTGGATACAATCAACCTAGGTACCGAAGAAGACAAAAAAGAGGTCAGAGTGGGTGCCAATCTGGAACCCAGCGTCAAGGAGCGTCTGATTCAGCTATTACACGATTATGTTGAAGTCTTTGCCTGATCATATGAAGACATGTCGGGAGTTGATGCAGACATTTTGGTACATCATCTGCCTACAAGAGAAGATTGTCCACCAGTAAAGCAAAAGGTTCGCCGAATGAGGCCTGATATGTCAGAAAAGATTAAAGCAGAGGTCATGAAGCAATTCAACGCTAGATTCTTGGTTGTCACCTCTTACCCTCAATGGGTTGCCAATATTGTTCTCGTACCCAAAAAAGACGGCAAAGTGCGAATGTGTATGGACTACAGAGATTTGAATAGGGCAAGCCCTAAGGATGATTTTACACTCCCCCACATTGATATCCTAGTTGACAATACGACACAACATAAAGTGTTTTCCTTCATGGATGGATTCTCAGGTTACAACCAAATCAAAATGGCGCCTGAGGACATGGAGAAAACAACATTTGTCACACAATGGGGCACATTATGCTACAAGGTAATGCCATTCGGACTAAAGAACACTGGGGCAACCTATCGGCGTGCCATGGTAGCTCTATTTCATGACATGATACATCACGAAATAGAAGTCTACGTGGAAGATATGATAGCCAGATCTTAAACAGAGGAAGAGCATCTTGATCACTTACAAAAACTGTTTGAGAGACTGAAGAAGTACAAGCTGAGGTTGAATCCAAACAAATGCACATTTGGGGTATGGTCTGGTAAACTCTTAGGCTTTGTTGTCAACAACAAGGGTATCAAGGTCGATCCTGCCAAAGTTAAAGCAATACAAGAAATTCCTGCTCCTCGTACCAAAAAGGAAGTCAGAGGATTCTTGGGACGTCTGAACTATATTTCCAGATTCATTTCTCACCTGATAGCTACTTGTGAGCCAATCTTCAAACTATTGAAGAAAGATCAACTAGTCAAATGGAGTGATGAATGCCAAATTGCTTTTGGCAAAATCAAAGAATACTTACAAGAGCCTCCTGTATTGATGCAACCAGTCGAGGGAAGACCGTTGATCATGTATCTGACTGTTTTAGAAAACTCAATGGGGTGTGTATTGGGGTAGCATGACGAGTCTGGCTGAAAAGAGCACGTTATTTACTACCTGAGCAAAAAGTTTACCGACTGTGAAACAAGATATTCACTGCTCAAGAAAACTTGTTGCGCTCTGGCATGGGCTGCTCGCCGGCTAAGACAATATATGCTGACTCATACTACCTTGTTGATATCTAAAATGGATCCGATAAAATACATCTTCGAGAAGCCTGCTCTTTCTGGGAGAATAGAGAGATGGCAGATGATCCTAAAAGAGTACGACATACAATATACTAACCAAAAAGCAATAAAGGGCAGTGTATTATCCGATCACCTTGCTCACCAAGCTGTAGAAGACTACCAATCCATGAAATTCGAATTTACGGATGAAGACATCATGACATTAGACAACTGTGAAGAAATCAGGCCATATGACAGACTTGAACAAGGATCCTGATGGACCCTGTTCTTTGACGGAGCCTCCAATGCACTCAGCAATGGTATCGGTGTTGTACTCATATCTCCATAAGGGTGTCATACTCCCTTTACTGACATACTTTGCTTAAATTGTACAAACAACATGGCAGAATACGAAGCGTGCATCTTTGGTCTCAGAGCTGCCATAGACTTGAGGATCAAATCATTGGATGTATTCGGAGATTCAACCTTGGTCATCAGTCAGATCAAAAGGGAATGGGACACCAAACACCCTAACCTTATCCCTTACAAAGAACATGTTTTGACATTACTACCACATTTTGAGAAGATTACCTTCGAGCATTTCCCGCGAGAAGAAAATAAACTAGCGCATGGACTAGCCATAATGTCATCTATGTTTAAACTTAATTGGGATAATGAGGCTCCCTAGATCACCATCGATCGAATGGATGAACCAGCACACTGTCACGAGATTAATACTGAAGAAGTAGTGGACCAGCCTTGGTTTCACGAAGTCAAGAAGTATCTCGAGGCTCAAGAATATCCAGAAGGAGCTTCAATCAATGATAAGAAGTTCTTAAGGAGATTCTCTGCTAAATTCTTCCTTAGTAATGGTATCCTGTACAAACACAATCATGACTCTGTATTGCAGCTAAAAGGATCATGGCTGAATTGCATGAAGGCACCTTTGGCACCCATTCCAGTGGGCATACAATGGCAAAGAAAATCCTACGAGCAGGCTATTACTGGTCGACCATGGAAGCAGATTGCTATCAACACTCTCGAACCTGCCATAAGTGTCAGATTTATGCTGACAAGGTGCATGTACCTCCGATTCCTCTGAATGTCTTGACAGCTCCTTGGCCCTTTGCTATGTGGGGGATTGATATGATTGGGGAAATCAAGCCGACAGCCTCCAATGGACACCGCTTCATCCTAGTGGCCATTGACTATTTTACAAAATGGGTGGAGGAAGCTTCTTTCGCTTCCGTTATCAAGAATGTTGTTGCCCGTTTCATCAGACAAAATCTCATTTGTCGGTACGGTATCCCGGAAAGGATCATCAATGACAATGGTACAAATCTCAACAACACTATGATCACCATATTGTGAGAGCAATTCAAGATTCAGCATCATAATTCTTCTCCCTATCAGCCAAAGATGAATGGTGTTGTAGAAGCTGCAAATAAGAACATTAAAAAGATCATACAGAAAATGATAGTCACATACAAAGACTGGCATGAGATGTTACCATTCGCTCTCCACGTGTATCGTACCACAACTCGCACATCAACTGGGGCAACACCCTGTTCTTTGGTATACGGCATGGAAGTTGTCTTGCCTCTTGAGATTCAGATCCCCTCTCTAAGGATTATAAAGGATACAGGGTTAAACAAAGACGATTAGATCCAGACTCGACTTGATCAACTAAATTTGATTGATGAAAAGAGACTTAATGCTATTTGCCATGGTCAAATGTATCAAAAACGGATGATCAAGTATTTCAACAAGAAAGTAAGGCGCCAAGTGTATCAAGTTGGAGATCTAGTGATCAAACGCATCATCTTGCCACAAGGTGATCCCAGGGGCAAATTGACTCCTACCTATGAAGGACCATTTGTAATCAAAAACATATTCTCCGGTGGGGCAATGATCTTGACCACCATGGATGGCGACGACTTTCCACACCCTGTGAACATGGACATAGTCAAAAGATACTACGCATAAGAGACCCGTTAGGTTGACACACCTAGGCAAAACAAGGGCACCCCGACAAATCAAAAGGTTCGGGCAAAAATTAGGTATAAAACAAAAAATCTGTACACACGGCAAGTTGAAAACCCGAAAGGGCGACTTGGGCAAAAAGGGGTTTCCCGGTGGACTGAAAACCCAAAAGGGCTGTCCAGGCAAAAGTTAGGGAATTAAAGCGTACGACTATGTCCCGTTGGATCACTTTATGGATAAACTTTGGCCTCCACTGACAAAATCAGAGGTTCTGATCAATTCAATCATCTTCGGACGAAGCAACAAATAGACAAGATGCTCAGAGATACGAAGGCTATAGCAGGATAGAAACCCCATGGGATTATTACACATAGCTATCTTTTCTTTGTATCAAATTTTTCTTTTTTACGACAGCATTCTCTTACTAGAATGTTTGTCTCCTTGTACAAAAATACTTATTCAAAGTCAATACAAAATATCCCTTTGAAAGTGAAAAAACTATCTGTATTTTCTTTACGCTTGTGCTTTGTTTACAAAAACGTCCAACGATTCATTGTTGAGCATGTGCATTTGAACATAATTACTGTTTACAAATAAACAAAATGGGAAAGACAATTACTGATAGGTTGAAAGGATAGGGAAATATCTCTAGGCTATTCCATAAGTAATCCCCTGTAGTACGTCGTTTAAATCCCCAACGGAACAAAGTTTCAAATTGTTGATCCCCGGTAGAAGTCGTCAAATTTCTCAGGATTCCCCAATAGGATTTTACAAACAGTACATGTCATTTCCCTTACAACAGAGTTTATTTCTCTCGACAGAAATTAATCAATACTTCGACTTTAAGACGTGAAGACTTACATATCCTCAGCAGCAGCCAGTGATTTATTTTCCCCAATCTAACAGCAGTGTAGCAAATTGGCTCACATACGCATACATCGCATTCATATATCATAAACATTGATAAAACCGAATTCATACAACATAATCCCATTATGCATACATTTCATGTATCATGACTTGGAATTTTAGCTAACATTTTACCCTTTTCAGGATAAGGTTAACAGCTACCATTAACAATGTTCAACTTTCGGATACAGTTCAGATACACTCCAGATACGGATGTCATTCTGATACTCATTCAGATTCAATCTACAGATACAGTTCAGATACGCACCAGACACGGATGCCATTCTGATACTCATTCAGATTCAATCTACAAATACAATTCAGATATGCTCCAAACACGGATGTCATCCTGATACTCATTCATATTCAACTTTTGATACAGTTCAGATACGCTCCAGACACGGATGCCATTATGATGCTCATTCAGATTCAACTTTCAGATACAGTACAGATACACTCCATACACGTACACCATTCTGATATTCATTCGGATACGACTTTCAGATATGATACAGATATGCTCCAGACACGGACGCCATTATGATACTCATTCTTTCAACTTACAAATTACAATTCAATAATCACTTCTGGATGGCATCTTTAATCTCATCTCCCGCATCTTTATATCACCTCTCCAAATGGCATCTTTAAGCCTATTCCCTCAACCTTCACATCATTGAGTGCAAATTTTTGGGCACTCTAGTGTCCAATCATCTTCCACCTTCGAGTCACGAATGGCAAAACTCGCTAATCTAACTCTTCAGGTTTAAGAAGATTGAACAGGGGCAGTTGTTGTACCCCAAAACTTTCCCTCTCAATTATCAAGCATTTTCTCACAAGATCTCTTTGACTCAAGACTGCATTAGGGTTTGACCAACTCAAGACACCTCCTCATGCACTGATGACCAAAATTAGGGTTTGAGTTTGCACAAGGATTTTTGGACCATCAAGGCTTCATATGACTTTCAAGGATCATTATGGACCCCTAAGATTACTCATGTCAAGTTTCAAGCCTTGAATCACACTTTTGATCAGTCAATTGGACAGTTGACCTAAAAATCAACTGTATTGGGGAAAAAGTCAACCATAGCCAATTTACAGTCAAACTTCATAATTTTTTATCCACACCAACATTTTGGACCCATATGTATCATTTGATCAAGTTTGGACCACAGTTCCTCAAGAAATTTGATCAAATCTCCAAAAGGGCAAAATGGTCATGTTGTACCCCAAAATTTGCCCTCCCATTTCTCATTGATTTCTCACCACAAAGCCCTTGAAGATCAAGATCCAATTAGGGTTTCATCTGCTCAAGACTTCTCCTTGCACTGTTGACCCAAATTAGGGTTTGTGTTTGCACAAAGATGTTTTGACCTAAAATGCCTAAGATGACTTTCATGCTTCATATTGGACTCCCAAGTTTATCCACATCAAGTTTCAAGTCTTGATTCCAAATTTTGCCCAGTCAATTGGACAGCTGACCTAGAAATCAGCTGTATTGGGGAAAAAGTCAACTGTGACTAATTGACAGTCAAATCTCATGAAAATTGACCCACATCAACATTATGAACTCATATGAACCAGTTGATCAAGTTTGGATCACAATTCCACAAGAAATCTGATCAGATCACCAAAAGGGCAAAATGGTCATTTTTAGGGTTTTGACTGCACAAAGGCAATTTTTGACTGTTTGACCCAACCAATGGCAAACCAAGCTCACATATGGACTCAAGGACCCCATGGAATTATCTTGACTTGCTCAACAAGTTCAAAAGATCCCAAGTACACAAGATTGACAGTTGAATTTCCCAGTCAATTGATCAATTTTGACTGTATACTGAAAAGTCAAACTTTGACTTTTTGGTCAAAATCAAGAGTCAAGATTCATTTTTCATCAAAACATGCCAAATCATGAAACTTTTTCATCAAGAAATCAAAAATTGCAAATTAGGGTTTGAAATGAGAATTTTTCATAACTTAGAATTTTTCTAAGTTATGAAAAACCCTAATTTTTTCCCAACTTTGCCCCACTTTCTCACCAAGATTCATTTGGATTCAAGCAAAAATCAAAACATGAAAGTTGTAGCTTGTTGCATAATCTACAACTTTGATTCACAAAGTTTTCCCAAATGAGGCTTGTATCTCAAGTTACAATTTTTGGAATAAGGGTACTAAACCATTCTTAACTTAGTGAAATTTCAACCTATTTTGGCAAGGTTTTCTACCTAACTTCAAGACCATTTTCCATACACTTCCACTTGGAATTTCAATTTTCATTTCAAAGATGGATTGTAGTACACATTCCAAGCTTTCTAAAATGTCTAAGAACTCATCAAACAACCTCATAACTTGAGAGAATCGAATTTCACAATATGGCAAAAACTCACTTTTGAATTGGTCATGTACATGTTCATAACTTATGCCATTTCCAAGTCAGCTTAATTTGTGCTACATTAAAGGTCCTTAAACCATCCAACACTCAATAATTTAATGCATGTTCATTGTGCTAAGGCCTTGTTTCATGAGCTTATGCATTACATGTTGAATAAAGCTATTTATGGAAAAAGTAAAATAGCCATTTTTGCAAAAGCAAGCTTTATGTCCAATTGAAAATCCAACAAGTACAGATGAAATCTAATTGGCACAAGATTATGAGCAAAATACTCTGATCAAGACAAGGTTAGCAGCATGTTTAGGGGTCCTCTACTTGCCTAAAACATCAACTTGGCTTTGCTTGCTTAAGTGTGAAGAAAAGTATCATAACATACACCAACTTCCATTCCTGTCAACCAAGCCTTAGAGGAAGTTATCAAGCACATTCAAAACATCAAACACAAGCTAGAACACGAGCCTTTGGCCTCCAATACCTTGACAAACTCAGAATCACTCTAAAACTGCCCAAACAGAGCAACCTCTGCAGATTGAGTTCCAACTCTCAATCCTTTCAAGCATTCTTGCCCAAACCACTTCAGACACCTTCCCTACCATCAATCCAAACTATCCAAAGCATCAGAAGCAACCTGTAACTCCTCTAATCCTTTTGGCCATTTTCACTTTTCTGATTTGCAGGTGAAGTGCTCTAGCACGATTCAAAAGGTCTCAAGACAAAGTAAAGCTTGGAATAGTATCCCTGGACATCAAGGAAGTTATACCAATCATCACCTTGCACTGAAAGCTTCTCCATTGCCAGATAGAACTTCAACTGAACAGGTAAGTTCATGAACCCGTATCTCTCTTATTAGGCATTGTTAGCTTTAAGTTTGTGAAGAGAATATGTCACATTCATAGCCCTGAGCATGTCCATGTAATTAGATTTCATTTATATTGTGTGTGCTGCAAGAATTTTGAGTCTGAACATTGATAAAAAACTAGGTCAGAAATTGGGGAAGAAGAAATTCTCCCTCATCTTAGAGAGTTAAGACAAGTTCTTTATATCCCTAAATTCGTCTCTTGATGCTGAACATTTTTGATGTTGTGAGTTTTCATTAAAAAGTCAGGAATCGGGATGTTTGAATCAGTGAAGAAGGCGCGCGTTTTTTGACATTTTCTGGCCAGAGGTTGAAGAAGGGTTATCTGGGCTGGGCTTGTTTTTGTATTTTCTTTTCACACACTCTTTTCACTTTGACACCCCCTAAGCCCATTTGGTTTATTTCAATGATTTTTTGACTTTTCTTTTTTCATTCTGACTTATTTATTTTTGCTTATAATATAAAAAATATAAAAAATTATTTTTACACCATTTTTCTATTTTAAAGCATTTATTTGCTTAGTTTAGTTATTTGTACATAAATAAATAAATAGATACATTTTTACTTTAAATACTAGAAAAATAGTGCATATATACTTTATTTTTGATTTTTGTTTCATTTTTTCTTTTGAAAATATTTTATACAAAATATACCTTTTTTATAAATGTTAAATATTGTTATTTTTATATATATAATATTTATTTAGTAAATAATAAGGATATTTATATATATTAATATACTTAGGGCAAAAAATACCAAAATACATACATTTTTATTTTTATTAATATTTGATATGGAAAATACCTTTTTTATGAATATACTCCATTTTTATTTTATTTTTGTATATAATTATTAAATATTATATATATTAAATAGTTAATATATTTATTTAATGAAATTAGGGTTTTACCCTTAAAATACAAAAGCTCCAAAAATAATACTTTTTTTATTTTATTTATTTGACATAAATAATACTTTTTTTCATACATATAAAAACTCTTTTTGCATTTTGCATCTTTATTTTATGGTCCATTTAATTTATGCAATCAATTATTTGTAAATATTCCGAAATTGATGTAATAGCTAGGTTTAAATTTCTTGTCTAAACATCCCCCCATTTGAACATTTGTACCCCCCTTCCCATATTGTGTTGTAATAGTGTAGGAATTTTACTTTTCGCACTTTAAACGCTTTCTAAATATACCATGCTAGAATTAGGGTTTGTATGCAAATAAAAAGAACAAAATAGTTTGACCTAATTTCAAGATAAACAAGCATGAAATATGGACAACACATATCACACTTGCACCCCTAGGGTATTCCACTTGTTGCCTTCAAATAATTGGGCCATATTGCATGTTAGGTTTTCTTTGGGTAAAACAAACAATCAATTGATCATAGTCCCTCGATGACGCTTTCGAAAAGTTGCCTAAAATGATCAAGTCCCTTTCAAAGAGAAATTGCCCAAAGATACTTAGCACTATTGCAATTATGGTCTAAACAATGACCCGCGCCCGTCCCTTTCACCTCCTAACACAAGATTGTCCACCAAATGCAATGGTGGAACAAAATTGTTAAAAGGGTTAAAACATAACAAAAATCTTTGAGAACTTTAGGGTAGATAGCTCTTAAGTACTTATCAACTTGCAAAACAAAACACTTGCCTATTTTCAAACCGCACTTCACAAACACTTTCAAAACAAACTTTCAAAAACCTTGAAACATCTTTTCAAAAGACAAAACACCTTTTGTAAAACATTCGAGTAAAGAATTGTTACAAGGGTAGCCTATACAAGGCATCTTTTTCAAAGCATTTTCAAAACCACACACCAAGCACCATTTCAAACAATTGAAAACCAAGGCAAGTTGATCTAAGCAAGTACCTAAGAGCCCATGGATAACCATGGATAGAAAGGGTGCTAATACCTTCCCTTTCTATAATCTACTCCCCGAACCCAAGAAAAATCTCAAAGGTTTTTGCTGTGCTTTTTAAACCTTTCCTTAGGATAAAATAAAAAGTCGGTGGCGACTCTTGCTCAACCGAAACATTTGCGAAAATAAACGCAAAACCATAGTCAGTTCTCCCACCGTATCACAGGTCAAAATTAGGGTTTTGACTGGGAAGGGGAAATCTCTGATTTTTGACCTAGAAAATGATCAATTAGTTTGAAGTATGATTTAAAGAGTTTAATTACATCATTTTAACCTAATAGCATGATTCAAAACATTACAAATCCATTAGATTTATAGATGAATTTTTCAGTCAACTGATCAAAAGTCAATTGTATACTGACAAGTCAAACTTTGACTTTTTGGTCAAGGTCAAGTGCCAAAGATCATAATTCATCAAAACATGTCAAAATGTGAAACTTGTTCATCAAGAAATCAAGGATTTAAGATTGTGTTGAAAAGTTGAAATTTCTTAACTTAGAAATTTTTCTAAGTATAGAAAATTTCTTATTTTTTCTCAACTTTGAGCCAAATTTTCACCATGATGTAAGATGATTCAAAGGAAACTCCCAACATGAAAGTTGTAGATCTCCATGAGACCTACAACTTTTCTTCACACAATTTCTCCTAAAAATTCTTGGATCTCAATATATAGTTTTGTGAATACATGCTCATGAACTAAAAATAACTTAGTGAAATTTTGCCCTGGTTAGGCAAATTTTTGACCTAACTTCATGCCAATTTTTCACATGGTTCCAAAGGGAATTTTCAAAAGCAATTCAAATATGAGTTGTAGATAACATTGCAAGCTTTCCAAAATGTCTAAGAACTCCTTGAGATCATTCTTGAGTATGGATAATCGAAGAGATGAAGTTGGTGATTAATCACTTTGATTTCAAGCCATTTCATGATGAACAAAAATTCAAATCCAAGCCTAGGCTGCATAATCCTTGCTTTGTAGGCCTCAAACTTGTTTCTCACTCCATAATTAAATGTTTACACAGCTTCTAGAGCTTTAATCTAAACATTTGAGCCTTTATCCAAGTTACAATTCCATTTATGACACAAAGTTGCTATTTTCATTTTGATAAAGCATTACTTTTGCAATTGTCAACTTCTTGAGCCTCTCAATTGTTTCCTCTGCATACAAGCAAAGTCAAAACCAAAATCAACATGTCTAAAGCCTCTACCAACTCAGATCATGCTTGTACAACACTTTGAGACTTGTCTTCTCACTTTTCTTCAAAAGCAAGTTATAGAGCCAAAAGGCTATAACTCAGAAACCTTGAGTGAATTTGATCTCTAACCTTTTCCATACATATACACAAGTATATTGCAACATAACACACGAATGCTAAGACTCAAAAACACTCCCAAACACTTTGCAACTCAGAATCTGCCATAGCTTGACAATTTTGAACCTTACATAGCCATCTCCAAATCCACTCGTGCGTATTGAGTTTTAACCACCCAAACACTTAATATACATATTATCTAAGTGATCCAGACCCTTGTTCCCTCACTGTAACTCCTCCATCACCATTCACCATTTTCAAATATCAAGCTTGCAGGTTGACTTGAGTAGAGAGATTCAGGGACTTTCAGGACAAAGTAAGGATTGGAATACATTCAGGGAGGTCCAGATAAGCTAAACAGATCCCCAGGCCTTCTCAAAACTTGCTCAAACTCCATTCACGGTCCCAGCTGCAAGAGGTAAAAACTCAAACTTCTATCTCTTCATACAAGCATCATTTGGTCCTGATTTGTGAAAGAAAAATGTAGATATCCTTGCTCTAAAGCTAACCATGTTCATAGTTTTCATTTATATTAACTGTGTATAGAGAATTTTGGATTTGAAATTTCTACAAAAATTAGGTTTCAAATTAGGGCCAATAAAATTAGATTTCATCTTTGACTTTTAGTTTACATAAATTATATGGTTGAACTCGTGGGAAGAAACACCATAACTTTCATGTTTGAACTTTCCATTTTTATAGAGAAATAAAGAAGATACAGGTGGTCCGACCATGGCTCAAGGTTGAAGATGAAGTTGCCTTCAGGAGGAATTTTCAAATATATATTTATGTTTGTGTTTATGTAAACGGATGTACAGCCACCCCAGTGGTAAGGCAACACGCGTAAATGCTAGAGGTCACGGGTTCGAGCCTCAGCGCACTGCCTTTTGCATTTTCTAACACTTTTTTCATTTTTTTTGTCCCTTTGTAGCCTTGGGCTTATGCTTCATAGGCCTTTGGTTTTTTTGCTAACATCCTGCACCCTGTCTGCTTGTAACACCCCTGACCCATATCATTTTACTTATTTATTTTATTTTCATTTTATTTTCTTAAATATATTTTTCTTAATATTAAAAATCATAAAAATATAAAAAAAAAGATAGATCTATATTTTGGCTTATTTTATTTTATTTTTCTCACATAAAATATTTTTATTTAGTTGTATATTATCTATTTTTACTAAATAAACTTGTAAATTAAATTAGAACTAGGTTAAATATTTATTTTTTCTTCACACCCATTAAATATATTATTTTAAGTATAAAAAAGACCAAAAATATCTCATAATGCCATATATTATTTTCAAGACAAAAAATACAAAAATACTTTTTTCTTAAAAAACTTATTTTCTTTTTAATCAAATAAAATTAGGGTTTTTTTATTCAAAAAAAAAATCTTTTCTTAATCATTTTATTTTCTTAATTGATTTAAGTTAATTTAATTTTGATTTATTTATTCTCTAATTAGGTTTAGGTCAAAACTTTTTTCACATAAAAAAACCAAACAAAATTCTTCTTTGCATTTACATATCTTTGCATATTTAATTCATCTTGTATACTATTTATTCCAATTATTTGTACATATTCAATTTGGTTGTAATAAATTAATTAGGTTTATATTATTGCAATCCCCATTCATAAATTGTATACCCCCTCCCACAAATGTTTGTAATAGCGTAGTAACTTTAAATTTCTCAATTTACCGCTTTTACATAATATGCTAGTAATTAGGGTTTGTATGGGAAGATAAAAATCAATCAAATAGAAAACCCTAATCCAAGACAAAATCAAGCATGAAAATGACACACTTGCACACAAACACCCCTAGGGTTATCCCGCTTGGTTGCCTTATACAAAATGACCATATTACGAATGTAAGGTATCTTAGCAAAAACAAACAAATACAAGATCATAGTCCCTCGATGACGCTATTCAAAGTTGCCTTACAAAATGATCTTAGTCCCTCAAAAAATGCTAAGATACCTTGCAACATTGCTAATTATGACTATACGATGACCCACGCCCGTCCCATTTACATCCAAAGATGGGGTTGCTTACCAAATCAATGGTAAGACAACAATATCAAAGGAAAAGAAAATGAACAAGAAAGACATTTGAGTAGGTATATTGTTTTTAGTTACTTGCTCCATTTCAAAACAAATATCCTTGCTATTTTCAAAACAAAAACCTACACATTTCAAAACATCTTACAAAATTGAAAACATTTTCAAAAAGATCAACATCTTTGTATACATTCTTACGAACAAGAATCATTACAAAGATTGCCTAAACAATGGCCTCTTTTACAAAATACTTCAAAACCACACAAAGCACAATTTCAAACAAAAGCAAGTGACCTAGCAAGTAACTAAGAGCCCATGGAAAACCATGGATGAAAAGGGTGTTAATACCTTCCCTTTTCATAATCTACCCCCCGAACTCAAGAAAAAATCTCAAAGGTCTTTCCTGTGCTTTTTCACCTTTCCTTTTTGGATAAAAGAAAAGTCGGTTGCGACTCTTGCTAACCCCAACATTTGCGATAAAACGCAAAACCCTCAAGTTAGTTCTCCCACCATATCACACTATCCTAATGAAGGCCCTGAGCAATAATCAGAGCATTAAAGCATTCAACAACGCGAAAAAAGAAAGATTAGATTTCCAGAAATTTACCAAATGGTGATGATTGAGGATGGTGGTTCTAGCGTGTGATTGCTTGAATAAAAGGCTAGTGCATGTTCGTGGGAACCTCTCGACGTGAATGGAGGGATTAGGTTGGATTTAAATAAGCTGGAAGTATCTGTTTGAAATTTAACCACTTTGATAAAAAAATTTGAATTTTGTATGGTTCTTTCTAGGAAATCTATTTGTACCTGATGCTTGCAGGGACGTAGTATATATAGAGGAGAATGGAGAGGACAAGATATTATGGCAATAATCATTCTTAATCATGGTTCATGAAAACAAAATCAAACACTTTGAAAGAATGCCATAATTGCATGTTCTTGCCTCTTTTGATCAATGCAATGTATCTAGACATTTGGGATGAAGTTTGCACGAAAAATGGGTCCTTTTAATGGGCCAAGTCAGACCTAAATGTTATGGCCTATATTTTTCTAGTATTTCTTCCATTTTATTTAATTTTAAATCAAATAAAATTAAAATAAAATACAAGGGAAATCAAGCTCATGCAAAAATTAGTTGAGAGGTCCTTAATAAGCTTAGGGAGATATTTGAACCTTAAAAAGTTAAGCCATTGGTTCAAAAGTTCAAATTTGCTCAATGCACCATTCTTGAAATTTCCAAAATTTTCCCAACTTGGGGAAGCCATAACTTGCTAAATTTTCATCTCATGATGATGATCTGGTACTTTTTGGAAATCCCAAGATGTCTACTTCAATCCCTATTTTAATCAATTTTCCATTTGAGGATGTTATCTTGATGTAAAAGGTCTTGGAAAAAAGTGGGTTTTGTTGACTTTTTGAAAATGACCTGTAATGTCTGAGCTTATATCTTTCAAATGGTGAATCTCTTGAACTTATGGGATGAAGAGAAGTTGTTGGGAACGAGATTATATTCAATATGAGATTTGGTGGAAAAATTTCTAATAAATTATGAGAAAGTTATGTCTGGTCAAAGTTTGGTTGACTTTTCCTATAGAAACCCTAATTTAGCAACTTTTGAGTTTTGATGCATTAGGAGCATTCCTTGAGGAATCATGATCAACCCTTGATAAAATGATGGATATCACTTCAAAATGTTGATGTTGACTAAAAATCTTAATGTTTGACTGTATGGGGGGCACAGTTGACTTTTGACCTAATATAGTTGATTTTCAAGCATCTGAGCAGTTGGCTGAGCAAACTTCTTGTGCAAGGCATGAAACTTGACATGGATGGTATTGAGAACATATTAGGAATATGGAGAGAATATTAGGCCTTTTGAGCTTCCCAATCTTGATGAAAATGGAAACCCTGGTTGGAGGTTCATTGCTTTAGGAGAGAGTTTGTCTGGTCAACTCTTGGGCATCCTTGAGCAAGTTGAGTATCTTAATGAACATACGTTGAGTAAAATTGGAGGGAAAATTTTGGGGTACAACACTAAGCATGGTGTGATATTTGGTTATGAGGTTCTCGAAAGAATGACCTATAATTCAAGTTTGACATGCCATCTTCATCTCTTTGAAACTTCTAGCTCAAGTATGATAAATTTGTGTTCTTGGACATTTTGGAAAGCTTGAATCAAGATCTACAACTTTCATGTTGTGAGTTTTTTCTGAACCAATTTGGATCTTAGTGAAAATTGGCCAAGAAGTTGGGATAAAAAAACTAATCAAAACTTGTTGAAATTTTTTTCTAAGTGTTAGATAAAAATATCACAACTTCATGGGCCTATATCTCCTAATTTAAGCACTTTTTGAGGATCATCCCACATTAATAAAGTTGTAGAATTCATTAATCCCTACAACTTTCATGTTGAAAGTTTTCCTTGAATTAACTTTTATCATGAGGAAACTTGCTTGTGAAGTTAGGGTTTTTTAGGTACAAAACCCTTGAATTTTTCTAACTGTTTGAAAATCTTCAATTTTGATTTTTGTTGACTTTATTGATTCTCTTTATTCTTGATGAAAAAATTTGATAGTTTTGAGTGTTTTAATGATTCTTGATTTTTGAATTCCAATATTGCCCAAAAAAAGTCAAAGTTTGACTTTTCTGTGACTGTTGGCTTTTCATCAATTGATTCAATTCTTCAACTATCAGTCACTTGTATCTTTGGAAATTTATTGAGCCATGTAATTAGGTCATGATGTGTTATTTGAGATCTTGAGATCATGCTTTAAGCCATTAGGTCATGCACTAGGCCAACAATCAATGATCAGTCATCTTCAGTCAAAACCCTAATTTTGGCAATTTTTTACCTTTGATGATTTGAGGGCTTTCCTTTAGGAATCATGATCAACCCTTAATCAAATGATTAATATCATATCAAACTATTGATGTTGACAAAAAATCTTGAAGTTTGATTGTGTGTTGACCACTGTTGACTTTTTACTCAACATAGTTGATTTTCAATCATCTGAGTCATTGACTGGGCAAACATGTGATGCAAGACTTGAAATTTGACATAAGCATTATTGAGGACCCATGATGAACCATAAAAGTCATTTGAGAACCTTTAAACTTAATATTCTTTGAAAAACACCAAACCCTAATTAAAGACCTTTGCTTAGGAGGAGGTTTTACCAGTCAACTCTTAAGTGGCTTTGAGTATTTGAGACCTCATGAGAATGTCTTGAAGAAAATAGGAGGAAATTTTTTGGGGTACAACGGCTGCCCCTGTTCAATCTTCTTAAACCTGAAGAGTTGGATTGACATGTCCATCATTCATGACTTGAAGGTAGAAGATGATTGAACACTTAAGTGCCCAGAAATTTGCATTCGCATGTGCACGAAGTAACACTGTTGGTTGATTATACTAGGAATAGGCTTAAAGATACCATTTGGAGAGGTAATGATGAGTCATTGAAGATGGGCTTATAGATGCCATCCAAAGTAATTATTGATAGATATTAGACTAAGTCTACACTCGACTTCAAATGGAAGAAGTATCAGAATAAATCTACGCTTGATTTAATCTGAGCCAGAAGGTATTTGCATCTGTCTTTAACTGGGAGAAGTATCAGAATAAATATATGTTCAATTTAATCTGAGCCAGAAAATGTCTACTGGAAGAAGTATCAGAATAAATCTATGGTTGATTTAATCTAAGCCGAAAAATGTCTACTGGAAGAAGTATCAGAGTAAATATATGCTCGATTTAATCTGAGCCAAAAGATGTCTTTTTGTCTTTAACTGGAAGAAGTATCATAATAAATCTAAGGTTGATTTAATCTGAGCCATAAAATGTATACTAGAATAAGTACCAGAATAAATCTACGCTTGATTTAATCTGAGCCAAAAGATGTCTATGCCTGTCTTTAACTGGAAGAAGTATCAGAGTAAATCTTCACTCAATTTAATCTGAGCCAGAAAAGGTCTTTTTGTCTTTAACTGGAAGAAGTATCAGAATAAATATACGCTTGATTTAATCTGAGCCATAAGATGTTTACGACTGTCTTTAACTAGAAGAAGTATCAGAATAAATCTACACTCGATTTAATCTGAGCTAGAAGAGGTCTTTTTGTCTTTAACTAGAAGAAGTATCAGAATAAATCTATGGTCTATTTAATATGAGCCAGAAAATGTCTAGTGGAAGAAGTATCAGAATAAATCTAAGCTTAATTTAATCTGAGCCAGAAGATGTCTATGTTTGTCTTTAACTGGAAGAAGTATTAGAATAAATCTATGGTTGATTTAATTCGAGCCAGAAAATGTCTACTGGAAGAAGTATCAGAATAAATCTAGGCTTGATTTAATATGAGCCAGAAGATGTCTTTGTCCATCTTTAACTGGGAGAAGTATCAGAATAAATCCATGGTCGATTTAATCTGAGTCAGAAAAATGTCTACTGGAAGAAGTATCAGAATAAATCTATGGTCAATTTAATCTGATCCAGAAGATGTCTTTTTGAGAATGGCCCTTTGAGGAAATTGCTTAAATAGCCATTGTCTGATGTAGCCTTGGAGAAGATTGTTGGGTCATATAAGTAGTTGATGATGTTTGTCTGTTGATTGATCTTTCCTGAAAAGGTAAAGAGTTAGTTGTATGTAATGTCATGATGCATGAAATGCGTTACATAATGATGTTCTCAAAATAAATGAGACTATGCTATATGCGTTTAGTATGCATATTCTATGATATTGGAAGTGTATCAACAGTTTCGTATGACATCTTGTTGCGGAAGATGAATCCCTGACTGGTGCTGAGAATAAAGAACATGTGTAATCTTCAACCTTGTCTAGAATGCTTCCGCTGGGGATTCCTGCTTGCTGTTTGAGGAAATTCTGCTGGGAAGTGTTGACTTCTGTTTAGGGAGAAGAGTTTAGAAACATTAGTCGTTCATCGCTCTACTGGGGAGTTTTAATTCTTATATACCCTGACTAGGGATAAAAGAGATGGATAACCTTTCTGACTCGTCTAGGAGTTTAATTCTTATATACCCTGACTGGGAATAAAAGAGATGGATAACCTTCCAACTCGTATGAGAAGGATAAAGTTGATTGATATTTGGTCCAGTTCCAGGTTCCGTAGCAATTCTTTGGGGATATTGGCGATTTCACTGGGGAGAGGAATTTTTCCAGTGATTCATAGCAATCCGAGGATTAGACTCAAGCTGGGGAGATTGTAATCTATTGGGGAAATAAACCTTGTTGGGGAAATAAAACCTGTTGACGGATAGATACTCTGCTAAAGAAACACCTTTGCTAAGGAAATGAGTTCTGCTGGAGAGAAAAAATCTGCAAGGTTTTTTATAGTTTTGGAGGAATAAACTCAGTTGAGGAAGAGAACTTCCATGAACTGTACTGATTGGAACTCCATAGGTTAGTGATATTTCCAGGAAAAGATCATATTCTTTTATCCGCCAGAGCAACCTTCCGGGGAAGTTGTAGGGAATGTATCTTCATTGAAGATGAATGTGTGGAGATTACTCTGCAGGGATAATCCCATGGAAGTGGCTCTGTGGGGATTTGTGAATGACTTGAATGCCATCCCAACTCCTAGAGTCTTGAGTAAATGCTTATTCTTATTCTTATGCATATATTTGTTAACAGTTAATCGTGTTCACATGCATATGTTCATTCAATTTTAGTCATTGGACGTTTTTGCAAACAAAACAGAAAAATTTAAAAACAAAAACTTTGAATTTTAAGGTGTATTTGTATTGATAGTTTGCCTATAAACATGCGATTTTGTACAAAGAGACATAAATCCTAGTAAGAAGAAATTGTCATGAAATGAAAAGAGTACAAAGTGAAGACAAAACATATAGCTATGTGGAAATGATCTCGTTGGGTTCCAACTCCGCTATTGCGCCTATGTCTTAGAACACCTCATCCCTTGTTGTTGGAAGAACTTGATTGAACTGATCTGTACCATTTGAACTTTTGACTTTGGTAATAAAGCTTGCAGTAAGTGATCCAATGGGACATAATCGTACGCTTTTAATCCCTAACTTTTTCCCGGACCGCCCTTTCGGTTTTTCAATCCACCAGGATACCTTTTCTTGTCCAAGCAACCTTTTTAGGTTTTCGACTTGCTGGGTGTACAATCTTATATATATATATATATATATATATATATATATATATATATATATATATATATATATATATATATATATATATATATATATATATATATATATATATATATATATATATATATATATATATATCCATAATTTTTTCCCGAACCCTTTTAGTTCGTCGGGATGCCCTTATTTTGCCTAGGCCAGTCAACCTAGCGGGTCATTTTTATGTGTAGTATCTTTTGACTATGTCCGCGTTCACAGAGTGCGGGAAATCTTCACCGTCCATGGTGGTTAGTATCATAGCACCGCCCGAAATTATTTTCTTGACAAACAAATAACCTTTCGTAGGCGGGAGTTCATTTTCCTCTGGGATTAACTTGCGGTAAAATGATGCGCTTTATTACCAAGTCACCAGCCTGATATACCTGATGATTGACTTTCTTGTTGAATGCCTTGATCATACATTTCTGATACATCTGACCATGACAGACAGTCGCAAGCCTCTTTTCGTCAATCAAATTCAATTGGTCTAGCCTGGTCTGAATCCAATCGTCTTCGTCTAAGTTTGCATCTTTCATAATCCTCAGAGAAGGAATCTGAACTTCGACAGATATGACAACTTCCATGCCATAGACCAGAGAGAATGGGGTTTCCCTAGTTGAAGTTTGCGCTGAAGTGCGATAGCCATGAAGAGAAAATGGTAACATCTTGTGCCAGTCTTTGTAAGTCAAGACCATCTTCTGTATGATTTTCTTAATATTCTTGTTGGCAGCTTCCACTGTGCCATTC
Source organism: Vicia faba (assembly GCA_948472305.1). NCBI lineage: Eukaryota > Viridiplantae > Streptophyta > Magnoliopsida > Fabales > Fabaceae > Vicia > Vicia faba. Next base: position 746,174,697 of record OX451736.1, on the reverse strand, counting down.
ATCTTTGGTCGATACATAGAAGAGTTTTGGTGCTTGATTTTGAACTGCATACAGAGTCCAGTGATCATAGTGTTGTTGGGGTTGGTACCATTGTTCATGATGATTCTCTCGGGGATGCCATACCGACAGATAAGGTTATGTTTTATGAATCGGGCAACCACATTCTTAGTAACAGAGGCGAACGAGGCTGCTTCAACCCATTTTGTAAAGTAGTCAATGGCGACAAGAATGTAGCGATGTCCGTTAGAAGCAGTATGCTTGATTTCTCCAATCATATCAATGCCCCACATTGTGAATGGCCAAGGAGAAGTCATGACATTCAAAGGTACTTGAGGCACATGAACCTTATCAACATAGATTTGGCACTTACGACAAGTCCTCGAGTGGCGATGACAGTCAGTTTCCATAGTCGACCAATAGTAACCCACTCTCAGAATCTTTTTATCCATAGTATACCCGTTGGAGTGAGTGCCAAAGATGCCTTCGTGCATATCCTCCATAATTTTCTTTGCTTTCTTCTTGTCTACACAGCGAAGCAGAGTTGAATTATGATTACACTTGTACAAAATTCCATTGCTCAAGAAGAACTTGGCCGAGAACCTCCGTAGGAATTTCTTGTCATTGATCGGTGCCCCTTCAGGGTATTCTTGAGATTCAAGGTACCTTTTCACTTCATGAAACCAAGGTTTTTCTTCTATCCCATCAGTATCAATTTCGTAGCAGTGTGCCAGCTCTTCGAATCATTCAATGGTAATTCTGGGAGCCTCATTGTCCCATCTGATCTTGAACATGGATGACATGGTAGCTAATGTATCCACCAACTGATTCTCTTCTCTTGGGATATGCTCAAAAGTAATCTCTTAGAAGTACGGAATCAAGGTTAGCACATGTTCTCGGTAAGGGATAAGATTCATATGCTTCATATCCCATTCTCCATTGACCTGGATGATTACCAAGGCTGAATCCCCATATACGCTAAGGGATTTGATTCTCAGGTCAATAGCAGCTTTAAAACCCATGATGCACGCTTCATATTCAACCATATTATTGGTGCAGTCAAAGCAAAGTCTGGCAGTGAAGGGCGTATGACAACCCTGGGGAGAGATAATTAAGCACCAATCCTGTTGCCAAGTGCGTTTAAGCTCCATCGAAAACCATAGTCCATCAGGATCCTATCTCAGGTCCTTCATACGGTCCAGGCTTTTCACAATCCGTAACTAACATAATGTTCTCATCCGGGAATTCGAAGTTAATAGATTAGTAGTCATCTACAGCTTGATGTGCCAAATGATCTGCCAATACACTTCCTTTGATTGCCTTTTGAGTGGTGTACTGAATATCGTATTCTGTTAAGACCATTTGCCATCGGGCTATTCTTCCGGAGAGAGTCAGCTTCTCGAATATGTATTTGATGGGATCTGTTGTACCCCAAAATTTGCCCTCTCATTTTTCAAGGCCTTTCTCACAAGGATTCTCAAGGTTCAAGCTTGCACGAGCACTTTGGGATTTTCCATACCAAGATTAAAAGTAAACTGTCAAAATGGGAGAAAACAGATAAAAATAATATTTTGACAAAATTTGGAGAAAAACAAGTGTTCTTCGATTCAGCTCCTTCAATTGGCCTTTTGGCCTCTTTCGATGCAAGTTTGGCTTGCATCCTTTGACTGGGCGTGGGCCTCTGGCACGTTGGTTTGGATTCACAAGGGACAAATCCCCCTGTATTCTCCTTCGATTCCAAGGCAAAAGGCTCCCTTTTAGCATCCTTCGGTTTGCACTTTTTGCCCCCTATATGCCTCTTTCGAATCTGGATATTTTGGCCTCATACATCACACCTTTCGTTTGGGCATGCTATTTCCCTTCATGCAGGTTTTGTTCGAACATAGATCTTTTGCATGTTGGCATGAAGTCACAAGGAAAAGAGCCTCATGTAGCCTCCTTCGATTCCAAGGCAAAAAGCCTCCTTTTGGCATCCTTCGATTGCACATTCAAACTTCCTGGATGCATCTTTCGATTGGCTTTGTGGCCTCCTTTGATTGAAAGCTGGGGTTACGTACTTCATTTGGGTAGGAAATATCCTTCGATGCAAGTTTAATCCATAAGATTTGTTTGGGCATTTTGCTCCCTTCGAAGCAGTCTTCTTTAGTACATTGCTAGAACCCTTCAACACAATTGGAAAATAGGATTTTGAAAGAACACTGATCAAACCTTTGAGCCATGCTACATGATCTTACTTTGCAGGCCTTAATGCTTGTATTTCACTCCATAATTAATTGCTACATTTTGGATTAAGCTATTGTCCAGTTGATTAAGCCTTTGTCCAGAAGTTCTTTTTTTGTATGAAAGTGAACTTGCTAGTACAAATCCTGTCCCAAGCCCATGCTTTGCTTAAATCCTGTTTGTACTTCACCATAAGTCAGGGAAGCCAACCCCTTTTAACCAACAACTTCAGTACTTCACCTTGGGATCTTGGAAAATATGAGATAGCTTAATATTCACGTCTCAGACAAGCCACATCTTTGTTCAAACTCCCAAACCTTTTCTCTATAAATAGAGAAACCATTGACAAAGAAAGGGTCCCGATTTTTGCTAAGAGAGAAAAAATCATAAAAATCCTCAAACACTCAAACTCTCCAATATTCTCAAACTCCCCAACATTCTCAAACCTTCAAAACTCTAAGATTTTTTTTCACAAAAAAAAACTTCAATAGTGTACCTTTCGATTCACTGCCCTTAAATTGTAGTGTAATAACCTTCGATTCACTCATCACCATCATATACTCTCTTTCAATTCAGTGACTGCCCAAACCAAGTAGTAACTAAACTAGCTTCAGGAAGATTCCAGCGAAGCTCCCTCCACCACTAAAGAAGTCACTTACAGCTCTTTCGATTAAGTACTTCAAGAGGTAAGTTCTCTCTAAACTTTGAACTCTTTCATTTAAATATCATGTGCACATGCTAATAAAGGAAAATGTAGATATTTCTAGACCATGTTTTAGCTTTCGATTCTAACTGCCCATATGTTGAAAACTCAACCTTTATTAGTTATGATTTGGACTTTGAGACCCATTGGTTTTTGTGCTGACCCCTGGAATGTAGTTATGTTTGGATGTTGCATTTTAAGAACTTAAGACAGGTTTGTTATACCCTTCGATTGGCTAGCTGCACAAGCCTTTTGAATCACAATCTGAGGGCTTAATATGCTTACAAGGAATCAGCAAGGAGCCTGTGGCAAAGCCAAAACCTTGTTATTTCTAGGCCTCAGACGAAAGACAGAACCTTGTTGTTTCCAGGCCTCAGACGAAAGAAAGAACCTTGTTGTTTCCAGGCCTCAGACGAAAGACAGAACCTTGCTGCCTCCAAGCCTCAAACGAAAGAAAGAACTATGCTGACTTCCAGGCCCAGACGAAAGGCGTACCCACACTGATTCCAACCCCCAATCGAAGGAGACAGAAAGACAAATCGAAGGGCATGATTCCACAGACTCCAGACCCCAAATCGAAGGAAGCCAAAAAAATGCAGAATCGAAGGGCGTTTCTGCCTGAATCGAAAGACCCATTTTTCTTGCTTTTATTTTATTTTTGCCTTTATATTTCCATGTTATTCAATATGGTTGTAATAATGTAGGATTTTATCTTTTTTCATTTTATTACTTTTGTATGCTTGCTAGTAAAATAGGGAATGTATGACAAGATAAAATCAACAAGTAGAAAACCCCTAATCAAAGACTAAATGCATGCAAATGAAACACACTATTCACACATGCACCCCTAGGGTAATTCCACTTGTTACCTTATAAAAAATGGTCATGTTATGCATGTGAGACATCTTATCAAAAACAATCAAAATACAAGATCATAGTCCCTCGATGACGCTACGAATGTTGCCTTACAAATGATCTTAGTCCCTTAAGAGAAATGCTAAGATATCTCACAACATTGCAATCATGACTATACGATGACCCACACCCGTCCCGAAACCTTATACCTACATCCAAAGATAAAGCTTCTTATTAATCAATGGTAAGATAGTAACATCTAAGGGAGAAGAAGAAGAACAAAGACTTTTGAGTAGGTAGAAACGTTCTTAGTTGCTTGCTCATTTTCAAAACAAACATCTTTTCCAAAACACACACTAAACACTTTAAAAGCATGAAATATTTTCAAAAGTCCAACACTTTGTATACATTCTTATAAAAACAAGAATCATTACAAAGTTTGCCTAAACGAAGGCGCTTTTCACAAATACTTTCAAAAACCACCACAAAGCACATTTTTAAACAAAAGTAGCGATCTAGCAAGCAACTAAGAGCCCATATATAACTATGGATGAAAAGGGTGCTAACACCTTCCCTTTTCATAATCTACCCCCCGAACTCAAAAAAATAATCTCAAAGGTCTTTCCTGTTCTTTTCAACCTTTCCTTTATGGGATAAAAGAAAAGTTGGTGGCAACTCTTGCTATCCGCAACAATTGAGATCAAACGCAAAATGCACCAAGTCAGTTCTTCCACCATGTTACAGAACTAACAACTCTGTTGGGGACATTTTAAAAGTGGGGTTACCTTAGGGCTAGATCACCTTTACTTGCTTTTCCTTGTTTGAGTTGTTTGCTTTATATTTTGGTTCTTTGTTTGGGCTTGTTTTGATCCTCTACCCTGATCTGGGACACCTTATAGGTAAGTAGCAATAAGTTGTGGAAACTGTCCGGGGTATACCGACATGGTCTAAGCAATAGCTACGTTAGTGTGACACATTTTTTGGTACCGGTAGCCCTTGAGTAGCCAAGGAGAATATGGGGCCCCTGTGTGGTGTCATGAAGCACTAACTGACTTTAGAACCTTTACTTGACCAACTTGGCAATTAGGAAGTAGTGAGGTATCCGGCTTTGGTGCAGTCCGAAGTTGGTTGATACTCGATACTACACTTATTGAGATCAAACTTTCGGGATATTTCGGTCGCCGTTAAAGAGGCTTGCGCTGAAACAATTCCTGATGAAGAAAGATCAGTGATCTTGAGATCCCCTAGAACCCAGTTACTATTTCTAGGACAAGTTTGAGCCAACTAAACTTCAAGAGGGTACTCACATATAAACTCCATGCAAGCCTAAACCTAAGGACTTGCCTGCTTATATGTATATGTTTACTTGTACATAACATCATAACATCATACCATTGCATTTTTTGCACTAAACATTTCAAGGGTTTTTGGGATTTATCTTTATTCTGTTTTGTAGGACATGACTTCCACCCGTAGGAATACTATCCAAGTCAATCTCGTAAGAATTCCTTCTCAACTCAAAGAGTTAGAATCAAGGGTTCCTGAGAATTCTTCATTCACCAAAAGACATGGTCGACTCCTAAACTTGGTTACCTCGAGCACTAATGAAGACATGATGAAAGTGCTTTTCCAGTTCTTCGACCCTTTGCACCATTGCTTCACCTTTCCCAATTAACAGCTTGTACCTACTATGGAATAATTCTCTCAACTCTTGAGGATTCCTATTCTCAATCAACTACCTTTCAACGGTACGGAAAAAGATCTAAGCCCAGAAGAGATTTCCCGAGCACTACACTTGCAACAATCTGACGTCACGACTAATTGGGATATAAGAAGTGGTGTCAAAGGGTTCCTAGCCAAGTTCTTGTCGTAGAAAGCTCAAGATTGTTGGAACACTCTGGATTTACAAGCTTTTGAAGAAATCTTGGCCCTTCTCATCTATGGGATGGTTTTATTTCCAAACCCTGACCAACTTATAGATGTAAATGTTGTCAAAATCTTCATGTCTCGCAATCCGGTTCCTACTTTGTTGGGAAATATCCTACATTTTAAGTGGTTTGTCTTGCATCTTCCCCGACCCATATTGAAGAATGAGCAAGGTTTAAGATGGTCCCATAGGTTGATGTCACTCAGACTTTCGGATATTCACTGGTGTTCTCGATCCTTAGGGAACATTATTATCATCAACTGTTGTGGGGAATTCCATAATGTCCCTTTGTTTGGCATTAGGGGAGGTACCACTTATAACCCTTGTTTAGCTTTGTGAAAGTTTGGGTATGCCCGAAGAGATGGTCATCATGATATGCTCATCCAAGGAGTGGTATTCGGCTACGAGAGCAACGATCAAGGCTACCGTCAGAGGTTTGTGCGAGCTTGGAGGATGGTAAACAAAGTGCATAGTAAGATGCTGGGACGCAAGAATTCTATTCCCCTTGAGCCTTACCTTAGGTGGGTGCGAGCTCATGCTCAGAAGCTGGTAATGACTTATCCATCCATCCTACCTATTATCATGGAGCATGTGGCTGAAGAAGATGTCCCATACACTATCGTCTACCCCAATATGCCTACTTCTCTTGAAGACTTGCAAAAGGGTTAGATTCAGCTAAAAGAAGAATGAGATGCCTTTGAATCTCAGTTCTAAGCGAGTGAGAAAAGGGTTTTGGAGCTTACAAAGCAACTACATGAAGAACAGAGCTTGAACACCTACCTTGCACCAAAGAGGATGTGTTCGACCTTTTTATCTTAGAAATTTACTTTGTAAGCCCAAGAGGCACGTTGTAACCATTTTGAACTAGTTAATGCAATTTGACGTTTGTTCATTCTTTGTCTAAACAAATTTAAATTTCATAAATCCTTGAAATTATTTGCATACACATTTTCCATGCATCATGACATAACAGATTTTCCACGACAGGTTTCCTTATCTTTCTGTTGTTTATTTCAGCAAGATGGATATCGAGAAAACAATGAAACACAAAACTCCCAGTTTCAAGAGACTCTGCTGACCCTGGCCAAGGGACAACAAGAGTTGATGACGTTGCTGGCATCCAAAAAGAAACCAAAAAGGAAACCTGTGAACTCCTGTTCAAAGACAATCTTCCAATCATCAACGATTTGAGGCTTCATGAACACAATACACAAGGATAGGCATGTCACTATCCCAAGCCTTACAACACCTGCTAAAGGTTAATTTGGTGACACTGCGTGACCCTCCGGCCAATCCAGATACCTCCTCACCTAAATACAATCTGAATACCAAGTGTGCATATCACTCGAATAGTCCCGGGCATGAGATCGACCAATGCTGGGCACCGAAGAATAAAATTCAAGACTTAATAGACAACAAGACCATCGAATTTGATCCGCCTCCAATTCCCAATGTGATAACGACACCAATTCCAAACCATGGAAAAGGTGTCAACGCAACCCTTTTTGTTTCCTCCGTCGAAGACTTGACTACTCCGTTAACCATTATCAAAAAGAATTTGCTGAAAGACAGGGTTTTCCCTAGCTGTTTGAAGGACTGTGATTGTTGCGCCACACAAATTAATGGATGCAAATGGCTGAAGGAAGGCGTTTAACGCCTGATGAATAGTCATGAGATCCTATTTAAAAGAACCCCGTCCACCAAAAATCTGACTAATAAGATTGAAGACCTCTCCATCATAACAATTTCAAACAAGCCTCTTAGGATCTCCTCAAAAGGTCCTACCAGGATTTCAAATGAACTGACTATTGCTCCTCTGATAATTACCACCCCTGGGCCAATTCCGTACTCTTCCAACAAAGCAGTGCCATGGAACTATGGTACTGAGGTGTTTTACCATGGAATAAAGCAAGATGCTTGGATTGAAGAAAGCAAAGCTGATGACATTGGTAACATTACTGGCTCTAGTAAGGTGACCAGAACTGGGAGAATCTTTTCACCCAACATCTCACTACCAACTACTACAAAGGCACCTGTCCGCATCACCACTGCTAAGCCTAGTGCTGACATAAGGGGAAAAGAGAAAGTTGTTGAGCCTGTTGAGACAGATACGCCCACAAAAGACATTGTTGTTGAGGAACCTTCCGCTCGAGAAATGGATGATCTCTTGAAAATTATAAAGAGGAGTGATTTCAAGATAGTGGAGCAGCTGGGGAAAACCCCTTCCAAGATTTCCATGTTATCTTTGCTACTTTGTTCTGATGGTCATGCTCGGGCGTTAATCAAATTCCTGAAGAAGGCTCATGCCCCTCATGAGACCACAACTGACCAGTTTGAAAATTGTGTGACAAGCTTGACGACCAACAATGGTTTGGGGTTCTCAGATGCTGATCTGACACCACTTGGAAAGAACCATAACAAAGCTTTGTATGTTTCTGTTGAATGTAAGGGGACTACCCTAGCACGTGTTCTGGTTGACACTGGATCTTCCTTAAACATACTACCCAAGGGCGCTTTGGACCGGTTAGACTGCAAAGGACTGGTGTTGAAGCCGGGTGATATTATTGTGAGGGCTTTCGATGGGTCCAAAAGGACAGTTCATGGAGAGGTGGATCTCTCGATCAAGGTGGGCTCATAGATAACAAGATTAAACAAGGGCGACCTCATAATAATATTTTTGTGAGGTCGCCCTTGTTTGCTCTTGTTTTCTACATCATGGATATCCGTCTTGCTTACTCTTGTTTGCTGGGTCGCCCTTGGATCCACGGAGCAGGGACAATAACGTCAACCCTTCATCAAAATCTCAAGTACCCGGTCAAGGGAAGGATCGTCACAGTTTGTGGTGAGGAGGAGTTCATGGTAAGCCACCTCAATTCTTTCAAATATTTGGAGATGGATGGAGAATTTAAAGAAACCCCGTGTCAGGCTTTTGAAGTTGTTCCGCCTATGATTGCTACTGCCAAAGTCTTCTTCGACCTGCCCAAAGCTGATAGATTGGTGCCAAGGATGGCTTCATTTAAAGATGCTCGTGCCGCAGTCGAAGAAGGAAGCTGTGATACTTAGGGGCAACTCCCCAAAATCCCATTCAAAGCAGACAAATGTGGTTTGGGTTTCACTATAAAGGCTCAAAAAGAAGTGAGGCACGCTCGTGCAGGGAAGCCCCCTCTCCATATTGGAAGTCACGAATTCAACGCTGTGGAGGATTCTGATGATGAATGTGCATTTGAAGAATGGGTATACCCTACTACAACAGAGCTCAACAATTGGCACGCAAAGGACTTCGTTTCCATCTCCTTCGTTGAGGAGTAATTACTTGTTTATTGCTTTCTATTAATTCAAGAACCTTTTGTCTGTAATATTAAACAATGACTTTTAAGCCATATGCCTGGCCCGGGGCACTATGGTCCATTTGTCAAGGGTTTTATTTATGTTAATTTTATCATATGATCATTCAATACAAATTATTGGACTTTTGCATTCAAATCTTTGTGCTCATTGTCTTTCTTTTTCTTCAAATGCGTTTTTCAAAATAGCCATGTATCTTACATACACACACACACACACACATTCTTACAGGTCCTCGTCCACTTCGGATCTCATTGGCAACAACTCTACTATTGCCAACTATGATTTTGAACATCCAATTAACCAAGCCGAAGACGAAGATAAGGAAGATTGTGAGATACCAGGAGAACTAGCCAGACTTCTAATTCAAGAGGAAAAAGCTATTCAGCCGCATGAAGAGTCAGTTGAAGTCATCAACCTAGGTATTGAAACAGACAAGAAATAGGTCAAGATCGACGCTAACCTAGGAAGCAGTGTCAAAAGAAGATTGGTTTAGATGTTGCATGATTATGTGGAAGTGTTTGCTTGGTCGTATGAAGATATGCCAGGATTGGATACCGATATTGTAGTTCATCGTCTGCCAACAAAGGAAGATTGTCCTCCTGTCAAGCAAAAAGTTCGTCGCACGAGGCCTGACATGTCTGAAAAGATAAAAGCTGAAGTGATGAAACAATTTGATGCAAGATTCCTAGCTGTGACGTTTTATCCCCAATGGGTTGCAAATGTGGTGCCAGTACCGAAGAAAGACAAAAAAGTTTGTATGTGTGTAGATTATAGGGATCTGAATAGGGCAAGTCCCAAGGATGACTTCCCTCTACCATATATTGATGTCTTGGTCGATCACACTGCTCAGCATAAATTTTTCTCTTTCATGGATGGTTTCTCTGGCTATAATCAAATTAGGATGGCTCCCAAAGACATGGAGAAGACCACTTTCTTTACACAATGGGGCACCTTTTGTTACAAGGTCATGCCATTCAGATTAAAGAATGCAAGGGCAACATATAAAAGGGCTATGGTAGCGTTGTTTCATGATATGATCCATCATGAAATAGAGGTGTATGTGGACGATATGATTGCAAATTATAGACTGAGGAAGAACATCTCAATCACTTATACAAGCTATTCGAGAGGCTGAAAAAGTACAAGTTGAGGTTGAACCCTAATAAGTGCACATTCGGAGTAAGATCTGGAAAACTTCTAGGTTTTGTTGTCAGTGGTAAAGGCATCAAAGTCGATCCTGCAAAGGTAAAGGCCATCCAAGAAATGCTAGTCCCCAACCCTGAAAAGGAGGTTAGAGGATTCTTGGGTCGTCTTAACTACATCGCTCGCTTCATATCTCACTTAACTGCTACTTGTGAGCCAATCTTAAAACTTTTGAAGAAAGATCAAGTAGTCGAATGGAATGATGAATGCTAGGTTGCCTTCGACAAAATCAAAGAATATATGTAAGAACCTCCTATACTCATGCCTCCAGTTGAAGGAAGACCCTTGATCATGTACTTGACGACGCTAGAGAATTCTATGGGGTGTGTGTTGGGCCAACATGACGAGTCTGGCAGAAAAGAGCATGCAATATACTACCTGAGCAAAAAGTTTACCGACTGTGAAACCAGATATTCACTTATCGAGAAAACTTGTTGCGCTCTGGCATGGGCTTCTCGTCGGCTAAGACAGTCTATGTTGACTCATACCATTCTATTGATTTCCAAGATGGACCCTATCAAGTACATCTTCGAGAAACCCGCTCTTTCCGGATGGATAGCTAGATGGAAAATGATCTTGACTGATTACGATATTCAATACACAATGCAAAAGGCCATCAAAGGAAGTGTATTAGCAGATCATTTGGCCCATCAAGCTGTTGATGATTATCAGTCTATGAACTTTGACTTCCCGGATGAGAATATCATGCTAGTGACCGACCCCGCGAACCCTGGATCGTATGACGGACCTGAACAAGGATCCCAATGGACTATGGTCTTCGATGGGGCTTCCAACGCTTTGGGTAACGGAATCAGTGCTGTGATAATCTCCCCTGAAGGTTGCCACACTCCTTTCACTGTCAGACTATGCTTTGATTGTACGAACAACATGGCTGAGTACGAAGCATGTATTTTGGGTCTGAAGGCTGCCATTGATTTGAGGATCAAGCATTTGAATATGTTCGTGGATTCCGCTCTATTGATTAGCCAAGTAAAAGGAGATTGGGACACTAAGCACCCTAATCTCATTCCTTACAAGGAGCTTGTGCTATATCTGATTCCTTACTTCGAAGAAATCACCTTTGAACACTTCCCTAGGGAAGAAAATCAGTTAGCCGATGCTTTGGCCATAATGTCTTCTATGTTCAAGGTCAAATGGGACAACGAAACTCCTATGATTACAATTGAGAGATTTGACGAACCTGCGCACTGCTATGAGCTCGACACTAATGCCGAGAAGCCATGGTACCACGAGGTGAAGAGATACCTTGAAGCACAAGAGTATCCCGAAGGAGCATCCATCAATGATTAAAAGTTCTTACAAAGATTCTCAGCCAAATTCTTCCTAAGCAATGGAATCCTGTACAAACACAACCATGATTCTACTCTACTCCGATGTGTGGACAAGAAGGAGGCAGGGGAAATTATGGAAGACATGCATGATGGTCTCTTTGGGACTCACTCTAGCGGACATACTATGGCCAAGAAGATCCTGAGAGCTGGTTACTATTGGTCAACGATGGAGGCTGATTTCCATCACCACTCAAGGACTTGCCACAAATGCCAAGTATATGCGGACAAGGTCCATGTGCCTCCTATTCCTCTAAATGACATGACTGCTCTGTGGCCGTTTGCAATGTAGGGGATTAACATGATTGGAGAGATTAAACCTACTGCTTCCAATGGACATCACTTCATTCTTGTCGCTATTGATTATTTCACCAAATGGGTCAAAGCCGCCTCATTTGCCTCAGTCACAAAGAACTTCGTAGCCAGATTCATCAAACATAACTTCATCTGCCGCTATGGTATCCCCGAAAGAATCATCACCGACAATGGGACTAACCTCAATAATGCTATGATTACAGAACTTTTCACTCAGTTCAAAATCAAGCATCACAATTCTTCTCCTTATGGCGTACTTCAGCTAGAACATCAACTGGGGAAACTCCCTTTTCTTTGGTCTATGGCATGGAAGTTGTCTTACCAGTGGAAGTTCAGATCCCCTCACTAAGGATTATGAATGAAGCAGGCTTAGGCGAAGACAAATGGATTCAGACGAGATTGGATCAGTTGAACTTGATCGATGAAAAGCGACTAGCTGCCGTTTGTCATGGTCAGATGTACCAAAAGTGTATGATTAAGTCTTTCAACAAAAAGATCAGGCCTCGAGTATATCAAGCTGGTGACTTGGTAATAAAGTGCATCATTCTTCCATAAGGCGACCCCAGGGGCAAATGGACTCCCACTTACAAAGAGCCATTTATTGTCAAGAAAGTTTTCTCTGGTGGTGCCATGATGCTTGCTATTATGGACGGTGAAGATTTCCCACATCCTGTGAACGCGTACATAGTTAAAAAATATTACGCATAAGAGACCCGCTAGGTTGACACACCTAAGCAAGATAAGGGCATCCCGACAAACCAAAGGTTTAGGCAAAAATTAGGGATATATGTAAAAGATTGTACACCCGACAAGTTGAAAACCCGAAAGGGCGACTTGGGCAAAAATGGGTATCCTGGTGGTCAGAAAACCCGAAAGGGAGGTCCAGGCAAAAATTAAGGATTGAAAGCGTATGACTATGTCTCTGGAATCACCACAGTTGACTTTATTACCAAAGTCCGACTTCAAACGGTCCAAGATCAATCCAATCAACTTATGTCAATGGAAAGGGACGTTTGAAGACATTGGGGAAATAATAGAGTTGGAACGCAATGAGATCACTTCACATGGCTATTATTTTTGTTTTCAAATTTGTTTTCCTTTCGACGATTTCCTCTTACTAGGATCTCCATCTCTTTGTACAAAAATGCCTATTCACGGGAAAAATATCAATACAAATATACTTTGAAGTGCAAACTTTCTGTTTTTTGTTTTGAATGCAAAGATGTCCAATGACTAAAATTGAACGAACATATGCATGTGAACATAATTAAAACTATTTAGCACGTGTGTCCTACCAAGCAGCAACAAGCATCTCTTTATGCATTTGGGATGTCCCTACAGAGTTATTCCATTAACACTATCGCCACAAAGTCCTTTTTATAGGATAGTCCCCAGCCAGAGTCTCAATCTCTTGACAGCCCTCTCCCCAGCTGAGTTGGTCCTAAAAGAAGAAGCCTTGTGGATCTCTTCCTAAAAGAACACACTTTGTCAATAGTTCGTCAAATATTCCTCAACAGGGTTTATTTCCCCAGCTGAGTCTGTCTTCCCCAGATGAGTCTATCCTCTCCAACTTGTGTTTGCCTCTCAGACCATCACAAATCAGAGGACCACAACCTCTTTTCCCCAGTGAAGTCGCCAACAAAGTCATTGATATCTCCGAAAGTTGTTGTGAGGACTGGAGCCTGACCAGATAACAGTCAACTTCATCCTTTCAAACAAGTTACTATGAAGCCTGGACCCAACCAGATAATAGTACAATTTTCAGTTACTATGAAGCCTGGACCCGACCAGATAATAGTACAACTTTCAAATACTATGAAGCCTGGACCCGACCAGATAATAGTACAACTTTCAGTCACTATGAAGCCTGGACCCGACCAGATAATAGTGTAACTTCTCAAAATACTATGAAGCCTGGACTCGAGTAGATAATAGTTTAACTCCGGTAACTATGAAGCCTGGACCCGACCAGATAATAGTTTAACTCCAGTAACTATGAAGCCTGGACCCGACCAGATAATAGTTAACTTCTCAAAATACTATGAAGCCTGGTCCTGACCAGATAATAATGTAACTTTTCAGATACTATGAAGCCTGGATCCGACCAGATAATAGTTTAATTTCTCAAGATACTATGAAGCCTGAAACCGACCAGATAATAGTTTAACTCCAGTAACTATGAAGCCTGAACTCGACCAGATAATAGTGTAACTTCTCAAAATACTATGAAGCCTGGACCCAACCAGATAATAATTTAACTCCAGTAACTATGAAGCCTGGACCCGACCAGATAATAGTTAACTTCTCAAGATACTATGAAGCCTGGACCCGACCAGATAATAATGTAACTTTTCAGATACTATGAAGCATGGATTCGACCAGATAATAGTTTAATTTCTCAAGACACTATGAAGCCTGGACCCGACCAGATAATAGTTTAACTCCAGATACTATGAAGCCTGGACCCGACCAGATAATAGTTAACCCCTCACGATACTATGAAGCTTGGACCCGACCAGATAATATCTTAACTCCTCGAGATATTGAAAAACCTGGACTCAACCAGACAAGGGTTTAACTTCTTTCCCCCAGTAGAGTTTGCCTCTACCCCAACAAGTTACTGTGAAGCTTGGACCCGACCAGATATCAGTTCAAATTTATCTTTTCAAGCGAGTTATTATGAAGCCTGGAATCCGACCAGATAGCAATTAACTTTATTCACTCAGAAATTTGTTGTGAAGCCTGGAATCTGACCAGATAACAACTAATTTCAAGCAAGTTACTGTGAAGCCTGGATCCGACCAGATATCAGTTCAACTTCATTTATTCAAGCAAGTTATTGTAAAGCCTAGAGTACGACCAGATAGCAATTAACTTCATCCACCTTAGAAATATGAAAAACCTAGAATCCATGTTGCTGCGAAGCCTGGAACCCGACCAAATAATAGTTTAACTTCATCTTCCCTAATAAGTCATTGTGAGGCCTGGAACCCGACCAGATAACAGTTCAACTTCAAGCAATTTTCTGCGAAGCCTGGATTCCGACCAGATAGCAGTTAATTTAGATCTTCCCCTGCAAGTCACTGTGAAGCCTGGAATACGACCAAATAACAGTCAACTTCATTATCCCTAACAAATTGCTGCCAAGCCTGGATTTTCAACCAGATAACAACCAACTTTCGATGCTCTCCAGTCAGGAATAATTCCCTAGTAAGAGAATTGAACAATAAAAACTCCTAAACTCTTTTCCCCAAGCAGAGATCAACACTCTCCACAGAGTCTTCTTAGACAAGCCAGTATTCCCCAATGGAGTTTCTCCTCAAACAACAGAACAGGAATTCCCAGCGGAAATGGTCCAAACAAAGTTGAAGATACGCCTACTCTCCAACAACAGTTCAAGTCTCAGCCTCCCAAGGTTCCCCAGCATGTTGTCAAGGATTTATTTTCCTATACAAATACACGCTACAATAAACGCATCACATTCATGAACCATAACGCATACATGAAAAATGCATACAGCATAATCTCATTTATTTTGAGAACATCGTTGCGCCATGCATACATCTACATGCAACAAATCTTTTTCCTTGCAGGAAAATAAATAGGCAAAAGACATCTACCATTTCAGTATAAATCAACCAAAAGATTTATCCTGATACCATCCATCATCCCTCCAAATGGAATCTTTAAGCCCATTCTCTACACAGTCAGCTAACATATCATTGAGTGCAAATTTCTGGGCACTTTAGTGTTCAATCATCTTCCACCTTCAAGTCACGAATGGTAGACTTGCCAATCTAACTCTTCAGGTTTAAGAAGATTGAACAGGGGCAGCTGTTGTACCCCAAAATTTTCCCTCTCATTTTTCAAGGCCTTTCTCACAAGGATTCTCAAGGTTCAAGCTTGCACAAGTACTTTGGGATTTTCCAGTACCAAGATTAAAAGGAAATTGTCAAAAAGGGAGAAAACAGATAAAAATAATATTTTGACAAAATTTGGAGAAAAACAAGTGTTCTTCGATTCAGCTCCTTCGATTGGCCTTTTGGCCTCTTTCGGTGCAAGTTTGGCTTGCATCCTTCGACTGGGCGTGGGCCTCTGGCACGCTAGTTTGGATTCACAAGGCACAAATCCCCCTGTAGTCTCCTTCGATTCCAAGGCAAAAGGCTCCCTTTTAGCATCCTTCGATTTGCACTTTTTGCCCCCTATATGCCTCTTTCGAATCTGTACATTTTGGCTTCCTACATCACACCTTTCGTTTGGGCATGTGGTTCCTTCAGTACAAGCTACTAGTCACACCTTTCGTTTGGGCATGTGGTTCCTTCAGTACAAGCTACTGGTCACACCTTTTGTTTGGGCATGTTGTTTCCCTTCATGCAGGTTTCATTCGAACATAGATCTTTTGCATATTGGAATGAAGTCACAAGGCAAAGAGCCTCCTGTAGCCTCCTTCAATTCCAAGGCAAAAAGCCTCCTTTTGGCATCCTTCGATTGCACATTCAAACTTCCTGCACGCATCTTTCGTTTGGCTTTGTGGCGTCCTTCGATTGAAAGTTGGGGTTACGTACTTCATTTGGGCAGGAAATCTCCTTCGATGCAAGTTTAATCCATAAGCTTCGTTTGGGAATTTTGCTCCCTTCGAAGCAGTCTTCTTTAGTACATTGCTAGAACCCTTCGACATAAGTGGAAAATAGGATTTTGAAAGAACACTGATCAAATCTTTGGGCCATGCTACATGATCTTACTTTGCATGCCTTAATGCTTGTATTTCACTCCATAATTAATTGCTTACATTTTAGATTAAGCTATTGTCCAGGTGATTAAGCCTTTGTCCAGAGTTTTTTTGTATGAAAGTGAACTTGCTAGTACAAATCCTGTCCCAAGCCCATGCTTTGCTTAAATCATGTTTGTACTTCACCATAAGTCAGGGAAGTCAGCCCCTTTTAACCAACAACTTCAGTACTTCACCTTGGGATCTTGGAAAATCGGACATAGCTTAATATTCACGTTTCAGCCAAGCCACATCTTTGTTCAAACTCCCAATCCTTTTCTCTATAAATAGAGAAACCATAAACAAATAAAGGGTCCTGATTTTTGCTAAGAAAGAAAAATCATAAAAATCCTCAAGCACTCAAACTCTCCAATATTCTCAAACTCCCCAACATTCTCAAACCTTCAAAACTCTAAGATTTTTTTCACAAAAAAAACCTCTGTAGTGTACCTTTAAATTCACTTCCCTTAAACTGTAGCTTAATAACCTTCGATTCAATCATCACCATCATATAATCTATTTCGATTCAGTGACTGCCTAAACCAAGCAGTAACTGAACTAGCTTCGGGAAGATTCCAGCGAAGCTCCCTCCACCACCAAAGAAGTCACACACAGCTCTTTCAATTAAGCACTTCAAGAGGTAAGTTCTCTCTAAACTTGGAACTATTTCATTTAAATATCATGTGCACATGCCAATAAAGGAAAATGTAGATATTTCTAGACCATGTTTTAGCTTTCGATTTTGACTGCCCATATGCTGAAAACTCAACCTTAATTAGTTATGCTTTGGACTTTGAGACCCATTGGTTTTTGTGCTGACCCCTGAACTGTAGTTATGTTTGGATGTTGCATTTTAAGAACTTAAGACAGGTTTATTATACCCTTCGATTGGCTAGCTGCACAAGCCTTTTGAATCACAATCTGAGGGCCTAATATGCTTACAAGGAGTCAGCAAGGAGCTTGTGGCAAAGCCAGAACCTTGTTGTTTCCAGGCCTCAGACGAAATACAAAACCTTGCTGTTTCCAGGCCTCAGACAAAAGACAGAACCTTACTGTTTCCATGCCTCAGACAAAAGACATAACCTTGCTGCCTCCAAGCCTCAAACAATAGACAAAACTATGCTGACTTCCAGGCCCATACGAAAGGTGTACCCACACTGATTCCAGCCCCCAGTCGAAGGAGACAGAAAGGCAAATCGAAGGGCATAACTCCACAGACTCCAGACCCCAAATCGAAGGAAGCCAAAAAAACACAGAATCGAAGGGCATTTCTGCCTGAATTGAAAGACCCATTTTTCTTGCTTTTATTTTATTTTTGCCTTTATATTTCCATGCTATTCAATATGGTTTTAATAATGTAGGATTTTATATTTTTTCATTTTATTACTTTTGTATGCTTTCTAGTAAAATAGAGAATGTATGGCAAGATAAAATCAACAAGTAGACAACCCCTAATCAAAGACTAAATGCATGCAAATCAAACACACTATTCACACATGCACCCCTAGGGTAATTCCACTTGTTTCCTTATAAAAAATGGTCATGTTATGCATGTGAGACGTCTTATCAAAAACAATCAAAATACAAGATCATAGTCCCTCGATGACGCTACGAATGTTTCCTTACAAATGATCTTAGTCCCTCAAGAGAAATGCTAAGATATCTCACAACATTGTTATCATGACTATACAATGACCCACACCCGTCCCTTTTATATACAAAGATAAAGCTTCTTATCAATCAATGGTAAAATAGTAACATCTAAGGGAGGAGGAGAAGAACAAAGACTTTTGAGTATGTAGAAACGTTCTTAGTTGCTTGCTCATTGTTAAAACAAACATCTTTTCCAAAACACACACTAAACACTTTCAAAGCATGAAATATTTTCAAAAGTCCAACACTTTGTATACATTCTTATAAAAACAAGAATCATTACAAAGTTTGCCTAAACGAAGGCGCTTTTCACAAATACTTTCAAAAACCACCACAAAGCATATTTTTAAACAAAATTAATGATCTAGCAAGCAACTAAGAGACCATAGATAACTATGGATGAAAATGGTACTAACACCTTCCCTTTTCATAATCTATCCCCCGAACTCAAGAAAATAATCTCAAAGGTCTTTCATGTTCTTTTCACCCTTTCCTTTATGGGATAAAATAAAATTCGGTGGAGACTCTTGCTATCCGCAACAATTGCGATCAAACGTAAAACTCACCAAGTCAGTTCTCTCACCGCGTTACAAGATCCATTTCAGAGATCAATAGAGTAGTATGAGTCAACATATACTGTCTTAGTCGGCGAGCAGCCCGTGCCAAAGTGCAGCAAGTTTTCTCGAGCAGTGAATATCTTGTTTCACAATCGTTAAATTTTTTTGCTAAGGTAGTATATTACATGCTCTTTTCGACCAAACTCGTCATGCTACCCCAGTACATACCCCATGGAGTTCTCTAGCACTGTTAGATACATGATTAGAGGTATTCCTTTAACTGGTGGCATCAAAATCAGAGGTTCTTGTAAGTACTCCTTGATTTTATCAAAGGCTATTTGACAGCCGTCGTTCCATTTTACTACTTGATCTTTCTTCAGCAGCTTAAAGATTGGCTCACAGGTAGCAGTTAAATGAGAAATGAATCAGGCAATGTAGTTTATCCATCCTTAGAAACCCTTGACCTCCTTCTCAGTACAGGGAGCTGGAATTTCTTGAATTTCTTTAACTTTTGCGGGATCAACTTCAATACCTTTACCAGTGACGAGAAACCTAGGAGTTTTCTAGACCTTACCCCAAAGGTGCATTTGTTTGGATTCAACCTCAGCTTGTATTTCTTCAATCTCTCAAATAGTTTATGCAAATGATAAAGATGTTCTTCTTCAACATGTGATTTTTCTATCATATTGTCGGCGTAGACCTCTATCTCGTGATGAATCATGTCATGAAATAAAGCTTCCATGGCATGTTGATAAGTTGCTCTGGCGTTCTTCAATCCAAAAGGCATGAACTTGTAACAGAAAGTGCCCCACTGTGACGAAGGTAGTTTTCTCCATGTCTTCAGGTGCCATCTTGATCTGATTATAACCCGAGAAACCTTCCATAAAGGAGAATATCTTATGCCAAACGGTGTTGTCGACCAAAACATCAATATGTGGCAGCGGGAAATCATCTTTGGGGCTCTCCTGTTCAGATCCCTATAATCTACACACATACGTACCTTGTCGTCTTTCTTTGGTACCGGAAAAACATTAGCGACCCATTGAGGATAGGATGTCACTGCTAAGAAACATGCATTGAATTGCTTCATGACCTCAGCTTTGATCTTCTATGATATTTCAAGACGCATGCGACGAACTTTCTGCATAATCGGAGAACAACCCTTTCTTACCGGCAGACGGTGAACCACAATATCAGTATCGAGCCTTGGCATGTCCTTGTATGACCAAGAAAATATCTCAACATAGTCATGCAACATCTGAATCAATATGTTCTTGACACTGCCCTCTAAGTTGGCGCCTATCTTGACCTCTTTTCTGTCTGCCTCGGTACCCAAATTTACAACTTCGACTAGCTCTTCATGTGGTTAGATAGCCTTTTCTTCTTGTATTAAGAGTCTGGAAAGTTCTCCAGGTATTTCACAATCTTCCTCACCTTCGTCCTCGGCTTGGTAGATCAGATTTTCAAAGTCATAAGTAGCAATAGCAGAATCGTTATCAACGAGATCAAGAGTGGATGGGGATCTAAAATGTAGTGTGTGGGTGGGTGTAAGAACACATAGCTATTTGAAAGTGCAATAAAGTAAAATAAAGACAAAGAACGTAAAATTTGAATGCAAAATGTCTAATGTTTTCATTAAATGAAAATATGACATATGAAATGACAACCCTTAACAAATTGACCATTGTGGCACGGGAAAGACACAAGGTTTAAAGTCATTGTTTTTAAAAGAATTACATAACAAAACTTCTTAAAGCTATAAAACAGAAATAGCTATTACTCCTGATTGAAGGAGATTGAGATAATGTCTCCCGTCTTCCAGTTTCTAAGCCCGTTGCCAATGGTAGGAAAGATCCAGTTGTCGAAGTCACAATCACTGTCAACATCCTCTATAACATTGAATCTATAGTTGCTGATACGGAACAAAGGTCTTCCAGCTCGAGCATAACATACAACCCTTTGACCTTCTTCAATAAATCCCAAGCCAAACTTGTCAGATTTGTAAGGGATATCAGAAAGCTGACCCTAAATAGTACAACCACCTTCTTTTATAGTAGCTTTGGCATCTTTTAAGGAAGCCATCTTATGCAGAACCCTGGTAGTCTTTGGAATGGCAGAAACATCTTTAACAGCAGCAATGGAAATTACTTCCAAAGCTTGTAAGGGAGTCTCGATAAATTCTCCGTCCATCTCCATGTACCAGAATGAATTCAGGTGGCTGACCATGTACTCCTCCTCTTCGCAGACAGTAATAACCTTCCCTTTTACATGATATTTCAATTTCGGGTGCAAGGTGAAGGTGACAACACCTGCCCCATGGATCTAGGGGCGTCCTAGTAGACAAGAATAAACTGGCCGGATGTCCATCACATAGAAAGTGGACTCAAATATTTATGAACACGCTTTGATAGGAAGATCCACTTCTCCATGTACCATTCTTTTGGACCCGTCAAAGGCTAGAACTATAATGTCACTGGGTTTCAGAACAACCCCTTCATAATCCAGTCGGTCAAGAGCGCCTTTTGGAAGAACATTCAGAGAAGAACCAGTATCAACCAATACATGAGCCAACATAGTTCCCCTGCATTTAGTGGAGACATACATGGACCTATTATGATTTCTCCCCTCTGAAGTCAGGTCAGCATCGGAGAAACCTAATCCATTATCAGTTGTTAAACTCGTTACGTAACTTCCGAATTGATCGGTAGAAATATCTTGTGGTACATGAGCAGTCTTCAGGAATTTTACTAAAGCATATGCATGGGCTTCAGAACACATCAGTAAAGATAGCATGGAGATTTTTTATGGGGTCTTCCCCAGCTGTTCAACAATTTTATAATCGCTCTTGCGGATGATTTTCAAAACCTCTCCCAACTCTTGTCCAGAGGTGTCCTTTACTGTAGCTTCTTTTGGCGCCTCTATCTGGGTAGGCTCTATCATTGGTTCTTTAACCCGAGCCTTGGCAATAGTCTTCGTAACTGTGGCTTGAATAGGTGGAGAGATTTTCGGGGAGAAAATCTTTCCACTTCTAGTAATTTTGCTGGTTCCCACAATATTGTCAATGTTGGGATCAACCTCTTCATCATCTTCATCGAACAACTCTTGTTTAATGATGTGGTAACAGACGTCAGACCCATAATTCCATGGAATAGCCTTATCCGATGAATATGGGATAGGCCCGGGTGTTATAATGATTAAAGGAGCAGCTTTCGGATTGGCAGTAATCCTTACAGGACCCTCAGAAGTGATCCTAAAAGGAGTACCAGTTATGACAGACAAATCTTGGCACAAATTCTCAGCATACAGAATTTTCTCAATCAAAATTACATGTTTATCCATCAGGCGCTGAATGTCTTCCTTCAGTAACCCACAGTCATTGGGTTGAACTGCACAATAATAACATTCTTTAACACAACCCGAATGTGATCGGTGGATCTGGAACTGACTGTTTAACGCTGGTTCGCGAAATGTCGCGGAAGCAAGAGTCGCCACCGTCTTTTATTTTCTCCAACATGGACAGGACAAAAGCACAGCAAAATTCCTTATAGAGATTGCTCTCGGTTCGAGAGGTAGGTTATAGAAAGGGAAGGTGTTAGCACCCTTTCTATCCATGGTTATCCATGGGCTCTTAGATACTTGCTCATTTGTGTTTTCAAAAATGGTTTGTTTGCTTTTCAACTGTGGGTTTTAAAAAGTTTCTTTGAAAATTTCAGTTCGACTCTTGTATCAGTCCTCAAGAGTGTTTGAAAAAATGCTTTTGAAAGCTTTTTGAAAATGTGTTGGTGTGAAAAGTATTTTTGAATTTGTTTTGAAATTTAGAGCAAGTATCTACGAGAACCTACCTACCCTAAGGAATTCGTCTGTGTAAATGTCCTTTAAAATAGTGCCATCCCACCATTGAGAGGTAGGTAGCACCACCGTTGGAGGTGTTCGGGTCAATTCGAAGTTCGGGACATGGTGATCACCAGAGCAATGGGAAGACACCTTAGAAGCTACCCTCATGCCAGGTTCCCGGATCATGAGGACTTACTAAGACATCCTCTACTCGACGATCACCTTTCGAGGCAAGGCAACAGTGAGGCGTACCCTAGGGGTGGTGTGTGATTTGTGTGTCATGTTCATTTATTTTTGTCTTGTCATGTTAAAGTGATCTATGCGTTTGTTTTTGTTTTATCATTCATTCTTGCATGCATTTATTAACAGTTAAAAAATTGCGGAAAATGTAAAGTTCTAAACTATTACAAAGGCGCGGGTCCACATCGCCAAATTTAATCCAGGACCCGATTTGACAGAAAGTAAAGAAATAAAGTAAAGTGCGAAAGATCAATATTACACGGCCTCGGGAGAATTACATAAATATTTAAAAAGAAGGAAATAAAATGCGCGAATTGGAATTAAAATTGGAAACAAGGGCGTTGGACCCTTTTTAATGAAATTAAATTATTATTAAGCAAATTAATTAAAATAAAAAAAGAAATTATTTTTGAGTTTTTTTGGTACTTATGATTTTAATGAGAATAATTAAATGAAAGAAAATATTAACCCTAATTCTAGTTGTTTTTTTTAGTTTATTAAGAAAACATGTTAAAATTAAACCTAAGATTAATCTAATTATTTACATGGTAATTTAATTACAAAAATAATATTTAATAATTAATTATTGTGAAAGAAAAGAAAAAAGGATAAAAATACTTAAAAACCCTAATTCTACCAATTTTAGATTTATTAAGAAAAGATATCAAAATTAACCCTAAGTTTAAATCTAATTAATTAGTGAGGTTTATTTACAAAAATATTGGTTAAATAAAATATATTTAATTTTTTTGTCTTTTCTGATTTTTTCTATTGTTTTTATATTTTTATGAAAAAATAAACTAAATTAAAGAAATTAATTAAAAGGAAATAATTGAATCAAATAAAAAGAATGAAAAAAATATAAAAGAAATAGCAAACCTTGGGGGTTCTGTCCCCAATTGGAGGTGTGAATAAGCAATTCAGGCCCAATAGCCTTTGACCTGGTTGACCTTTTCAGGAAGCATGTGGCACGTTTGACTAGAGTCCATGGTATTCTTCAAATTATGGCCCTTTGATTCATCTCAGTAGGCATGTGGATGGCTTGATATTGTGGATGTATGATGGACGCTAGCACTGAAACTGCACATAAGCGTTAATAGAAAAATAATATGGAAAGGGGTGGGGGACCTGGGATTCGAACCCAGGTCCCAGGTATTACCACTACACGCCTGGACCAACTGTACCACACACACACTTTGTTATTTATATAAACAACAATTAATATGAAAGAAAACAAACGTTAGTGGAAACTTTTAGCGCGAAATTAAAATGAACCATTTACGCCTTGCCACCTCATCTTCTTCTTCTTCGTTCGCTTTTTCTCTGAAAATAAAAGAAGGTTAGCGGGGGGTTTAAATCCCCTCAAAATATGCGTTTTCTGATAATAGCGATTAGGCCATATGGCCACATAAATTAGGCGCGAGGAGTGTTTCCAAATCGTCCAAGCAAGCTGATTTCAACCATGGCCCTGAAGTGTCTCAATTTTATAGTATTCAGAAACGCCCAAATTGAAACTTGAAGAACCCTAGATATCTTTAATGGTGAAATCGCGTATAGTACATAAAAACTCAATTAAACTATGTGGTTAGCTTCAGAATCATCCAACTAGTACAAATCCATAAAAAGAATGCAATGAACATGCTTGAATATTAAAACACGATTATGCATAAAATTGAAAACAGTTTGACTGATAACTACCAATTCTTGATGCTTCAGGATATGATATTGATTCAGTCTCCTTCCTTGAAGTCTCAGCAAGCCAATGGAACAATTATTTTGGCCTGAATCGCCCTAGAACCTAGTTTTCAGTTTTGGAAAATTTGTCAAAAAACTCAAACTTGATAATGGATTTCTGGCGCAGCTTTTTTGGTCATTTGCATTAGGTTTTCATTATGTATATATGTGTGAAGGTTTTAGGTCAAAGAAACCAAATCAAAACCTTTGCATTCATGATTTTCAAGATTTGATTCTTAAGGATCTTTTTCAATATTTCTTCATGAAGAATCATGTCAATTTGCTCCAATTCTTTCCTTTTTTGGTATGCACGAAATCCTTAGTGAATCATGAGTGATTGTCTTGCACAAAAAGATTTGAAAACCTAAGTTTAGTGTTTTCCACATATTTAATTTAATTAAATGAATTATTAATAATTAAAAATCCAAATAAATAAATAAAAATGATAAAAAACTTCCCTTTGGGCCAAATGGTCGCGCACATGCCTTGGATGATGAATTGTGGAAGAAAAGGAGGCCCATTAGCATTTTTAGGTCATTTGAAGCAATGTTGACTTTTCAAAGTATCCAAAAATCTCCCAACTTCCACAAGGCATAACTTGCTCAATTTTTAAGCTTTGCTCATGTTCTTGGACATTTTGGAAAGGTATTTGAGTCCTCTAACCAATGTCTTTGGTCCCATGTCATTTTGATTTACCAATCTCAAGTTATGGCCTTTGACTTAAAGTCCCTTTTTGTTGACTTTTGAAAATGACCTATAATGTTGAAATTGATAACTTTTTGTGAGAGCATTTCTTGGACTTGAAGTGTGAAGAGGAGTTGTAGGAAATGTCATTCTCTTCAAAATGAGCTTTGGATGGAATTTTTCTGATAATCCATGTGGAAGTTATGTCCTGGTCAATTTACAGTTGACTTTTTCAACTGTCCAAATATGGAAACCTTTGCATCTTGAGACTTTTTGAGCCAAGCTTTGAGAATCATGATCAAGCATTGATCAAATGATGTTTGTGGCTTCAAAATGAGATGTTGACCAAAAATTTGGACTTTTGACTGTCAAATAACCATTTTGCCCCTACAGTTAACTGTAGTGCAATTAGGGGTTTTGACTGTGCAATTTTGTGTTGTAAGTCTTGAAACTTGGTATGAGGATGCTTGACCATGTTTGTAGGCATGTGGGACTTGATTGGACCCTTGGAAACTTCATTTTCTTTGTCAGAACTAAAACCCTAGTTTTTGACTGTTAGGAGGCCCTTGAACTGTGCAACCCTTGAGGAGATTTTGAAGCTTTGACTTTGGCAAATTTTGGAGAATATGGGAGGGCAAATTTTGGGGTACAACACCGAAAATAAACCGGCTTGTAGCAAATTCTCCTTGATTGTTGAGAGAGGAGTAACCACATCACTTATGGAGGTAACATACAGAATATCTTCAATAGCACTTATGCCTTTGTCATGCTTAGGCATAAGTGCAGTAATCACGTTCAGAGTTTCTGGAGGGTCGAACTCAATTTCCTTGTTATCAACCATGTCTTGAATTTTGTTTTTCAGGGCCCAACAGTTGTTGGTATCGTGCCCAGGACTGTTCGAATGATAGGCACACCTCACATTTGGATTGTACTTTGGAAAGGATGTGTTGGAATTATAGAAACTACAACGGTTTCCTTTATCTTTGGTACAAATAACATTTACGTGATATTCCTCTCTCCTACAAAACTTGATGCACAACTAAGAAGGCATGAAAATATGTTTTCAAGACATGTTTTATTTTCCTTAACCTGAAGTTACAATGACCGATTTAATTTATTTGAAATAACAAATAGATATAATGGTCGTTAACTTCATAAAGAGGTTCACGAAAAAAATTAGGAAAATGTTATGTTTAGTTCCATGATGACTAGTACACCCCATTAATGACCATTAGTTGCATGTATCTTCAACTAAAGGAAAAAATGGTAAGGATAGCCTTAAATGACATGAATTAACTAGCCTCAGGCCCGACCCTGGGGAACGGCAAATCGGGCCACTACACAGAGCCTCCAAAATACAGAGGCCTAAAAAGAATAATTATGTAGCGACTGGTTTTTAAATCAAGAGTCGCCACTATTAGTTTCTATCCTAAGGAAGGGCATCTAATAGGAAACCCTAATTCGCAGACAGAGATTCTAGGTTACAGACTCAATTAGACGAAAGGAAGGTGTTAGGCACATTTCATCCACCTTGTTCTCAAGGATATTAAGCTCTAGGTTTAGGGTAAATAGGGTTTTAAGTTTTAATTAGCAAGACTCGCCATGATTTTAGATCGCATGCCTACATATCCTCTTATGAGGAATCAGAGTTCCAATTCATAGTTCGTATCAATTGGTGTCTTTTAGGGGTTTACGAACATATTTTGAATCACTTCGCACTCGGTCGGGATTAGTGATTGTGTAAATTTTGACTGAGTACGCAGTAAGCCAAAATTAGTTCAAAACCCATTTGCAAAAAGAAACTGTTAATTAGCTTAATTTGTTCGCGAAAATAGTTTGATGTATGTTTGTGTTTTTTACCGTATTAATTGCAAAATGCCTTGGTTAATGCATGATTAAAACTTAATGCAATATCAAAAATATATTCACGAGTCTTAAATAAAACAATTTGTAGGTGATGATAAATAATAATAATAATATAAAATAAAATAAAGTATTAAATAAATGATATAAAAATACTATATCAATAATTATTATAACAATAAATAAATAATATAGAAGAGAATATAAGAAAAAAAATAGAAAAATAGAAAAATAATATGATTTTCTAAAGGGGGGTGCAGTTTTAGTTCAATAGTAAAAGCAGGGGGGTGAAAAGTTAACTGGCTAAGCCCAAAACAAGTCTGGACAGGGGGGTGTATATCGTTTGGTAACTTAGTAAAGTAGGAGAGAGGAGGTGCAGAAATCATTGGTCTTAAGCCCACTACGCGCTTGGGAAGGGTTGGGCTGATTGTGTGCAAGAGAGGTGTATGGCAGTTACGGTGGAGACTTGGCCTATAGTCGTCTGATGGTAATCTGATGGATGAAAATGAAGGTGCATGCTTAACTATTATAGGCGCGTGCGTATGGGATACCAACAGACATACAACCATGTTTTAATTTCTTTCTTTTATTTTTTGTTCTTGTTTCCACAGTCCCGTCTCTCTCTCTTCTTCCCAAACCATTTTATCCTTCTTCTATTATCTCGCCCCCAAACCCTACTCTCTAACCTATCAGCGGCGCATAAAAAATAACTCGTTACCTTCTTCGCGGTGTTCTACAAGCTTTGTCACGGATGTACTCCGGAATCGCAAGCTTACGGTGAGATGGTGATGGCAGTGGACAGTGAAATGGTCAACGGCGGTGAAGCTCGGAGGTGATTAGGGTTTCTGATCTGGAAACTCTAATCCCTTTCTATTCTAGATCTTCAGTGCGAAGGTTTGTACCAATTTTAGTCTCCGTCTCTCAGCTTCTCACTTTGCTTTTTCTCTGTAAAAACCCTTGACCCCTTCTACTGTTCTTCTTCTTATGTACTTATAGGTTCATTTAGATCTAGGGTTTATCATTTTAGTCATTACAGATTGATTAGTATAGAGCTTATTAGATCAATTAGGGATTTTACCAATCAATGTAATTGATTCTCTCTTTCTGAGATTTGATTTGTTATGAACTTAGATTACAACCAGTTTTGTGTTAAGCGATTTTTGCAGTAACATTTGATTTTGTTGTGTGATTACTGTAATTGAAGATTTCCGAATTTGTAAATGATTTGATTGTGTTATTTATTTTTGTAACAGTAAGCTTGTGTTGAAGATTTGGTGAAGATTGAGTCTGTCAATTATCCAGATTTAGCTTGTACGGACATCTTCTGAGTCCTGCTGTGATTTGCTAACTTGCTGGATATCTTCTGAATATTTAAGATTCATATTTGGATTGAGACTATTACCAAATTTGCTTGTATGATCTATTTCCAGATTTGTTATGTAATATATTATGTTTTCAGATTTTGTGAGATTTAATTTGGAATTTTGCTGTAATCTGATTTGTAATGGAGATTTCTGTAATATTGATTCCAGATTTGTATTAATGTTTTGCCATATATTGATTCTTTCATTTGGGAGTTGTAATAAAAAATTTGATTCTGTAATTTCCTAGATTGGCTTTAATTGACATATGCAGATTTGATTCCCTCCAACCTAAATTTCTACAGTACGTGTTTCTAGTATTTGGGCCAACATAAACTAATTGCAGCAAAACTTCTTTTCTCAATTGGGCCTGATTATCTTCAAAAAAAGGTCCAAAAATCATCTTTATTTACAACAAACACTCCCTTTCCTTGGACCGGGCCTAACTGGCTTCTTAAATATTTAGTCCAATTTTTTTTATCACAACTCTATATGCACCATAAAACATTTTATTAAATAATAAATTAATTAATAAAACAGAATCATAATTCCAAAGACAGTAAGGATCAACTATCATTTTATCCACAAATGTCAAACGGGTCGGCTTTAGAAGCCGCTTAATGGGCTTATTACAATAACTAATCAAAGAATCATCACGATTTTAACCTCTTGAACTAAAATGGTAACCAGAACATCAAATAGGTTTAGCTAAACTCAATGGGCCTATACTTTATAACTATACCCCCTCCTTGCTATGTGATTACCCAAAATGGTCCAAACTCTAATGGACTTGAAGTTTTCACCCCCTTCTTTTTATTAACAATAACAACACTTAATGAACCCTTATGTAGAAATTATTAATTAACAATAACTTAAACTTAAGTAGACCTTATAATTTTATTATTTTGAATTGCATGGGCCACATGCCAACATGCGTCGCGAACGGATTTATGAGTCTTTCTGATTTAGAAAAGCCCTTATTAAAATACACCCCCTAATCTTGGGTAAAAATGGGCCATCAGATACTGCTGTACCATCTTTAATTGAATACTTCTTCAATTTTAATCTCGAAAAATAAAATTATCGAGGTAGGACAAATTTGGGGTATAACAGCTGCCCTTATTCAATTACCTTTTAATCGAATAGCGTGAGAAAACTCGAGTCTTGCGCATTTTGATTGAAAGTTTATTGAATACTTGAAATATCCCAAAATTTGTCCGACAAACATAAGGTTACACTGATGTAGTATACCCTTATAAGTCTCAAGGAAGTAGGCAAAGTTGATTATATATCACTTACCCAAGTTTGACAACGAGGTAGATATCATAATTTTGTATGTCTTGGCTTATTCACCCATTTGGAGGGTGAGTATAGCAATGATTGATGATGCATGACTGCTTGAAGATTGAAGCCATGGATTACGTTTGCGAATCGCTGCATGACATCTGAGGCGATGAGTTTGAGCATGAATACATTGCGGCTTAGAGGTAATGTATTTGTGTTTGTGACTATATTGCGGCTTTGAGGCAATGTGTTGAGTTTTGTTTTCTTTTGAGCATCGCAACCTGAAGTCTAAGACGATGATGAGTACTACGGAGTAAAGAGATGTACATTGCTGCATGAAGTCTGAGGCATTGTGTTTGGTTCGCGAATCACTGCGTGAAGTCTGATGCGATATGCTGGATTTTGTGGAATACACTGCTGCATGAAGTTTGGGGCAATGGGTTAGGTTTGCAAATCACGGCGTGAAGTGTGATGTGATAAGCTAAATTGGTTTCGAACATCGCTTCCTGAAGTCCGAGACGATGGTCTGAGTTTAGGTAATGCATCGCAGCTTAGAGGCAATGTGCTGGTTTGGATAATATATTGCGGCTTAGAGGCAATATGTTGATCTGGAGAGGTACATTGCGGCTTAGAGGCAATGTGTTGATTTTTTTGAAAATACATTGCGGCTTAGAGGCAATGTGCTGATCTGGATAATATATTGTGGCTTAGAGGCAATATGTTGATCCGGAAAGATACATTGCGGCATAGAGGCAATGTGCTGGTTGGATAATATATTGCGGCTTAGAAGCAATATACTGAGTTATGACAATGCGTTGCGGCTTAGGGGAAATGCAATGGGTTTTCGAGCATGCGTCGCGGCTTAGAGGTACCGTAATAGATCTTTGAGAATACGCTGCAGCTTAGAGGCAACATAATGGATCTTTGAGAGTATGTTGCAGCTTAGAGGCAACATGCTGAGTTGGAAATTCATTGCGGCTTAGAGACAATGGGTTTGAGTTAGGTGATAGTTTGAGGCTTAGAGGCAATATACCGATCTGGAGAGATACACTGCAACTTAGAGGCAATGTAGTGGGACTTGTAAGGGCCTCACCATTGCGGGAAGACCTAGGTGATAGGCTGAAAGCGTCACGACATGAAGACTGAGGTGACGGGTTGAATCGTAGGGAAAGTATTGCATCGGTCGATCCTTAGATAGTTGCATCGAGGATGAAGTCGTTTGTCCGTTTGCTACGTGATACATGTGTATGCATGCGTATTGAATGTTGTATGTATGTGAAATGTATGGTGTTTTGACATCGATATGGAACCCTGGATGTATGGAAGGATGTTGTATGTATGTTTTAGATATGCAAAACGTACGTGTGAAATGTGTCTAAGATGCGCGTATGCCTCGAAATGTTATGCAGACTATTTCCGGAATTCTCTCCTTTTAACCATTGGTTTAGAGTTACCAATTCCTGGCGTTGTATGTTGTGTCGTCGTAGCATTGTTGAACTTAAATATGGTGGACAGAATTTAGCCAAAGTTGAGCATTGATTTTGTATTGCAGGCGTAGATGTAGGTGATGGCCTATGCGTAACTTTGTATGCAGGCGGCGTAGACATAGACGTGGACGTATGCGGAATTGGCAGGAATACATATGTGCGTTGCCGCGTGCGAATGTCAACCTCGTGTTGCAAGTTATGCATAGGGGATGACATGGTCACAACCGTCGCGTAGGGACGCGTAGATATATGCATAGACTTTGTATTATCGAATGTAATCATAGGCGCAAACATGTGTATGAACGTGGGTGTAGATATGCGTAGATACAGGTGTAGATAGATTTTTGTCTTGCAAGACGTAAGAGTATCTGTGTGTGTGGACGTACACGTGGATCTTCCTTCATTATTTCTCTAACCCAAGTATTTTTGATATTTGTCAGATGCTTTTATTTTGTTAATTCTCCGAAATTATTTCAAGACAATATTCATGAGTAATAATCGTAGTATTCTATAAGCAAGTCTGAGAAAGTAAGAACATGATTTGACAGATATAATGAAAACAAATATTTTATTGATATGTCCCAGAGTGGGTGAGAATACAAGGTGCAATTCCTAGAAAGAGGTAATTACAGAAAGTCTTAAAATAGTAAATGGCAATGAAAATGATAATTGCTACTGTCGTTCCCCCATATTCTTTGATGTTCT
Organism: Vicia faba; assembly: GCA_948472305.1. Taxonomy (NCBI): domain Eukaryota; kingdom Viridiplantae; phylum Streptophyta; class Magnoliopsida; order Fabales; family Fabaceae; genus Vicia; species Vicia faba. The sequence goes on along the minus strand of OX451736.1, from coordinate 746,142,610 downwards.
TATCCCCCTGGCTTCTGAGTTGTATGATTTCAATCTATCCTTCCCTTCGTGGTTTGTAGTCGTAACTCCCAGATCGCAGTCTTTTTGTCCTTTATTTCTTTATATGAAATCCCTAACTTTTTCCTGGATTGCCCTTTCGGGTTTTCAATCCATCGGGATAAAAAAAATTCGTGTGCCCCTAATTTTTGCCTGGATCGCCCTTTAGGTTTTTCGATCCCCCAGGACGCTCCTTTTTTTTCTTAAGTCGTACCTTTTGGAGGTTCGATCTTAGTGAGCTTTTTATACATAGTATTTTTTGACTGCGTCTGCGTTGGTTGGATGCGGTAGTTCTTCTCCATTCATTGTTGTGAGGATGAGACCACCTCCAAAGAATGTTGTTTTGACTACGAATGGACATTCGTAGTTAGGTGTCCATTTACCACGTGAATCGAGGCAGGGTAGTAAAATCTTTTTGAGCACAAGATCCCCTTCTTTGAATATTCGAGGGTGTACCTTCTTGTCGAAGGCCCTCTTCATTCTCCTCTGATGTAATTGACTATGACACAAATTTGTTAATCATTTTTCTTCAATGAGGTTAAGCTGATCGAGTCGAACCTGTACCCATTCTGCCTCTTCCAGTTTTGTTTCCCTCAGAACTCGGAGTGATGGTATCTCAATTTCCACTGGGAGTAATGCCTCCATGTCGTACACAAGTGAGAAAGGAGTTGCGCTTGTTGACGTGCGTACATAAGTGCGATAGCCGTGCAGAGCGAAGGGAAGCATTTTGTGCCAATCTTTATATGTCTTCACCATTTTCTGGATGATTTTCTTAATCTTTTTGTTGGCTGCTTCAACAGCCTCGTTCATCTTCGGCCTGTATGGTGAAGAATTGTGATGCTCGATTTTGAAGTCGTCGCATAATTCCTTCATCATCTTGCTGTTTAAATTAGACCCGTTGTTTGTAATTATCTGGCTTGGGACACCATATCTGCATATGATATTCTGTTTGATAAAGCGTGCAACCACTTGGCTTGTTACGCTGGCGTAGGATGCTGCCTCTACCCACTTGGTAAAGTAGTCGAAGGCTACTAATATAAAGCGGTGTCTGTTTGATGCTTTCGGCTCGATCATACCAATCATATCAATTCCCCACATCGAAAATGGCCAAGGGGGGGTTCATGCCGTTTAGGGGAGTCGGTGGTACATTTATCCTGTCGGCGTAGATCTGACACTTATGGCATGTCTTAGTGTAGTGATAGCAAACAGCTTCCATTGTTAACCAGTAATACCCTGCTCGCAGAATCTTTCTAGCCATGGCGTGCCCGTTTGTATGAGTCCCGAAGGTGCCTTCGTTGATTTCTCTCATGAGTGTATCTGCTTCTTTCTTTTCCACACATCTGAGTAATACCATATCGTAATTTCTTTTGTATACCACTCCATTACTTAGAAAGAATTTGGAAGCTAACCTGCGCAAGGTTCACTTGTCAATGATAGAGGCATTTTCCGGGTATTCCTTCCTTTCTAAGTACTTCTTGATGTCATAAAACCAAGGTTTAGTGTCGGGTCCTTCCTCAATAGCGAGGCAATGTGCATGCTCTTTGAAATGTCTAATTGTAATACGTGGTTCGTGATTCGACCATGTCACTTTGAACATAGCTGATAGGGTTGCCAGGGCGTCTGCCATTTGATTTTCTTCTCGTGGGATATGACTGAAAGTGATTTCTGTAAATTCCTCCGTTAACTTTAAAACATGATCCCGATATGGAATCAGTTTAGGGTGTTTAGTATCCCATTCACCATTAACTTGGTATATGACCAACGCATCCAGGTGATTTATTCTTAAATCGATGGCAGCTTCTAGCCCTAGTATACAGGCTTCGTATTCGGCGATGTTGTTGGTGCAGTCAAAACATAACCTGGCCGTGTAGGGGTGGTGGTGATTCTTGGGAGATGTTAACATTGCCCCTACACCATGACCTAGTGCATTTGAAGCCCCGTCGACTGTGAGTGTCCAACGTGCCCCTTGCTTGGGCCCTTCCCCTGGTCCTGGTATTTCGTAGTCAGCTATAAATATGACATATTCATCGGGAAAGTCGAACTTCATGGGCTGATATTCCGATAGAGGTTGGTGAGCTAGATGATCAGCTAGTACACTACCTTTGATGGCTTTCTATGTGACATATTGGATGTCACATCTGCCATCGTACGATTCTTCCGGTGAGGGCTGGCTTTTCAAACACGTATTTTAGAGGATCCATTCTTGCTATCAACCATGTAGTATGGGTTAACATATATTGCCTCAACCTCTTGGTAGCCCAAGCTAATGCGCAACAAGTCTTCTCCAGGAGTGAGTATTTGGTCTCGCAATCGGTGAATTTCTTACTGAGGTAATAGATTGCATGCTCCTTTCTACCAGTTTCATCCTGTTATCCCAAAACATAACCCATTGACCCTTCGAGCACTGTCAAGTACACGATGAGTGGCCTTCCGGGGACTAGTGGCTCTTGCAGATACTGTTTTATTGCTTCGAAGGCAGTTTGACAATTGTCATTCCATACTACCGGCTGATCTTTCCGCAACAACTTGAATATTGGTTCGCACGTAGCTGTTAGATGTGATATGAACCTTGAGATGTAGTTCAATCGCCCTAAGAAACCACGTACTTCTTTTTCTGTCCTTGGAGCGGGCATTTCTTGTATGGCTTTCACCTTGTCTGGATCCACCTCGATGCCTCGTTGGCTTACGAAAAAACCTAACAATTTACCTGATCTGACGCTGAAGGTGCATTTATTCGGGTTCAAACTTAGTCTGAACTTACATAGCCTCTCAAATAAATTTTGCAGATGTGTGATATGTTCCTCCTCCGTATGGGATTAGGAAATCATATCGTCGACGTATACTTCAACTTCCTTGTGTATCATATCACGGAATAACGTGACCATTGCCCTCTGATAAATTGCCCCTGCTTTCTTGAGACCGAATGGCATTACTTTGTAACAGAAAGTTCCCCAAGGTGTCATGAAGGTAGTCTTTTCCATGTCTTTAGGCGCCATTTTGATTTGGTTATAGCCCGAGAAACCGTCCATAAATGAGAATACCGAGGCTTGAGCTGTATTGTCCACTAAGACATCTATGTGAGGCAACAAGAAATCGTCTTTGGGGCTTGCCTTTATTAGGTCTCGGTAATCTACGCACATGCGTACTTTGCCATCCTTCTTGGGTACTGGTACAATTTTAGCTATCCAAGGTGGATAGTCAACCACTGCTAGGAACCCTGCGTCAAACTTTTGAGAACCTCTTCCCTGATTTTGCTGGACAAATATGGACGGGTTCTTCTGAGCTTTTGCCTGATTGAAGAACAACCTTCCTTGAGAGGTAATCTATGCACCACGATGTCTGTATCCAACCCTGGCATGTCTCTGTAGGACCAAGCGAATATATCCACATACTTGTGAAACAACTTGATAAGCCTATCTTTGACGCTCTGCTCCAACATTACCCCTAGCTTAATTTATTTTAGATCTCCTTCCGTGCCCAGGTTAATGGTCTCAATAGGCTCTTGATACGGTTGTATGCTATTAGCCTTTCGCTCTATTTCCCTCGCCATTTCCTCGGAGAGTTCAAGATCTTCATCATCTTCCTCTTCGGCTTGGTGGATAGGAACATCAAAATCATATCGGGTCGTAGCAGTAGTGTTATCGGTAATTTTGGGCATGGATCTACATATTTATCATGTTTTGGTGCATATTTTAGCGCTTGGAATTTGAAAAACGTGTATGCAAAGAAAGTATTGCCATTTTTATATTTAATAGATAAATGCAAAAGAAAGATAAGGATCTTAACTGAAAACAGAATATAACTTTATTAATTATAAATATTGTCTGAAATAAGAAACAAAGAAAACCCTTACAAGTAACCCCTATGCCTCGGGTTCGACACAGGTTCTTTCAAAACAAGAAAAATTACTTAGAAAAGAAAGATATCTCGGGAATCTCCACAGCAGTCCATCCTTTAAGCTCTTCTCCTGAGGCGCCCTCTCTGATGAAGTCAGTTGCCCTTATAGTATTGGTCTTGCTTGATATCATTGCCACGTGTCCACCATGCTCTGTTCCTTTACTGACGAACGTCTCCTGGATCGGAGGAAAACATGCTTTTCCTCTTGGAGTAGCCTTTGACGATTCGTAACCCAAACCAAAACGATTCTTTTTCTCAGGAATTTCTGGGAGTTTTCCCCAGCGTTTTGAGGTATCACCCCTCATAGTCATTTGCAGATCTCTCCATGATGTCACTTTAGTCTTGTTACACTTCTCAACCGGTAATGTTACCATCGAAGCAATTTCCAAAGCCTGGAATGGGGTAGCTATGCAATCTTCGTCGGTACTGATATATCTGTATGATTCAATATGACTTACAAAAATGTCTTCTTCTCCGTCAATTATGATCAACTTCCCTTCTACTAGGAACTTCAACTTTTGGGGCAGGGTCGAGGTTACTGCCCCTGCCGCATGGATCCAAGGTCTTCCCAGTAAACAAGTGTATGTTGGTTCGATGTCCATGACCTGAAAAGTGATATTGAAGATATGCAGCCCAATCTTGACTAGAAGGTCCACCTCCCCTAGTACCAAGCTTTGAGAACCGTCAAATGCCTTTACTATCGTAGAACTTGGTCTCATTGTCACGTCGTCTATTGTTAACTTCACAAGACTTGACTTTGGCAACACATTACGAACAGAACCAGTGTCAGTGAGAACCCTGTACAGATGGGTAATGCCTATCTACATAGTAATATGGAGTGCCTTGTTATGGGCCCGGCCCTGTGGCGGTAGTTCATTGTTGCTGAAACCCAGGCAGGATCCGGATGTGAGATTGGCCACAACATTATCAAATTGATTTACTGAAATTTCTTTTGCGACACGAGTTGAACTTAACACCTTCATCAAAGAATCCCGGTGTGCTTCAGAATTGATTAGTAACGAGAGTATGGAGATTTTTTCCAGAGTTTGATGGAGCTGGTCCACCACTCTATAGTTACTCTTTTTGATTATTTTTAGAAACTCCTCTGCCTCTTGATCAGTAAAGTCTTTGTTAGGAGATTCTGTTTTCTGATTTGTATCAATCACTGTTTTTCCTTTGTCCTTCGTTGGAACCAAATCTGTCTTTTTTGATGGTTCGGCTCCGTAGATTCGCCCACTTCGTGTCATACCTCCTGTTCCTTCTGTGTTTGAAATTGAAGGTCCTTGACTTGCGGATGACCCGCTCTCCTGTTTCACTCCATTGATGTATACAACTGAGTCATAACTCCAAGGTACTGCTTTATCATTCTCGTAAGGGATAGGTGACAGTCCCTTAATTACCATCATAGCTTTTGGAGTAGTGGGTATTAAGAGGGTCTTCTTAGGTACCCTTCTAGTGACCTCTGCTGATTCTCCCCATGGAATGACTAGAGTCTTCTTGGCAATGCTTGGAGCTTGGCAAGGGATTACCAGTGGCTTTTTTCCTCCGATTGTGGCTACATATTTTTCTTCAGGGTATAGTCCGAATTGGACTATCCCCTGATCCACCAAACTTTCCAAAGTTGTTTCAAAAGCTTTATTATGCTCTAACAGGAACCCACATTCGAACAGATATTCCTTCAACAAATTGATAGGGGTTTTTGCCTTTATGGTTTCCCCAAAGTCGGTGACCACCTCGATTGCATTTATTGTCGGTCCATCATGCGGAGGCATGGGGTTTGACTTGATATTAGGCTTGTCGAAGGTGATGTCTTGAGACTCTAGCAAATCCTGAACCCTATGTTTGAAGGCCCAACATTGGTCTATGGTGTGCCCGGGAGAATTTGCATGATACTCACACCTAGCGTCGGCATTGTATCTTTGCAGGAGTGGCCCGACAGGAGGAGCTAAAGACCTGATTTCCACCAGGGATGCCTTAACCAAGTGTTGTAATAATTGGCTTGGTGGCATGGGCAGTGGATCAAAATTTCTAGGTGGCCTTTTAAACATGTCTTGCCTTTGTCCTTGCGGGATCACCAATGGTTGTGATGCTCTTTATTATGAGGATGCAACATTAACTTCTCCCTCCTTCCTTTTTGGGAATTTTGAAGCCGGTCTCTTTGAATTGTAAGGGGTGCTTGACGACCCCCCTGATATCTTCCCATTCTTCAAACCATTTTCGATTCTTTCGCCAATAGTTACTAAGTCTGAAAATCCTGACGTGACACTTCCCACCATTTTATCATAATAAAGCCCTTGTAGGGTTCCCATGAACATATCTACGAGTTCCTTTTCCAACAGTGGGGGTTGCACACGCGATGCCATTTTCCTCCACCTTTGCGTGTACTCTTTGAAGAAATCTTCCTTCTTTTGGGACAAGTTTTGGAGTTGCAGGCGTGTAGGCGCCATGTCCAAGTTATACTTGTAATGCTTCAAGAAAGCATTAGCGATATCCACCCAAGTTCAGATATATGTTCGTTCTAACTGCATGTACCAGTCCAAAGATGCCCCACTTAGACTGTCTTGGAAACAGTGAATCATTAGTTTCTGATCATGGGCGTGGGCATGCATCTTTCTGCAGTACATATGAAGGTGATTCCTCGGTCAAGTGAGCCCTTTATACTTGCTAAAGTCGGGTACTTTGAATTTTGGTGGTATCACCACATCAGGGACTAAACCCATTTCTAGAGCGTCTACTTCGAAAGCGTCGAAGCCCTCCATAGCCTCCAGTCTTTCTTCCAAGGCTTTATACTGATCCATTACCAGTGGGTTGTCCTCATCTTGAGCACCCGTTGCTTTCAAAGGTGCCTGAGGAGCATCCTCTGGGTCATGATCTCCGTATTGCAAGTCTAGGTAATTATTTGTGTTATTAGTTGGAATATGTAGGGTGTGTGATGCCCCTACTTTTGATGGTGGTGGGATGAATCCTTCAGTATCAACCTCTTGCTGGGCCATGGCGGACTTTTGGGGTCCTTCTTCCGTCTCTTTCCTCAGTTGGTGACCGCTCGATGCACTAACGGTTTGGGCTACCTCTTCAAAGGCTACCTTGGGGATTTGATCCTGCCTGTCGATAATGTTCTTCAAAGCTAGAAGAACCTGGCTCAAATCTCCTTTCATTGAGCTTACGTCACCCTTCACCTGATCAAGATCCTCTTTGAACATAGCTTGAATCTCCTCGATCTGTTCCATTGTTTTCTGTTGATGGGCCCTTGTTTGATATGGGGGCCAAGGAGGTGGAGGTCTTCTTTTACCAATGGCTTAACTGGAGAGATTTTTAAAACAAATGAGTTTTTTTCTTTAAAATGACATGCAAGTGTTTTATAAATGCATGCGTGCAGATGGAGGTGCATGATTATGAAATGATTCCTATTTCAACTGTCTTATTCATCAGGGTATATACTTGTATCCAATTATTATTTTATTCGGTGACCAGCTTAAAAATAGATACACCTTTGAGATAGGAAAACAAAATGCCTTTATTAAGAGTAACATAATCCAGATATTGAAAAATATTGCAAATTGAAATCAAAACTTGTTTGCGTAAACATAATTAAGAAAGAGCTAAATTTCCTAAGTGCGCCTGCGGGTGTGTGCTCTGAAGCCATCAACCATTGCCCGACAGAGCTGTAGAAAGTCTTCGACGTCCTTCGGAAGAGGAACCATCACATTCTCTACATCCTTTAAACTTCTAGGGATGTCCTCGATGAGATTATTGGCTAAGAAGACTAGCTTTTCATGTTTGTCTTTGTAGTGCTTGTATTCCTGGTAAAGATGTGGGATTATTTTGTGGTTATCCCTTCCCGCTTGGGTGATCTTAGTGTACTGCTCCTCCCAATACATCTTTTCACCCCTCATTTTTGTGTAAAGTCTTCGTTGGATGAGAAAATCTTTTTGAAGACCCTGCAGCTCTAAACATACATGTTCATATTCTCGAGTCCTCTAAGTCAAACGTTTCTCTGCTTCTATCCTTTTAAGGCGTGCCTTGACCTCTGATTAGTGGCTGTCTTGGATTTCGGTGGCGAGGTATTTTATTTTCTCCTCCTGATCTAAGGAAACTTGTGCCAGACTTTGAATCTGGGCTCTCAAACTTTCCTCTAGCACCTTTTTGTCATGTGTCGCCTTTTCATACCACCTAGTTAACCTCCCGATTTCAGCAGCGGCTTCTTCTAACCTTTGGTTGTGGGAATCTAGGTTGAACGTTGCACTTAACAGCCCTTCATTTGTACGCTTTTGTTTGAGACTTTCTTTCTCCAGGTCCTTTTGACTTTTATCAATTTGCTCTTCCTTTGACTCAAGTATAAGCTACATCTGTTTCTTTTCTTTGGTCAGATTGAGGAGGTCAACTTCTAGTGCTTCTTTTTCTCTTTGAGCTTGCTTTAAGGCATTTTTCAGATTGTCGACTTCTTCCAAAGATATAGGTGTTATCTCTGGGACCTCTGACTTGTACTCTGGATCTTTCTTGAATGGCAGCTTGATAATTCGTGCCCTATCTTGGACCCATTTGGTGTAGGGTTCTCTTGCTATGGCATTCTTTCTTTCAGCCTTCCTTTTGTTAACCTTATTCCAGGCTCGAATAACCTTTTTGAGTAACCCTTGGTCTTCTATACCCATATTGTGGATGATAAATGTTCGGAGTTGTTCGTCCGAAGGTTTGTCCTCCAAAGGATACCCTAACTGTCCTAGGGCTAGAGTAGGGTTGTAGTTAATATAGCCTCGTGATCCAATCAAAGGGACGTTAGGAAAATCCCCACAGCTAATAGTGATGTCACCAATATCCAACTTTCTTGCATACCATAATATTGAGTTTACTGTGAGAGACCTTAATTTCTGTGGCACCTCACACCTGGTCAGTTCTGGGATCATATAGTCTTCCTTGTAGAGATGAGTCATGAACCAAGTATATAGAAGCGGGATACAACAATTTAGCGTACCTCTTATTTTTTCACACATCATATGCAAACTGTAATAAATGCCGGCAAGCAAGGCGGGAGTAGGATCCGTATTAAAGACTTTCGCTCCCCAAAATACGCTAATGGTTGCGGGGTCAATATAGTCCACAGTCCGAGGAAATAAGATTACACCAAATACCAACAGCCCTAAACAGTCAACACAAGATTCCCACTCCTTATAATTAGCAAACTCTAGTGCCTTAGCTTCCAGGTATATTCTTTTGATTCCTTGTATCTGGCCTTCTTTTTGATAATTCTGCATCAATTCAGGATAGGGGATCCCTAGGCCTTTTGCCAAAGCTTTGACTTCAATAGTTTGTCCAATACCTACATAGGCCTTTTCTTTGGAGAAACTCAGGATTCTGTCAAATTCTTCCAGAGCCGGTGCTAGCTGGAAGTCTTGGAAAGTGAAACATCTCAATTGAGGATCATAAAACTGAATTAGGGCAGAGACTGCATCCATCTGTACTTCTACTTTAGTCAAATCCAGGGTATCCCCATAACGGCGAGTGTACATCTTCAGATCTCTCTCTGATAGTTTACCTTTTATAGTTTTGATTTCAGAATGGTCAGGCTTGCAAGCATTGATGCGGACAAGTTGTTTCCCTTTGGCATCCATTTTTAAGACAGTCACCAGAAATCTTGATTTGTTATCTTTTATCTTGTACCCTGTGAATAAGACAGATAAAAGGAACAAATGATGAACATGAGATATACATGAATGCAATGAATGTATAAGTGTTGGACTGAGTAACGGGATTTTGTAATAAGTACCCTTAGAAGGTAGGTTCCTTAATTTTGACATGTGGTTAGTCTACCCTCCCAGAAGGTGGTTTCCTTAAGGGTATCATGAATAACACCAGAGGGACAAGGCACAAGGGTCTCCCTTAGGTGGAGCCTCTTTACGGACTGAAACTTTCGTCTCAAATTCGCGAAAGGTCTCGTCATGAGATTTTGGGTTAAGGTCGTTACAAAGAGTCATGGGTGACCTTCCAAAGTCCTACTCGTCAAGAGGATATCTCTCGATAAGTATTCCTTTTTCGGAAGTTCACCGACTCTAGGCGAAGTCGTCGCATAAACTCGCATGGATGATATACCCCCTAAGCTAATAGACGAACCTTCTTTTAAGGTTTATTGGAAATATATTTTTTTGAGATGAAAACCCGTCACACAACAAATATATAATAATAAATAACAAAATAGACAAAAAATATAAAATGCAATAAATAAATTAATGCAAATAAATAAATAAAAACCCAAAAGAGACCTAAAACCTAGGGTTTAAGGGGAGTCCCCAGCTGTAGCGACCAGTTTTTAAATCAAGAGTCGCCACTATTAGTTTCTATCCTAAGAAATGGGCATCTAATAGGAAACCCTAATTCGCAGACAGAGATTCTAGGTTACAGACTCAATTAGATGAAAGAAAGGTGTTAGGCACCTTTCATCCACCTTGTTCACAAGGATATTAAGCTCTAGGTTTAGGGTAAATAGGGTTTTAAGTTTTAATTAGCAAGACTCGCCACAATTTTAGATCGCGTGCCTACGTATTCTCTTATGAGGAATCAGAGTCCCAATTCGTAGTTCGTATGGGTTGGTGTATTTTAGGGGTTTACGAACATATTTTGATCACTTCGAACTCGGTCGGGAGTAGTGATTGCGGAAATTTTGACTGAGTACGCAGTAAGCTAAAATTTGTTTGAAACCCATTTGCAAAAAGAAACTGTTAATTAGCTTAATTTGTTTGCGAAAATAGTTTGATGTTTGTTTGTGTTTTTTACCGTATTAATTGCAAAACGCCTTGGTTAATGCATGATTAAAACTTAATGCAATATCAAAAATATATTCATGAGTCTTAAATAAAACAATTTGTAGGTGATGATAAATAATAATAATAATATAAAATAAAATAAAGTATTAAATAAATAATATAAAAATACTATATCAATAATTATTATAACAATAAATAAATAATATAAAAGAGAGTATAAGAAAAACAAAAGAAAAATAGAAAAGTAATATGATTTTCTAAAGGGGGGGTGTAGTTTTAGTTCAATAGTAAAAGCAAATAATATAAAAATACTATATCAATAATTATTATAACAATAAATAAATAATATAAAAGAGAGTATAAGAAAAACAAAAGAAAAATAGAAAAGTAATATTATTTTCTAAAGGGGGGGGTGTAGTTTTAGTTCAATAGTAAAAGCAATGGGGTGTGAAAAGTTGACTGGCTAAGCCCAAAACAAGTCTGGACAGAGGGGTGTATATCGTTTGGCAACTTAGTAAAGTAGGAGAGAGGAGGTGCAGAAATCATTGGGCTTAAGCCCACTATGCGCTTGGGAAGGGTTGGGCTGATTGTGTGCAAGCGAGTGTATGGCAGTTATGGTGGAGACTTGGCCTATGGCCGTCTGATGGTAATCTGATGGATGAAAACAAAGGTGAATGCTTAACTATTATAGGCGCGTGCATATGGGATACCAACAGACATACAACCCTATTTTAATTTCTTTCTTTTAATTTTTGTTCTTGTTTCCACAGTTCCATCTCTCTCTCTCTTCTTCCCAAACCTTTTTCTCCTTTTTGTATTATCTCGCCACCAAACCCTACTCTCTAACCTATCGGCGGCGCAGAAAAACACCCTCACCACCCTTTTACAAACCCCTCAAGCCAAATGAACAGAAATGATCCAAAAAGGAAAAATAACTCGATACCTTCTTCGCGGCGTTCTATAAGCTTTGTCACGGATGTACTCCAGAATTGCAAGCTTACGGTGAGATGGTGATGGCAGTGGACAGTGAAAGGGTCAGCGGCGGTGGCGCTCGGAGGTGATTAGGGTTTCCAATATGGAAACTCTAATCCCTTTCTCTTCTAGATCTTTAGTACGAAGGTTTGTACCAATTTTAGTCTCCGTCTCTCAGCTTCTCACTTTGCTTTTTCTCTGTAAAAACCCTCGACCCCTTCTACTGTTCTTCTTCTTCTGTACTTATAGGTTCATTTAGATCTAGGGTTTAGCATTTTAGTCGTTACAGATTGATTAGTATAGAGCTTATTAGATCAATTAGGGATTTTACCTATCAATGTAATTGATTCCCTCTTTCTGAGATTTGATTTGTTATGAACTTAGATTACAACCAGTTTTCTGTGTTAAGCAATTTTGCAGTAACATTTGATTTTGTTGTGTGATTATTGTAATTGAAGATTTCCGAATTTGTAAATGATTTGATTCTGTTATTTATTTTTGTAACAGCAAGCTTGTATTGAAGATTTGGTGAAGATTGAGGTCTGTCAATTATCCAGATTTAGCTTGTACGGACATCTTCTGAGTCCTGCTGTGATTTGCTAACTTGCTGGATATCTTCTGAATATTTGAGATTCTGATTTGGCTTGAGACTGTTTCCAAATTTGCTTGTATGATCTATTTCCAGATTTGTTATGTAATATATTATGTTTTCAGATTTTGTGAGATTTAATTTGGAATTTTGCTGTAATCTGATTTGTAATGGAGATTTCTGTAATATTGATTCCAGATTTGTATTAATGTTTTGCCATATATTGATTCTGTCATTTGGGATTTGTAATAAATAATTTGATTACGTAATTTCCTGGATTGGCTTTAATTGACATATGCAGATTTGATTCCCTCCAACCTAAATTTCTACAGTACGCGTTTCTAGTATTTGGGCCAGCATAAATTAATTGCAGCAAAACTTCTTTCCTCAATTGGGCCTGATTATCTTCAAAAAAAGGTCCAAAAATTATCTTTGTTTACAACAAACACTCCCTTTCCTTGGATCGGGCCTAACTGGCTTCTTAAATATTTAGTCCAATTTTTTTTATCACAACTCTATATGCACCATAAAACATTTTATTAAATAATAAATTAATTAATAAAACAGAATCATAATGCCAAAGACAGTAAGGATCAGCTATCATTTTATCCACAAATGTCAAACGAGTCGGCTTTAGAAGCCGCTTAATGGGCTTATTACAATAACTAATCAAATAATCATTACGGTTTTAACCTCTTGAACTAAAACAGTAACCAGAACATCAAGTAGGTTTAGCTAAACTCAATGGGCCTAGACTTTATAACTATAACCCCTCCTTGCTATGTGATTACCCAAAATGGTCCAAACTCTAATGGACTTGAAGTTTTCACCCCCTTCTTTTTATTAACAATAACAACACTTAATGAACCCTTATGTAGCAATTATTAATTAACAGTAACTTAAACTTAAGTAGACCTTATAATTTTATTATTTTGAATTGCATGGGCCATAGGACAACATGCGTCGCGAATGGATTTATGATTTTTTTCTGATTTAGAAAGCCCTTATTAAAATACACCCCCTAATCTTGGGTAAAATTGAGCCATCAGATACTGCTGTACCATCTTTAATTGAATACTTCTTCAATTTTAATCTCGAAAAATAAAATTATCGAGGTAGGACAAATTTGGGGTATAACATATTGGTATTTATATAATTAAGTTCAAACAATATAAATAATAAGTCCAATCAATAATAGATCCAACAAAATAAAAGTAACCTAATAAAAATATTTTCATTTTCTTCGGTACCGTTTCATCTCTCTCAAACAGAATATGACCTCTTTTTAATGTTAGTTACACTGATAAATGACTATATTTGATGTTTTTGATGCTATTTACAATTTAAATAGATGATGTTCTTTTTATAAAAACAATTGTATTTTTTATTCGGGGTCCTTTTTTATTATTCGCTCCAGGCTTCTAAAAAGTCGGGACCCGACCCTGACTAGCCTCTAAAGCAATGTTTGTTGAACAATTCATTCAATGAAATGAAAAGAAACATGTTAGTTGAGAAAGAGGCACAAAATTAGTCTCCATCCTTGATATGAAAGAGTCTAATAATGATATGACACTTGATTCTATGGACTACAAAAGAAGAGATGTTGATTCGTCAGAGAGTAAGTTTAAGTCTGCTTTTGATATCATAAAGTTTGACCAAATATTTGATTACATTATTAAAGACAAGAAGGTTCTACTAATAAATGGTCACAGAGTGCCTCCATCTGATGGAATAAAAGCCAAGAGATAATGCAACTGGTATTACTTATATAATAACTTGGGTAAATACATGGCATTCCTAAAATCTATACAAAACGATATCATGAGGGAATCTTATAGTTAGTAGATAAAGGTTTTATTGAGATGGCCATTGATACAAATCATTTCTTATACATGAACATGTTAGATATGTTCATAAACCTTATAATTTCCACCAATATAGAAATCAAGAACAGAACCCTAAATAAAACCCTTAAACCTATATCAAATACAATTATGAGAATAAATGCGGAAGTGTGCATGAATTTGCTATTGGGAATCACCAAAGATTTACGGGTATGTGATCTTCCAATTTGTAGAGTTCCTTATGGCTCCTTGATTCTCCTCTGATGGGGATGAAGAGAGAATTCTTGATAAACCTTTTTGCATTGTCTACAAATGGGGACCATAACCCCTATAAATAACCTTAAAATTATTTTTTAGTTTTCAATATTCTAATTTGGCCCTTCATCAAATTAGATATTGACTTATGGTATCTACATAATAATAGTACCTTTTATAATATTTATGCTTTTAGCCACAAACTTATTATTAACTAGACCACTAAAACTTTGACTAATTAAATAATGGTCCTAACACATGTAACATTACAATTGTAACCCAAATATTCTAACAATCTCTCACTGGTCACATATGTAATCATACGCACGTGTTAGACTTTATGAGCTCAAAATTCGCCATTATATTCCTTAAGCATATCTAAATTAACTTGTCCATTAATCATGTTACTATTCAGAATCAAAGTGATTTTCATTATAGCAATCATAACTAAACCCAGATCACCAATAATGATACAACTAAATGATATAAATCCATCATTAAATGTGTAGCAAGAAAATCACATGAAGTTGGTATGTATATGTCGATTTTCAACTGGTCCTACTTTACTTTACTGATATCATTCAATAATTTTACTGTACAAAATGTAAACTACTGAATATCAAACTCTATTAATTTGGAAAATATCCAAAACCATAATATGCATATATAATACCAAAATATATAACATAGAATTCATAATTGACAACTCCCACTAAACCAAAGACTCCTTTAACGGTAAAACACCCATGCGGGGAGTGTGCTCATGAAAGACCTTGGATGGAAGACCTTTTGTAAGAGGATCTACTATCATGGAGTTAGTCCATAAGTGTTCTATAGAAATTTGTCCACTTTGTACCCTTTTATTTAACAACTAGGAACTTGATGTCAATATTTTTGGACTTGGTCGTGCTCCTATTATTTTACAGGACGACTGATTTATTGTCATAGTATAACTTAAGTGGTCTTTCAATTATTTCCATAATTCGCAGCCCAGTGATAACATTCCTCAACTTAATCCCATGGTTGGATGCCTCATAACATGCTATAAGCTATGCTTCCATGGTGGATGAAGCCGTAAGAGTTTTCTTGGCACTGCGCCAAGAAACTGCACCACCACCCAACATGTATATATAGCCTGAAGTGGATCTTTTGTTGTTTTGGCATCCAACAAAATCCTAGTCAGATTATCCAGTGATCTCTAACTGGTCTAACCTCCTATATGTAAGCATATAGTATTTTGTTCTATTTAAATACCTTGTTACCTTTTGAATGCTTTCCAATGATCCATTCCTGGATTGCTCAAATATCTGCCTAACATCCATTGAGGGATGTCGTCTTGACATCTATTTGACGGATTTCCATATCTTAATGTGCAACAAGAGTCACGATTGTCTTAAAAGAGTCTTCTCAATAAATACAGAGAGAAAGTCTCTTTAAATTTATTCCATTCCTTTTGAGTATAATCCTTAACCATAAAACGAACTTTAAACCTCTCCATATTACCATTAGAATCCTGTTTGGTCTTAAAATTCCATTTGTAACCAATGGGTTTCACACCTTCTGGTAATGGGACAAGTTCTCAAACTTTATTGTCTTGCATGGACTTATAATCCTACTTCATTGCTTCAATCCATTTACTATTATTTTTCTCATGTTCTTGAAGAAATACTATGTAATCATCCGGAATAACATTTCTCCTTTCTCTAATGGATCTATGTAAAGGTATTGCTTCTTGTAACACTTGTTCTTGAGGATTTTGAGTTTGTTCTTCATGGATTACCAAATCATCTTGAGTAGGAGGAAAATCAACAATGTATTATAGAGGTTCCATACTTGCTTGATCAAAAGCAACTGTATGAATTGGTTCTTGAATTGTTACCAATTCTTCCTCTAAAACAAAGTCTTTAACCTTATTCTCCCCCCCCCCCCCCCCCCCCCCCCCCAAACTCAATATCCTCATAAATGTGGTTGTTCCCGTCTCAAAAATTGAATGTAATTTAGGATCATAACATTTGTAGCCCCTAGATATTTAAGAATAACCAATAAAGTAGTTGGTCACTGTTCGGGAGTCCAATTTATTTTCATTTGGCTTACAAGGCCTTGCCTTAACTATTCAAGAATTTGCTATAGGAAGCTATTGTGTCAAGCAAATATAGATTATCATGACCAATAAGTGAACCAGTTCCAGCAATATCTGAATTGAAAAACAACTCAAACTTATCATTCTCAAATGAACACAAATAACCTAATTTTTCCAAATAAGAAACCAAGATTAAATTCCGTCTAAATGACGAAACCCCAAAAATGTCTTTTAAATTCAAATAAATTCCGGTACACATTAATAATCTAAAATGCCTTATAGCTTCCACCTCCAACAACTTGCCATCTCCCACATAGATGTATATTTCGGTATTTTAGGAAACCCTTAATTGAAACACTGATTTTAGTAGTTGCGCAAAAGTCTAACCACCAAGTGTTTCTAGGTACTGGACCTCAATTGACCCCAGAACAAACCAAAACATGACTCATGCGATTGGAGCAATCTCCAGTTCTCATAAAATTTCCTCAGTTTAGAGGAACCAAATTCCGAAGGAGAAGATGGTTGCTTCATCCTTAATGCAAGGTCAAAATCCATACAGCTAAGAATTATTTCCATGTTCTCGTTCCATTCCTTTAAAATTTGTCCCATTAAGGACACATACCTTATTCTTAAAATTTACAGATATTGAAGCAATTATAACTGAAAAACGAGAACAAAATTAAACATTTTAAATATACTCACATAAAATAAAATTGAATTATCAATTTGTTCAAATAAATACATGAATCATCTCAAGATACCTAGTGCACCATCAATATTGAGTCTTTACACACTAATATTAACTGCTAGTGGTACTCTTGTTGTAACGATCAAACATTGATGATAAAAAACATATCGAATAATAAACCCCTCTTTGGTTTGATTTATTATTCACATGTAAGACCTTATAATTATCACATGTTTACCATCATAATAGCGTATGAAAACCGGTCAACCACCAATTGTCCTTTAAGTCAATTGATACTCGGATCGACAAACATACACACAACAAGAAAATTATTTAACATTTTTGTTGTAAACCAAAATTTTCCCTCCCATTTTTCAATACAAATTAATCCAAGATACTTCCTCATGCTCCTAGGGTTCTCAATTGCTCAAGATTACTCAAGGATTGATCAGACAAACTCTCCTCCTAAGCAGTTGACCTACAACTAGGGTTTTTCTTACCTCAAGGAAAGTTGGACTTCTAATGCCTCAAGTGGACTTCATGGTTTATAATATGTCTCAGAATCCTCATGTCAATTTTTAAGCCTTTCAGCACAAGTTTGCTCAGCCAATTAGTCAGATGATTGAAAACCAATTGTATTGGACAAAAAGTCAACTTTAACCAATTTACAGTCAAACTCCAATTTTTTTGGTAAACACCAACATTTTGAAGTAAAATTCATTATTTGATAAATGGTTGATCATGATTCATCAAGAAAACTCAAAATTCATCAAAAGTCAAAAGTTACTCAATTAGGGTTTTCTTAAGGAGAAGTCAACTGAACTTTGACCAAGCATAACTTTCACATACTTCATCAGAAACTTCTCAAACAAAGCTCATTTTGAAGGAAATTCAATTCTCTACAACTTTGTATATATAATCTCAAGTCCAAAAATTACTTCATTTAAGAGATATGGGCCAAAATATTACATGTCATTTTAAAAGTTAACAAAAAGACACTTTTTGTCAAAGCAATTTACATTAAGATAAAGTCTTCAAGTAAAAAAATGACCAACGTAGAGTTTGTAGGGGACATCTTTTGGTTTCCGAAAAGTAAACTATCACATTCATATAACAAAAATTGAGAGAGTTATGATTGGTACAAGTTGGGAAATTTTGAGAAAATGCATGAAATCTAATTTGAGCAAATTTGAATTTTTGGGCTAATGGACCTATCTTTTAAGGTCCAAACGTGTTCCTGACCTCATAAGAGACACCTAAGTCAATTCATTTATTTTTGTGATTTTTATTTCTTTTATTTTTGATTTTATTCATTTAAATTCAAAATTAAATCAAATAAATGGATAAAGCGTAAAAGGCTTGAGATTTGATTTTGTTTGGGGGCCCAAGATCATACAAAAACCGTGTGGAATTATTTTGTGAAATAAATATTCGTGTTTTGCAAGATTTTTATCTATTTTTCAAACAAAAATCAAAGATAGGTTACATGATGTCCAAGCCCATATCTTTTAACCTTCCTATATGTATGCTCATCATATTCAGACAAGAGGACCACAAAAGATTGCTCAAGAAATAAGGGTTTGGAGTTGAAATTTACAAAGAAAAGAGAGAAATTAAAATCGCTTTCCAGCCCTTCTCAAAGCAAACCACCCATTCAAATCGATCTCTGAGACATTACAGAGTAAGTCTTGGTCGTCCTTGATGATCAAAGAGGCCTGAAACACGCATCCCATGCATCGCCATTTTCATGTTTTTGTTCAAATTCGTATTTTAATTTTCACTATGCTTTGACTGAAACTAACAATTCTAACGTGTTCCTGAGACAAAACAATACAGGTTTGACCTCTTGCATGAAACCCATGATGCCAGAATCGTACATCACCATGTTTGAACCGTTTTGTGTTATCGTATTCATATCTCTTTGTATAGGACGATTTAGCCAAAACTAACACCACCAATAGATTCACAAGGGTTGATTTAGGGGAGTAGGATTCTTCTTTATCATTAACGTGCATTATTTTTGCAGGTGAAGAAATTATCTCACCGGAGAAGACGACCGGAGCTAGGGCTCCGACGCCTATCCGGTCCATAATTTATATTATATTTATGTTGTTTCATTTACATTATCGGATGAGAGCGTAGCACCGCTGGTCAAGGAGAAGGTATATAACGTATAGGGCGTGAGTTCGATCCCTGCGTTTGCAATACTTTTTTTGTTATTTTTCCAATTTATGCAGGATTCCTATATAATATGCAGCGCTTATCTTCAAACACCAACAAGCGCTTGGCCTAGTGGTAAGCTATGCAACATGAAGATTAGGAGTGTGTTGGTTCAACACCCACCCCATACAATTTTACCTTTATTTTTGTTTAACTTAACTTCATTGATTTTTCTAACCCTAAACCTAACTTCTTTTCTTATTTTTCTTTTCCTAACCATAATTATAATTAATCATCAAATTAACCTTTTTTTCTTAATAAATTAGGATTAGGTTTTTTCTAACCAATATTTAAGTTCCTAATTATTTAATTAATTAACCTTTTTTAAACATTAAAGTTAATTAGAATTTAGGTTTTAATTATTATTATCATTTAAAATTATTTCCATGCAAAATCACAAAAGTATTTTTACATTCAATTTTCTATTTTCTTTTTCTTATTTCTATTTTCCTAAATCAAGTGTATAGGACGCATTCCCTATGTAATAGCTTAGATTTATATTTTCCGCATTTTTCCTATTATGTAACTGCTCACAAGATATAATTGCGTAGATTTACTTTTTGTATTTTTTATACTTATGTACCTCTCCCAAAGCCATGTAATAGCGTATATTTACTTTCTGTATTTTTTATACTTATGTACCTCTCCCAAAACCATGTAATAGCTTAGGTTTAAATTTTTGCACTTTACATTCCGCATTATATTTCTATGCTATGACTAGTAAATAGGATTTGTATGACAAGACTAAAATCAATCGATAGAAAACCCTAATTCAAGATAAATATAACTGAACTGAACACACTTTTCACACTCACACCTCTAGAGTAACCTCTCTTCGTTGCCTTCGAATAATTGGTCATGTCCATCGATAGTATGGATACTTTAGCAAAAGACCCTCAAATAAAGATCATAGTCCCTCGATGACCCTTCAATGTTGCCTACGAAAAATGATCTAGTCCCTCTGATACAATTGCTAAAGCATCTTTACGTGTTGCCTTCAATGACCATTCGATGACCCTTCGCTTGTCCCTTCACATCCAATAGATAGGACTACCTACCAACTAATGGTATGGATAATACTATCTCTAAAGGAGAAGGAAAAGAAAACGAAAGACTTTAGTGGGTAGGAACTCTTAATTGCTTGCTCACAAACAAAATATTTTCTCACATCACACTTTAAAAACAACAAATATTTTCAAAAATACTTTGTATACATTCTTGAGGACTGATACAATAATTATTACAAAGTTAGCCTTACATTGCCTATTTCAAAATATTTTCAAGCAAATCACACACAAAACAAGTTTTCAAAAGTGAGCTAAGTAGTTAAGAGCCCGTAGATAACTACGGATGAAAAATATGCTAACACATTCCCTTTTCTTATCTTACCCTCCAACTCAAAATCTATCAAATGTCTTTCATGTTTTGTTCATCTTTTTTAAGTATTAGATAAAAGAAAAGTCGATGGCGACTCTAACTATCCGCACATTTGGATAAAACCAAAAACTTAGTTTTCCTACCATATTACAATTTTTCATAAATAATTTCTATAAAAGATATCATTTTAGCGATTTTTTATTTTATTTCATCTACTCACATAAAAAATTAAATTACTGAATAAAAATCCAATCCGTAGCCAAATTTAAACAAAATTGAACTAAAAAAATTAGAATTAAATCCAAAAACCTATAAACAATAGTGCACTTTAGTGCACTTATGCATTGTTACCGGAAAATTGGAATTAAATTAAAATCCAAATAACTGAATATTAAATTCAAATAAAAAACACCAATATTCACAATAGGATCAGCATATTCTGCATTTTAACTTTATGGTATAAAATTATAAACAATAGCCAAAACTTTACCAAAATAACTTGAAATTATTTCAAAATTATATTCAATAAATTGACCATGAAATTGCACCGAAATATCTTTTGGAAAAAACAGCGTAAACCAAAAGTTTATCTGAATTGATTATAAACAGTGGTCTAATTAAAAAGTTATGTTGACATGCTTGTGAATGTCACAATTAATAAACAAATTCAATGCATTATAATTTTATAACAAATTGTTAATTCAATGCTAACATACTGCTACCGAAAAAAAAAATAACAATTCTAAGAAACTGTAACTTATAGATATCATCGTAGACTTTAGCAAAATGGACAATTGGCAATTCATGCTACTTAAGAATATTATAATAATGTATTGTTGCACCCTTTATTCAATAGACAATAGAGAAGAATTAACAATTTCTTCCAATGATAAAGCATAGGCACAAATATTCAGCACATTCAAAAAATAGCCTTATCATAACAAAAGACATAAACCAACATATATCGTTATGCTTTTCATGCTAATTAACAGTTTTTCCGTAATTTCATTTGCCGTAAGAATATATAAATGGCATAAGTTATACTCTTATATGCAATTCGATGGTTTATACCACTGAAAAAAAAAATCAAATTAAAACTAAAGTTGAATCAAACAGTGTATCCCAAAATGTTGATGGATAGCCAAAAAATTTTTTTTTACATCTATTTGTAAGCTTTATAATTTTCATTAATATAGAAATTAATAACAAAATTCTTAAATCTATCCGAATATAATTATAAGAATAAAAACAAAAATATATATGAATTTGTGTGAATCACCGAAAACTTATGGGAATGTGATCTTTCAATTTATAAAATTTTTTATGGTGATTCTCTTCCGACGAAGATGAAGAGAGAATTTCTGAGAAAAAAAATTGTCATTGTCTACAAATGAAAATTATAACCTCTATAAATAATCTTAAGATTATTTTTTAATTTTAAATATTTTAATTTAACTTCTTATCGAATTAGATATTGATACAATAATATTAATAATATTACTTTTAACCACATATTTATTATTAATTAAATAACTACAATTTTGATTAATTAAATAATAACTTTAATACATATAACATTATTACCATGTGATCCAAATAATCTAACCAAACATAGCCACGAAATTATTTTGTAAGACAACAGGGTTTAGGTCAGGTGGTAGGGAAAATAGACAAATGTTACATATGTTGGCAATTCAATTAGGATACTCAAATCTAATATGGGATCCAATAAATGTAAGAGAAGGTAGGGCCATAACTTATATTGACCAACAATGACCAAAAGTACATGAAACTTCCAAAGAATGAATGACTCACTAAAAGAGTTGATCATTCGTTTGAGAGAAAACAAGTACCCTGACACAACAAGAAATGCTTAGGTTGTCACTAGAAAGAAAAATTGAATAGGATTTTTGACTAAAGGACAATTAACTTTTCCCAAGATCGACAAGGAACCTCTTCCTAAAGGAAGGGATCATGTGGAAAATATTATTGTAAAGGAAGGCAATGTGTATCTAAAGATGGAGAATTATTAATACTCTTTTTTCAGCTCTATAGCTAAAAATCTAAAATTTCTCTAAATTATATATATATATATATATATATATATATATATATATATATATATATATATATATATATATATATATATATAATTTAGAGAAATTTTAGATTTTTAGCTATAGAGCTGAAAAAAGAGTATTAATAATTCTCCATCTTTAGATACACATTGCCTTCCTTTACAATAATATTTTAAATAAGTGGTTTTAGATATAGACATCTAAATACATTTTATTTTTTATAGAAAAAAGTGGTTTCGGATATACATAACTGAATTTTACAATAAATAAGGTAGATTCAAATATATATCTCCGAATAAATCTTATTTTTTACAAAAAAAAAAATTCAGATATACATTTCCGAATTTTATTCTGTTATAAAAATTTAAAAATATAATTAAAAATAAAATAAAATAAAATTAAGTGTCTACAAATTTTTTTGGATTTTTTCGAAAATATAAAAACGGAAATAAATCA
Source organism: Vicia faba (assembly GCA_948472305.1). NCBI lineage: Eukaryota > Viridiplantae > Streptophyta > Magnoliopsida > Fabales > Fabaceae > Vicia > Vicia faba. The sequence goes on along the minus strand of OX451736.1, from coordinate 746,119,363 downwards.
AATAAAATAGAAAAACAAGAAATTTAGGGTTTTTAGATAAACGGAAATAATCCTTGATTTTTTTCGATGAATTGACATGGTAAAATTTTAATTCAAAATTGATTTTTCAGAAAACTGAGTTTTTTACGTTAGATTGCGTAAATGCGAGAGACAAAGGAACACAAAGTCTAAAACACGTTAGATCGCGTAAATGCGAGAGACAAAGGAACACAAAGTCTAAAACACCGAGATTATTTAATTATATTTTATTTATTTTTAAAATATATCAATTGTTACATTTCACCATTATAATTAGAAATTTAATTATTGCATTCATTATTTAATTTCATATCATAAATTTACTTTAATATTTAATTTTCAATTATAAATTTAAGTTATTCATTATTAATAATAATTCAATTTAATTATATTATAACTATATTATAAATAAATGTGTTTTCAAAATAAAATTAAAAGAAATTCGGGACATTGGGTTAGTTGGGTATGCATATTTGAAATCTCTCTGAAAATGAAAAATAGGAGTTTCTTCGGATATGCATATATGAAATAATCCAATATCCCAAATTCAGAAGTGCATATTCGAAGGGTATTTTTGAGTTTCCAATGGTTAAAATCACCACTATTAAGTGTAAAGAGAAATTCTCAAAAAAGAAATCATCGTGCAATGGTCCAAAAAATAATAAGTGGTGCTTGTGAAGCCAAATAAGAAGAAGCCACATGTTGCCACCTTTACTATTAGGACATAGAAGTGGAGATCCCAAAAGAATAGGTTAATCTGTAAGTTGCAGTAAACTCGAAAGCTAGTAGTTTAACTCCATGTCCAATGAAGCAAGGAAGCATCCTCGCTTGAGGTGATATGTTCCCTTGACAAGGCATTCCTTTTGGAAGATAAGTTATGATGTACCAATGTGTAAAGCAATGGATGTGGCAAATCAAAATTATACCTTGACATTTCTGTCTTACACTACAATAAGTAATATTTTTTATGACGAAACTTACATCTCGAACAATAAAAAAATAAGAGTATAGATCCTGGGAACGTCATGTTTTATTTATTTTTATTTAAAATAAACAAGCTTTTTCCTCGGTTTTCTTTAAAACCGAAGGAATATGGCTACAAATGAGCACCATATTTTATCCAAAAAAAGTAAACCTACTCCCTCAGTTTTTTGAAAAACCGAGGTAATATAACTACGAGGGATCTCGCTTCGAATCCCTATTGAAACAACCGGGTGAACAATCAACTGATAATGAAATTAATGAAGTCGCCATCGAATGTTTTTTTATCCCACAAAAGGGGAAAGGTAAACATCGAGTAAACCTGAGAAGGGTGAAATCACGACCAAACGACCGAGAGATCGAGTAAGGGAGTCTGTTACGCAAGGGGAAGGTATTAGCACCCCACACGCCCGTAGTACTCTACGATATTCATTCTTGTTGATCTAATCATAGAGTGTGTAAGAATCTATATCTAAGCTGTACAAGGTGCATGCAAAAGAAAGAGAAAATAATATAGGGAAAAATAAAAGTGGTGCTCGTTCGGCCCTACCCTAACACCTATGTATCCCTTTTAAGGAATCAGAGCAGTTGTAGTTCGGCTTCAAATATTTTTGTTGGTTTATATTTTTTAATGAACAATATTAATTTCGCCTTCTGCCATAACTCGACCTTTAGAGACTTATGCGTCAGCATATAAGTGAATTAATCATGTCCTTACTGAAAATGGTTTTTGAAAGAAAAGCCCGAAGGCAAAAGAGTTTATGTTGGTTGGTGTTTTTGCTGCAGATAACAACTAGTTAATCTCAAGAGAGAGACATTGGTCATTTTTCTACTTATTCATGAAATAAGTCTTTGAGACCTGAACCACACCAAGGCTTAGAATGGAAGGACGATAAGATCGAGAGTAAACCCGCTTATCATTTCCCATGCTCAACAAATGTATGACTCTCATCAGTAATTTTTAAGTGTTTTGAAGTTTGTAAGAAAAAGAAGTTTTTGTTTTAATGCAAATGCAAAAGGGGAAAGAAAAGTATAAAGGGAGACTAGCCTAAATTTATCCCTAATGTTATCATACAATGGTGGTCCTATGATTGAGCTTTGAAGGGAAATATCTACTCTAAGTTGACATGCTTGGATAATAATCCTAATTTCTATCTCAACTCATCATCTATAGATGAATCAAGAAGTCCTAAAGGAGCACAATAAGGGTTTATCACCTAAAACTATGTTCATCTCAAATCATCATCTATAGATGAATCAAGAGCTCCTAAAGAAACATGCTAAGGGTATATCATCTCAAAAGATACACACAAAGACGAAATCAAGCAAGCAAGCCAATAAACTCAAGAGAACACACCTAGAGATATCCTATCTAGGCTAGCATACCAAAGAAAGCCTAACAAAAACTAACCTACGGGGAACATGCCATGAGAGCGAAGTCGTGATCTCAATTTCTAAATTGAGTGACTCGTCGATCAACAAGAAATCAAGGAAAGCGAGAAAATCCTATAGGGAGTATGCACTGAGAGAGAAGTCGTGATCTCAATTTCTAAATTGAGTGACTCATCGATCAACAACCAAGGAAACAAACACAAGAACAACACATATAGCAAATGAAGTGCGTAATGTCTGTTACAGGTCTTTAAATAACGACTTCGAGCGCACACTCTTTATTTCCTACTTCTCATGATATATAGAAAGCAGTAAAGTGCGAAATGAGATAAACAAGAGAAAATACCAAACGGATATCAATATATAGTAAAGCGTATCAAAACAAAGAAACCTGACGATCTTCGCGAAAGCTTCACCAATCAGAGAAAAGAGTCAGAAATCAAATGCCTGGAATAAGCGTCGAAACATTATCGATGTGAAAATAAATCACAATCGGAAACTCAAACATATTCGCATATCCTGCATAAGACTCAAACCTCAAAAAACAAAGGTGAATTAAAATCTCAAGTAATCGGATAATCGGAATTTAATTCCTAAAACCAAATAAAAATAATCTAACAAATTTTTATATTTGATTTTATTACTTTTTATCATCAATTCTAAAACAAAAAATAAGGAAAAAATATCATGGAAATTTAAGGAGAAAATTAAAATCAAAGGGGTGTTATGATGAAGTCAGGGGGTATGGTCCAGAATTTCACGTGCTAGGCCCATACAACAATGTCCAGAGTCAGGTTTTATTCATGGGCACCCATATCACCAAAAAAAAGCTAGGCCTGTTGAGCATATACAAACACTAAGCTAAAAACAACTCCAGCCTTATCTCATTATTATGATTATCTAAAAAAACAGAAAATCAAATAATAAAAACATGAGAAAACTCCTAAACGACCGCGTTTTGTTGTGCTTTAAGGTTCAGAAAAGGGACGATTCAGTTTCACAAAGAAATTTCTTCCTTTCCTTCTCAACAAAATATGCCGCGAACGTCATCTCTTTCGACGATTCTCAGTCTTCCCAACCACGTGCTTCCGCCTGTTTCCGCTCCATTTCGATTCTCCCTCAAAGATTCGCTTTGTTCATGGTTCACCATCAAGCTTCATTTTCGATCTTACGGCAAACGCGGTTCCGTCGAGCCTCATCTTTAACCTCTGATTCGCTTAAGTCCCCGCGTGATTCAGATCCATATCAAGATACATAAAATTGAAGAGACAAGTAATTTTACATCGCTTACCTTTCGAAGAGAGTTCGGCACTCCTTCGGCTTGAGAATATGATGATTTCAAAGGTAGATTTTTTAGGTTTTCTGTTCGATATTCACTTCTCTGATTTCTGCTTCCACGCGTCTGGATCTTTCTTCTTATGCATTTTGTTTTTTGTTTCCTTCTGCTTGTGAATTGTAAGGTTGTATTGACGTTGAAGCCCTGCGTGTGATTTGTTGCAGATTGAACTTAAAGAACGTTGACGTCAAAGATGAAGATGCGATAGAGATCGACTATTGATGTTATTGAGAAACGTTCGAGGATGAAGATATGTAGTTTATTGATACGCAGGAGATGATTGAAGATTAATTCAAAGGTTGATGGCGATTCATTTAAAGATTTGGTTATGGTGATGGAGACGCGAGGAGGATGACGAAGTGTGGTTGTTACGGGTAAAGTGAGAAGAGAAAGTGCAGAGGTTTCAAAGATGGATCAAGATGTTAGTGAAAGGGATAAAGACTGCAGATAAAGAAGAAGGAAGATGAGAGTGAAGAGAGAGTTTTTTGTGATGCTTTTCAGAATTGGAGTCCGGATCAAAGGTGAGTTTTTTTCTATTTTTATAATTTTGTTGCTGCCGTTAAGAAATAGTTAGAAATCTGGGAAGTTAGATTAGGATAGTTCGTTAGTGTTTGTTATGAAATCAGTTAGGAGTGTTTAGAAGAAAAAAACAGTTGGAGTTTGAAGTTTTGTTAGAGAAGAAACGAATGGAGAGGGTGAGAAGTTAGAATGCTAGTTATAAAAATTTTGCTAAAGAGGAAGTTATTTTTCTGGCATTCTGTTAGTGAGCTAGAAACTGTCATGACAATTAGTTGGATAATGGATAGTTAGTTAGGGCATTATGTTATCTTCTACTTTTATGAATTGGTTTTATGTACATAATTTTGAGCTATAAGTTTTCATGTGTGGATTTTTGTAATGTGTTATATGTTGATTTGTAGGCATTTTAAACTGAATTTGCTACACTGTTTAAATGCATTGATTGGATTTTTGGATAGTTGGCGCAGGCTGAACTGGTTTTAATGAATGGTTTGGGTCATAGTTAGACGAAGGGTTGTTTTGATGTTGAACTAGTTTTGGTTAAAGGTTAATTGCATATGTTCTTTGTGTTAATGTGCAGGTCATGATCACGTTGATGTTAGCATGAATACAAGGTGTTAATATGGCTAATTGGATGAACGTATGAGCAAGGACATGGCATAGCTTGAATTGTGGACATGAATCATTTTGAAAGCGCACAAGCAAAGTTGTAGCTTGGTTATGACAAGAGCTAGGGCACAAAGATATTGTTTTTAAGAGGAAACAAATTGAAGATGTAGGATAAATTGCAAATTTTGAGTATTGTGATGTATTTAATATTATTACAATTGAACCTTGTAGCAATGTACCATGCAATGGACTTTAGAATATGATTGAAAGTGCACGTGTTCTAGTTCTCAATTTTGTAATTTTGTAATGGATAGAAATTGGAATGTAATTTGTGATAGAATTGGAATGAATATGGATTTGTAAATTTGAGATGAATTGCTTGAAAATCTTTGCATGATGCTTAGAAAAATTATGGTTGGATGATCATGAACCTTTGAATGAATATTGAATAATGAATGTTGATATGTTGAACTTAAATGACATAAATGACGAATGATATGCAAAATTTGAACAACGGTGATGAATTGTGAATGAATCAATGATGTATGTTGAACTTTGTGACTTGTAACTTCAACTCCAAACAATCCACACGCCTTTGCTTTCCAATCTTCTTGAATTGACCTTTTTGACAATTTAATGACCAAAATTATTGATGACATTCGATTAGTCTTGAAACCCACTTCATTTCTCAACGAACATGTCCAAATCAAGCAACGCAAATTGTTTTAGCTCAAAGAAATCACAAGCCCATTTCTCAAGCTATAATTTGAACTTTAAATTTCAAATGACTTTATCTTCAAGCCTCGCTCAACAAGTAACCTGCAAACTAATGACCTCAACACACACGAATGCCCTTGAGGGAATCCTTTGACTCAGATGAAAATGGGAGCATAGAAAGACGTTCATGTGATAAAACCCTGATTCCACGAGATACATAGGGAAATAAACCCTAATCTCTAGAACTGATGAAACTGGATGGAGATTGGCCTTATAGATTTGCGAAGAAGAGATTCTTAATGATCACAAACCACAACCCTAATTCTATTTCTCAATGCTTGAAGAAGAAATCAGCCTTTATTGGATACGAACGCCTTAACCGGTGTAAAACCCTTATATTACACAACCACTGAACTTTTGCACCTTAGGTGCTTTTATTGAATGAAATGCATGTTACGCTAATGACTTAATGAAATATATGCAGATGAATGCAAAAGTCTAAGCCAGATGAAAGAAATTAGGAGGGAAAATTTTGGGATGCAACAGCTGCCCCTATTTAATCGTCTTAAACCTGAAGGTGAGATTGGCGCCAGCCTTTCAAACTTTCAAGGTGGAAGAAGATTAAATACTAAAAAAACCCGAAAATTTACGATCCAAAGCCAGTCAGGTATTATTATATTTTTTGGTTTAATGTATTTTCTATTTTTTTTGTTTATTGCGATAGTTAGCTGAGTAAATCTCTTGGATGTCGGGTCAAGGTTAGACATACACAAGATAGATACCGACCAAAGAAGGCTCTAACGAAGGGACGCCAGTCGAAGGCGAACTTACTAGGGATACAAATATACATTAACTCTGGATAGAACACCGATCGAAGGCAGACTTTACCAACAAAAAGGGATATCGGTAGAAAGTAAACCTAAGACAGAAATACACCAGGCGAAGGTGAATTCTGGAGAAGAGAAAACGTCGGGTGAATATGATCCTTAGCCAACAAGAAAGGACATCGGGTGAAGGTGGACCTAGAATGGAAAGACATCGGGCGAAGGTGAAATTACCGAAGAAAAGAGTACGTCGGGCGAAGACAACCTTAACCAACAAGAAGGGACACCGGGTGAAGGTGGACCTAAAATAGAAAGAAACCGTGCGAAGGTGAACTTACCGAAGAAAAGAGAACGTCGGGCAAAGATGAACCTTAACCAACAAAAAGGGACACCGGGCGAAGATTAACCTAAAATGGAAATACACCGGGAGAAGGTGAACTTACCGAAGAAAAGAGAACGTCGGGCGAAGACGAACCTTAACCAACAAAAAGGGACAGCGGGCGAAGGTGAACCTAAAATGGAAAGACACCGGGCGAAGGTGAACTTACCGAAGAAAAGAGAACTTCGGGCGAACATGAATCTTAACCAACAAAAAGGGACATCGGACGAAGGTGAACCTAAAATGGAAAGACACCGGGCAAAGGTGAACTTACCGAAGAAAATAGAACGTCGAGCGAAGACGAACCTTAACCAACAAAAAGGGACACCAGGTGAAGGTGAACCTAAAATGGAAAGACACCGTGCAAAGGTGAACTTAACAAAGAAAAGAGAACGTCGGACGAAGACAAACCTTAACCAACAAAAAGGGACACCGGGTGAAGGTGGACCTAGAATGGAAAGACACCGAACGAAGGTGAACTTACCGAAGAAAAGAGAACGTCGGGAAAAGACGAACCTTAACCAACAAGAAGGGACACCGAGTGAAGGTGGACCTAAAATGGAAATACACCAGGGGAAGGTGAACTTATCAAAGAAAAGAGAACGTCAGACGAAGACGAAACTTAACCAACAAAAAGGGACACCGGGCGAAGGTGAACCTAAAATGGAAAGACACCAGGCGAAGGTGAACTTACCAAAGAAAAGAGAACGTCGGATGAAGACGAACCTTAACCAACAAAAAGGGACACCGGGCGAAGGTGAACCTAAAATGGAAAGACACCGGACGAAGGTGAACTTACCGAAGAAAAGAGAACGTAGGGTGAAGACGAACCTTAAGCAACAAAAAGGGACACCGGGCGAAGGTGAACCTAAAATGGAAAGACACTGGGCGAAGGTGAACTTACCTAAGAAAAGAGAACGTCGGGTGAAGACGAACATTAACCAACAAAAAGGGACACCGGGCGAAGGTGAACCTAAAATGGAAAGACACCGGGCGAAGGTGAAATTACCGAAGAAAAGATAATGTCGGGCGAAGACGAACCTTACAGGAGAAATAAATCATTTGAAGGGTACTCTGACAAGGATACCAACCGAAGACGGATTTAAGGGAAAAGAACTTATTGGGAATTCACATATGTATTGAACCCAAACAGAACGTCGTCCGAAGGAGGACTTGTGATTAGAAAAGAGAGACCAACTGTAAAGACTCTAAACAAGGATTGCCAACATACGTTGGGATTTAAGAGTTGCGAATACGCAAGAACTACAAAATCCCTCAGGCCAAAGGCGGGGTGTAATTCTTCAAGAGTGGCAATTATCTGAATTACCATACACCAAGTACGAATACTCAAATACTTGAGAAGTAAGAAATCTATATACCGACTCTTACTCGCACTCTAATGGAAAATCAAACATGGGTAAAATAACCAAGGGCCTGCAAGGGCAAGAGAAAACAACAACTTCACTGGGGGAATGGGAAATACCTAAGACCCGACTGGTGGTGAATCAAAACAAATTCCGTTTGTGAAACAGAATAGGGTCACCCTAAGCTTGTTGTAGGTGTTTAGTTATTGGCATGTATTTTTGGTAAAACCAGGTGTGTGAATATCATGACTGATGTCATAACATTCTGGTTTATTAGGTACTGGTTTATTAGGTACCTTTGCAGAAAAATAATGGCATACAGGTGCTGCTGTTTATGAGTGTGTATTTGAGCATTTTGCAAAATGATCACATTTATTCCCTCTACCAAAATCAGTAAACAGGAATTCCGATGTCATAACAAATGTTAAGACATCCTGTTCTGATCTAACAGTTATGCAGTTTGGTTAATTCTGAGATTTTTCAAGAAGATGACTCATTCTTTCCATAACAGAATCTCACGTGGACTTTGGGTTAACCTAGCTCAACCCTAACCTGGTTGATAAAGTCTTGTGACCAAGTCTTAAGGTCAAACAGAATTAACCCTAGCTTTTTGTGGAAACCCTAACTGAAGAAACAGCTGCTATATATTCAACAGGACTGCTGTTTGGAATTTATCCCTTTGACAGAAGATCATTTAGGAGTTGTATAGTTTTAACTACTGTAATCCAAGCAAGTATCATTGTGATAAGTGACTTGGAATAGGTTTTGATTGTAAGGGTTTGTATCACTCAAAGCTTTGAAGCAAGAGTGTTTTGTGTCTCTTGACTAAAGCTTTGAAGCAAAGTCAAGTTAGGTTTATGTATCACTCAAAGCTGTGAAGCAAGAGTGTTTGTGTTGCTTGACTAAAAAGCTGTGAAGCATAATCAAGTGTATGTTCTGAAGAGTGTCTTCATTAATTCTTTAGTCAATTGTTTTAAGTATCACTGCTGTGATTGAGGGGGAGTGAGTAGGAACTCAGGTTTAAGTTGAACTTAGATTGAAGTTGCATTGGGTAGGTCTTAAGTGAAGGAGATAAACTGGTTGGTTTATTCCTGAATTAATATCTCTTATAGTGGATTTCCTCCTTGGCTTGGTAGCCCCCAGAGTAGGTGTTGTTTCACACTGAACTGGGTAAACAATTGACTGTGTTCTTTACTGTTTTTGTATTTACTGTTTTATAGAAAGTCAGATACGATGTCATAACATTGACTGTGACATTGAGTATCTGCAGCCAGAATTTCAATTGGTATCAGAGCAGGCACCCTGCCTGTATTACTGGGTGAGATCTAGGGATATCACTTTCTGGCACTATGGACAAAGAAGGAGTTTTTGGAAACAGACCACCCATTCTGGATGGATCAAATTATGACTACTGGAAACCTCGTATAATTGCCTTCTTAAAATCACTGGACAAAAAGGCCTGGAGAGCTGCTGACAAAGGATGGAACCATCCCACCATAACTGAGAAAGATGGGACAATCAGTCTGAAGCTTGAGGAAGAATGGAGTAAAGAAGAAGATGAGTTAGCCCTGGGTAATTCCAAAGCTTTAAATGCCTTGTTCAATGGAATTGATAGAAACATATTCAGACTAGTACATCAATATGAACTGGCCAAGGAAGTTTGGGACACTCTCAAAACTACCCATGAGGGCACTTCCAAAGTAAAAATGTCAAGGCTTCAGATGTTGACTACCAAGTTTGAGAATCTAAAAATGATGGAAGATGAAACCATTCATGAGTTTCACATGAACATCTTGGATATTGCCAACACCTCAGGAGCATTGGGAGAAAAGATGTCAGAAGAAAAACTGGTGAGAAAGATTCTCAGATCCTTGCCTAAAAGATTTGCAATAAAGGTAACTGCTATAGAGGAAGCCCAGGATATCAGCAAGTTGAAAGTGGATGAACTCATTGGGTCTCTTCAGACTTTTGAGATGGGGATCACTGAAAATGTTGACAAGAAGAACAAGAGCATAGCACTTGTATCCAACACTGAAGATGAAAACAAGGAGGATGAAGAAGAAAATATTTCAGAAGCTATAGCCATGCTTGGAAGACAATTCAACAAACTCATCAAAAGAATAGATCCAAAGTCAAGGTCTAATGTTAATAACATCCCCTCTGACATTGACAGCTCCATCAGAAGACCAAGGTCAGAAGAGAAGGGAAATCAAGGCAGAGGAATTCAATGCCATGGTTGTGAAGGATATGGGCATATTCGAGCTGAATGTCCTACCTTTCTTAAGAAACAAAAGAAAGGAATGACTGTTACCTGGTCTGACTGTGATTCAGAAAGTAATTCTGAAGAAGAATCTGCCAAACTAGTTACTGCACTAACTGGTGTTTGTACCTCTGAAAGTGACACTAGTGATGGGGAAGTGACATTTGAAGAACTGGCTGATACTTACAAGAAATTGTGTATCAAAAGTGCTGAAGTCTGTGTGCAAAATGAGAAACAATCAAAACTCATCATAAAGTTGGAGGTTGAAAAAAGGGCAGACCTTGAAACTATAAGTCATCTAGAAGGGGAAGTTCAAATGCTGAACTCAAAACTGAACCAGATGACCAAATCTGTCAAGATGCTGATAAATGGAACTGACAAATTGGAAGAAATCCTTCAAGTTGGACAAACTGTGGGAAACAAGTCTGGTCTAGGATTTATGGCAGCAAAGAAATCTGGTGCAGACAAGAAGATCAGGTCTGATAAACAAATGTCAAAGCAGATGTCTCAACACAACTCTCAACATTAGGAACAGAGACATATGAAGAAAAGGTACCAAAGATGGAGATGTCATCATTGTGGGAGGTATGGTCACATAAAGCCTTTCTGCTTCAGATTGCATGGATACCCTAATCAGAACCCAGGTGTCAAACCTAAGTCTAAAAGGGTACCACATACTCCTCAATGGAAGAAAAAGGCTACTGTCCTGATAGCCCACACTTCCCTGAGAGTCTCTGCAAAGGAAGACTGGTACTTTGACAGTGGGTGCTCTAAGCACATGACTGGAATCAAGAACCTTCTCAATAATGTTAAACCTCACACCACTAGTTATGTGACCTTTGGAGATGGTGCTAGAGGTGAAATTAAAGGAGTTGGTAATTTGGACTGCCCTGGAGTTCCAAATCTGAATGAAGTACTATTGGTAAAAGGCCTGACTGCTAATCTCATTAGTATCAGTCAATTGTGTGATCATGGATTCAAGGTCAATTTCTCAAAATCTGAATGTCTTGTAATTAATGAAAAACAAGAAGTTGTAATGAAAGGAGTCAGATCTAAAGACAACTGTTACTTGTGGGAGCCTGAGAACACTAATTTCTCCACTGTGTGTTCTATTGCCAAAGAAGAAAAAGAGGTGAAACTGTGGCACCAAAAACTTGGCCATCTTTGTCTAAGAGGAATGAAAAGGATTATCTCCATGGAGGCAGTCAGAGGGATTCCAAGACTACAAATTGATGAAGGGAGAGTTTGTCAGGTTGGTAAGCAGACTAGGATGTCACATCCAATGTCAAGACATCTGACCACCTCTAAGGTTCTAGAACTTCTTCATATGGATCTGATGGGACCAATGCAGGTGGAAAGCCTTGGTGGAAAGGGATATGCCTATGTTTTTATGGATGACTATTCCAGATTCACCTGGACTATCTCCTTTAGGGAAAAATCTGAGGTGTTTGAAGGTTTTAAAAAACTGTGCAAAAGAATTCAAAGAGAAAAAGAAGGTTGTATTGTCAGAATCAGATGTGATCATGACAAGGAATTTGAAAATAGCAAGTTTAATGAGTTCTGTTCCTCAGAAGGAATTAGTCATGAATTCTCTTCTCCTATAACTCCTCAACAAAATAGAGTTGGAAAGAAGAAAAATAGGACAATACAGGAATCTGCCAGAGCTATGATCCATGCCAAAAGACTTCCTTTTCATTTTTGTGCTGAAGCTGAATACATTGCAGATAGTAGTAGTTGTTCTCAAATTATCTGGATGACACAGATGCTCACTGAGTATAATGTCACACAAGATGTTATGACATTGCACTGTGACAATCTGGGTATAATCAACATGTTCAAGCACATTGGCATTAGTCATCACTTAATCAGAGATCTTGTAGAAGAGAAAACAATTAATCTGGAACATGTTGCCACTAAGCTACAACTGGCTGACATTTTGACCAAGGCTCTAGATGCAAATCAATTTGAAAACTTGAGGGGCAAGTTGGGTATTTGGCAACATGAGAAATTGTAGCAATTAATTTTGTTTAAAACAAGGGTTGAAGGAGTTATTTTTGTTAAGTCTATTTTGAGTGGGTTAATCATATGTTTTCCCAATTCTTTCAAAATTATTAAGAAGTTGAATAGACTCTCATTTGCCTCCTTCCTCTCTCGACTTTACAACAAATTCCTTTCTCTCAATCAAAGTTTTCTCTCAAATTGCTACTGGTGCTCTAAGTCAATCAAAATGTCTCAAACATCATCTTCAGCCAAGGCGACCGCTTCATCTTCATCATCTGATCAAGATTCTCGGGCAATCACCACATGCATAGATTCTGAAGTCCTGGAGATTACTCCTCTTAGAGAAATGGCAACCAACCCCTCCAAGGTCAAAAAGTTGAGAACAAGGCATGTAGGAAGGTCTCAAGCTACTGCTTCCGGTAATCCCTCTCATCCTTCTTCTTCTGTACCAAATAGGGAAGGATCAACTCATGTACATCAAGCAATTGCTAGGCTTGTTACAAGAATACTGAGTGAGAACCACTCTATATCGGGGATTTCTGTTCCATTAAATCAAGAATCAGCAAGCCCAAATGTTGAAGCAAATCCAGATGTCTCTGAGAATGTTGTGACACCAAATGACAACATTCAGAAATCATCTGAAAACCTTGATGATATTCAGAACCCTTCAGAGAAGACTGTTGATCCACCTGTTATTGATGTGGATGAGGAATACTCAGACAATGAACTAATTGCCAATGTAAACCCTAGCATAGCTAGGAGAATGATGAACAGAAAGGGTAATCAGAATGCTGCAAAATGTCTGACCAAAGAGAAACCTGCTGATAAGAAAACCAAGTCTGAAGGCAAGACTGGTGTAGAATCTGTGAAGACTGGTCAGTCCAAAGGGAAGGTGAAAGTCCAAGTGCATACTGAGAGTCTCTCAAAACCTGCTAGACAACCAATAACAAAGAAGAGAAAAGAACCTGAGTCTTCTGATTCTGATGGGGAATCAGAGTTTGAAATTGATGCTGAAGATATTCCTATCAGAAGGAAACTCCCTTCCAGCAAAATGGCTAGAGTTCCTGAAGTCCCAACAGACAACATCTCTTTTCACCACCCTGACAATGCCAACATATGGAAGTATGTTTGCTTGAAGAGAATAGCTTTAGAAAGAGAACTAAACAATGGTGCCATGGATTGCAAGGAAATCATGGACCTGATCAAAGCTGCTGGACTAATGAAGACTGTGGTAAAATTTACCAAGTGCTATGAAAATCTGGTCAAGGAATTTATAGTGAACTTGTCTGATGAATGTGCTGATGGAAGGTCAGCTGACTTTGAATGTGTCTATGTTAGAGGAAGAAGGGTTAATTTCTCTCCATCAGAAATTAACAAATTTCTTGAAAGATCAAATGAGGATTGCCTTGAACTAGAAGTCACTGACAATGAAGTATGCCAAACCATCACAGCAAGACAAGTCAAGTGCTGGCCCTTGAAAGGCAAGCTGAATGCCAGCAAACTAAGCATGAAATTTGCCATCCTGCAAAAGATTGGTGCAGCCAACTGGGTCCCTACCAACCACAAATCAACTATCTCTACAGGATTGGGGAGATTCATTTATGCTGTGAGAACCAAGACTGAATTTGACTATGGCAGGTATATTTTTGAACAAACTTTAAAACATGCTGGTAGCTATGCTGTCAAAGGCCCTATTGCCTTTCCCTCCCTCCTTTGTGGAATTATCCTTGCACAGTACCCTGATATCCTGGTGGCAAGAGATACTGCTTGCAAAAGAGCTCCTGCTCTTGGGTTACACTACAAGCTTTTTCAGGGATCTCATGTTCCTGATATTGTCATAACATCAGCTGAGACATCATCTGTAAAAACTCAGTCCAAAACATCTGATGTTATAGCTGTATTAAAAGAGACCTGCAAAGAGCTGGAGACTAGGAAAAAGACTCTAGAAAACCTAATTGCCAGGTTAGAACAGGAGGAGGCTGAAGGAAACAGAAGGGAAGAGGGTGCTGCTGAAGATCATCTCAATACTGAAGAAAGTAGCTCCTCTGAAGGTGACAGTGCTTAAAGATTGGTGGAGTTGACAAGCTTGATGCTGGTTCCTGGTGGAGTTGTTGTTTTTATTATTTTTTCTGGATGACTGTATAACTTTTAAGTACATGTATCTTTGGCCCATTTGTGGCTAAAGAGGGGGAGATATTCTGTGGTTAATTACTTGATATACATTATATTTTTCTGCAGTCATATTCATTCTGCTGCTATTTATTCTCTGATTTCTTAGGGGCTTTAGCCAAAAATCTTCCAAAGGGGGAGTTTGTAGGTGTTTAGTTATTGGCATGTATTTTTGGTTAACCATGTGTGTGAATGTCATGACTAATGTCATAACATTCTGGTTTATTAGGTACTGGTTTATTAGGTACCTTTGCAGAAAAATAATGGCATACAGGTGCTGCTGTTTATGAGTGTGTATCTGAGCATTTTGCAAAATGATCACATTTATTCCCTCTACCAAAATCAGTAAACAGGAATTCTGATGTCATAACAAATGTTAAGACATCCTGTTCTGATCTAACAGTTATGCAGTTTGGTTAATTCTAAGATTTTTCAGGAAGATGACTCATTCTTTCCAGAACAGAATCTAACGTGGACTTTGGGTTAACCTAGCTCAACCCTAACCTGGTTGATAAAGTCTTGTGACCAAGTCTTAAGGTCAAACGAAATTAACCCTAGCTTTTTGTGGAAACCCTAACTGAAGAAACAGCTGCTATATATTCAATAGGACTGCTGTTTGGAATTTATCCCTTTGACAGAAGATCATTTAGGAGTTGTATAGTTTTAACTACTATAATCCAAGCAAGTATCATTGTGATAAGTGACTTGGAATAGGTTTTGATTGTAAGGGTTTGTATCACTCAAAGCTTTGAAGCAAGAGTGTTTTGTGTCTCTTGACTAAAGCTTTGAAGCAAAGTCAAGTTAGGTTTATGTATCACTCAAAGCTGTGAAGCAAGAGTGTTTGTGTTGCTTGATTAAAAAGCTGTGAAGCATAATCAAGTGTATGTTCTGAAGAGTGTCTTCATTAATTCTTTAGTCAATTGTTTTAAGTATCACTGCTGTGATTGAGGGGGAGTGAGTAGGAACTCAGGTTTAAGTTGAACTTAGACTGAAGTTGCATTGGGTAGGTCTTAAGTGAAGGGATAAACTGGTTGGTTTATTCCTGAATTAATATCTCTTATAGTGGATTTCCTCCCTGGCTTGGTAGCCCCCAGAGTAGGTGTTGTTTCACACTGAACTGGGTAAACAATTGACTGTGTTCTTTACTATTTTTGTATTTACTGTTTTATAGAAAGTCAGATACGGTGTCATAACATTGACTGTGACATTGAGTATCTGCAGCCAGAATTTCACTTGTTGTGGAGATAATTCAAATCTGAGCGCATAACAATCTGGTCACCACAGGTAAACAAAATTGGCTTATACTCATGCATGTTTGAATTTTTATAGTGTAATTCTGCATATAATGGAAATGTTACACGTTTTGGTAGATGTAATGTAATGATGCATGTTTAGTAATGCACTGGGCAAAGCACGTTAATAATCGGTTGCTGAGAAGATAATGAACTTCCAAACGATTATCTTTCACATCCGATCTTCTGTAGAGAAACAACAATCTAAACTTCGATGGGGAACTGAGATTCGGAACCACCAACCTCTAAAGATCGATAACAACGAGAAAGTAATTTCCTGGGGAGAATACTGCAAAAATAAATTGCAGTTCGGAGAAAATCTTGAATTATGATCAGACTCCCAATTTCTTAGGGAACAAATGCTTTATCTTCTATTAAAAAGGGGAGAGCTTTGCTGGAGATGGAAACTTTCTAGCGTAATTTCTTGACGAAGATAACTCTTACTAGGGAGTATAGAAATACTTAAATAAAAAGAATTATGCTCATACCACATTGGGGATAACATCGCCAGGGGGTAAAAGGTCTTCACTTGGGGAAGAAGCAAACATCTTGGGATAGAAACTCCAATAGGGATATCTCAACAAAATTTTCTATCACTGGTGATGAAAGAGTTATGATTGGCATTCCCATATACACCACACTTGGAGGACAAGACACTTGCTCCATTAGGGAAAGAAGAATTTTCTCCACTGGGGAATAACATGTCAGTTACTCCAGTAAGTTCTCGAAATTTGACTTCGACTAGGGATAGGAAACTACCTCTTCCACCGCATAACAGAGAAGCTTCAGATGGTAGTATCAATAACACCAACCATAATTGAGATAGCCATTTCTGTGAAATCCACATTATCAAAAGCTTGTACTGGAGAAAGGAGTGAAAACTTCTCTATGGAAGCCATAGAATGTCGACTTCATGGGGAGTATATCAAGAATCTCTAGTTAGTGAGTAAAATGATTCTTCATAGAAACCTGGAAAGAAGTAGACTGCACCGAGAAGGAGGAATACTCGGGCGAGAGTATGCCTTCACTGGGGGAAATATTGCAAAAATAAATTGCAGTTCAGGGAATGTTTTGAACTCTGATCCAACTCCCAACTTCTTAGGGAAAAATGAAACATCTCTTTCCAAGGATAAAGAGAATCTTGTTAGGAACTGGGACCTTCTGATTTAAGTCCTCAATAAAAGCGATTTCGACTGGGGAATCGCAAAAATTCATGAATAAAAGAATTATACCCAAGCCACATGGGGATACTACCGTCGAGGGTAACAATCTTCACCCGAGGAAGAGAAGGGCGTCTTTGAACCATAAGCTTGAGGTTTAGAACTCCACCGAGAAAATATTTCAGCAATACTCCATCACTGGGGATAAAAGAGCCCTAAACGGAATTCGTCTATGCATGACGCTCTAGAAAAATAGGAGACTTGCTCCATTGGGCATAACAAACCTGTTAATCAAACATCTTTTCAAGAAAACCCGACTTGGGCAAAACTTCCTTGGGGAGAAAAGATATAAACTTCATGGAGACGATGAACGACAACCTCAATAGGGAGATAAATGCCAACCACGGATACACAGGGTATCGACTTCAAGGGGATATAACAAAGGTACACAATCCAATGAAATGATATTTCCCAAATCCTTCGAAGCAAAGTAGCCCACGCTGAAGAAAAAGATTATACAAAACCTATTGAAATTCACTTCTTCGGAGATAAGCCCTCTAAAAGGGACAAACTCTTAACCAAACTCTTATCAAGAGTGCTGATTTCAATGGGGATTACACATGGATATACTTTCACTGGAGATAAAGAATTTTGTCTGGGCGAGAGCACACCCTTACTGGGGATGAATGACTCTGTCTTGAGCAGAAGTGAGAAATTCACTGGGGAAATTGGATCCCATTCTATAAAAATCCTCGCGTTGGCCGCATACAGACCTTTCTTGATTCATTTGTTGGTATGCTTCTTGTCATAAGAGACTAACAACACTTGTAAAAATATAAATTGTGGCAATACGCCCCTGTTTGGAACGGAAAACTTCATTGAAGAATAAACAGTTTGAACTACCAATCACTGGATAAAAACTACGATGCAAGATTACAACTTCATCATGCCAACTCTGAGGAGGGATGCCACTCAAAAGTGGACTTTAGAGATGATGCTGCAAAAATAAATTGTAGTCTATAGATGAATCAAGAAGTCCTAAAGGAGCACAACAAGGGTTTCTCTTTAGGACTCCTCTGGATAACTACTATATCAATCTGCTGAATAATCTAAATATCGTAGGGTCAAAGGTTTGGCACCAATTTCAGAATAATATGGAACCAAGTACCATGAATATCCGTTGTATAATCTTTGAATATGTTGAATATATCAGGATTAATGGTCCAGAACATAACCAAATAACCATAGTCACCAACAGAATAATACGATCACCATCAGAATATAGTCATCACCAGAACATAGTCACCAACTGTACCTGTGATAATCAAGTCCCTCCCTACTCACGGGTAAAGACTAGGTCAGGGTAGGTCAAAGGTAACTCAAAATCATGGGTCCGCTTGAAAATACTACCGCCTTACCCACAGACGTGGGTGTCGATATTAATTCATTTGAACCTCATATGAGCATGGTATATGACATGACTGCACTAATAGGACCACGTCCTATTGTCGTCATGCCCTCACTCTATTCCTAGCGTCCTAGTGCACTTTGGCCTGGGTACTGGGCCTTTTACCTCAATAGTAACACCCACCCAACATGGAAAACCAGAATCCAGCACAATAGATAACCAACATAGAAAGCAATAAAATGCAATGCAAACATATGCTCAGATAAACATGTACAAATGAATAAACTGAAAGCATCAAACATGAGCACCCAAAGAAAAGAAAAGAAAATCTAGCAGCGACTCCGGAATGGACCAGCAATAGGTCAACCTTTCCTCAGTGAAGTTTCTAGATGAAACAATCGGCTGAACAATCAACTGATAATGAAATCAATGAAGTCGCCGTCGAATGTTTTTTAGCCCACAAGAGGGGAAAGGTAAACATCGAGTAAACCTGAGAAGGGTGAAATCACGATCAAACGACCGAGAGATCGGGTAAGGAAGTCTGTTACACGAGGTGAAGGTATTAGCACCCCACATGTCTATAGTACTCTATGGTATCCACTCTTGTTGTTCTAATCATAACGTGTGTAAGAATCTATATCTAAGCTGTACAAGGTGCATGCAAAAGAAAGAGAAAATAATGTAGGGAAAAATAAAAGTGTTGCTCTTCGGGCCCTACCCCAATGCCTACGTATCCCTTTTAAGGAATCAAAGCAGTCGTAGCTCAGCTTTAAATGTTTTTATTGGTTTGTATTTTTTTATGAACAATATTAATTTCGCCTTCTGCCACAACTCAACCTTTGGAGACTTACGCGTCAGCACATAAGTGAATTAATCATGTCCTTACTGAAAATGGTTTTTGAAAGAAAAGTCAGAAGGCAAAAGAGTTTGTGTTGGTTGGTGTTTTTGCTGCAGATAACAACTAGTTGATCTCAAGAGAGAGATATTAGCCATTTCTCTAACTATTCATGAAATAAGTCTTTGAGACCTGAACCATACCAAGTCTTAGAATGGAAGGACGATAAGATCGAGAAGAAACCTGATTATCATTTCCCATGCTCAACAAATATATGACTCTCATTAGTAATTTTTAAGTGCATTAAAGTTTGCAAGAAAAAGAATTTTTTGCTTTAATGCAAATGCAAAAGGGGAAAGAAAATTCTAAAGGGAGACTAGCCTAAATCTATCCCTAATATTATCATACAATGGTGGTCCTATGGTTGATCTTGGAAGCGAAATCTCTACTCTAAGTTGACATGCTTGGATAACAACCCTAATGTCTATCTTAACTCATCATCTATAGATGAATCAAGAAGTCCTAAAGGAGCACAGCAAGGGTCTATCACCTAAAACTATGTCCAACTCAAATCATCATCTATAGATGAATCAAGAGCTCCTAAAGAAACATGATGAGGGTATATCATCTCAAAACGTGCACACAAAGACGAAATCAAGCAAGCAAGCCAATAAACTCAAGAGAACACACCTAGAGATATCCTATCTAGGCTAGCATACCAAAGAAATCCTAACAAAAACTAACCTACGGGGAACATGCCATGAGAGCGAAGTCGTGATCTCAATTTCTAAATTGAGTGACTCATCAATAAAAAAGAAATCAAGGAAAGCGATAAAATCCTATAGGGAGCATGCACTGAGAGCGAAGTCGTGATCTCAATTTCTAAATTGAGTGACTCATCGATCAACAACCAAGGAAACAAACACAAGAACAACACATATAGAAAATGAAGTGCGAAATGCCTGCTACATGTCTTTAAACAGCGACTTCGAGCGCACGCTCTTTATTTCCTACTTCTCATGATATCTAGAAAGCAGTAAAGTGAGAAATGAGATAAACAAGATAAAATACCAAACGAATATCAATCCTTAGCAAAGCGTATAAAAAACAAACTCACTCGATGATCTTCGCGAAAGCTTCACCAATCATAGAAAAGAGTTAGAAATCAAATGCCTCGAAATAAACCCTAATCTCTAGAACTGATGAAACTAGATGGAGATTGGCCTTATAGATTCGCAAAGAATAGATTCTTAATGACCACAAACCACAACCCTAATTCTACTGCTCAATGCTTAAAGAAGAAATCATCCTTTATTGGATACGAACGCCTTAACCAGTGTAAAACCCTTATATTACACAACCACTGAACTTTTGCACCTTAGATGCTTTTATTGAATGAAATGCATGTTACGCTAATGACCTAATGGAATATATGCAGATGAATGCAAATGTCTAAGCCAGATAAAAGAAATTTTGAGGGAAAATTTTGGGGTGCAACACCTGTATCTGCATGTAAAGTTTTTTTCTCAACAAATTCTCACTTGGCGTCTTTCCAGATTCCATGTTTTTCTTTGTTAACTAGTGATTCTCAAAATATTTGTTATCAATAAAAAAGAATAGGAAATAATAGAAAAAGGAAACATTCCATTGACAATTAAAAAAATAAGACAACAGAGATGAGGAAAGTCATTTCTAACTATTCCACATATTCAAACTTCTCAGTCGACTCAACTTCAACATTATTCCTAACTATCTCTAACTTAGAGAAAATTTTAGAAAGAACTCTTTCATATAGTATGAGGACGGTCATTTCCTCCCGAGAGTTGTTTATCACTTTCTTTAAGAAGTTAAAAATATTAAGAGAAAGATTAATTTTGATGTTTCATGTAAGGAATAACAAGAGATGCTTGTCATACCAAGTAAGTGTTTCTAGTTCTTTCTCTCTTGGGCGGAGATTTGCCACTAGAAGTTGAAACCAAAATTTTAGAATTAGGAGTAGAGAAGCAGGAATGGCGGGCTTATCTCTGTTAGCATATATTCGATGAAGCTTGGTTGATTAGACATTGTTGAATTTGTAATGTTCAACACAACTAGCAAACTCTTCACAGTCTATTGTCACAACAACCAGTGATGGATTAATGAAGAAATGAGAGCCATTGGTACTGGACTGGATGATTTCATCGTCACCAACTGGCACTACAAAGGCATTCATCCATAAATCTTTAACGAGATCAACTTAGATGGGAACATTTAGAATTTGAAAGTACCCATTCAACCTTTGTTTGTTAACAGCTTCCTTAGATCAAAACGATATGAATCATTGAAATCCACAAACTTTTCGTTGATAACGAACAAAAGGTTTGCATCCATTTTTGATTAAAAAAGAAGAGTTTGAAACAAGAAAACAATACAGAGAGAGTTGGAAATGAGACGTTGGAAATAGAAAAAGACTTATAAATAAGGAAACAATACACACATAGTTGGAATTAAAACATTTTAAATAGCTCAAAAACGTCCTTGAAAATCCAAAAGATATGTTACAGTTTGAATATAGATGATCATTGTAATTCTATTGATATGATTCAATGCATGCGCGCCATGTTTTAGTTTTTAAAACAACATCTTGAAGGTAGAGAAAAAACAAAAAATAGAGGGTTTGAATTGGGTTTTTAGAAAACATTCTCCTTTAGAAATTCAGAGCACTCAAGTGATAATAACGATAAAGACAATGAAGAATAAAGGACACAAGGATTTATCCAGGTTCACCTTAAACAAGGTTAATATTGTCCACCCCCTCAAGGATGATTTCTCCTTCACCAATGACTTAATCCACTATAACCAAACTTATTATAAATGCACGGGCAATATCCGGTGACTAACACACAATGACATGTTCAGGGATCCTGCATGATACAACATTCATTGATCCAATAAAATCAGATCCCTCATGATCATCTATTCATATTTCCTACAACGACCAGTGTTGTACCCCAAAATTTGCCCTCCCATTTCCTCAATATTTTCTCACCACAAGACCCTTGGAGCTCAAGATCAAGTTAGGATTTACTCTGCTCAAGACTCCTCCTTGCACTATTGCCCAAATTAGGGTTTGTGTTTGCACAAAGATGTTCTGACCCAAAAGGCCCAAAGTGACTTTCATGCTTCATTTTGGACTCACAAGTTTATCCATACCAAGTTTCAGGCCTTGATTCCAATCTTTGCCCAGTCAATTGGACAGTTGACCTAGAAATCAGCTATATTGGGGAAAAAGTCAATTGTGGTCAATTGACAGTCAAACCTCATGATTTTTGACCCACATCAACATTATGAACTCATATGGACCACTTGATCAAGATTTTATCACAATTCCATAAGAAATTTTATCAGATCACCAAAAGGGCAAAATGGTAATTTTTAGGGTTTTGATTGCACAAAGGCAATTCTTGATTGTTTGACCTAGCCAATGGAAAACCAAACTCACATATGGACTCAAGGACTCAATGGCATTGTATTGACATGTTCAACAAATTCAAAAGATCCCAAATGCACAAGATTGACAGATGAATTTTCCAGTCAACTGAGCCAAATTTGACTGTATACTGAAAAGTCAAACTTTGACTTTTTGGTCAAAATCAAGTGTCAAGATTCATTTTTCATCAAAACATGCCAAATCATGAAGCTTGTTTATCAAGAAATCAGAAAATTACAAATTAGAGTTTGAAATGAAGAAATTTCATAACTTAGAATTTTTCTAAGTTATGAAAATTCCTAATTTTTTCCTAACTTTGTCCTATCTTTTCATCAAGATAAATTTAGATTCAAGGAAAACTAAAAACATGAAAGTTATAGTCCATTGCAAAATCTACAACTTTGATTCACAAAGTTTCCTCAAAAGAAGCTTGTAGCTCAAGATATGATTTTTCGAACAAGGGTGCAAAACATTCTTAACTTAGAAATTTTTTTGACCTATTCTAGGCAGGATTTTTGCCTAACTTCATGGCCACTTTTCACATGCTTCCACTTGGAATTTCAATTTGCATTACAAAGATGGATTGTAGTACACATTCCAAGATTTCCAAAATGTCCAAGAACTTCTCAAACAACCTTGTGGTTAGGGAGAATCGAATTTGGCAATACGGGCAAAAGTCACTTTGTTCATGAGCCATTTTCATGTTCATACACTTGTGCATTTTCAAACTCAGCATGTGCAAGCTACATTACAGGCCTCTAATCTTATTTACACTCAAAAATTAAATGCTAAACCATTGTGCCAAGATATTATTCTATGCATTTGGTCATTGCATGAAGAATTAAGCCTTAATTAGAAAAAGCAAATTATCCATTTTTGAAAAGGTTAACTTTATGTCAAGTTTGCAATCCATGAGGTACAAAGAAAATCTCTGAGGCACAAAGGCATGGACATATCCCACTGATCTAGACAAACATTTGCAGCATACTTGAGGGGCCTAGAGGAGCCTGTAAGAGGACTTGGCATTTTGACTTAGAAAAGAAGCAACTTTGCATAACTAACAACATCTCTCATTCCTGCAAGAACCAACCAAGACAAACTTGTTGAACACATTCCAAACATCAACCCTGACCTGAAACACGAGCCAACCAAGTTTCAAACCTTCTCATTCATCAAAACACAGTTTTATGGCAAAACAGGGCATAAGCTGCAGTTTGAATCCCACAGTTCATTTCCATCGTGCATTTTCATCCAAACCAGTTCAAACACACTCCCTACCACCCATACAAACTATCCCAAGCCTTGGAAACAGACTGTAACACCTCGAACCAGTTTTGCCATTTTCATTTTTCTCTCTTGCAGGTTGACTTCTGTAGCTTGATATAGCAAGATTCAAAGCACACCAAGCATTGGAATAGCATCCCTGGACTTCAAGCAAGTTGTACAAGTCCTCACATTGCCTTGAAAGTACCTCCATTGTTGCACACGATTCCAATTGAACAAGTAAGTTTTTGAACTTCTATCTCTCTATCCATGCATATTTAGGCTTAGGTTTGTGAAGAAGTTATGTCCTACTCATGGCCCTGAAGCTACCTGTATTCTCACTTTTCATTTGTATTGTGTGTGTTAAGAGAATTTGGAACTTGAACATTAGGAAAAAAGTTAGGTCAAGAATTGGGGGAGAAGAAATTCTCTCTCATTTCTGAGAGTTAGATCAAGTTCTTGGTATGTATGGATTCGTGTTTTGATGCTTGACATTTTTGTTGTTATGAGTTTTGCTTGAAAGTTCAAGAATCAGGAGTTGTGATTGAAGCAAGGAAGCGCGCGAATTTTCAAACAAAACTGTCTGGAGGTTGAAGACAACCTCTTTGGGCTGGGCCTGTGTTGTTCATTCTATTTGCACCACTCATTTTCCACTTACACCCCCTGGCCCATTGCATGATATATTTGTCATTTTCTATTTTTTCCTTTTGATTTTGATTCTATATTTTTATTTAAGCATGAAAAAACATTAAAAATATTTTTCTCACATTTTTTGCATTTTATTTGATATTTATTTGTTTCATTTAGTTATATATGTAAATAAATACATAATACCTTTTATTTTAAAAATACAAAAATAATACAAATACATTTTTATTTTATGATTTTATTTTATTTTATCCTTTGAATTTTTTTTATAAAAAATATACTTTTTTTTTGTAAATAATAAATATTTTTATTTTTTGTACATATTTAATATATTTAGTAAATAATATAAATACTTATATATTTATTAGTATATTTAGGTTAAAAATACAAAAATAATACATTTTTTTATTTTATTATTATTTGATCTCAAAAATACTTTTTTTACAATATACTTCCTTTTATTTATTTTTTGTACATAATTAATAAATATTATATATAATAAATAATTAATACCTTTTATTTAACAAAATTAGGGTTTTTGTCCTAAACATGAAAATATCCAAATTAACTTTATTTATTTATTTTTATTTCACTTGTGAATAAAATATACACTTACACAAAAATATTTACACATACATGTTGCTTTATGCTTATACATCTTTACATTTACATTTGAGCAATTCGATTTGGTTGTAAATATTGGACACTATTCTCCTATGAAGTCTCATCCCCATTTGAACATTTGTACCCTCCATCCCATAATTGTGTTGTAATAATTTAGGACCTTTAAATTCCGCATTTAAAAGCTTCCTAAATATGCCATGATAGACTTAGGGTTTTATATGCAAAAATCAACCAAAACAATAGTTTGACCTAATTCCAAGATAAAAGCATGAAAATGAACAACACCAATCATACTTGCACCCCTAGGGTTACTCCACTTGTTGCCTTCAATAAAGGACCATGTTGCATGTTAGGTATCTTTGGCAAAAACAAAACAAATCAAATGATCATAGTCCCTCGATGACGCTCTCCTAAACAAAAATGATCAAGTCCCTTAAGGAAAATTTCCAAAGATACTTGGCACTATTTCATTCATGGTCTAAACGATGACCCGCGCCCGTCCCGTTAACATCCTAACACAAGATTGTCCACCAAATACAATGGTGGAACAAAATTGTTAAAAGGGTTAAAGACATAGAGAAAATCTTTGAGTAAATTTAGGAGTAGACAACTCTTGGTTGCTTGCCAACTTGCAAAACAAAAACACTTGCCTATTTTTTTTCAAAACCACACATCACAACACACTTTCAAAACAACTTTCAAAAACATTGAAAACTTTTTCAAAAGATAAGTACACCTTTGTATACATCCCAACATGGATCATTACAAAGTTTGCCACCACATTGGCCTCTTTTCAAAAACATTTTCAAACCCACACACAAAGCACCATTTCAAACAATTGAAAATCAAGGCAAGTTGATCTAAGCAAGTAACTAAGAGCCCATGGATAACCATGGATAGAAAGGGTGCTAATACCTTCCCTTTCTATAATCTACTCCCCGAACCCAAGAAAACATCTCAAAGGTTTTTGCTGTGCTTTTTAACCTTTCCTTAGGATAAAATAAAAATTCGGTGGCGACTCTTGCTCAACCGAAACATTTGCAAAAACAAATGCAAAACCTCAAGTCAGTTCTTCCACCGTATCACAGAACTGGCGACTCTGTTGGGGAAACTTTAAAAGTGGAGTAACCTTAGGGCTTAAATCACCTTGTTTTCAATTGCTTGCTTTGTTTGCTTTTATATTTGTGGGCTTTGCATCAGGGTTTCATAGATCCTAACCTGGATCTGGGGAATACCCTTTAGGTAGCATAAGTTGTGAGGGACCTGTCCGGCGTAGACCGACATGGGTGAAGCAGTGGCTACGTTGGTGTGACACCTTGGTCTGTACCGATATCCCTTGTGTTGCAACGAGGAGAATATGGATCTTCTAAGGAGTCATTAAACACCAACCGACCTTAGAACCCTAAATTGACCCAACTTGGCCATATAACGGTAGCAGTATGCTATACTCATTGAGGCTAAACTCTCGCGATGGTTCTGGCCGCAAGAAAAGATTGCGATGCTGGAGTTATGACCGATTGAGGGTAGTCAGTGATATTGAGATCCTCTAGAACCCGGTTACTTTTGATAGGACAGGTTTTAACCAACAAAACTAAAAGAGGGTAACACCTAAACCTCATGCTGGCCCAAACCCTAAGGGTTGTCTTGTGTGACTTGTGTGCCTTATCATGCTTGCCTTTGTGAATACTTGTGGTGTGTTTTATCATAACATCATACCATCATACCATTGCATGCATCCTGCATAAGGACTGACCCATTTCAAAGACAAGAGGGTTTCATCTTTGCTCTGTTTTGTAGGACATCATGATGCCCGTGCGTAGGAATACTATCCGGCTCAACTTTGTTCAACCACCTACTTTGCTCAAGGATTTGGTTGATAGGATTCCAAACACTACTTCCTTCATCAAGAGGCATGGTTCTCTCCTTGGGTTAGTCACTTCAAAGTGGGACCAACAACTGATGAGTGTCCTGACCCAGTTTTATGATCCTCTGTATCATTGCTTCACCTTTCAAGACTTCCAGCTGGTCCCTACCCTGGAAGAATTCTCTGATTTGCTTTGTATCCCTGTTTTGGAATAAACTCCATTCACTGGTTGGGAGAAGACTCTTAGGCCTGAAGAGATTGCTGCAGTCCTTCCCTTGACCAAAGAAAAGGTAGTGGCTAATTGGGAAACTAGAAGTGGAGTTAAGGGCTTTTTGGCTAAGTTTCTGATTGGTAAAGCTAACAGTTTTTGGAATGACTTAGACTTCAAGGCGTACGAAGACATTCTGGCTCTCTTAATCTATGGTCTAGTATTGTTTCCAAATCCTGATAACTTTGTCAATATCAATGCCATAAGGATTCTCATGTCTCGGAACCCTATACCCACTCTCTTGGGTGATATCCTGCAACAACTCTATGCTCGTACTGCCCGAAGACGGGGAACTCTGTGGTGTTGTGCTCCTTTGTTAGTGAGGTGGTTTATTTCGCACCTCCCTAAGTTCGTGTTGAAGAATGAAGAAGGAAAAGGCTGGGCCCACAGGTTAATGTCTCTCACTGACAATGACATCATCTGGACTCTCAGAGGTTTGGATAAGGTAGCCATTATTGATCGTTGCGGAGAATATCCTAATGTTCCATTGATCGGTACCCAGGGAGGAATCTCTTATAATCCATGTTTAGCTCTCCGTCAGTTTGGAAGAGCCAGAAGAGCAGGGCCTCATGAGATGTTGGTTCCTCACTTCAGATTTGAATTTCAGGTAGGCAGTGACAAACTGCGCCATGGATTCATTAAGGCTTGGGACAGAATTCACAAAGCTGACCCACATGAGTTGGGACCGAAGACTTCTATACCAATGGAACCCTACTGCATATGGGTCCGCATCCGTGCTCAGAAGTTAGGTATGCCATACGAAGTTGTCAGGCCTGTCATTCTTGAATTTCCTGATAAAGACAGGGTTCTTCCAACTGTCCTCCCTCCTCAGATACCCACTGATGTTGATACACTAAAGAGATCTTGGGCGCATCTACAGGAAGAACGGGACTTTTATCGGGAAAAGTTCAACGAACAGGAACAAAAGATCCAGAAGCTGACTAAGCAATTGGAGGAGGAGCGGATCCTGAACGACTATATCCGTACTGAGAAGAGGAGGCCATGGGAGCACTGATGGGCTTTGGATGTTTCTTTTACAACTTTTATTTCCTTTTCAGTACTTTCATTCTTATAATGCCTAAGGGCCAATTGTTGAACAATTTAAAGTTTGAATCTAATGAAGTGTGTTTCCTTTTTGTCTACAAAGTTGAATCTCGATTGTCTTTGAAAACATAAAACATAAGCATCTCATTACATCATAACAGGTACCCTTCTTCTACAGGTTGCTTAATCTTCTTCACTGTCTATTTCAGCACCCAATCATCATGTCTTCCGAGCCTACTACCGAACAAGCTATCAAGGCCCTCCAGGCCCAGAACGCCCAGTTCCAAGAGCTGGTCATGAGCTTAGCCCAGGGTCAACAAGAATTGAAGGCTCTGCTTTTGAAGAAGAAGAAGAAGAAGAGGACTGCGCTGTTTAACTCTGGACGGAGGTTTGGGAATACACTGCAGGAAGAGGATGATTAGGCTACTTCCTCTGTAGGAAAGGATGGTCCCCAAGGGGGAAGGGTTCCTAGTCCTGCAATCTCCGACAACGAGACATATTACAACGACAAACAGTACCCTCCTGCCGAAGACAGGTACAAACAACTAGAGGACCGTTTAAGTGCCATGGAGATTCAACATGTGCTGGGGCTGGATTTTGGAGATCTAGGCTTATCTTCTGGGGTGGTGATCCCACACAAGTTCAAGGCACCTGCCTTTGCGAAGTACGACGGGGCTTCTTGTCCTAAGCTGCATCTCAGATCATATGTAAGGAAGATCCAACCTTATACTGCAGACAAGAACCTTTGGATTCATTTCTTCCAAGATAGCCTTTCAGGGGGTCAACTCGAATGGTTCTATCAGCTGGATGGAACCAGTATTCGAAGCTGGGAGGACTTGGCTACTGCATTTTATAAGCAGTATCAGTACAATTCTGACCTCTCTCCCACGCGTACCCAACTCCAGGGTATGTCACTGGGGACGGGCGAAGGATTCAAGGAGTATGCGCAAAAGTGGAGAGACCTGGCTGGCAGGGTGCAACCACCTTTAACTGACCGTGAACTTGTTAACATGTTCCTAGGGACCCTGTCTGGTCCGTTCTTCAATCATCTGATTGGAAATTCTTCTACTGGGTTTACAGATTTGATCTTAACTGGTGAGAGGATAGAAGCTGGTATCAAGTCGGGGAAGATACATAAAGGTGCCTCCTCGAGTATTGAAAAGAAGCCCTTCAAGAAGGAAGCCAATGCTGTTTATGGTCCCAGAAGACAAATTAAGCCGGAACGCCACCAAGCTGTCAACGCGTTGGTAATTTCAAAGCCTGTTGCTGCTCCTCAGCAGTATAACCAACCAAGGGGTGAGAGACCCAAAAGGTAGTACACTCGGCTCAGTATGACCCTGTCTCAGATTTTGCCGCAACTACTATCAACCAATCTGGTAACTGTCAAAGAAGCTCCGAAGGTAGTGAACACAGCTTCTCCAAAGTACAACCCCAAT
The DNA here is from genome assembly GCA_948472305.1 of Vicia faba. NCBI lineage: Eukaryota > Viridiplantae > Streptophyta > Magnoliopsida > Fabales > Fabaceae > Vicia > Vicia faba. The sequence goes on along the minus strand of OX451736.1, from coordinate 746,089,483 downwards.
GCTCGTTGCGCTTATCACTCTGATAGCCTGAGGCATACTACGGATGATTGCTGGGCTCTGAGGAATAAGGTTCCGGACCTTATCGATGCTAAAGAAATACAATTTGAGGCGCCCGAGAGGCCCAATGTTGTGACTGCTCCCATGCCCCAGCATGGAGTGAGTGCTGTGGAAGAAGACCGGTATGTAGCCTCCGTGGAAGAGATTGTTACTCCGTTGTTGACTGTCAAAAGAAACCTGTTGCTAGCCGGTTTATTTCCGGGATGTGGTAAAGGTTGCCTTCTATGTGCTGTTTCACCTGCTGGTTGTCCCTTGCTGAAATCAGGCGTCCAAAACCTGATGGATATCAAAGAGATCTTGTTCGAGAAGATTGTTGTTCCTGCTACCCCTACTGAAGAAGTTTCTATTGTCACTATTTTCAACAACCCTCCTAAGGCTCCCTCAAAGAAGCCTGTCAAAATCATGTCCGCTCAGAAGATTGCTCCTATCATCATCACTGTTCCGGGGCCTCTCCCTTATACATCTGACAAAGATGTCCCATGGCACTATGGGGCAGATGTTTACGTGCTTGGAGTTAAACAAGAGTTTGATACAAGTACCGGTGTCAGCAACATCACCGGGCCTTCCAAAATTACTCGCAGTGGTAGGTTGTTCTCACCAGATATTGCGCCACCAGCTATTCAGAGACCTCTTATCATCACACCTGCAAGTGTGCCTGCTTCCCTTCCTGATCAAGTTCCTGTTTCTACCCCTGCTGCCGAGTCATCTGACGCTCGGGGCAAAGGGATCGCTGCTGATTTGCCTGCCCGGACGGAGGCACCAAAGACAACCAATGTTGAAGCTTCCCAGCAAGAGATGGAAGAGATTCTCAAGATTATCAAGAAAAGTGATTTCAATGTAGTTGAGCAGTTGGGGCACACCCCATCAAAAATTTCTATGCTATCACTGCTGTTGTGTTCAGAGGCCCATGCCAAGGCCCTGATCTCCTTCCTGAAGACGGCCCATGTGCCACAAGAAACGTATGCTGATCAATTTACCGATTGTGTGGCCAACTTGACTGCCGATCATGGGTTGGGTTTCCCTGACGCCGATCTGACTGCCAAAGGAAAGAACCATAATGACGCCCTGCACGTCTCCATTGAATGCAGGGGCACTACTCTTTCCCATGTGTTGGTAGACACCGGTTCTTCATTAAATGTATTACCCAAGAAGGCCCTAGACCGGTTGGATTGTGAGGGTTTGGAGCTCAAGCCTAGCAACATTGTTGTCCGAGCCTTTGACGGTTCGAAAAGGATGGTACATGGGGAAGTCGACATTCCAATCAGGGTTGGTTCTCAAGTTTTTGATTCAACATTTTATGTGATGGACATCCGACCATCCTACTCTTGTTTGCTGGGTTGTCCATGGATTCACAAGGCTGTAGCTGTGACCTCCACTTTACATCAGAAGCTGAAGTACCCGGTCAGGGGGAAGATTGTGACAGTGCAGGGGGAGGAAGAGTATATGGTCAGCCATCTCAACTCGTTCCGATACATAGAAATGGATGGGGAATTCATTGAGACCCCCTTTCAACACTTTGAAGAGGTGCCTCAGACATTGGCATCAGCTGAAACTGTGATTGAAGACCCTCCTTTGAAGATGGCTTCCTTAAAGGATGCCCGGGCTGTTATTGAGAAGGGTGAGTGCGCAAACTGGGGCCGACTTCCTGATTTCACTCCGAAGACCGACAAGTTTGGTCTGGGTTTCACTGCAGAAGCTCAGAAGGCTGTTCATAAGGCAAGGATTGGAAGACCTCCTGTGTTCATCACCAACCCGGGAGTGAATGCTATTGAAGACGGCATGGAGGAATCTGAATTCGACAGCTGGATCTACCCAACAACCGACGGAGGACCAAGCAATTGGACTGCCAAAGACTTCACACCTATTACTTTTGTCACTCAGTAATGAACTCTTTTGTTTTGAATTTGTAACAAATAATATGTTGAAACTTTTATGGCTTGATGTCCTACCCGGGGCACCGTAGCTTCATTTGTAAGGGCTTTTGTATGTCATTTTCATATATCATTAATCAAAACATTGGACGTTTGTTGCATTTCAAAATCTTGCGCTCCTTTTCTTTCTTTATTATATATTGCAAAACAACTATATTTACACACACTCACTTATACAGGTTCCAATCCACTATGGATCTCACTGGTAACGACTCTGCTACCGCCAGTTATGACTTCGAAAATCCGATCAACTTAGCCGAAGATGAAGGTGAAGATGATTGCGAAGTGCCTGGTGAACTTGCAAGACTGTTACTCCAGGAAGAGAGGGCCATTCAACCACATGAAGAGCCAGTGGAAACGGTAAATCTGGGTACTGAGATAGACAGAAAGGAAGTCAAGATTGGTGCCAATTTAGAGCTCAGTGTGAAACAACAGTTGATTCAGATGCTGCATGACCATATGGAAATCTTTGCTTGGTCTTACGAAGATATGCCTGGGTTGGATACCGACATTGTGGTTCATCACCTGCCTACCAAGGAAGAGTGCCCTCCGGTAAAACAGAAGGTCCGCCGTATGCGTCCAGACATGTCCGAGAAAATCAAAGCCGAGGTTATGAAACAATTTGATGCCGGGTTTCTAGCAGTGACTTCTTACCCTCAGTGGGTTGCCAACGTGGTTCCAGTGCCGAAAAAGGATGGTAAGGTCCGAATGTGTGTTGATTACAGAGATTTGAACAGGGCGAGCCCTAAGGATGATTTCCCTCTGCCTCATATCGACGTTCTGGTTGACAACACTTCTCAGCATAAAGTATTCTCCTTCATGGACGGCTTCTCCGGTTATAATCAAATCAAGATGGCTCCTGAAGACATGGAGAAGACCACCTTTATTACTCAGTGGGGCACCTGTTGCTACAAGGTCATGCCTTTTGGGTTGAAAAATGCTGGGGCAACCTACCAACGTGCCATGGTTGCTTTATTTCACGACATGATCCACCATGAGATCGAAGTATACGTCGATGATATGATTGCAAGGTCCCAAACTAAGGAGGAACACCTTGACCACCTACAGAAGCTGTTTGACCGTCTGAAGTTGTACAAGCTGAGGTTGAACCCAAACAAGTGCACCTTTGGGGTGAGATCTGGAAAATTGCTAGGCTTCATCGTAAGCGACAAAGGCATTCAAGTGGACCCTGCCAAGGTGAAAGCCATACAAGAGATGCCAGTTCCCAAGACTAAAAAAGAAGTCAGAGGCTTCCTAGGACGTTTGAACTACATTGCCCGATTCATCTCGCATCTAACTGCTACCTGCGAACCACTTTTCAAACTGCTGAAGAAAGATCAAGTAGTACGTTGGAACGATGAATGCCAGGCTGCTTTCGAAAGAATCAAAGAGTATCTCCAAGAGCCACCCATTCTTATGCCGCCGGTTGAAGGGAGACCTCTAATCTTATACTTGACAGTACTTGACAACTCAATGGGGTGCGTGCTGGGGCAGCATGACGAGTCTGGCCGAAAAGAACACGCCATTTATTACCTTAGCAAAAAGTTTACCGACTGTGAGACCCGTTACTCACTGCTCGAGAAAACTTGCTGCGCTTTGGTATGGAATGCTCGCCGGCTGAGACAGTATATGTTGACTCACACTACTCTATTGATTTCAAAAATGGATCTAATCAAATACATATTCGAAAAACCCGCCTTGTCCGGAAGAATAGCAAGATGGCAGATGATCTTGACAGAATACGACATCCAGTACATGACTCAGAAAGCAATCAAGGTAAGTGTATTGGCTGACCATTTGGCACACCAGGCAGTGGACGACTACCAATCTATGAACTTTGAGTTTCCAGACGAGGATATCATGATAGTGACTGATTGTGAAGTACCTGGACCGGATGAAGGACCTGAGGAAGGATCCCGATGGTCTATGCACTTTGACGGAGCCTCAAACGCTTTGGGTAATGGTATCGGCGCTGTGATCATATCCCCTAAAGGCACTCATACTCCACTCACCGCCCGGCTATGCTTCAACTGCACCAACAACATGGCGGAGTATGAGGCATGCATCATGGGTCTTCAAGCTGCAATCGACTTAAGGATCAAGTTTCTGAGTGTTTTCGGAGATTCCGCTCTCGTGATCAATCAGATCAAAGGCGAGTGGGATACGAAACACCCAAATCTTATTCCTTACAAGGAGTATGTGCTGACATTGCTTCCCCGCTTCGAAGAGATAACTTTTGAACACTTCCCAAGAGAGGAGAATCAGTTAGCGGACACACTGGCTACGATGTCTACTATGTTCAAATTCAAATGGGACAACGAGGCTCCCCGGATCATTATCTGGAAGTTGGATGAACCTGCACATTGCTGCGATCTCGAAACCGAAGAGGTAACAGAAAAACCCTGGTATCATGAAGTGAAGAGGTACCTGGAAGCTCAAGAATACCCCGAAGGCGCATATGTTAATGACAAGAAGTTTCTGAGAAGGTTTGCGGCAAAGTTCTTCCTCAGCAACGACATTCTCTATAAGCGAAACCATGATTCAACCTTACTGCGTTGTATGGATAAGACTGAAGCAGAAAAGATCATGGCAGAGCTACATGAAGGTACCTTCGGAACACATTCCAGTGGACATACCATGGCAAAGAAAATCCTTCGGGCAGGATATTTCTGGTCCACAATGGAAGCCAACTGTTATCAACATTCACGGACTTGTCATAAATGCCAGATCTACGCTGATAAGGTGAACATTCCTCCGGTTCCTCTGAACGTCTTGACAACACCTTGGCCTTTTGCAATGTGGGGGATCAATATGATCGGCGAGATCCGACCTACGGCATCTAACGGGCACCGCTTCATCTTGGTAGCGATTGATTATTTCACAAAGTGGGTTGAAGCAGCTTCCTACGCTACGGTAACCAAGAATGTGGTAGCACGGTTCATTCGGCACAACCTGATCTGTCGATACGGTGTACCTGAAAGGATCATTACGGACAATGGTACCAATCTTAACAACAAGATGATCACCGAGCTCTGCGAGCAATTCAGGATACAACACCACAACTCTTCTCCCTACCGGCCGAAGATGAATGGGGCTGTAGAAGCAGCGAATAAGAACATCAAGAAGATTGTGCAGAAGATGACAGTGACCTACAAAGATTGGCACAAAATGTTACCGTTTTCTCTTCATGGGTACCGTACCTCAGCACGGACGTCAACAGGGGCAAGTCCCTTTTCCTTGGTCTATGGCATGGAGGCAGTCTTGCCTATTGAAGTCCAGATACCATCTCTCCGGATAATGAAGGATGCAGACTTGAGCGAAGATGACTGGATCTAGACTCGGCTTGATCAATTAAACCTAATTGACGAAAAGAGACTCACCGCTATTTGTCATGGTCAAACGTACCAAAAACGGATGATCAGGGCATTTAACAAGAAAGTCAGACGACAAGAGTATCAATTTGGGGACCTGGTAATCAAGTGCATCATTCTACCTCAAGGTGATCCCAGGGGAAAATGGACCCCTACGTACGAAGGGCCATTTGTGGTTAAGAATATCTTCTCAGGAGGAGCTATGATTCTAACCACCATGGATGGTGACGACCTTCCTCACCCCGCCAATGCAGACATAGTAAAAAGATACCACGCATGATCAAAGACCCGCTAGGTTGACATACCTAGGCAAAAATAAGGGCTTCCCGATGAACCAAAAGGGTTCGGGCAAAAATAAGGGATGAAATGAAAAAAATCTGTACACCCGGCAAGTCGAAAACCTGAAAAGGCGGCTTGGGCAAAAATGGGTATCCCGGTGGACTGAAAACCCGAAAGGGCGGTCCAGGCAAAAGTTAGGGATAAAGCGTAATACTATGTCTCATTGGATCACCTTGCATCCAGAATTCAGCATCAACTATCAGACCTAGGCATCGATCGATCAACTTCATCTTCAACTAAGCAGCAAAGTGATGAGACACTTGAAGATATAAAGGCAATAGCAGAGTTGGAACCCAGTGGGATTATTTTTCACATAGCTGTTTTGTTTCCTTTTCACAAAATTGTATAAACTCTATTTTTCTCGGTGGCGTTCTCTTACTAGGACGTCAGCCTCCTGTACATAAAACGCCTATTTACAGGCAAATCTCTAAGTCAATACAATTTCAATTTTTCAGACAAATTACCCATCGTTTTTCCTTTCTCTGTTTTGTTTTCCAAAGAACGTCCAATGTTCATTTTGATATATGCACCTGACATTAATTGCTAATCATAAATATTTGCATGCGAAACAAAGGATTAATTACAGGTGACATCAGAAACAGGGGCAATAAAGAGTTGTCCAAGCAATCTATTTGTTTTTGTCCACCAAGGTACCAAGGTAGGTTAGGCTGAAGAATGTAACCAAGTTACCTCAACTCCCCACAGAGTAAGACAAGATTCAGCAATACACTCTCCAGGCAGAGTTGGTCTCCCATCAGCCCTAAAAAGGCACATTGTTTCCCTAGAAAGTCAGCGATACTCTCCCCAAGCAGAGTTAGTCTACTGTCAGCCTTAAGGAAGTTGAGTATCCCCAGAAGATCTCGACATTCCCCAGCGGAGTATAGACATCCCTCAACGAGCATCCCCGGCAGTCTTAATATAAGATTGTTCCCCGGTGGAATACCAGACACCCTAGTGGAGCCATTCCCCAGTACAGTCCAAAGTTTCCCCAGGAGAGTGGAATCCATATCCCCAGCAGGTCTTGAGGCTTATCCCCAGTAGATTCTGGAAGCTTATCCCCTGCAGAGTACGAACGCGTCTCTCCGACTTCATTCAAAGGTTATTTCCCCACCAGGGTATAACTGGGTTATCCTCAGCTAATTGCCACGGAAAGATCATCCTCGGTGAAGTTCTTCCTATCCCCAGCGGAGTTCATCAAATTACCCAACATAACTTATCAGTGGAATCCCCGGCGGAGCTCTCATCAAAACCTCAGCGAAGTATCTCTTCCCACAGAGTAGTACCCCTCAGAGTAATCTCTCCAACAAGTTTATTCCCCAACGGAGTCATCTTCTCCTACCGGTTTATTCTTGCAACCATCATCCTCAGCGGAAACGAAGAACTCTACTCTTCAACATCAGCCCAGGATTTGATTTCCCGGCATTCGTCAAGGATTTATTTTCCTAGACAAAAATACATTCATAAACATCACATTATCATACACCATGACGCATGCATATATGCATCATATCACAATCTCATTTATTTTTGAGAACATCATGACATCATGCATCTCATACATCATGACATTGCATATAACTAATGTTTTTGCCTTTTCAGAAAAGAGGATAATCCAAAGATGATTACTATCAACTATTGCAATTCCAGATTCGATACCTGTATCTAGCCATGGCATATCTATGAGTGATTGATTGTAGATTCGATACCTGTATCTAGCCAGGGAATATCTGCATGAAGAGTTTGAAGATCAACCCCTGTAACAGGCCAGGAAATTATCTTTCATTCTCAGGTCAGAGGTCTACACCTGTATCCAGCCAGGAAAGCTATCTCTACCAACTTTTTGCAATTTCCAGATTCGATACCTGTATCCAGCCAGGGCACATCTGTGAGCAACAATTTCTGGATTCGATTCCTGTATCTAGCCAGGGCACATCTGCGAGCAACCAATTCTAGATTCGATTCCTGTATCCAGCCAGGGCATATCTGTAGACGAAAAATTCCAGATTCGATTCCTGTATCTAGCCAGGGCATATCTGCGAGTAACTGATTATGGATTCGACACCTGTATCTAGCCAGGGCATATCTGCATGAATAGTTTCCAGATTCGATACCTGTATCCAGCCAGGGCATATCTGTAGACAACCCAATTCCAGATTCGATACCTGTATCCAGCCAGGGCATATCTGTAGACAACCCAATTCCAGATTCGATACCTGTATCCAGCCAGGGCACATCTGTAAACAACCAATTCCAGATCCGATTCTTGTATCTAGCCAGGGCACATCTGTAAGCAACTAATTGTAGATTCGATACCTGTATCTAGCCAGGGCATATCTACATGAAGAGTTTGAAGATCAACACCTGTAACAGGCCAGGAAACCATCTTCCTTTCTTAAAGTACGCAAGTTCTCGCTAAGGAATCTCTTACGCGATCAACACTTCCAAATGGCATCTATAAGCCCATTCCCGACAAGGTTCTGTCACACCCCCAATGGCATCTATAAGCCCATCCTTCTATCCATCTCTCCAAATGGCATCTATAAGCCCATTCCCGCCATCACATTGCTGATACTCTACCATGTGAGTGCAAATTTCAGGGCATTCTAGTGTCCAATCTCCTTTTACCCTCGAGTCGTGAAAGGCAAACTTGCCAATCTAACTCTTCAGGTTCAAGAAGATTGAACAGGGGCAACTGTTGTACCCCAAAATTTGCCCTCCCATTTCCTCAATATTTTCTCACCACAAGACCCTTGGAGCTCAAGATCAAGTTAGGATTTACTCTGCTCAAGACTCCTCCTTGCACTGTTGACCCAAATTAGGGTTTGTGTTTGCACAAAGATGTTCTGACCCAAAAGGCCCAAAGTGACTTTCATGCTTCATGTTGGACTCACAAGTTTATCCATATCAAGTTTCAGGCCTTGATTCCAATCTTTGCCCAGTCAATTGGACAGTTGACATAGAAATCAGCTGTATTGGGGGAAAAGTCAACTGTGGTCAATTGACAGTCAAACCTCATGATTTTTGACCCACATCAACATTATGAACTCATATGGACCATTTGATCAATATTGGATCACAATTCCATAAGAAATTTTATTAGATCACCAAAAGGGCAAAATGGTCATTTTTAGGGTTTTGACTGCACAAAGGCAATTCTTGACTGTTTGACCTAGCCAATGGCAAACCAAGCTCACATATGGACTCAAGGACTCAATGGCATTGTCTTGACATGTTCAACAAATTCAAAAGATCCCAAATGCACAAGATTGACAGATGAATTTTCCAGTCAACTGAGCCAAATTTGACTGTATACTGAAAAGTCAAACTTTGACTTTTTGATCAAAATCAAGTGTCAAGATTCATTTTTCATCAAAACATGCCAAATCATGAAGCTTGTTCATCAAGAAATCAGAAAATTACAAATTAGGGTTTGAAATGAAGAAATTTCATAACTTAGAATTTTTCTAAGTTATGAAAATTCCTAATTTTTTCCTAACTTTGTCCCATCTTTTCATCAAGATACATTTGGATTCAAGGAAAACTCAAAACATGAAAGTTATAGTCCATTGCAAAATATACAACTTTGATTCACAAAGTTTCCTCAAAATAAGCTTGTAGCTCAAGATATGAGTTTTGGAACAAGGGTGCAAAACATTCTTAACTTAGAAATTTTTTTGACCTATTCTAGGCAGGATTTTTGCCTAACTTCATGGCCACTTTTCACATGCTTCCACTTGGAATTTCAATTTGCATTACAAAGATGGATTGTAGTATACATTCCAAGATTTCCAAAATGTCTAAGAACTTCTCAAACAACCTTGTGGTTAGGGAGAATCGAATTTGGCAATATGGGCAAAAGTCACTTTGTTCATGAGCCATTTTCATGTTCATACACTTGTGCATTTTCAAACTCAGCATGTGCAAGCTACATTACAGGCCTCTAATCTCATTTACACTCAAAAATTAAATGCTAAACCATTGCGCCAAGATATTATTCTATGCATTTGGTCATTGCATGAAGAATTAAGCCTTAATTAGAAAAGGCAAATTATCCATTTTTGAAAAGGTTAACTTTATGTCAAGTTTGCAATCCATGAGGTACAAAGAAAATCTCTGAGGCACAAAGGCATGGACATATCCCACTGATCTAGACAAACATTTGCAGCATACTTGAGGGGCCTAGAGGAGCCTGTAAGAGGACTTGGCATTTTGACTTAGAAAAGAAGCAACTTTGCATAACTAACAACATCTCTCATTCCTGCAAGAACCAACCAAGACAAACTTGTTGAACACATCCCAAACATCAACCCTGACCTGAAACACGAGCCAACCAAGTTTCAAACCTTCTCATTCATCAAAACACAATTTTATGGCAAAACAGGGCATAAGCTGCAGTTTGAATCCCACAGTTCATTTCCATCGTGCATTTTCATCCAAACCAGTTCAAACACACTCCCTACCACCCATACAAACTATCCCAAGCCTTGGAAACAGACTGTAACACCTCGAACCAGTTTTGCCATTTTCATTTTTCTCTCTTGCAGGTTGACTTCTGTAGCTTGATATAGCAAGATTCAAAGCACACCAAGCATTGGAATAGCATCCCTGGACTTCAAGCAAGCTGTACAAGTCCTCACATTGCCTTGAAAGTACCTCCATTGTTGCACACGATTCCAACTGAACAGGTAAGTTTTTGAACTTCTATCTCTCTATCCATGCATATTTAGGCTTAGGTTTGTGAAGAAGTTATGTCCTACTCATGGCCCTGAAGCTACCTGTATTCTCACTTTTCATTTATATTGTGTGTGTTAAGAGAATTTGGAACTTGAACATTAGGAAAAAGTTAGGTCAAGAATTGGGGGAGAAGAAATTCTCTCTCATTTCTGAGAGTTAGATCAAGTTCTTGGTATGTATGGATTCGTGTTTTGATGCTTGACATTTTTGGTGTTATGAGTTTTGCTTGAAAGTTCAAGAATCAGGAGTTGCGATTGAAGCAAGGAAGCGCGCGAATTTTCAAACAAAACTGTCTGGAGGTTGAAGACAACCTCTTTGGGCTGGGCCTGTGTTGTTCATTCTATTTGCACCACTCATTTTCCACTTACACCCCCTGGCCCATTGCATGATATATTTGTCATTTTCTATTTTTTCCTTTTGATTTTGATTCTATATTTTTATTTAAGCATGAAAAAACATTAAAAATATTTTTCTCACATTTTTTGCATTTTATTTGATATTTATTTGTTTCATTTAGTTATATATGTAAATAAATACATAATACCTTTTATTTTAAAAATACAAAAATAATACAAACACATTTTTATTTTATGATTTTATTTTATTTTATCCTTTGAAAACATTTTATAAAAAATATACTTTTTTTTTGTAAATAATAAATATTTTTATTTTTTGTACATATTTAATATATTTAGTAAATAATATAAATACTTATATATTTATTAGTATATTTAGGTTAAAAATACAAAAATAATACATTTTTTTATTTTATTATTATTTGATCTCAAAAATACTTTTTTTACAATATACTTCCTTTTATTTATTTTTTGTACATAATTAATAAATATTATATATAATAAATAATTAATACCTTTTATTTAGCAAAATTAGGGTTTTTGTCCTAAACATGAAAATATCCAAATTAACTTTTTTTTTTTTATTTTTATTTCACTTGTGAATAAAATATACACTTACACAAAAATATTTACACATACATGTTGCTTTATGCTTATACATCTTTACATTTACATTTACGCAATTCAATTTGGTTGTAAATATTGGACACTATTCTCCTATGAAGTCTCATCCCCATTTGAACATTTGTACCCCCCATCCCATAATTGTGTTGTAATAATTTAGGACCTTTAAATTCCGCATTTAAAAGCTTCCTAAATATGCCATGATAGACTTAGGGTTTTATATGCAAAAATCAACCAAAACAATAGTTTGACCTAATTCCAAGATAAAAGCATGAAAATGAACAACACCAATCACACTTGCACCCCTAGGGTTACTCCACTTGTTGCCTTCAATAAAGGACCATGTTGCATGTTAGGTATCTTTGGCAAAAACAAAACAAATCAAATGATCATAGTCCCTCGATGACGCTCTCCTAAACAAAAATGATCAAGTCCCTTAAGGAAAATTGCCAAAGATACTTGGCACTATTGCATTCATGGTCTAAACGATGACCCGCGCCCGTCCCGTTAACATTCTAACACAAGATTGTCCACCAAATACAATGGTGGAACAAAATTGTTAAAAGGGTTAAAGACATAGAGAAAATCTTTGAGTAAATTTAGGAGTAGACAACTCTTGGTTGCTTGCCAACTTGCAAAACAAAAACACTTGCCTATTTTTTTTCAAAACCATACATCACAACACACTTTCAAAACAACTTTCAAAAAAATTGAAAACTTTTTCAAAAGATAAGTACACCTTTGTATACATCCCAACATGGATCATTACAAAGTTTTCCACCACATTGGCCTCTTTTCAAAAACATTTTCAAACCCACACACAAAGCACCATTTCAAACAATTGAAAATCAAGGCAAGTTGATCTAAGCAAGTAACTAAGAGCCCATGGATAACCATGGATAGAAAGGGTGCTAATACCTTCCCTTTCTATAATATACTCCCCGAACCCAAGAAAACATCTCAAAGGTTTTTGCTGTGCTTTTTAACCTTTCCTTAGGATAAAATAAAAAGTCGGTGGCGACTCTTGCTCAACCGAAACATTTGCGAAAACAAACGCAAAACCTCAAGTCAGTTCTCCCACCGTATCACAACCAGCATCTATTATCTTCTTGAAATCAGACCTTCACTCAGTCTCTCAAGGAACTTTCCAATGATATGTTCAGCGATCCGATTTAACAAATATAACAATCATTGACTCAATCGAATCAGATCCCTCAAGATTATCTATTCGGATTTCCTACAACGACTAACAACCATTGTCTTCTTGAGATCATACCTTCACTCAGTCTCTCAAAGAACTAATGAACAACAGTTGATGAGGTTCTTGTGTTTACATGATTGCTTCTTCTAAGAAGATTACGCACGTGTTTTAAGCACATATTGTTTTGCACTTCTTTATTCAACAAATCTAGTGTTAAAACAATTTACATGAAGAGATTCGAACTGAAACACAATACAAGCAACAAATTGTGTGTTCATTAGAATGTTCTACCAAGATGTATATGATCATAAATTGTGTAGCATCTTGTAGTGTTCTTCTTCTTCATCTTCTTGTTGAGCAAGTTACGAGTAATAACTCCTTGGTTCTTCTGAGATCTACCAAGATGTATTTGATTAGAAGTTGAATAACATCTTGTAGTCTTCTTCTTTATATTTCTTTCTTTTCTCTCATTTCCGTATAGTGATCTTCAAAATGTTTAGCATTACAGATTTTACATCTTCAGCACCCACGGTGTTTAAGCTTGATGACCAACAACTATTAGCATTTCAGCTTTGGCTTCAGCGTAGGCATCAACATGATTTCTTTAAATATTTGATCTTCTGTTATATCCTTCAGAGAGAAACATTGTAAGGATAGAAAAGTCCTTTCCTACACCAACGATTAGTTCCAACAGATAGAATAAGGTGTAAGAGTTAAACAATATTAAATAATAGTTTATGTATCCTGTCACTGCTCAATGATAGATTTCCACCTTTTATCTCTAAATAATATTTTTCTAATAAGCTTGTAAACAGAGATCCGTTGAGTAAAGAAAGATAGCTGGAAATCCAGCTATTTTTCCCAACGGTCATAATGAGAGTGGTTGACAATATAGTACAAAAAGATTGTCCTTACGCCACCCTAGAGGGTAGAGGTCACATACACTTTATGTACCTTGTGTACACCATCGCACGTTAACCATTTTGAACTTCTTCTTATCTTCAGAGGCTTCAGATAATTCAAATGTTGAAGCTTGTTGTATAAGAATCACTCTTAAGTCTTAGAACCTAAGTCTTGGACTCTTCAGAATTTATCCTATCAGAACCTTGTCTTCAGAGTCTTCAACACTTGGTTGTAAGAACTTGCTTGTCTTCAGATCATTAGAACTTGTTCAGCAGAACCTTCTCTTCACAATCTTCAGAACTTGTAACACACGAAGTAAAGCTTCAGAAGGCCTCCAAAGCTTAACCATAAAGTCACGATCAGAACCTCTTGTACTAACGTTCCTAAGACACGTTACAGAAGACGTATCATAATATTGACTTCAAATGTAACACGTAACCACATGTTTTTATCACAGTAAAGTAGGTTCAGAACCTGATGACGTCACACGTCTTGATACCAGAATCAGAACATTATAGCAGCAGCTACACACTAGAATAAACCATTAGCGTATACAATTGTTCATAAATATAACATGTAAAGTTATCATCAAAATCTTAAGTCCAGATGTAGACACACTTCTTGTTCTTACAATCTCCCCCTTTTTGATGATGACAAAACCATGTATTTTGATAGAACAACTTATATAGGGTAATCACCGTAACCAATAAATTTAGAGTTAAGCTCACAGCTCCCCATGAATCTATTAATCCCAAAATTTCATTTAAGCTTGTTCAGAGTCTCCCCCTGAGCCCAAGACTCACAAAATAAATTTTGAGTTATCAGAACATAGAGATAGAGAAGTATCACTTTCCTACAAACATACATTGAAGAAGCACACGTATCAGAGTACAACTTTTAAGTGACATCTCTGTATGAGAGCATGTATCAGAATGTTGACTTGCCTTCCTTTCAGGAGAGCACAACTTCTGAAGCTTTAAGTCTGAATTCCATAATTTCAGAAAGTCTACAAATTTTGAACATTATGATATCAAGCAATATTACCTTACTTTCAGTAAGTTTATAACTTATGAATTGTATTTAGTACATCTGTTTGAATCTTCATATATTCACAAAGTGTTCAGCTTCTTAGATATGAAATCTGAGTTGATTTCTTCTATAAGGTTTTCAACCTTAGCATCAGGATCTTCATCTTTAACATGTCTTAAGAATACTTGGTGAACTTGTTCAAAGTTCCCAAATTAAAACATCAAACAAAAAGTTAGTAGCAACAACATTATAAATGTTATTAAAATCACTTTTACTTTCTCCCCCTTTGTCAGAAATCAAAAAGGTGAGGAAGGTGAGGAAGGTGAGAAAGGTGAAAATAAAAGAAATAAGATTCTATGGATAGAACAAACAAGATAAAATATATTTAGGAGAAAATATAAATCACATAGGTTAAACATAGAGAGATAAGAAGACAACACATATTATCTGTAAGAGATTGCATATTAGAGAAAAGAAACACACATACAATAATCAGAAGACATAATGAAAGATATACATAATCTAATTAGCAATAAATTTAATAGAAAGACTTGAAATGAGATTATTGATTTAACATACATATATCCAATAAAATCCAATCACAGCCACACGAAACATTTCATTAAATGAACAGGGAATAATAGGTTCAACACAATACCTTAAGACAAATCATACAATTGGTAGAGATAATTTCTACAACCCAAACTACAAGACTTTTTGCAAAAAGATACAAAGATACATGCAGTAGTTTTTAAAGGATAATAGATAACAGAATGAAGGAACACACAGGTAGAAATCTTAACAAAAGAAAAGTGACTATGATGAAAGGATTGAACTAATCAACCTATCACAACATGCAGCAAAAGTTTAAGGTAGAGGGTTGTCTTTGTTGTTTTGTTCAAACTTTATAATGAATTTTCTAATCATGTTATTGAAATCTACTTATTTTGCCAGCAGATTGATTCTTGTTCCTTCTGCATTTCTTCCATAGATTTTATAAGCTTAAGAAATAAGCCATAACTTCTTCTTGAGAGTTCTTATATCTCAACTTGACCCTTTTTAACAAATTCTTTTTATGAGGCTTCTTCTTCAGCTGCTTCCTTTTCAATTTTTATTTGAGCTTTCAGAGTTAGATCTTTTCTTCTGCCTTAGATAAATACATTTTCCTAGTCTGGTCAGACATATTATGTATCCTTAGAAATATAGAATTCATCCCTCTGCTAAAATTATCCTAGTTGTTTCCTAGAAGAGTTGAGTCAGTGCTTGAGTCAAATATGTTCTGAAGCTTTTAAGTTTGAGTCAAGGCATCTTCTTTGAAAAGAGAGATGTATTTCTCAAGATCTAGCTCTGGTATGCCATATCTTTAATAATTAAGAGAAATTTATTTACCAGGAGTCTCTTTGGGTTTAGTTAAGTTTTGATTATTGACAAGAATGGATGAAGAGGGATTAAACACTTCTAAAGGTGTTGGGATTTGTAGGGTTGGAATGGTGGTAAATGAGATGAAGGTTTTTGAAGACTCAATTAGTGAATGAGTTTATTGAGATAGAGTTATTTGGTGGATTGGGGAGGTAACAATGGTTGTGGGTAACACTATTGAGGATGAAGGAAGTGGTAAGACTATATTCCTAAGGTCAGAGCTAGACCTAGGGGTATTAAATTGTATATTAATTAACTCATATGAAGAAAAGGAATATTCAGATGAGATTAATTCATTAGTATCCATGGATGGATCTATCCTTTTCTTTTTCTTCATTTTCCTTTGAGATGTTTCAGACTCTTGAAACATGGATTTATGGATGATCTTTTCTTGCTAGATAGATTTTCATTCGGTGGAAAGAGATGTGGTTTCTTACAACATCGTTTTCTTTCTTTTTTACTATCTGCTTACATACTGGAGTTTCTAAAAAGAAACATTACCCTTAGGATTTCATTTTGATCCTGGATTGTGAACTGAGGAGTTCTTCTTGGTAGAATGACATTTATAACCTTTTCTTCAAGTGATATGGATGCCTTTTCCAGAATTCCTATCTCTACCAGGTTTAAAGATTTGAAGGGTTCACCAATGGCCATCTTAAGGTCTATTTCGTCCAGATATCTCAGATCAATGCTCTCAGTGATGATACAGGATAAGCGTCTTCCAAGAGGAATGTAATTCTTCATTCTATTACTTCCATCTCTTGACATCCTTACATTATCTCTTAGGTGATGGAAAATAAGAGAAGGGAGATTTATACATACGCCTAAGGAAATAAAGTACAATATGTATAACAGATCTCCAGGGATGGTCGATGCATGCTTCCTCTATGGTACTTAGATTATTGATGATTCAAAGATTTTAGCCCATATTCTCATATGATCATGAAGACCATCACTCTTTGATGCTTTTTGTGATTTGAAGATAACTTGATAGACTTTTACCATTTCCGGCCATCTATTGTTTGCTTCATAGCACCTTAATCCTTTTCCATCAAGATTAAGGATCTTTGTATTGACTTGTTCAATGATGATATTCTTCTCCCCTTTAACAAATGAGACTACTTTGATGATTTAGCATGTAACCAGAAGTCTTTCACAAGTTGAGGAAGAATGGTTCCATTGAGATGGTTGAAATAGTTTTCCCATCCTTGGTTTGTAACATCAGCCAAAAGATCAAAGCCATTATCTTTGATATTTTTAAAATCAACGAAGGGTTCACAGAGAACTTTTAGGGAGTCCAAATTTGACGACAAAGTAGCTTCAGAAGCATAATATGGTTGTTCTTCTAAACTTTATTGGTCATCCTCATGAAACAAAGATAGAAGATGAGGAAAAGGTTTTTGGTTAGGAGGATAGAGCCTTTCCTGAACAATTTTTTTCTTAAAGTTCATGGTTGATTTTGGGAGAAAGGTTTTGAGCTAGAAACTAGGGAAGCGATGAGAGAAAGGAGTATTATTTAAAAGGATTCTAAAGAATAATTTTAGAACTGACTGTTTTTAATGCTGGTTCGCGTATGTCGCGGTAAGCAAGAGTCGCCACCGTCTTTTATATTCTCCAACAAGGAAAGGACAAAAGCACAGCAAAATTCCTTTTCGAGATGTTTCTCGGTTCGGGAGGTAGATTATAGAAAGGGAAGGTGTTAGCACCCTTTCTATCCGTGGTTATCCACGGGCTCTTAGGTACTTGCTCACTATGTTTTCAAAAATGTTTGCTTTTCTTGTGTTTGTGGGTTTTGAAAAAGTTTCGTTTTGAAAACTTCTAGGTAACTCTTGTATCAGTCCTCAAGAGTGTATGAAGTATTTGTTTGAAAACTTTTTGAAAGTGTAGGTGCGAAAAGTTGTTTTTGTTTTGAAAGAGCAAGTACCCAGGAGAAATATACCTACTCTAAGGAATTAAGCTGTGTAAGAGTCCTTTAGACAGTACTATCCCACTATTGAGAAGTAGGTAGCACCGTCGTTGGAGTTTGTCGGGTCAATTCGATTATCGGGACATGTGGTCACCAAAGCAATAGTAGGACGCCTTAGCGGTAACCCTAGTGTCTTAGATCCTTTTTATCCGAGGCAACTGTTCCGAGGCAACCATTCCGAGGCAACTGGATCTTTAGACAAGAGGGCGACCTCTAAAACACCCTATACTCAATGACCACCTCGAGGCAACAAAGTGAGGCGTACCCTAGGAGTGGCATGTGCACTTGTGTCAGGTTTCATGTTAAATTATCTTGTACATGTTATTGTGAGCTACGGGTTGGTTTTAATTTTCATACAAGTCTTGTCATGCATAGTTAACAGTTAATAATTTGCGGGAAGTAAATTGCGGAAAGTGAATCTACGCTATTACAAGGCGCGAGCATATACATCGCCAAAAACATAACCCTTTGGAAAATAAAATGCGAGAAAATAAATGAAAGCGATAAAAGTCCTAATTATCTATTACACACTCGGAGCAGTTACATAAATATGATCAAAAAGAATAATCAAAGAGAATATGCACGCGAGAAATTAAATCGGAGAAGTCCTAGGGTTTTGACCCTTTTTTAGAAAAGAATGGAATTTTGGTCCTTTTTGCAATTAATTCAAATTAAACCTAATTTACTAATTAATTAAGTAATTACAAGAAAAAAGAGTATTTTTGTGTTTTTTATGTTTTAATGAAAATAAAAGAAAAGAAATTAAAATTGTCAAAACCCTAATTCTATGTTAATTTTATTTATGGTGAAAAAAAAGTCAAATTTAACCTACTTAAACTAAATTAGTTATATTAGTATTTATTTACAAAAATAATTAATAGTGAAATTACTAAATAATAATAATAAAACTATTTACATTTTTTAATTTTCTGAAGTTATTATAAAAATAAATAATTTGGGTTAATAATAAGAATTAATAATTAGTAAAATAATTAAAAGAAAACAAAATAAAAAAGAAGAAAAGAAATAATTAAACCAGGGGGGTGATGGGCTAAATATGGAGGTTTGCTTGGCAATCTGAGGCCCAAGAAGCCCTTCAGTCCATTGACTTTTTGCAATTGTCCAAGCGTGCTTTGACTAGAGAGCATGGTAGTCACTCATCTTTTGCCTTCAGATCTGCCTTGCCAGATACTTGGCGCTTGGATGAGTGGGGTATATGGTGGACACCCTCAAGCAACCTGCATGTGAACATATTGAAAAAAATAGGAATAATTATTCTGGGGGACCTGGGAATCGAACCCAGGTCCCAACGCTTACTGAACACCTGGCCAACCACTCCACCAAATTGCACGATTTGTTATATGAATAAGAAGAAAATATAATACATAAAAATTAATGAATATGCTGAAACACAAAACAAGCGCGCGTTTTATTTGAATCAACCAACCAGGAATCAGCACGTCATCGTCTTCTTCACTAAACCTGCAAAATAACAAATAGATAGCGGGGGTTTTTAACCCCCACAAAGCAGAACGACCAATAATAGCGAATAGCCCTACGCTAAATATAAATATGGCGCGATGGTCTCATCGTGTTCGTCTCGTTCCAGCGGTCTCAACCATATGCATTGGGGGTTCCAATTTTTCCTATATAGCAAAGCCCTAATTCAAGAACTCAAGAACCCTAAAATTCGTTAATGGCAATTCACAATTATGTGCATTATAATCCAATTAATTAATACCATTAGCTTTCTATGGATGCAAGCAATACAAAACAAACCATAAATCACATCAAATGCTTATGAATCATGAGTTTCGATTATGGAAAAATCATCGAACCGTAGGTCTGTGTAGAGCGATTTCTTGAGTTCTGGCGTGTGAATTTGATTGCAAAAGGTCCCTGAGAGTTCCTGCAAGGTATTAGAAACCACAAAATGCTTTGAATCACGTTGGAATGTGGAAATCAGTTTTCACTTTTCTTTGATTTTTCTTGAATGTGATTATGGTTTTTCTGCAGAGATTTCCCGTCCAATGCATTAGGTTTAGGTTGTGTACTTATAGTAGAGCTGAATTAGGTTAAATCTTGGCCAAGAAATCCATGGAATAATGGTTTCAATATTTGATTTTCAATCACATCTTTTTGCATCTTTTTGATTGAGAAAACTTTCCAAACTTGGAGATTTTGATATCCTTGATTGATACATGAATTTTCCAGCTTGATTAGGTTATTCTTGCTTCACAAAAAGATTTGAAAACCATATATTGGAATTTCCTACATTTTAAATCAATTAAATGAATTAATATTAATAAAAAATCCAATTAATTAATAAAAAATAAGAAAATAAATTCAAATAATCTCAATGGGTCGTGCATAAGCCTTGGATAAAGTTTCAAGAAGAAATTTGAGGTCCATTAGCAAAAATGAGGTGTTTTGAGCAAAGTTGACTTTTGCACATTCACAAAAATTTCCCAACTTCTCCAATGCATATCTTGCTCAATTTTGATCATATGAACATGTTCTTGGACATTTTGGAAAGGTCTTGAAGTCCTTTAACCAATTCCTTTTGTCCCATGTCATTTGGATTTACCAATCTCAAGTTATGGCCTTTGACTTAAAGTGCATTTTTGTTGACTTTTGAATTTGACCTATAATGTAGAAATTGATAACTTTTTGTGAGAGCATTTATTGGACTTGGAATGTGAATATGAGTTGTAGGAAATGTCATCCCCTTCAAAATGAGCATTGGATGGTATTTTTCTGATGAACCATGAAAAAGTTATGCCTTGGTCAAGATACAATTGACTTTTCTACTGTCCAAAAATAGTAACTTTTTGCACCTTGATGATTTTTGAGCCATGCTTGTGGAATCATGATCAAGACTTGATCAAATGATGATTGTGTGCTCAAAATAAGATGTTGACCAAAAATTATGACTTTTGACTGTAAAATGACCATTTTACCCCTGCAGTTGATTGTGAAGCAAATGAAGCTTTTGACTGTGCAAATTGGCATTGTGAACCTTGAAACTTGGCATGTAGATGCTTGAGGATATGTATAGGCCTATGGGACTTGATTGAACCATTGAAAACCTCAAATTCCTTGAAAGAACCAAAACCCTAATTTTGACTGGCTTAGGAGAGGGTTTGACTGTGCAACCCTTGAGCAATTCTTGAACCAATTGAAGGTGATTCTTGACAAACTTTGAAGAATATGGGAGGGTAAATTTTGGGGTACAACATTTGCCCCTGTTCAATCTTCTTAAACCTGAGGATGTAGATTGGCTTGCGTGCCTTTCGTGATCCGAAGGTGGAAGATGATTGAACACCAAAGTGCCCAGAAATTTGCACTCGCATAGTGTAGTATCAGCAATATGATGTCAGGAATGGGCTTACAGATGCCATTTGGAGAGATGATGGATAGGAGGATGGGCTTATAGATGCCATCTGGAGATGTAATAGAATCTTGTCGGGAATGGGCTTATAGATGCCATTTGGAAATGTAATGGATAGTTGTGGAGATGGGCTTAAAGATGCCTCCGGAGGTGTCGATCGCGTAAGAGATTCCTTAGCGAGAATTTGCATATTTGAGAAAGAAAAATGGTTTCCTGGCTTGCTACAGGTATTGATCTTCAAACTCTTCATGCAGATACTTTCCTGGCTAGATACAGGTATAGATCTATAATCAATCGCTCACAGATATGCCCTGGCTAGATACAGGTATCGAATCTGGAACTCAAAAAGGTTGGTCGAGATAGCTTTCCTGGCTGGATACAGGCATAGATCTACAATCAATTGCTCACAGATATGCCCTGGCTAGATACAGGTATCGAATCTGGAACTTCAAAAGGTTGATCGAGATAGCTTTCATGGTTGGATATAGGCGTAGACCTCTAATCAGTCGCTTACAGATATGCCCTGGCTAGATACAAGTATCGAATCTACAAACAATCGCTCACAGATATGCCCTGGCTAGATACAGGTATCGAATCTGGAACTTCAAAAGGTTGATCGAGATAGTTTTCCTAGCTGGATATAGGCGTAGACCTCTAATCAGTCGCTCACAGATGTGCCCTGGCTAGATACAGGTATCGAATCTACAAACGACCGCTCACAGATATGCCCTGGCTAGGTACAGGTATCGAATCTGGAACTTCAAAAGGTTGATCGAGATAGCTTTCCTGGCTGGATACAGGCGTAGACCTCTAATCAGTCGCTTACAGATATGCCCTGGCTAGATACAGGTATCGAATCTACAAACAATCGCTCACAGATATGCCCTGGCTAGATACAGGTATCCAATCTGGAACTTCAAAAGGTTGATCGAGATAGCTTTCCTGGCTGGATACAGGCGTAAACCTCTAATCAGTCGCTCACAGATGTGCCCTGGCTAGATACAGGTATCGAATCTACAAACGATCGCTCACGGATATGCCCTGGCTAGATACAGGTATCGAATCTGGAACTTCAAAAGGTTGATCGAGATAGCTTTCCTGGATGGATACAGTCGTAGACCTCTAATCAGTCGCTTACAGATATGCCCTGGCTAGATACAGGTATCAAATCTACAAACAATCGCTCAAAGATATGCCCTGGCTAGATACAGGTATCAAATCTGGAACTTCAAAAGGTTGATCGAGATAGCTTTCCTGGCTGGATACAGGCATAGACCTCTAATCAGTCGCTCACAGATGTGCCCTGGCTAGATACAGGTATCGAATCCGTAACTTCAAAGGTTGATCGAGATAGCTTTTCCTGGCTTGTTACAGGCGTAGACCTCTAATCAGTCGCTCACAGATATGCCCTGGCTAGATACAGGTATCGAATCCGAAACTCAAAAAAGTTGATGGTAATCATCTTTGGATTGACCTTTTCCTGAAAAGGCGAAACATTAGTCGTATGCAATGTCCTGATGTATGAAATGCATGATGTTCTCAAAAATAAATGAGATTGTATGATATGATGCGTATACGCATGTATCATGATGTATGAAAATGTGATGTTTGTGAATGTATTTTCGTTTGGGAAAATAAATCCTTGACAAGTGCCGGGAAGTTAAATCCCGGGCTGATGTTGAAGAGTAGCGTTCTTCGTCTCCGCTGGGGATGATGAACAAAGATGACTGCAAGAATGACTCCGCTGGGGAATAAACCTGTTGAAGAGAATACTCTGCGGGGAATTACTCTGTGGGAAGAGATGCTTCGCTGAGAATTTGATGATAACTCCGCTGGGGATTCCGTTGATAAGCTCTGTTGAGGGATTCGATGAACTCCGCTGGGGATAGGAAGAACTTTGTCGAGGACGATCTTTCCGTTGTAACTTGCTGAGGATAACCCAGTTAGACTCTGGTGGGGGATAACCTCTGAATATGGCTGGGGAGAGATATTTGTATTCTGCAGGGGGCAAGCTTTCAGAATCTACTGGGGATAAGCTTCCAGAATCTACTGGGGATAAGCTTCCATAATCTACTGGGGAGGATGATTCAACTCTCCTGGGGAAACTTTTGGATTGTACTGGGGAATGGCTCCACTGGGGTGTCTGGTATTCCGCCGGGGAATAATCTTATATTTCGTTGACGAATATTAAGACTACCGGGGATGCTTGCTGAGAAAATATCTGTATACTCGGCTGGGGAATGTTAAGATCTTCTGGGGATATCCAACTTCCTTAGGGCTGATAGTAGCCTAACTCTGCTCGGGGGAGAGTGTTTGCTGACTTGCTAGGGATACTGTGCCTTTTTAGGGCTGATGGGGGACCAACTCTGTTTGGGGAGAGTATTGCTGATTCGTCCATGATTGCAGGTCTCAGAGGAGAGAGCTTCCATTGCTGTCTTACTCTGCGGGGAGTGAAGGTATCTCGGTCATGCTCTTCAACTGAATCTACCTTGTACCTGGAGGACAGAGCAGCTTGTACAGTTCGGACAATTCTTATTGCCCCAGTTTCTGCGGGAGAAGATACATGTGGAGGTGCTTGATAGCTGCTGATTGACAAGTCTTCTTCTGGTAGGCAAGTGACGAGATGACAGGACATAGTCGTACGCTTTAATCCCCAATTTTTGCCTGGACCGCCCTTTTGGGTTTTCAGTCCACCGGGATACCCATTTTTGCCCAAGCCGCCTTTTCAGGTTTTCGACTTGCCGGGTGTACAGATTTTTTCCTTTCATCCCTAATTTTTTCCCGAACCTTTTTGGTTCGCCGGGAAGCCCTTATTTTTTCCTAGGCCAGTCTACCTAGCGGGTCTTTGATTATGCGTAGTATTTTTTTGACTATGTCCACGTTCTCAGAGTGCAGGGAGTTGTCACTGTCAGTAGTGTTGTGTCGCCATACTACCAGAAGATGTCTGATCATGCAAGATTCGTTGCTGGAATTCATGTCTAATGCCCCAAGTGACTCAGGCGGAGATTTGCCCCTGGCTATTTGGCATTTTTGAGAGATTCCTTGAATCTTGACTTGACTGCCCCAGATGATGGACCATGATCGCGCCGTGCCCCTTGATTGGAAGTGTTTCTTCCACTGGAGATGACTCTTTTCGTTGAGAAGGTTTTTGTTCACCAGATATTCTTCGTGCGAATTTCTCTGCTGTTTAAACAAATAGTCATGTGCAAACAATGTTATTTTAAGAATGCAAAAGCTTATGTCTGTCTTGAAATTTTTTTGAAAATGTATTTTTAGTAAAAACAAATGAGTTTTTGTAAAATGTGATGTCAACTCGGGATCTTGCAGCAAGCCCTACAGGAGTCAGGATACCTTTTGTGACAGTATGCTTTCGAACTAACTCATGCTTCAGCTAGGACTTTTAAGGGTTATAACGTGGCCTGGTTCACGGTTTAAGAAACAAAGGATAAAGGCTCAAATTTTATTTGTACCCACCCGTTCTTCGTGATGTTCTTCGATCCTAAACTCAGCTAATTGTGCATTAGATCTTATTTGAGTCTTTGCTCTGATATTCCGGTGATGGTTTGGATATTGACCGTTTATTTTGAATAGGCAGTCATTCCTTTTTTTGTTGAGGGTTTGTAGGACCTCTTTCTTTTTGATTTTATTATCCCTGTCTTTTGCCTGAACTATTTCTTTTGTGATTACAGTCAGCGGGATGCCCCAGTTTTGTAAGTCTCCTTCATAGGTTTTGACTTATTGGGTTTTTATTTTGAAAGATAATGACTGCCTGTCTTAATGATTATAGGGAACCATCACTGTCTCTTGTTTTTGGAAGGACTCTTTGATGTCATCCATTGTGCACCTGGATTAAACTGAGAAAGCTACCCTGCCCCAGGTTATAATTAAGGGTTTGTGAAAAGAAAAACTCCAACTTATTTGGCTCAAAGGGGTTGACTAGGGATTATCTTCCTTATAACTCCACTATTTAGGATTTGAAACAATGCCTGTACCTCATCAGCGGGGTCTGTTCAAAAGCATATTGTAGATTGTGGTATCGTTTTCGTCATCCTCCCTCAAAAGGCTTAGAAATTTTAATCGAGAGTTTGAACATCACAAAAAAATGAAAGCAATTTGAATATAGTGAATACGAATGGATTGATTCAAAACAGACATATGTGATGCATTAATGAAATAAAAAGTTTGCCATGACAATAATTGTTTGAATAAGCAAAAGAAAGTTACAACTTGAAAAATCCAATGAACAAAAGTCTTTTAGTTTGAACTAGTCATCCCAGATGGAGAATTCTCAGCGGAAGATTTTCATCTCGCCATCCGGCATGAAGTCCAACACCCTTTTGTCAATCAAGTCTTGGATCTTGTTTTTCAGAGTCTACCAGTTGTCAGTGTCATGTCCAGGATCATCAGAGTGGTATGCACATCTTTCGTTGGGATGATAGATAGGAGCAGAGGTGTTGGGATTCCGGGGAGGATCCTTTAAAGTAATCAGATTGACCTCCAACGAGCGTTTCAGTATAAAAGATGATGGTATATCAGTCTCAGAGAAA
Source organism: Vicia faba (assembly GCA_948472305.1). Lineage (NCBI taxonomy): Eukaryota > Viridiplantae > Streptophyta > Magnoliopsida > Fabales > Fabaceae > Vicia > Vicia faba. The sequence continues at coordinate 746,063,615 of OX451736.1, read as the reverse complement.
TGTCTTCCAGGCATATTTCGCTTACGCTGATTACCCCGTTGAGGCTGGGCTCGTGACCCTGAAGCAAGCTGAGGAGCTTTTCCCTTGTCTTCTTGCCCCAAAGGTGGTTGAATGATGACTGGAACTTCAACCCTGGTTGTTTGCCCCACTTGGTTATTTTGAAGCAGCTTGTTGACGAGGACCCTGAGCTCTTCTTGTTTTTGAGCTAAGTCTTGAATGAGAGTCATCTGGCCCATCAACTGTCCCATCATCTGGATCTCCATGGTTGCCAACTCAATTTGTAGCCCTTCCAGCTGATCATTCCTGATGCCTCCTGTATTCCCTAGGACCAAGTTCTTTGTGAGGAGAGCCTTTATTACTTCCTTCCCCTGGGATAGGTTCAAGAACATTTCTTGAAGTTGGGCGTTTTGAGCCCGGAGATCTTGGTTGTCCGGTTGGAAAGCCATGGCTGAAATAAACAGTGAGAACATGAGAAACCTGTAAAGGGTGACCTGTTATGCAATGATATGTATGTATGCAATGTTTTCAAGGATCTCGCGGGGTAAACAAAGAAACTTGTTAGAATTTGAATCTGGTAGCTTGATTGAAGGAACTTCATGTTGCTGAGAGTCCTTCTTCAAGAGTTAGGCTCACCATATCAAGTGGGTCATAGCCCCTGACTTAAGTTATCATGTTTTGATCTCCAAACAACCTTGGCTAGAAGAAAATAAACCCCCTTTGCCCCTTGCTAGACGTTTGGTTCATCGTGACCTGCATCACAAACCCTTGAGATCCTTGAAATGGTTAAGGAAATGCTATGGTATGATGTTATGATGTGTATGCTATGCGTTTAAGCAAAATGTGATGTGACGTAAATAAGCCCTGCAATGAATAAGGACTGTAAACAAAACCTGCAAGGAACTCATGTTGTCAGATAACAAGAACGTGCAAGTAGTTCAGATTTGAAGGCACACAAGTCACACAAATAGCCCTTAGATTTTTAGGCTAGCATGAAGTTTAGGTACTACCCTCTTGAAGTTGGTTGGCTCAAAACCTGTCCTATACATAGTAACCGGGTTCTAAGGAGCTCAATATCATTGGATTGTTTTCTGTGTTCATTGTTTTTATTTAGCCACTTAACTGGCGACCAAAATATTCTAAGAAAACAACCCTCAATGAGTGTAGTATCGAGTATCTACCAACTTCAGACTGCACCAAAGTCGGTCATCTCACTACCCCTAAAGAGGCCAGGATGGTCAAGTAAGGTTCCTAAGGTCAGTTGATGCTTCACGACACCACGCGGAGGCCCCGTACTCTCCTTGACTTGACTCAAGGGTTACCGGTACTCACCAAAGTCCCACATCAACATAGCAACTGCTTCAACCATGTCGGTATACCCCGCACAGTTCCCTCACAGTTTGTTGCTACTTCTAAAAGGGTATCCCCAGATCCGGGTTAGGATCTATAAAGCTCTGATGCAAGCCCACAAATATAAATCATACAAAGCATGCAATTGAAAACATAGAATGATCTAATCCTAAGGTACACCTCACTTATCATCAAAGTCCCCAACAGAGTCGCCAGTTCTGTGATCGGTGGAAATAGAACTGACTGTTTTTAATGCTGGTTCGCGTATGTCACGGTAGGCAAAAGTCGCCACCGTCTTTTATGTTCTCCAACAAGGAAAGGACAAAAGCACAGCAAAATTCCTTTTCGAGATGTTTCTCGGTTTGGGAGGTAGATTATAGAAAGGGAAGGTGTTAGCACCCTTTCTATCCGTGGTTAACCACGGGCTCTTAGGTACTTGCTCACTATGTTTTCAAAAATGTTTGCTTTTCTTGTGTTTGTGGGTTTTGAAAAAGTTCCGTTTTGAAAACTTCTAGGTAACTCTTGTATCAGTCCTCAAGAGTGTATGAAGTATTTGTTTGAAAACTTTTTGAAAGTGTAGGTGCGAAAAGTTGTTTTTGTTTTGAAAGAGCAAGTACCCAGGAGAAATCTACCTACTCTAAGGAATTAAGCTGTGTAAGAGTCCTTTAGACAGTACTATCCCACTATTGAGAAGTAGGTAGCACCGTCGTTGGAGTTTGTCGGGTCAATTCGATTATCGGGACATGTGGTTACCAAAGCAATAGTAGGACGCCTTAGCGGTAACCCTAGTGTCTTAGATCCTTTTTATCCGAGGCAACTGTTCCGAGGCAACCATTCCGAGGCAACTGGATCTTTAGACAAGAGGGCGACCTCTAAAACACCCTATACTCAATGACCACCTCGAGGCAACCAAGTGAGGCGTACCCTAGGAGTGGCATGTGCACGTGTGTGAGGTTTCATGTTTAATTTTCATACAAGTATTGTCATGCATAGTTAACAGTTAATAATTTGCGGGAAGTAAATTGTGGAAAGTGAATCTACGCTATTACAAGGCGCGGGCATATACATTGCCAAAAAACATAACCCTTTGGAAAATAAAATGCGAGAAAATAAATGAAAGCGATAAAAGTCCTAATTATCTATTACATACTCGGAGCAGTTACATAAATATGATCAAAAAGAATAATCAAAGAGAATATGCGCGCGAGAAATTAAATCGGAGAAGTCCTAGGGTTTTGACCCTTTTTTAGAAAAGAATGGAATTTTGGTCCTTTTTGCAATTAATTCAAATTAAACCTAATTTACTAATTAATTAAGTAATTACAAGAAAAAAGAGTATTTTTGTGTTTTTTATGTTTTAATGAAAATAAAAGAAAAGAAATTAAAATTGTCAAAACCCTAATTCTATGTTAGTTTTATTTATTGCGAAAAAAAAGTCAAATTTAACCTACTTAAACTAAATTAGTTATATTAGTATTTATTTACAAAAATAATTAATAGTGAAATTATTAAATAATAATAATAAAACTATTTACATTTTTTAATTTTCTGAAGTTATTATAAAAATAAATAATTTGGGTTAATAATAAGAATTAATAATTAGTAAAATAATTAAAAGAAAACAAAATAAAAAAGAAGAAAAGAAATAATTAAACTAGGGGGGTGATGGGCCAAATATGGAGGTTTGCTTGGCAATCTGAGGCCCAAGAAGCCCTTCAGTCCATTGACTTTTTGCAATTGTCCAGGCGTGCTTTGACTAGAGAGCATGGTAGTCACTCATCTTTTGCCTTCAGATCTGCCTTGCCAGCCACTTGGCGCTTGGATGAGTGGGGTATATGGTGGACACCCTCAAGCAACCTGCATGTGAACATATTGAAAAAAATAGGAATAATTATTCTGGGGGACCTGGGAATCGAACCCAGGTCCCAACGCTTAATGAACACCTGGCCAACCACTCCACCAAATTGCACGCTTTGTTATATGAATAAGAAGAAAATATAATATATAAAAATTAATGAATATGCTGAAACACAAAACAAGCGCGCGTTTTATTTGAATCAACCAACCAGGAATCAGCACGTCATCGTCTTCTTCACTAAACCTGCAAAATAACAAATAGATAGCGGGGGCTTTTAACCCCCACAAAGCAGAACGACCAATAATAGCGAATAGCCCTACGCTAAATATAAATATGGCGCGATGGTATTATCGTGTTCGTCTCGTTCCAACGGTCTCAACCATATGCATTGGGGGTTCCAATTTTTCCTATATAGCAAAGCCCTAATTCAAGAACTCAAGAACCCTAAAATTCGTTAATGGCAATTCACAATTCTGTGCATTATAATCCAATTAATTAATACCATTAGCTTTCTATGGATGCAAGCAATACAAAACAAACCATAAATCACATCAAATGCTTATGAATCATGAGTTTCGATTATGGAAAAAATCATCGAGCCGTGGGTCTGTGTAGAGCGATTTCTTGAGTTCTGGTGTGTGAATTTGATTGCAAAAGGTCCCTGAGAGTTCCTACAAGGTATTAGAAACCACAAAATGCTTTGAATCACGTTGGAATGTGGAAATCAATTTTCACTTTTCTTTGATTTTTCTTGAATGTGATTATGGTTTTTCTGCAGAGATTTCCCGTCCAATGCATTAGGTTTAGGTTGTGTACTTATAGTAGAGCTGAATTAGGTTAAATCTTGGCCAAGAAATCCATGGAATAATAGTTTCAATATTTGATTTTCAATCACATCTTTTTGCATCTTTTTGATTGAGAAAACTTGCCAAACTTGGAGATTTTGATATCCTTGATTGATACACGAATTTGCCAGCTTGATTAGGTTATTCTTGCTTCACAAAAAGATTTGGAAACCATATCTTGGAATTTCCTACATTTTAAATCGATTAAATGAATTAATATTAATAAAAATCCAATTAATTAATAAAAAATAAGAAAATAAATTCAAATAATCTCAATGGGTCGTGCATAAGCCTTGGATAAAGTTTCAAGAAGAAATTTGAGGCCCATTAGCAAAAATGAGGTGTTTTGAGCAAAGTTGACTTTTGCACATTCACAAAAATTTCCCAACTTCTCCAATGCATATCTTGCTCAATTTTGATCATATGAACATGTTCTTGGACATTTTGGAAAGGTCTTGAAGTCCTCTAACCAATGCCTTTGGTTCTATGTCATTTGTATTTACCAATCTCAAGTTATGGCCTTTGACTTAAAGTGCATTTTTGTTGACTTTTGAATTTGACCTATAATGTAGAAATTGATAACTTTTTGTGAGAGCATTTCATGGACTTGGAATGTGAAGATGAGTTGTATTAAATGTCATCCCCTTCAAAATGAGCATTGGATTGGATTTTTCTAATGAACCATGAAAAAGTTATGCCTTGGTCAAGATACAGTTGACTTTTCTACTGTCCAAAAATAGTAACTTTTTGCACCTTGATGATTTTTGAGCCATGCTTGTGGAATCATGATCAAGACTTGATCAAATGATGATTGTGTGCTAAAAATAAGATGTTGACCAAAAATTCCGACTTTTGACTGTAAAATGACCATTTTACCCCTGCAGTTGATTGTGAAGCAAATGAAGCTTTTGACTGTGTAAATTGGCATTGTGAACCTTGAAACTTGGCATGTAGATGCTTGAGGATATGTATAGGCCTATGGGACTTGATTGAGCCATTGAAAACCTCAAGTTCCTTGAAAGAACCAAAACCCTAATTTTGACTGGCTTAGGAGAGGGTTTGACTGTGCAACCCTTGAGCAATTCTTGAACCAATTGAAGGTGATTCTTGACAAACTTTGAAGAATATGGGAGGGCAAATTTTGGGGTACAACACCCTCAAAATTCTCTATTCGTATTTCCTACAACGACTAACATCCATTGTCTTCTTGAGATCATACCTTCACTCAGTCTCTCAAGGAACTAATCAACAACAATTAATGAGGTTCATGTGTTTACATTATTGCTTCTTCTAAGCAAATTACACAAGTGTTTTAAGCACATATAGTTTAACACATCTTTGAGCAACAACTCTAGTGTTAAAACAATTTACATGAAGAGATTCAAACAGAAACACAATAAGAGAAACAACTCATGTGTTCATTACAATATTCTATCAAGATGTATATGATTAGAAGTTGAGTAGCATATTATAGTGTTGTTCTTCTTTATCTTCTTGTTGATTAAGTTACTAGCAATAAATCCTTGCTTCTTATGATATCTACCAAGGTGTATTTGATTAGAACTTGACTAACATCTTGTAGTCTTCTTCTTTATATTTCTTTCTTTTCTCTCATTTCTGTATAATGGTCATCAGAATGTTTAGCATTGCAACTTTTACATCTTCAGCACCCACGGCGTTTAAGCTTGATGACCAACATCTATTAGCATTTCAGATTCGGCTTTAGCGTAGGCATCAACACACTTTCTTTAAATCTTTGATATTCTTTTATAGCCTTCAGAGAGAAACGTTATAAGGATAGAAAAGTCCTTTCCTGCACCAACGGTTAGTTCCAACAGATAAAATAAGGTGAAAGAGTTAGACAATATAAAATAATAGTTTTTGTATCCTACCACTGTTCAATGATATCTTTTCACCTTTTATCTCTAAATAATATTTTTCTAATAAGCTTGTAAACAGAGATCCGTTGAGTAAAGAAAGATAGCTGGAAATCCAGCTGTTTTTCCCAACGGTCATAATGAGAGTGGTTGACAATATAGTACAAAAAGATTGTCCTTACGCCACCCTAGAGGGTAGAGGTCACATACACTTTATGTACCTTGTGTACACCATCGCACGTTAACCATTTTGAACTTCTTCTTATCTTCAGAGGCTTCAGATAATTCAAATGTTGAAGCTTGTTGTAGAAGAATCACTCTTAAGTATTAGAACCTAAGTCTTGGAGTCTTCAAAACTTGTCCTATCAGAACCTTGTCTTCAGAGTCTTCAGCACTTGGTTGTAAGAACTTTCTTGTCTTTAAATCATCAGAACTTGTTCAGCAGAACCTCATCTTCATAATCTTCAGAACTTGTAACATACAAAGTAAAGCTTTAGAAGGCCTCTAAAGCTTAACCATAAAGTCACGATCAGAACCTCTTGTACTAACGTTCCTAAGACATGTTGCAGATGACGTATTCAGAATCTTGACTTCAATTGTAACACGTAACCACATGTTTTCTTCCAGTAGTGTATATTCAGAACATGATGACGTCACACGCCTTGATACTAGAGTCAGAATATTATAGCAGTAACTACACACTAGAACAAACCATTAGCGTATACAATTATTCATAAAGATAACATGTAAAGTTATTATCAAAATCTTAAGGCCATATGTAGAAACACTTCTTGTTCTTACACATCTTAACTCAGAGTTTAACATAATCGAGGGGAAAAACAATATTGGAACCTCTCTTTTTATTATATTTTTTATTTGTAAATTAAATGGTCTATCATGTCGATTTTTATAATAACCAAGGGGATAACTTAGCGTTAAAAATTAAGGATATTTATCACCATTTTGTACTCAAATCCTTGACGTTCATTTCATGGTTATCAATGCTTAAGACACTATCATTAGTGATCCGCGTGAAACATAAATAACTTCTATTATAAAAGTATTCTAAACATCAAAAATTGATAATGAAACGTCATGAAGCTATCCTCCACTTTAAGGTTTGCAAGATTTTTTTGCCATGAAGAGTTTTATATGATGGATTGCAAGAGCAGAAAATTATTTGGATATAAGGTTTGTGTTCTTAATTATTTATTTCAGCAGAAAATCATTTATTTATCTAACCATTTTTTTGTCTAACCATTTTTTGTCTAACCATTTTTTGTTCACATCGAAAACAAATGCAAGGAAAATTAATTGAAAATATTTTAGAACCCAGCATTTGATCTTCCCTAGGATATCAAGGATTTGAAGATTCAACATATGATATTCATGGACAAATTAATTTTTATTTTATTATTCTGTGTAAACAATTTAATATTTTTGGTAAACATTGTTGTTTGTAAAAAAATTATTTTATTAATTTTATGTGTAAACAATATAACACATTTAAATTAAAAAAACAATTTAACTTATCCATTGGTTTTATTGTTTAACTGAGATGGTTGAGACACTAGTTTTGTAAATAATAAAAGTGCAGACGCTGGGGTTCGAACCCATGCGCAAATAAATTTACCTCTCGGTTTTTAAATCACCAAGGTGACAAGTGGCAACTTTTCATGATGACCTTTGTTATCTCGCTTCTTTAGCCGAGGTAAAACACTTTTTTTGCGTCTGACGTTATTGCACCTTAAAATTTACCCTCCTGATTTTACTTTAGTTTGACTTATGTTTCTCATATCATTTGCATCACTCAACTAGATTCATCTGCATAACACTCATTCATTCAATAATGCACCCTGGTTCAAAATAAGCAGTGTTTGTGCAAATTAGGGTTCTATTGGTTTGAGGTTTCTTCATCAATAAAAACTGCTTCAGCTGGTTCCTCTCTTAAGTAGTGGGCTATGTAATTAGGATTTGGATTCATGGTTATTATGAACATCTTCTTTGACATGCTACAAGGCTATCTTTCATCAATATTTATCAAGAAGCAAGATGTTAGGGTTATCACTTGTATGTGCTTAAGGGTTCGTCATTGATTTTAATTGAGTTTCATTGGATTAGGGTTTATTTCCTTATGATTGTCAAAAGAATAGGGTTCACTGATCATTATGCTTGAGCTTGATGATGGTTCTTTAATTAAGGTTCAATGGACCTAAGGTTTTCTATTGATGTATTCATTTCTTTACTTCAAGCTTTATCATTCATCTCCAAGAGATCTTTAAGGAATTTCCACTGTGAGCGCACCAAATCAAGATATGTTTAAGGATTATGGGGAAAAAGTACTGAGTTATGGTACAAAAGATGAGGTGGTGGAATCATGGCATTCAAGACATTGTTTCCATCCCAATTACTTATTGCTCATGGCTTGTCATATAGGTTGCTTGTGGATTTGAAGATGGAGAGAAGTGTAATTGTATTTCTTGGGAGTTGAGTTACAAATTCAAGGCTCATTCATTCACTTAATAGACATGTAAAAAGTCAAGGCATTACAAGGTTCATCCAAGTTGCAATTGTAAAAGAGAATATTTGAAATTTCAAGTTCAATATTAAAGAAACGATTATTTGGAAACTTGCCATTTGAGTTCCAAGTTAATCAAGTGATATCAAGTTCTTAAGAATTTGATTCAAGCAAAGGTTGGAAGGTTCATGACTTACTTGGAAAACAAGATGCAAGTATTAAGTTCAAGGAAATTTATGCAAATTCAAGCTATATTCAAGTTTCTTCAAAGTTCAAAATATCATTCATGATTTAAGAATTTCCAAGTTCACAAGTTTGAATTTCCAAGATTTCACACTAGTTTCATTCATCATATTCGAAAACAAGTTACAAGTTTGGTTCAAGTCTATTTCCCAAATGCCTAATCTACATCAAATATTACAAGAAATTCATGGCAAATTTTAAGAACAAGAATTTAAATTGCAAGTTACATCTTTCATATTCAAGTTCTATTGTTCAATTTCAAGATACCTCCAAGAAAAATCACAAGTTACATTCAAATTCATAAGTATAAAACTCATTTACTAGCATTCATGCTAAACAAAAATTTCAAGCTCCAAATTCCATCATTATTTAAGCCAAATCAGTACAAAATATTTAAAAAAAAACCTCCTGCTTTCCACTTTAACCATGCTGTCCAAAAATTGCCCAAAGTAGCTAAACATTCATGCATCAAGAAAAAACAACAAATTAGTATGAAATTACTTTTAATTCACCACTTTATGGCTCAAAAACTCCCTCCAATTCCTCTCAAACTCACCCTAATCCCGAGCCTATATAAACCAACACATTCTACACAAATGGGGCAGCCACCATCAAAGGAGAGAAAATGATAACAAAATGACATTGCAGTCCTCAAACTACTTTAACCTCTATCAATACCTCACTTATACTCGCTGTAGGAAACACAATATGTAACCCAACCATTAACACACTCACGAAACCTTCAACTCACCTTTTCCCACATAACACACTGATATACACCACACCAATGTGTAACTCCATTGAACAAACTATCCTTCAAACTTTCTAACTTAACCCCACCAAACCATTACTACTTTCAATCCTCACCATCATCAGCCTTACCATAATAGTCATCTATTATTCAATCATAATATAACTCCACCATAACCTAACATCCCATGGTCCAAACACCAAACCTGCAAAATCCATACTTCATGAACAACACAAACTGTAAAGTTAAAACAACATTGATAGAACACAAACAAAAACAAGCATATCAGTAGAAAAAAATAAAAGAAAAATATGAAGTCTCCATCGCGAGCACAACCATTCGTACACAACCAGCAACGTGGCCGCCTTCAGCCTGACTGTATCCACCTTCTGCGCTGGTAACAGCTTCACTGTAACACCGACACCGGCGCGACGCACACGTCGATGCCATCTCACCACCGCATATCTTACAACCGGAGTCGACCATGTTTCGGTGGAACCTCCCTCAGAGGATCTCCTCCTCCAACACGCATAGATTCCATCGTCAATATCAGGTTGGTGGGTTTCAATATCTTGAAGTTTTGATGTTGAATATTTGTTTAGTTGCTATTTTTTTTACTTTATCCATTGTTGATCTTGTGTGTGGAATTGAAAGAGTGAAAAATTGAAAGATAATGGATGGGAAAAGAGAACTCGTGAAAAGGAAAATTTGGGTTTATGATTTGATGTTCTGACTCTGACACATGTATTGTTATCTCCTGGATTTTTTGTTTTAATTTTTTTATTATTATTTAAATACGGCCACATGTCATGTTATAACTGGGGTTGGTGTTAATTTGAATGGGTAAGTTGACTGAATAATGGAGAGTAACATGGAGGAGGGAGCATTCCTATCTGCAATGTCCTCATTTTATTTTTTTATTTTATTAAATTGATTATTTATTTTAATTTCAATTGTTTGTAAATTAGGGTTTCTTAATGGGGTCTTAGGCCCTTTTGCTTGGTTATTAATACACTATTCTATCATCTTCACCCCTCTTAATACTCCATTTAACTTAGCATTAGGTAATTTAGTTGGTTTATTTGTTTGCTAAAAAAACATAATACCAAAAACAATTAAAAAAACATATAAAATGCAAAAAAAACATATTTTACTTTTAATTAGGTTAGTTTTTAGTTTAATTAAACTATTTGACTTGTACATATTTCAAGTTCTCCCTATAAATTGCATTCATCATACATGTATACATGTCATTTACCAAAAAATGCTTTAACTCATAAAAATCTTTAAAATATTATACTTTTATCTTCTTTTATCCTTTATTGTTTTTGTGTTTGATTCTAACATATGTTTAGTCGTTTTATATTAAGTTAGACCTCAGGATCGAAATCTTTGCATGTTAACTTTAGGATAAAATTTCCCCATTGAAATATCAACTTTAGGATCATCTTTGCATGACAACAATTAGGATTGAGCCTCCTCTTAGACTTTTCTTTTGTATCCTTTCCTGTTAAAACAAAAATTTCTTTCCATAATTAAAAAAAATCCAAAAATACTTAATACTTCTCAAACCCTTTTCAAAATTAAGAAAAGAAAGACTTAAGTATCCCCTGCTTAAGGGAACCGCTTAAGATATTTCTCCTAACAAAAACACTCCAACAAATCCAAATCATTTTGCCTTAGGTCCTTTTTTTTCTTTAAAACCTTTTCAAAAAGGACATGTTAATTCCTTTCTACACACAACAACAATGCGTGAGTCTCCAAAGGACGAGCGGTAAACGTCAACTGTTAGAATCTGAACTTAGCATCTGTCATAAAAATACAAAACAAACATTTTTTAGAAGAACTATAGTGTTTTGATTCCTTAGGGATACATAGGCACGAGGTTTCACAACTGAGGCGAACACATTAATAAAAACCTTTTGTTTTTCCCTTAATAGTTTCATTCATACATTTCCTTTAGCAAATAAGTTCTTAGATATACACACCATTTGATTAGAACAAAAAGAGTGGATTTCATAGTGTACCACGAACATGAGAGATGCTAATTGTAACATCCTGATTTTCTATTAGCTATTTTACTAGTTGTTTATTTATTAAATTATTATGTGGCATGATAATTATTTAATTATTTGAATATATGTGTTATTTGAATAATTGAGTTATTAGATGTATTAATGAATGAAATAACCAATTGGGCCTAATTATGAGAAATAGAAGTAATAAGGGGGTGTGAGTTGCTAAGCCCAATAAGAGAAACAATAGTTAGTAAGGGTTATGTGAAAACAAATATTAGAATCCTCTTTTTTTTTGTGAAAAAAAGAGAAGGGAAGAAAAGAGGAAAAAAGGAGAAAAGAAGAGAAGGAGGAGGAAGAATACTAAGGTTGCTACAATCAAGGTATGGGGAGAATCCTTGTTATTATGGGTTTGTATATGATTGGGTAATGATTAGTAACATGAAATAGGATTGAGTATGTTAATTTCTAGGTTTTGATTCACCCAATTTGATTTAGGGATTTAGAAATTAGGTTGTTGAAATCTAGTTTTTGTGATACAAATAGGTTCCCTATGATATATACATGCTAGAATATGTTTACTTGGTGAAAAATGAGCATTATAACATATTTCTATGGTGATTTTCGTGCACAAGTCAGTAGATGTTCGCAATAGATTTTTCTGCATAATGTGAAGCACGCTTAGCGCGGGTAGGGCCGCTTAGAGCGGGTGGATGGACACAAAGTTTTCTAATTTTGTATGAATAGCTTAGGGGTTTTCATACTTATGATTTATTATTAGTTTACATGAATTTTAATAATTTATTTGATGTATTTTGGATTGGTTTTGGAGGCGTTTTTATGAATACATGATACTTAAGTTTAGTATATGTATGTTGTATTTTAGTGATTGATGAAAATGACATTGGTTGGCTTATATGATACATGGTGTTTTATGAAATTGTTGGTGGATAATTTAATGCGTTGAATTATTGTGATACACTTGGATGATTAAGATTGTGTGATGGTCTTAATTGTATATGTTCATTGGAAATTGCACATGCATTCATGGTGAGATTGAACTCCGGTTGGTTGCTTTGATCCTTGTGTGGAAATAGAAGCGGTGGACTATATGTTCACAATGATGGGCTTTGATCTTGTCCGAATCAGAAGCGTGGCTTATTCAAAATATGGAATCGAGAGTGAGGTGAGTTTGATGTTCACGTTTGTACGACATGCATGAGTCGCATTGAGTTGCATTGAAAGTCTCATGAGTCATTATATGATATTGTTTTGAATTACATTATGTGATAATTGGTAAATTGTACCTGAATGTTACGTTGGTGGTATTTTTTCTATATGCGAGCAATACGTGTACTCATATACTTGTAATGTTTCTATATTGAGTTCTTTGATAGTTGAATTGTCAAGCTATGTTGTATGGATGATCATATGAAGTGTGTAAAATTATTTTTATGAATGTTGTTATGCATTACTCTGTATTATATATATTTCCATAATGATTTGAATTCTCACCCTTCTATTAGAACGATGTTCTATGTGATATCGCGTAGGTACTGAAGATAGTGATGCTTCACACGAGGATAATTGAGGAGCTTAGTTTGGTCTATTCACTTATTTAGGTAGTGAGTCAATGCTCTGGTCATATAACACTGGGGGATATTTTGAACTCATGTTTGTTGTTGAGAGATATTGTTTTACCCTCGTATTTGTTATTTGTATGTTGAGTGGCCTTGGTGCCCAATATTTAGATTCATATAACATGTTATGTTATGAATTAGTTGTTATGTTGGCTTATGATTATAGTATGTGATATAATCATTATTATTAATTGAGTAAAGAGTTATTCCACTGTGATGTGCATAGTTTGTGGAAACATGAAGTTTAAATATGTGTTATGATTATGACCAGGTGTATGTTGATGATTGTTGGTTGGTTTTCTATGTTTTGGAAAATGACATGTGACGCCCTTTTGATATTATACATGCTATCTTACTCTGATATTATTTTAAATTGCTTGGAGTTAGAAAAGGGGTGTTACACTAATACCTTACCCTTGCATAATTGACTTTCGTACCCTTTCTCTTGGTCGCAAGACCATGTTCTTTCCCATCTTAGAGGTTATCTTGATATTTTCCTTTCCCTCTTTGGGATAAATAAAGTTTAGCGGTGACTTCATTGTTGTATTTTTTAGAGGCGCTTCAGACGTTAAAAGCATTTTTTTGTAGTAGTGTTAGCAAATTCTTTGATGAAATTAGGTATCTTACTACAACCTCTTTGAATTCTATATTTGTGCATTCTTGTAAAATATTTTCTCTAGAGGTTTTGAGATAGATGTAAGATGAAATATGGATTATGGCCCTCAATGAGCGCCCTTGTCTTTGTCATTTTAGTGTCGGTGTGTATCTGGTGTACCCCAAAATTTACCCTCCCTTTTCTTTAAGATATTTTCCTAGGGTTTTTGCAACTATTCAAGCCTTCTCGGGCTTCAAGATACGTCAATTGAATTCTTTGTTTCATCAAGGATTCAGGTTTACAAGTGTGTCAAAAGAGAATCATATTTTTCCTATCCTTTGGTTTTGTACTAGGGTTTTGACTTTTGGAGGTGTGACACCTGTTAAGATCAGGGTTCATGTTTCAATGGTTACACAATATTAAGGTCTACATTTGAGTTTATCTTGAATTAGGGTTTTGATTCATGATGTTGAGTTTGAGGACTCTTTGATGATACATTGTTTGCTCATGAAGAAAGTTAACCGAATTTGGATTTGAGATCGGAGTTTGCTCATCTTTTGGTTTGTTTTTGTTGACAATTATTTAAGGCATCATCACTTTAAGTGGGCATTCAAATGTTTGTTTGGAAAGTAGAAGTGATCGAATTCAATCGCATAATGGACATCAAGATTTTTTAGCTCAAATTTGGAAAACAAAAGAGTTTTAGACTTGGTGCAAGTGTGAAAGAGTTCAATTTTGTTTCTTTTCAACTATAAATATGGGATTTATTTTATCTCAAAGCTTGACTTATTACTTCAAATTTAAGAAACCGAATCACATTGCCATATCCATTTGGAATTAAAATTCAAAAATGAAGAGTTTTCCATTTGAGATTAATAGATCTTAAAAGACTACAAAGCTTCATACTAGTTCCAAATGGTCTAAAGATTTATCAAAATGTATTACAAAAGAAAATGATTACAAAACTTCATATTTATTCCAAATTGTTTAAAGATTTGTCAATTGAGTTAAAAAAGTGGCATTCAAAGTCCTAAATTCCAAAAATTACTTCCTAATGTTACAAGGATATTCATTCCATGGCCTAATCACAAATTCCTATGCATATTTTTCATTCTTCATGCTTCTAGCCTTCAAGTTTCCACTCCGAGCCATGCCACAGTTTCCCTTGCCATCTTTCTCCCTAATCAATCCTTTGTTGCTCACATGAAACAACAAAAAAAGTCAGTTAGCAAGTGTAATACGGTAGGAGAAATGACTTGTGTGTTTTGCGTTTGATCGCAATTGTTGCGGATAGAAGAGTCGCCACCAACTTTTCTTTTATCCAATAAAGGAAAGGGTAAAAAGAACAGGAAAGACATTTGAGATTATTTTCTTGAGTTCGGGGGGTAGATTATGAAAAAGGAAGGTGTTAGCACCCTTTTCATCCATAGTTATCTATGGGATCTTAGTTGCTTTCTAGATCATTGGTTTTGTTTAAAAACGTGCTTTGTGGTGGATTTTGAAAGTATTTTTGAAAAGCGTCTTCGTTTAGGCTAACTTTGTAACGATTCTCGTCTTTATAAGAATGCATACAAAGTGTTGAACTTTTGAAAATATTTCATGTTTTTAAAGTGTTTGGTGTGTTTGAAAAGATGTTTATTTTGAAGATGAGCAAGCAACTAAGAACGTTTCTACCTACTCAAAAGTCTTTGTTCTTTTCCTCCTCCTTTAGATGTTGATATCTTACCATTGATTGGTAAGAAGCCTTATCTTTGGATTTGAAGGGAAGGGCATGGATCATCGTATATTCATGATAGCAATGTTGTGAGATATCTTAGCATTTCTCTTAAGGGACTAAGATCATTTATAAAGCAACATTCAAAGCGTCATCGAGAGACTATGATCTTGTATTTTTGATTGTTTTTGCTAAGACGCCTCACATGCATAATATGACCATTTTTTTCATAAGGCAACAAGTGGAGTTAACCCTAGAGGTGCAAGTGTGCGAGTGTTTGTATTTCATGCTTGATTTATCTTGAATTAGGGCTTTCTAAGCATTGATTTCATCTTTCCATACAAACCCTAATTGCTAGCATTTATATGAAAGCGGTAAATTACAGAGAGTAAATATCCTACGCTATTACAATCACTTGGGGATGGGTGTACAAATTTACAAATAGGGGTGGCAAGAAATTAAAGTCCTAATTATCTATTACAACCATATTGAAATAATGTACAAGAATTGAAATGTAAAATAGATTTGTTTTATTTTTGTTAAGAGAAGAAATAAATTTTCTTAAGGAAATGTTTTTAGTCTTTTTTTTGTTTTAAAAGAAATAAAGCAAAGTATATGGATATAAAGGATTTTTGGTTTTTTTTTATTAATGGAAATAAAAGTGATGATAAAAATAGTAAGAGAATAAGGGTTAGAGTCAGCGTGTTGCCAAAAGAATAAAAATAAGAGAGAGAAGAAGTTCTGACTCAGGCGCGCTGCAAATCATAAATAAAATGTTAGCAGAAATGGGGAAAGCCAGAAGTTATGGATCCAAACGCACTAAAGTTCTGGGGTTACCGGGAACAAAGGAAAGCCTAGAAGTTTTGATGCAGCTGGAAACCTAGAAGTTCTAGTGTTACTGGAAGGCTAGAAGTTTTGATAATGGGTAAGTGAGGTGTCAATGCTGTTGGATAAGAATATTTAGAAGTTCTTGTCCAGGAATATTGTTTGACAAATAATGGGGGTAAAAATGTCAAGAAATAAACATAAAAAGATGCTTCTGGGGCTAGAACCCAAGACCCTTAATACTAAAGCCTTATGCACACGCTCTCTACCACTGGGGTGGCTATACATCTGGTATTAGAAACAAAAACATAAACATATATTACAAAGTAAGTTCTGATGATGAACTTCATCTTCTTCTTCGTGCCAGCCAGAGTATCTGCAACTTAGTCATTTTTCAACAAAAATGGAAAATGTAAACATAGAAGTTATGGCAAATTTCATCATGGTTTAAGAAAAAAAAACATCAAAACTCTAAATCAGAAGCAAGCATGAACTTTGCTAATCCTAATTCTGAACCCTAATTTCCTCAAGAAGTTATGATCTGAAATTCTCTCTACTTAGGTCATATAAATGAAATCTATAAATATGTACATATTCAAAGCCATGATATCTACATCGTGTCTTTGAAATTGCAAGCCTAACAATGCCTAAGTAATGAGATGAAAATCATAAGAAACTTACCTTGCAGCTTGGAAATTGTTATGTGAGTTAGAGTCTGGTTCAGACTGCTTGTGATGTTTTGGTCAGCTTCCTCAAATTCCCAGAAAGCTAAAGCAACCCTTAACTTGAGTTATGGCTGGTTGGAATTCTCTGGAGCAGTCAAGATGCAAATTTCTTATTTTTAAAATGGAGAGTGGTGAAGACTGTATTACAGTTTGAAAACAGAAGTTGGGAAGGCTTCTACGTGTATACTAGAAACTATGTGGATGATTTGGCCAAGAAAGGCACAAGGAAAATTAGAGTTTGGATGCAAAAACTAAAAACTAGCAGGTTTTGTGTTTGTGTTGCAATTTCAGGTTCTTGGGAATTTTCAGCAAGATTTCAGGGCTTTTTTCTCAATCTCTTCCCCCTTTTTCAGTTTGCAAATGAAGTTTAATTTATAGGCAAAGGATTTAGAAGCTTGGAGAAGTCAGGAGTACAACCATCGTGTGTTATGGATCGTTGACTTGTTTTTGAAGCAAGTTTCGACAAGCATGGTTTCAAGGTGAGGTAGGGTGGTTAGCAGCTTTAAACACACCTAATCTGAGTTTGTAGGCATGATTTATGGGGAAGTACACTCAAAAACAAAGTAAAGTATGGGCTCAAAATAAACTTTGTACAAAAGTTTACTTTTCAAGGACAACATTGGTACTTTTATGCCACACGTGGGAATATCTTTTGGATAAAGGCTTAAGCACTGGGATAAAGACTCAAAAGTTGATGTTAGAATTAAATTATGATGATATTTAACAAGCAAGAAGGCCTGCAACATGAGATTATGTAGCATAGCTTGAAACTGGATCAGAAGTTTAGCATAAACGTAACTTAGATTAAGAACAAATACCCAACTTCTGATCTTTGAATCTCCCTGCTCCAGCATGATCTGAAAGAGTTCTCAGACTTTTCAGAAAGCTTGTAACATGCTTTATAGCCCCTCTTTCAATCATTTTTGCAAAATCTGATTGTACCTACGTGAAAACTGGCCCAAAAGTTCTAACCAAATTCTGACTTGGAAATACTCAGAATTTATTAAGTCTTTTAGTTTCATGGACGAGTCTTCAAAGATTTAAAAATTGAAATCCTAACATTTCTAGGAGGAGTTCTGTTCTGAAATGTTTTAGATCTCATTGAGATCTACAACTCTTATGTCAGAAGTTCTTCCTGAATCAATTTGCATTATGATGAAAATCTGGCCAGAAGTTCTGAACTTGTCATATTTTCTTAACACTTAGAAAAATTTCTAAGTGTTTAGAACTTTGACTTTTCCAAAGTAATTTTGACTTTTGATTTTCTTGATGAACAAACTTCATATTCTAACATGTCTTGATGAAATGTGATTCTTGAAAACTTGATTTTGATCCAAAAGCCAAAGTTTGACTTTCCAGTGTGCATTTTTACCATTTTGCCCTTGTGCCAATTCCAAACCTAAATTGATGTATCAGTGCTGCAAACTTGAGTTTGAAGACCTTGTGAGAAAATTCTTGAGAAATGAGAGGGGAAATTTTGGGGTACAACAGCTGCCCCTGTTCAATCTTCTTAAACCTGAAAAGCAAGTATGGCACGTTATCGTTCGTAGCTTGAAGGTAGAAGATGATTGAACACTAAAGTGCCCAGAAATTTGCACTTGATGATGTGGTTGTTGATTGTCTAGGGAATGGGCTTAAATATTCCATTTAGGGAGATGATGGAGAGTTGCCGGAGATGGGCTTATAGATGCCATCCAGAGTGACTGGGGAAGGTATCAGGATAAATATTTTGGTTGATTTATACTAAAATAGTAGATGTCTTTTGCCTGTTTTTAACTGGAAGAGATAAATCTAACCAGAAGAGGTCTTCATTTTCCTGTTGTTAACCTGGAAGAACTAAATCTAACCAGGAGAGGTCTTCATTTTCCTGTTATTAATCTTGAAGAACTAAATTTAACTAGAAGAGGTCTTCATTTTCCTGTTGTTAATCTAGAAGAACTAAATCTAACCAGAAGAGGTCTTCATTTGCCTGTTGTTAATATGGAAGAATTAAATCTAACCAGAAGAGGTCTTCATTTTCCTTTTGTTAATCTGGAAGAACTAAATCTAACCAGAAGAGGTCTTCATTTGCCTGTTGTTAATCTGGAAGAACTAAATCAAACCAGAAGAGGTCTTCATTTGCCTGTTGTTAATCTGGAAGAACTAAATCTAACCAGAAGAGGTCTTCATTTTCCTGTTGTTAATCTGGAAGAACTAAATCTAACCAGAAGAGGTCTTCATTTGCCTGTTGTTAATCTGGAAGAACTAAAATCTAACCAGAAGAGGTCTTCATTTTCCTGTTGTTAATCTGGAAGAACTAAATCTAACCATTTGAGGTCTTTATTTGATGATTGACTTTTCCTGTAAGGAAGAGGATTAGTTGCATGCAGATGTATGCATGGCGTAATGATGTTCTCAAAATAAATGAGATTATGTTGTATGCATTTGTCATGTATGTGTTATGGTTTATGAATGTGGTGTGTTTATTGTAGCGTGTCTTTGTCTAGGAAAATAAATCCTCGACAACATGTTGGGGAGCCTTGGGAGGCTAAATCCCGAACTGCTATTGGAGAGTAGGTGTATCTTCAACTTTGTTTAGAATGTTTCCGCTGGGGAATTCTTGCTTTACTTTTTGAGGAGAAATCTGATGGGGAATATTGACTTTGGCTCTTTGCATGAGGAAACTCTGTGGAGGGTGTTGATTTCCGCTTGGGGAAAAGAGTTTAGGAGTCTTAGTTGTTCGTTGCTCTACTAGGGAGTTAATCCTGACTGGAGAGAATCAAAAGTTAATTGTTATCTGGTCGAAATCCAGGCTTGGCAGCAAATTGTTGAGGATAATGAAGTTGACTGTTATCTGGTCATATTCTAGGCTTCACAGTGACTTACTTGGGAAGATTAAATTAACTGTTATCTGGTCGCATTCCAGTCTTTGCAGAAAATTACTTGGGAGAGTGAAGTTAAACTATTATCTGGTCAGATTCCAGGCTTCGTAGTAACTTACTAACATTAAAACTGCTATCTGGTCGGATTCCAGGCTTCAAAGAAACTTTATGATGTGGATGAAGTTAATTGTTATCTGGTCGAACTCCAAGCTTCGCAGTAACTTACTTGAAATGATGAAGTTGAATTGATATCTGGTCAGGTCCATGCTTCACAATAACTTGCTTGAAAGGATGAAGTTGAACTGATATTTGGTCGTGTCCAGGCTTTGTAGCGACTTACTGGGGATTGTAGAAGAGTCTACTGAGGAAGAGGGGTTGTGGTCCCTTGATTTGTAATAGTTTGAGAGGCAAATTCAAGCTAGGGAATCTATAGTTTGTTGGGGAGATAAACTCGGTTGCCAATCTGCTGGAGAGGTGTTTTATTTTGGCAGAAATCCTTTTAGGATTCTTGAGCTCAACTCAGTTGGGGAGAAGTTTTCAGAGATTGAAACTCTGTCTGGGGATCACCCTATGAAAAGGATTTTGTGAGGGATTTTGTCACTTCCTCAAGTAACAAGTGTTGTAACATTTCCAGAAAAATATTTTCCTGGCCGTATGTAACCTTTTGTTGGAATTCACGTTTAATGTCCCAAGTGATTCAGATACAGACCTGCTCCTGGTATATTCAACATTTCTTGAGAGATTTCTTATAATCTTGATTGGACTGCCCCAGATGTGTTTGACAGTGACACGCCAAGCCCCCTTGCTTATAGGAGATCTGTTATTGGAAGTGTCTTCCCACTTGAGGTGATTTTGTTCGTTGAGATAGTTTTTGTTCACTGGATATTCGTCGTGTGAATTTCTCTGCTGTTAAACAATTAGCCATATGCAAACAATGATATTCAAATAATGCAAAGTTTATGCTTGTCTTTGTTAGAACAAAGTTTGAATCTACTACCCTAAGTTTAAGTTTTGATGATAACAAAATGCAAAGATATATTAATTGTATGATTCATGTAAGACATATATGCTACCTAAAAAATTATATTCTGTTTTACAGAAACTCTGATGGGTATCAGCAAGAGAATATCATCATCAGCATCAGAAGATGAAATATCAACATCAGCATCAGAGGATGTTATATCAGATGCCAGAATCAGAAGATCAACATGTGCTTACGCTGAAGCTTGATGAACAGATCTGCGCGTAACAATCTGAACTCTGATCAAGAAAACAACAACTCATCAGCACCTAGCAGCGTCAGAATAAGCCAAAGCCAGAACACGCTTAAGTGGCAACGGTACTGTGCATTCAAGATACTTTATTATCAACGGCATTATTCCAGACAAAGATCTTCTCAATTTGGAAAGAATGTTATTGGCATTGAAACGGAATTAACTGACTCCAACGTACCATTTTCCAATGCTATATAAACAAGTCAGTGAAGATTGAATTGGCTAATGCTCTACAACTCTCTACACGCCTAAAGCTATTCATCATCTTCCTCACTCTCAGTTTGCTAAAGCTCTCAAATTCTTTACTCAATTATTTTAGCACTCTAGTTCTCATAAGCTTAACGTGTGTAGTATCACAGTTGTGATAAACAGTTTTTGTAGAAAACATTCAACACACTTAGATTTCATTTATTTGTAAGAAAGTATTTCCTTGAGAAACCGGTTTGTGGTTTGACTCAAGAAGGCTTTAGCAGTTGTTACAGCAGTTGTAATATTCAGTTGAATATAGTGGATTAAGACCTCGTTGGAGAGAGGCGAAATCACCTTGACGGGTGGACTGGAGTAGTTTAAGATCAAACGAACCAGGATAAAAATACCGTGTTGACTGCATTTGATTTCAAGTTTTTACAATTCAACCCCCTTCTTGTGTTTTTCACTTCTTCAATTGGCATTAGAGCGCCTGGTTCTGAGCTAAAACACTTAACCGCATCAGTACAAGATCCAGCGTCAGAAAAACACAATGGTAGGAACATATCAACACACCAGCAATGACAACAATGAAGACAGAGACAGATTCAACGGCAAACCTCCAGTCTTTGATGGAGAAAATTTTGATTACTGGAAAGACAAAATTGAAAGCTTCTTTCTGGCACATGATGCTGATCTGTGGAACATGGTGACAGATGGATACACGCACCCAGTGAATGCAAGGCGTCAGAAGATTGACAGGAAAGCAATGTCTGATCAACAAAAGCGTGACTTCAAAAATCAGCACAAGGCCAGAACCATTCTTCTCAGCGCCATCTCTTACGCTAAATATGAAAAGATCTCTAATAGAGACACAGCAAAGAACATGTTTGACTCACTCAGAATGACGCATGAAGGCAACATTCAGGTCAAAGAAACTAAAGCTCTTGCGCTTATTCAGAAGTATGAGGCATTCAAAATGGAAGAAAGTGAATCCATTGAAACAATGTTCTCAAGATTCCAAATTCTGGTGGCTGGTCTCAAGGTTCTGGACAAAGGATACTCTACTGCTGATCATGTCAAGAAGATCATCAGAAGCTTGCCAAAATAGTGGAGGCCAATGGTTACAGCGCTGAAGCTAGCTAAAGATCTCAACAAAATTTCTCTGGAGGAACTTATCAGCTCCCTCAGAAGTCACGAGATAGAGCTGGAAGCTGATGAACCTCAGAAGCAAGGTAAGCCTTTAGCATTAAAATCTAACAAAAAATCTGAGTCTAAAGTTTTGCAGGCAGTTGAAGAAACATCTGATGGATCCTCATCAGAAGAAGACGAACTTTCCCTCCTCTCCAGAAGAGTGAACCAACTATGGAAGCAGAGGCAAAGGAAGTTCAGGAATCCTAGAAGATCTGATCAGAATGAGTCCTCTTCCAGATACAGAAGGTCAGATTCTTCCTCTGGATACAGAAGATCTGAAGGCTTGATCGCACTAAATCGCACTATGTTTCTGACTCAAATATCACATGTTTTCCTTAGTTTTTATTATCATTTTCTCGTATTATGTTCCTTTTTCCTTTGTTTTCAGGATTCTTGTCATTTCAGAGCCTTCTGTGAAGAAACGAGCCAAAACGCCAAGAAATTAGGGTTTTTCAAGATATTCTGCACTTATGGCGTTCAGCGCCGCGCTGGCTACAGGGAACGTGATGACGTGGCCCACCTTCACCCAGAGATCAACTGCCACGTTCCCATGATGTGGTAGTTCCATCCACCGCACCCGCGGCCACTGCCACCGCGCCCGCGGCCTTCACAAAAAGCTTCCCGCTCAAAAGAAGTTAAGGGGCATGCTGGTCTTTACGCATCTCAAGGATCCTCTATAAATAGTTTTCGATTTTCATTCTTTAGTTTCATCCAAGCTTAGTACAATCTTAAGCCATATACTATCAGTTTCTGTAAAGTAATAATCTCTTCACATCGGGGAGTTATTGCGGTGTAGATTGAGTTGTAATCGAGTCTTGGAGCACTTTGGTTGAAGTTCATCATACCAGCCTTACCATTCCGTAGATCTGTATCAGATTCAAGTCTCCGACTGGAGCAAGGTTCTATTTTATTGCATTTCTTTACTTATAATTGCTCTTACCATAGTCTACACGTTTTATAGACTTTAAATGCTCTTACCATAGTCTACACGTTTTATAGACTTTAAATGCTCTTACCATAGTCTACACGTTTTATAGACTTTAAATGCTCTTACCATAGTCTACACGTTTTATAGACTCGCACTTATTATGTCTGGCTAAACTATAAAGGTTTGGATGTAATGATTGTCATCATGGTCGTGTTCCAATTATCATGCTAGTGAAAATACTCTGGGGATGTTTTGCTTTTAACTTAAGTCAATTATGTTTAAATGTTTATTGGGTAAGATCGAAAGCCGTCCAAACTAATGATACGACTTGATTATTATTTAACCAAACAAAAAGAGCGAAAGCCGTTGATTGGTTAAATAGGAATCATTGACCTTTTTAGAAAACGATTTTGAAACTATTTTCGGACGCGTTTGTAGGTTTGAAATCTGACTCTTGGTCAAAAGCCAAAAGTCTCTTTAAGTTAATCTTTCCAAGTAAAATTACTTTTCTGTTAAGTCAAAACTATCAATTTCTTAAAAATAGGTTTACCTCTTTAACGCGGAAGGCACCCTTTATATGTGACAATAAAGGAATTTAATTTAAAGAGTAAACTCGGTTCTTAGTAGTCAAAAGCTACAAGTTCCCGTTAAATTGATTCTTTGCTATCAATAGAAAATACTGCCCCATAAGTAGTTTCATCTACGCATGACCGGACCAATATCTGATTACATGATTTACATTCCAACCTGTCTTTTAAACTGTTATTTACCTCGCTCATTTACTTTGTGCACTGCACTCACATCAATATTCTCGTTCGCCTTAGATAAGCACCTTAGCAATAGAGTTGATAGATTGACAATTGGTCTCTGTGGTTCGATAATCTTATATATTACTTCGATAGGCTGTACACTTGCAGTACTACATTTAGACTATACGTTACAGATTAAACCCATCAAGTTTTTGGCGCCGTTGCCGGGGATCAACTTCGTCAAATTTCGTACCCTATTGTTATCCCGTTTAGACTAAGGCTATTCTAGCCGGTAGATGCGTAGAAATCGTAGCACCGGTAACCTAATAGATCCTTTAGTAGAACCTGAACGTTACGCTCGTGCCCGTCTTTTTATACGCAAGATAAGAAGAGCTATGGCAGAAGATCGTAACCAAAGACCGCTCAAGGAATTCGCCCAACCATCTAACGAGGAACCTAGTTCTAGTATAGTAAACCCTGCTATAACTACCAACAACTTTGAACTAAAGGCCTCATTATTACAATTAGTACAACAAAACCAATTCGCTGGTCTCGCTACCGAGAACCCGAATCAACATTTAAAGGTATTTATCCAGTTAGCTGACACCCTTAAGGCAAATGGAGCCACACCCGAAGCCATCCGTTTAAGACTGTTTCCTTTTTCCCTTAGAGGTAAAGCTCACGACTGGTTAGACGCCCTTCCAACTAACTCAATAACAACTTGGGAAGACCTTAGGAGAGCTTTTCTTGCGAGGTATTTTCCACCAAGCAAGACCGCTGTTCTTAGGAACCTGATCACTTGTTTCACCCAAAACCAAGGCGAATCACTTTTTGATGCCTGGGAGAGATATAAAGAACTTTTAAGAGCTTGTCCGCACCATGGCCTGGAGAAATGGTTAATCATACATACCTTCTATAATGGACTCCATTACAACACAAAGATGTCCATAGACGCTGCCGCTGGCGGAGCGTTGATGAACAAACCTTATCCTGACGCTTGTGCCCTAATAGAGGACATGGCCCAAAACCACGCCCAGTGGGGATTAGAACGAGCGACAGTAGAGAAAAAGGAGAGCCATGGAGGAAAGCATGAGGTAAGTTGCATGGACATGATTAATGCCAAGATGGACGCCCTAGCTTTGAGAGTCGAGAACATGTCTCAAAATCCAACCACAGTAGTAGCAATCCAAACGGAATGCGAACTCTGTGGAACTCAAGGACATCAAACCGTTGACTGTAACCTTTTGAACGAATCTAGCTCGGACCAAGTTAACTATACCCAAGGGAACCCTTTCTCGAATACCTACAATCCTGGATGGAGGAACCACCCGAATTTCTCTTACAAAAACAATAACCCTATCCAAAATCCCAGACCTTCGAGACCTCAAGGATTCCAAACACAAAAACAAAACCAACCTATGCAAATAGTGCCCCCAAGACCAAACCTTAAAGAAACCATAGACACCTTTATTCAGACTCAAACTCAGCAAAATAAGGAGTTTATGAACCAACACATTCACACGAACGAACTAGTTACTCAACTGGCAACCAAGTTTGACCAGATAATAACCCACACCAAAATGCTTGAGACTCAGATTTCCCAAGTAGCACAAAACACCTCTGTACAAGTTGCACCTGGAGGACAATTTCCTAGACAAACTCAACCAAATCCAAAAGGCCAAGCAAATTCTATCACCTTAAGAAGTGGAACTGCTTATGAAGGGCCTAGAAATCCTAACTTAAGCACATCAGAAAAACCTATGGAAGATGCTACACCTAAAGACCAGGTCGAGGAACCAGAGAAACCAGAAAAGCAATCAAAACTAGAAGTAGAGAATAACACTCAACAACCTTATAAACCACCTATTCCGTTCCCACAGAGGCTGAAAAACACCAAAGTAGAAAACCAGTACCAAAAGTTTATTAAGGTAATAGAGAAACTCCATGTAGAGATTCCTTTTACTGAAGCTATAACCCAGATACCATCATATGCTAATTTCTTGAAAGATATTTTGACCAATAAACGGCGACTCGATGATCCCAAGCCTTTAGAATGTCATTCTATATCCGAAAATAAACTCGCCAAGAAAGATAAAGACCCTGGAAGTTTTTCTATCCCTTGCATCCTAGGTAACCATATGATAGACAAAGCATTTTTAGACTTAGGAGCAAGCGTAAGTCTGATGCCTCTGGCCGTCTGTAAGAGGTTAAAATTAGGAGAACTTCAACCTACTAAGATGTCCTTACAACTAGCTGATAGATCTGTCAAATATCCCATGGGTATTTTAGAAGACATACCTGTCAAGATTGGTCAGTTGTACATTCCGACCGACTTCGTCGTAATGGATATTAAAGAAGATGAAGACATCCCAATCCTCTTAGGAAGACCATTCCTATCGACCGCCGGAGCTATAATAGATGTTAAGAAAGGGAAACTGACTTTCGAGGTAGGAGATGAAAAGATTGAGTTCATTTTATCAAAGTTTCTAATGGCACCAGTGATAGGAGATGCGTGTTATGCCATCGACGTCATTGATGAATGTGTAAATGAGCTCGAACAAAAAGAATCTTTAATCAAATTACCATCAACCCCTATTTTAGAGGATGACGGATTTAAGAGTATCGAACCGTACATTGACGACAACCTTTTCGAATGCTTAGCTCTTACCCCTGACCTTATGCCGCGTACTGAGAAACCCACTATTGAACTTAAGGAACTACCCAAGAATCTAAGATATGAGTTTTTGGATGAGGAGATGAATAGACCTGTTATAATTAGCGCCGCTCTAAACCAAATAGAAACAAATCAACTCTTAGATACCTTGCGAAAATATCCCTCAGCTTTAGGGTATAAAGTTTCAGATTTAAAAGGTATAAGCCCATCCGTATGCATGCATCGGATTATGCTAGAAGAAGATTCAAAACCCTCAAGAGAACATCAAAGAAGAATAAACCCTATCATGAGTGATGTAGTCAAGAAAGAAGTTCTTAAGTTATTAGAAGCTGGTATCATATACCAAATTTCGGATAGTGAATGGGTAAGCCCAGTCCATGTGGTACCCAAGAAAGGAGGTATCACTGTTCTGAAAAATGAGAAAGGTGAGCATGTGGCAAAACGAACAGAAGGAGGATGGCGTATGTGTATAGATTACAGAAAGTTGAATAAGGCAACGAGAAAAGACCATTTTCCTCTCCCATTTATAGATCAGATGCTTGAACGTCTAGTAAGACACTCATACTTCTGCTATCTTGATGGGTATTCGGGGTTCTTCCAAATCTCTATTCACCCAGAAAACCAAGAAAAAACCACATTTACTTGCCCTTATGGAACATTCGCTTATAGACGAATGCCCTTTGGACTCTGTAATGCACCTGCCACTTTCCAACGTTGTATGATGTCAATTTTCGCAGACTACCTAGATGGAATTATGGAAGTATTTATGGACGATTTTTCAGTGTGTGGGTTTGATTTCAAAAATGGCCTCTCAAACTTAGAGAAAATCTTAAAAAGATGTGTGGAAGTAAACCTTGTGTTGAATTGGGAAAAGTGCCACTTTATGGTAAATGAAGGGATCGTCTTAGGACACATTATTTCTGAAAGAGGTATATAAGTCGATAAGGCCAAGATAGAAGTTATAGAAAACCTAAACCCACCTAAGACCGTTAGGGAAGTAAGAAGTTTTCTAGGACATGCCGGGTTCTACCAACGTTTCATCAAGAATTTTTCCGGAATAACAAAACCTTTAACTAACTTATTGATGAAGGATGTCGAGTTTGAATTCGACCAAAAATGTCTTGAGGCCTTTGAAGTTTTAAAGCAAGCTCTTATTTCAGCACATATCATAAGACCACCTGATTGGACACAACCCTTTGAAATCATGTGCGATGCTAGTGATTTCGCTGTAGGAGCTGTACTAGGGCAAAGAAAAGATAAGAAACTGCATGCAATTTACTACGCTAGTAGAACACTAGACGCTGCCCAGCTAAATTATACAACCACAGAAAAGGAATTGCTAGCCGTAGTTTTTGCTATTGATAAATTTCGATCTTATTTGGTGGGAGCAAAAATAATAGTATACACAGATCATGCAGCAATCCGGTACTTGTTAAGTAAGAAAGATGCTAAGCCTAGATTGCTCAGATGGGTACTTTTACTCCAAGAATTTGACTTGGATATTAAGGATAAAAAAGGAGCTGAAAACTTAGTAGCTGATCATCTCTCTAGGTTAGAACACCTTAAACCTGAACTTATACCTATAGACGATCACTCTACTTATGAAAGATTAATAGCTGGGATAAATTCAACTGAAGAAGAGACCTATGAGGAAATCTCGACCTTGAACAACATACCATGGTACGCAGATATTGTGAATTATCTTGCCGCTGATATCATACCCCCTGACTTAAGCTACCAACAGAAGAAGAAGTTTTTTAGAGATGTTAAACACTTCTTTTGGGATGAACCCCTCCTATTCAAAAGAGGAATAGATAATATATTCAGACGATGTGTGCCGGCAGAAGAAGTAGGAAACATCATTAAACATTGTCATGCTTCACCTTATGGTGGACATGCAAGCACATCTAAAACATGCGCCAAAATATTTCAAGCAGGTTTTTATTGGCCTACTGTATGGCGCGATGTCCACACTTACATTACAAAATGTGACCGATGCCAACGCACTGGGAACATTTCAAGACGTGATGAAATGCCTTTAAGTAACATCCAAGAAGTGGAAATATTTGATGTCTGGGGTATAGATTTCATGGGACCTTTTCCTTCCTCAATGGGTAACAAGTATATCCTAGTAGCTGTCGATTATGTCTCAAAGTGGATAGAAGCTGTTGCATCACCCACAAACGATACCAAGGTAGTTATCAAACTGTTTAAGAATATTATTTTTCCTAGGTTTGGAACCCCGAGGTTAGTCATAAGTGATGGAGGATCGCATTTTATATCTAAGATATTTGACAAGCTTCTAAGCAAATACGGAGTAAAACATAGAGTAGCAACACCATATCACCCGCAAACCAGTGGCCAAGTAGAAGTATCGAATAGGGAGATTAAGCAGATCCTAGAAAAAACCGTATCATTATCCAGAAAAGATTGGTCTGGAAAACTTAAAGACGCCTTATGGGCTTATAGAACGGCTTATAAAACCCCTATTGGAACAACTCATTATCAATTGGTTTATGGAAAGTCCTGTCATTTACCCTTCAAACTAGAACATAAAGCCTATTGGGCCATTAAATCCTTGAATCTAGATTACCTAAAAGCCGGAGAAAAACGTATCCTGGACATTCACAAGCTGGAAGAGCTTCGCTTGAATGCCTATGAGAATGCCATCATATATAAGGAAAGAACCAAGATGTGGCATGATAAAAAAATCATCAAGAAAGATTTCAACATTGGTGACCCTGTTCTCCTATTTAACTCAAGGTTACGACTTTTTCCTGGTAAGCTTCGTTCAAGATGGACAAGTCCATTTGAAGTGTCAAAAGTTCTAAAGTCGGGAGCAGTAGAAATCAAAAATGATTCATGCGCTCCATTTGTGGTAAATGGACAAAGACTGAAGCTATACAAAGGAGGCGATTTGCCTGTTGACTACTCTAGTCATATTCTTATAGACCCACCAATACCCACATAAAGTAAGATCTAATCGTCAAGCTAAAGATGTTAAACAAGCGCTGCATGGGAGGCAACCCATGGTTTATTCTTTATTTTATTTTATTTTTATTAATTTATATATGTTTTATCTGGACTAATTTCTTGTGTTTATATTTTCAGGATGCATTACCCCGATGGTATGGTTGTGATTTTCAGGGATGAAGCACAAAAAGCCCGATTTGCTACCTTATCTGCTAGACCTATGGTACCCACTAGGTACCCCGATCAGAGCTGCATGGAGGCACTCGGGATTGAGCCAAGTATTAGGTATCTGTGCAGCCAACTTGGCTGGGATTCTTATGCTGATGATGTCCACAAAACCTACAGGAACCTTACTCTGGAGTTTCTTAGCTCTGTGGATTATAACCCACGAGTGGGTGAAAGAGATGAGCGAGGATGCCTAAGTTTCAGATTGTTTGGTACCGAGTATACCCTGACCATCAAAGAATTTGGGGATTTTCTTGGTTTCCAAACTAGACCGACCGCTATCACTGAGTTTCCATTGAGTTACTATATGGACAGAGATATTGATAAATTTTGGCAGGACATTACTGATAGAGCCAGCCTTGACCCCTCTACCCAGCTGTCCAGGAAGATCCATAACCCGGCTTTCCGATACTTTGAGATGATCCTGTGCCACACTTTCTTTGGGAGGAGTTACTGTGACCACTTAGTCACCGCTGAGGAGATCCTCTTCCTATACTGTGCCACTCAGTCCAGACCTATAGCTAGTGGAGGTTTTCTGATAGAGAGCCTCGAGCAGACTGCTCGATCCGCTGTAGGACTCATTCATTCCGGAGGAAATGTGACACAGATAGCTTCTGCTTTGGGTTTGGACAGTATGATAGCACAGCTGACCCCATACTGTGGATATACTTTCCTAGATTTAGACTTTTGCATGGATCGTGGGCTCATGAGGAGGGCCTCTTTCCACCCATATCAGTACAGATTGCTCATCGATGACCAGACAGTTTACACCTTCACACTGCTAGACCCTCAGATGACTTGTGTTTCCAACCCTGCTAATTGGAACTATTCTGTAGAAGGTTGGGGTGAGATATCAGAGTACACTCCAGAATACACTCCTGCCTCCGAAGATCCCACTCAAGAATACACTCCTGCTCCCGAGGACTCTACTCCAGATCACACATCCCGACCCGAGGTTACACACACTACTGTTCTTACTAATAACCTCAGCTTGCAGGAACCTGATATTCGCACTCTGTTGACTGCTATGCGCACTGAGATAACCACTCTCCGCAATGAGGTGGCTGACCTTCATTTACAGTTGGAAGTGAATGATGTTACCTTTGCTGGTGAGTTAGATGAATTAGCTCACGAGGTGGCAGAGATTCGACGCCAGCTGACTGAGCTGCGTGGCCCAGACACTCCTGCAGAGCATCCTACCAGTTGGCGATAGATCTGTGTTATTCACAAGATCCCTAGTTCCAGTATTACTAATATTATGTTGATTTCCTTTTCAGACTCATTTTCATTTTGCATTATCTATTTCCTGCATTATTAATAATTATTTTGGTGACCCAATGTCCGTACCTATATATATATATATATATGCATGTGTTTCATTTATATATCTTTCATTTACTAATGTTTTTGTTTTTCTGGTCACCATAATTTTAATATAAAAATAAATAAATATACACGTATATATGTATTCCCATACATATATGCACGTTCATAAGAAAAATAGGTACACCTCCAAAAAAATTGAAGCTAATGGCAAGGAAGGAAAAGCCCAATGGAAAGGAAGCCAGACCGGCCCAACTTGGCCCGCCCTGACCGCACCCGCGGTGACGTAACGGTCACCTAACGGCTAGTGGCTCGGTTTTCCCCCCATTTTACCACTTTTTCCACTTCCAATCCCATTTTCTTCCATTCTTAACCCCCCATAACTTCCTTTATTATCCATACCTACCCCACTATATTTATTCCCCTCATAAATATTCACCAACCACCATATTTCTTCACTACCTATAAATACCCCCACTATTTCATTTTCTTCCTCACACCTTCACTACTTCTACATCCCATTCTTTCTATTTATATTCATACTCAAGAAAATCCTATGGAATATCACGACTACATTTTGCGAGGTGGCCAAGCCGGAGAAAGACAACAAAAGCGGCTTGAGAAATGGCTGACAACACCAATACACTCTACCAGGTACAGCTCCTAGTTTCCATGTCACTGAGGACATGTGGCGTGAGCATATGGCCCGAGAGGCCCAGAGGGACACCCTCCTTGCTACTTTGTAGCAACAGGCGACCGATAACATGGCCTTCATGCAAGCATCCTAAGAGCAAAATGCTAGCTCTCTGCGCACTATTATGGAAAGTCAACTGGCTTTCCAGAGAGAACAACACCTAAACCAGACCACATACGCTCGTCACTTCCAATTGATGGAGGCAACCCAAGGCACCCTCATTGGTAGGACCCAAGAGCTACAAGTGGCAAATGCCGCCTTGACAGAGAGAATGGAGCAGCTTGTTTTGGACCGAGAGAGCCGCCGTCGCAACCGTAGCCGCCGTTCCGGTCGTACCAACCAGGATGGTGAAGGTCCTAGTGGCCCCCACTAGTGTTTTCAGGTACCTCCTCCTACGTTATTTTGGAACATTGAGGACAATGTCTGATTTAAGTGTGGGAGGAGCATTTATCGCTTTTATTTATCGCTTTTATTTCCCGTTTTTCCTGCTTTTATTTCCCTTCCGCATTTTTCCTTTTAGGTATGTTATATTCGTAGTTAATAAAATGCATGTGATAGGCGAGTCTTTCTGCGTAGTGTACCCTTTCATTTCCCCCCACTTTTTAACCTTACAAAATTTTTCTTTTTCAAAGAATTGTGGTTGCTTTTAAGGATTTGGGCTATGAGACAGGTCCTAGATAGGGTCTATTTCTTGGGCACTCACTTTTTGAAAAATTCGTTATCGTTTTAACACCGTAAGCCTTTTTGAACATTTAGATTAGATCCTTTCTTCCCAATATGCTATGATTTTGAATAAAACTGTACAAATAGGTCTTCAAGTAGTTTATCTTAGCAGTCAGCTCCGGCCTAAGCATGCTCTAAGTGTAGGATCGATGAATATAAGTGGATGATCTCTATTTTTGCCTTAAAAATTATAAAATAAAGTATGAATACGACTACGAGTTGGGTGATCCTCACAAAGATTACTCAACTCAAGAAAGTTGTAAGCACCAATAAAAAAACAAAGAAAAAATATATAAGGCACATCCGTTGTAGTTGGTCCAGAGGTATCTGGTGCTGGACTTGGTAGGGCGGACTACGGTCCGATCCCCCGCAACTGCAAATGGGTAAAATAAAAAGGGGTTAAGCCAACTCTTGTACCAGAACCCCATCACTTGAGATCAGAGTCACTAACCGGTCACTACACCATGAGTATGTACGGATAACGGGCTTAATGTGATTGCGCCTGAATGAAAAAGGACCTCGTACAAAAAGAAGTCTTAGCATAGTAAGGATATTAGGATCGATCTGTATACTTATGAGGTTTATGTCCGCATTTCTGCGAGTAGTGTAATTACGATACCCTTGATTCAGATAGTTAGTGCCTGACAACACACCCTTACTCGGACTTAGAAGCCCTCTTTGCCCAAAACCTGTATACACCATAATTTTCTTTCATCTACTTCTAAGAGTTGTTGCTTGAGGACAAGCAAAGGTCTAAGCGTGGGAGGATTTGATCGCACTAAATCGCACTATGTTTCTGACTCAAATATCACATGTTTTCCTTAGTTTTTATTATCATTTTCTCGTATTATGTTCCTTTTTCCTTTGTTTTCAGGATTCTTGTCATTTCAGAGCCTTCTGTGAAGAAACGAGCCAAAACGCCAAGAAATTAGGGTTTTTCAAGATATTCTGCACTTATGGCGTTCAGCGCCGCGCTGGCTACAGGGAACGCGATGACGTGGCCCACCTTCACCCAGAGATCAACTGCCACGTTCCCATGATGTGGCAGTTCCATCCACCGCGCCCGCGGCCACTGCCACCGCGCCCGCGGCCTTCACAAAAAGCTTCCCGCTCAAAAGAAGTTAAGGGGCATGCTGGTCTTTACGCATCTCAAGGATCCTCTATAAATAGTTTTCGATTTTCATTCTTTAGTTTCATCCAAGCTTAGTACAATCTTAAGCCATATACTATCAGTTTCTGTAAAGTAATAATCTCTTCACATCGGGGAGTTATTGCGGTGTAGATTGAGTTGTAATCGAGTCTTGGAGCACTTTGGTTGAAGTTCATCATACCAGCCTTACCATTCCGTAGATTTGTATCAGATTCAAGTCTCCGACTGGAGCAAGGTTCTATTTTATTGCATTTCTTTACTTATAATTGCTCTTACCATAGTCTACACGTTTTATAGACTTTAAATGCTCTTACCATAGTCTACACGTTTTATAGACTTTAAATGCTCTTACCATAGTCTACACGTTTTATAGACTTTAAATGCTCTTACCATAGTCTACACGTTTTATAGACTCGCACTTATTATGTCTGGCTAAACTATAAAGGTTTGGATGTAATGATTGTCATCATGGTCGTGTTCCAATTATCATGCTAGTGAAAATACTCTGGGGATGTTTTGCTTTTAACTTAAGTC
Organism: Vicia faba; assembly: GCA_948472305.1. Classification (NCBI taxonomy): domain Eukaryota; kingdom Viridiplantae; phylum Streptophyta; class Magnoliopsida; order Fabales; family Fabaceae; genus Vicia; species Vicia faba. Next base: position 746,029,174 of record OX451736.1, on the reverse strand, counting down.
AATTATGTTTAAATGTTTATTGGGTAAGATCGAAAGCCGTCCAAACTAATGATACGACTTGATTATTATTTAACCAAACAAAAAGAGCGAAAGCCGTTGATTGGTTAAATAGGAATCATTGACCTTTTTAGAAAACGATTTTGAAACTATTTTCGGACGCGTTTGTAGGTTTGAAATCTGACTCTTGGTCAAAAGCCAAAAGTCTCTTTAAGTTAATCTTTCCAAGTAAAATTACTTTTCTGTTAAGTCAAAACTATCAATTTCTTAAAAATAGGTTTACCTCTTTAACGCGGAAGGCACCCTTTATATGTGACAATAAAGGAATTTAATTTAAAGAGTAAACTCAGTTCTTAGTAGTCAAAAGCTACAAGTTCCCGTTAAATTGATTCTTTGCTATCAATAGAAAATACTGCCCCATAAGTAGTTTCATCTACGCATGACCGGACCAATATCTGATTACATGATTTACATTCCAACCTGTCTTTTAAACTGTTATTTACCTCGCTCATTTACTTTGTGCACTGCACTCACATCAATATTCTCGTTCGCCTTAGATAAGCACCTTAGCAATAGAGTTGATAGATTGACAATTGGTCTCTGTGGTTCGATAATCTTATATATTACTTCGATAGGCTGTACACTTGCAGTACTACATTTAGACTATACGTTACAGATTAAACCCATCAAGGCTCCTCAGGAAGCAGAAAGCCAAACACCAAGGACATCATCTTCTATGAATGCAATGAGCAAGGACACTACAAGAGTGACTGCCCAAAGCTTCAGAGGGAAAAGCCCAAAAAGAAGTTTGGAAGAGAAAAGAAGAAAAGTCTCATGGCTACATGTGATGACTCTGACTCGTCTGAAGCTGACTCAGAATCAGATGATGAGAGAGCAAACATAGCTCTCATGGCCAACATTTCAGAAGACAGTGAAGCTTCTGAATCAGACTCAAAATCAGACACTGAAGAGGTATTTCCTGACTTTGCAATTAATTTTTCTAAGGCTGAACTTGCTGAAAGCCTTAACGAAATTCTTGAAAGGTACCAGCAGATTAGAGTTAAATTCAGAAACCTGAAAAGGAATCTTGAATCTGACTCTGATAAGACTGAGAGTCTTAAATTGGAAAATTCTGAGCTGAAACATAAAATTTCAAAGTTAGAAAATGTTTTACAAAACTCTCAGAAGGAAACAATTTCTGAAACTCCCAACAGCGCTGATGAGATCATCAAGGAGTATGATCATAGCTTTCAGAAGTTCCTTGCTAAAACCATAGATAGAAGCAAAATGGCTTCAATGATCTATGGAGTTAGCAGAAACGGTAGAAAGGGAATAGGATACCAAGGTAAGGTTCCTACACCAAAGAATGCCATGGATTTAACTGTTAAACACACTCCTCTGAACTCACATTTTGTGTATGGTCACACACATGATATTAAATATACTAGTAGCAAGTATTCTGTGAAACCAAAATTCAACCAGAGTTTTGGTAAATCTAACAAATCAGGACCCAAGAAAATCTGGGTACCTAAGGATAAAATAATACATGTTGCAGATATCTTTAGCAGTAAATCAGAAACACCAGTCATGGTACATGGACTCTGGCTGCTCGCGACACATGACGGGAAGAAGGCATATGTTCCAAAGCCTGGAACTTAAGCCTGGAGGCCACGTTGGCTTTGGAGGCAATCAGAGGGGAAAGATCATTGGCTCTGGAACTGTAGGTAATGGAAATCTTCCCTCTATGAATAATGTTCTGTTAGTAGATGGATTAATGCATAATCTGTTATCCATAAGTCAATTAAGTGATAACGGTTATGATATAATCTTTAATCAAAAATCATGTAAAGCTGTTAGTCAGAAAGATGGGACTATCCTATTTAATGGAAAGAGGAAAAACAACATTTATAAAATCAAACTTTCTGAACTGAAAAGTCAGAATGTAAAGTGTCTTCTGTCTGTTAACAACGAGCAATGGATCTGGCACAGAAGATTGGGGCATGTTAGTGTGAGAAGAATATCTCAGATTAACAAACTCAATCTGGTCAGAGGACTTCCTAATCTGAAGTTCAATTCAGATGCTCTGTGTGAAGCATGTCAGAAAGGCAAGTTTGCAAAACCTTCTTTCAAATCTAAAAATGTTGTTTCTACCTCTAAGCCATTAGAACTTCTGCACATTGACTTATTTGGACCAGTTAAAACTGCTTCAGTCAGTGGCAAGAAGTATGGGTTAGTAATCGTAGATGACTATAGCAGATGGACATGGGTAAAGTTCTTAAGACACAAGGACGAGTCACACTCTGTGTTTGTCACCTTCTGTAACCAAGTTCAGAATGAAAAGGATCTTAGAATCGTTAAAGTCAGAAGTGATCATGGTGGAGAGTTTGAAAACAAAGATTTTGAGTCATTCTTTAATGACAGAGGCATTCTGCATGATTTCTCTTGTCCTAGAACTCCCCAACAAAATGGAGTTGTAGAACGAAAGAACAGAACATTGCAAGAAATGGCCAGAACCATGATCAATGAGACAAATGTTGCTAAGATCTTCTGGGCAGAGGCAATAAACACAGCGTGCTACATTCAGAATAGAATCTCCATAAGACCTATTCTGGAAAAGACTCCATATGAATTGTGGAAGAAAAGAAAGCCCAACATTTCATATTTTCATCCATTTGGATGTACTTGTTTTATGTTAAATACAAAAAATTATTTGAACAAGTTTGACTCTAAAGCACAGAAGTGTATTATGTTAGGATACTCTGAACGCTCAAGAGGGTACATAGTATACAATACAGAAACACAGATTGTGGAAGAATCAATCAGTGTTCGTTTTGATGATAAGCTTGACTCTGAAAAGTCAAAGCAGAATGAAGTCTTTGCAGGTATGGAAGTTGAATTCACAGGTTCTGAAGACAAGTCATCAGAAGCTCTCAACAACGACACTCCTTCAACATCAAAAAGAGGCACTGCGAGCAATCCAGCAACACCTGTTGATCAACCTCAGAAAAGACTACCCAGAAGCAGCTTGGATCACCCAGAAGAAACCATCTTAGGAAGAAAAGAAGATCCAATCAGAACAAGAGCCAGCTTCAGAAACTCTAAAGAATCCCTCATGGGACTTGTGTCTCTGATTGAACCATCGTCTATTGATAAAGCACTTCTGGACAATGACTGGATTCTAGCAATGCAAGAAGAGATGAATCAATTCACCAGAAATGATGTGTGAGATCTAGTTCCCAGACCAAAAGGATTCAACGTCATTGGAACAAAATGGGTGTTCAGAAACAAACTGAACGAACAAGGTGAAGTCATCAGAAACAAGGCACGACTGGTAGCACAAGGTTATAGTCAGCAAGAGGGGATAGACTATACAGAAACCTTTGCCCCAGTCGCCAGGTTAGAATCTATCAGACTTTTAATTTCGTTTGTTGTTAATAAAGGCATCACTCTGTATCAGATGGATGTCAAGAGTGCATTATTAAATGGTTATATAGAAGAAGAGGTTTATGTGCACCAACCCCCTGGTTTTGAAAGTACAAAAAATCCAGAATATGTTTTCAAACTAAAGAAGTCACTATATGGTCTGAAACAAGCTCCCAGAGCTTGGTATGAAAGACTAAGTAACTTTCTGTTAGAAAAAGAATTCACCAGAGGGAAGGTGGACACTACCTTATTCTGTAAGTCAGTTAAGAATGACATCTTAGTTTGTCAAATTTACGTTGATGATATTATTTTTGGATCTACTAATCATTCTCTTGGAAGAAAATTTGCTAAGTCTATGCAGGCAGAATTTGAGATGAGCCTCATGGGAGAACTGAAATTCTTTCTGGGAATTCAGATCAATCAAAATCCAGAGGGAACTTACATTCATCAGAGCAAATATGTCAGAGAACTTCTGAAGAAATTTGCCTCTCAGAATGTAAGTCATCAAAGATTCCAATGCATCCCACGTGCATTCTGGAAAGAGAAGAGGTAAGCAAAAAGGTAGAACAGAAGGTCTACAGAGGTATGATTGGTTCTCTCCTTTATCTGACGGCTTCAAGGCCTGATATCTTATTCAGCGTATGTATTTGTGCTAGATTCCAATCAGATCCTAGAGAATCTCACTTAACAGCTGTTGAGCGAATTTTCAAGTATCTGAAAGGTACTACTAATCTGGGTCTATTTTATAGAAAATCTAGTGATTACAGCTTAGTAGGTTACTGCGATGCTGACTTTGCTGGAGACAGAGTAGAGCGTAAAAGTACTTCTAGAAGCTGCCAGTTTCTGGGAGAAAATCTGATCTCTTGGTCCAGCAAAAGGCAATCCACAATTGCGCTATCAACAACAGAAGCTGAGTACATAGCAGCAGCTGGATGCAGCACACAAATGCTCTAGATGAAAAGTCAGCTTGAAGACTTCCAGATTTTTGAGAGTAACATCCCTATACTCTGTGACAATACTTCTGCCATTTGCTTAAGTAAAAATCCTATTTTGCATTCTAGGGCTAAGCATATAGAAATACAACATCACTTCATTAGGGACTATATTCAGAAAGGAATTTTGAACTTAAAATTTATTGATACAGACCATCAATGGGCTGATATCTTCACTAAACCACTTTCTGAAGATAGGTTCAACTTCATTCTGAAACATCTCAGCATGAAGCTCTGCCCAGAGTGAAAATGTTTTAATTTTATATATTAACCTTCAGAATGTGTTTTATTTTACTGTGAACTTCTGATCAATCTTCTTTCAGAAAGATAGACATGCAGATTGTATCAGATTCTATTCTTAAAGATCTGAGCGTTTCAGCTCAAGGATAGACGTGCTGCTCACCAAATCAAACAAGTGTCATCCAATCATCAGCAAATCTCTGAAGCAGAACACGCGTGCACGCTTCTGAGAAGGCAAAACGCTGATTGGATGCATTGAGACACATGTCTGGTAACCGTTCCAAGTATCTTTCTCAAATCCCCCAAAATCAGCAAGCATTAAATGCGTGTAATCATGAGTTAAACTGTAATCATGAATTAATTCTCTCTCTTAAAACCGTTTACATTTTCAAAACACTTTTTGAAATCTATTTAAGCCCATTAACATCATTCATTAAATTTTTACTGTCTCTTACATTCATACAAATATTTTCTGCATTCTCACTTGTGTGTTCATCTCTCTCAAAAGAAACCCTTTTCTAAAAACTTTTTCTCAGAAAACCCTAGTGTGAACATGGCAACTTCTAGCACTGTTTCTGCAGGTTCTCAGAAGGAGGCTTCATCTGAACAATACCAAATTCCCTTCAGAACTCTACTTACACCAGTGAAGAACTTGGAAGTTCTGTCTGAACTAATCGTTGATTTCATCAGTCTGAAAGAAAATGGATTCGATTTGACAGAAGAAGTTAGGGCACAAGGATGGGAGAGATACTTTGATAGGTTTGTGGGTCCAACGTTCCCAGTATTGGTCAAAGAATTCTGGATTCATGCGTCTTCATCAACACATCAAGTTACTTCCTATATCATGGGAAAGAAGATTGTGATCACTGAAGATCACATTGCAAGACTGATTGGATACACTGGTGGTGGTATCCGCTGTATCGACATGGCAGAAAGATGCTCAGATGTTGCTGTCATTGCAAGAGAGATTTTCACCCATGGGGTTCCCAGCAGCAAAATCAGAGATTTGAAGGATCAGCACAGAATATGGGCGAAGATTATTCTGGGGTGCTTCAATCACAAGAAGCCCACAAGCTCTCCTGATTATATAAACATAGATCAACAGTTTCTGATCTATTTTATTAATCAGAAGGTAAAGATTAACTTGGCTCATCTTCTGTTTAATCACCTCAGGACCAGCGTCAAGGAGACAAGAGAAGAAGAAAGGACAAAAAGGGATTGGATACCCTTTGGCACTTAATATCAGATATTCTAACGGAGAATAGGCTGATTGAACACCTTACAGAAGCACAGGAATTAAGCTCTATTGAACCTACTGTTGGCAAGCCTCTGAATGCCAAGAATCTGAAGAAAATGAAACTGATAGAGAATATCAGAAAGGAGCCCAGCGTCACTCCTCTTGCTGACATCACCAGCAGAAGAGTCCCTCTGGACGACTTTCCAATATTCTCTGAGATTGACTCTAAACCAGTCATTGTTCTCAGATACTTGGATGCTTGCAAGGCTGATGGCACAGATCCCACTCTGAACATTAAAGATCTGCACCAGCAAACTCCAGAGGTTACTGTGAAGAAGACGAAGAAGAGAAAGGCTACTTCAGAAGGACCATCCCAGCAGACCCCGAAGAAGAGAGGTAATCTATCTGCTGTTAATGTTTTAAATTCTTCTGCTATTCCAACATCTATTCCAACCCCAGCTTCATATGAACTCCCAATCCCCATACCAACCATTGATGACACCGAACTAGAGGCTGACCCTTCTGAGTCACTAACTCTCAGGAGATCCCGCACCCAATCCCAAAATCCAAAACCCACAACATCAACAGAATTAGAACTTGACAAAGTTCTTTCTGAAATTGATCAACGTTCTTCCGCTCCCCTCTCAGAAAATCCAAACACTCAATCAGAAACTCCCCATTCACCACAACCAGCAACTACACTATCTCCAATACCAGAGGAACCAGAAATTCCACCTCCCTCTCCACAACCAGAACTTCATCCACTTTCACCTCAACCATCATCTCCACAACCTGAGTTTCAACACTCTGAAACTCCATCACCTGAACCTCAAACCCCTGAACCTCATTCTCCTCAATCCTCTGAACCTCAACCCTTGGCAATTCAACTGCCATGTGGTACAACTGTAAACATACCCCAACTACCATCCTCACCAGAAACTACCCCTCCAAATACTCCAAACAGTCCAATAATCATTTCTGATTCTCCCACTCCATCTCCCAAACAAAATAAAGATGACCACAGCAAGACCTTCATTGACCTCACAGTCCTTGACCGCCTTGCTGATCTTAAAAACAAAATAGCCATTCCCAAACCCAAACAACTAGATGTTGGTTCTGGAATTTTGAATTTTGAAACAGGCTTGCAGAATTGGATTGCTTCTCTAAAGCAGGTTTGTCCTGGAATGATTGATCCTGCTGCTTCAGACCAACTCTGGACACATTTCAGAATTTGGGTACGCGCTGAAGCCCTCAAGCTGCAAGATATCAATTATGAATAGGCTCAACAGAACTTCAGCAATCTGCTGAAAGAAGCTAAAGGACAAGTCTTGAGTCAACTGCTGAAGGAGAAAGTGCTTCATCTGGATAGTGAGCCATGGTCTGAAAAGCGTCCAACATCAACCGTTCAACCAGCTGAAGATGTTAGTCAAGCAGAAGATGTTGCAGAAAGCTCTCAGAAGCATCCTGTTTCTGACGTTTCTCAAGCTACCTTGGACAGGAAGACTCTTGAAGAGCTGAAGCATAATGATATTCGTCTGCAGCAAAGAATGGATGAGAATGATCAAAGGATGAAGGAAAGGATGGATGTGCAAGATGGCAATATTGATATAGTTGTCAGCATGGTGCATCAGCAGAAGGAAACTGCTGATCAGATTAAGAACATGCTAGAAGCTCTGTTTACACGCTTTCCACCCCAACCTTAGTTTTTCATTCATGATGTTTTCATTGTTTTCTTTCCATGTTTTCTGTACTCTCTTCTATGATTTGAATTAAATATAACAGTTTTTCTGCTCTGATCGTTTTAGCTTATATTACTTGCACTTTTTGATTGCTGACAAAAAGGGGGAGAAAAAGAATGATATTTTTCAATAACGGACTACTTAGACAAAAAGTCTCAAACATTCTAACACTCTGATATACTTGAATGTTTTTGTTTTGCATAATCCTACAGGTACAAGAAGTTAATCATCTCTGATACACTGAAGCTCTGATGTTCTGATGTTCAAAGAAAGTCAATAAAGATCTGATCCTGAAGGACTCATGGAATTAAAAAGGGAAGTAATAAATTCAGGGGGAGTATCTCCGATCTAAACTCTGATATCTCTTTATCCCTTATCCTCTTATCTTTGATAACTTCCTATTTAATTATGATACTCTTTACTATTTGGTTATCTCTGATACTTTTTACGATGATTTTCAATTGAAAAAAATCTAGTTTTTGTCATCATCAAAAAGGGGGAGATTGTTAGAACAAAGTTTGAATCTACTACCCTAAGTTTAAGTTTTGATGATAACAAAATGCAAAGATATATTAATTGTATGATTCATGTAAGACATATATGCTACCTAAAAAATTACATTCTGTTTTACAGAAACTCTGATGGGTATCAGTAAGAGATTATCATCATCAGCATTAGAAGATGAAATATCAACATCAGCATCAGAGGATGTTATATCAGATGCCAGAATCAGAAGATCAGCATGTGCTTACGCTGAAGCTTGATGAACAGATCTGTGCATAACAATCTGAACTCTGATCAAGAAAACAACAACTCATCAGCACCTAGCAGCGTCAGAATAAGCCAAAGCCAGAACACGCTTAAGTGGCAAAGGTACTGTGCATTCAAGATACTTTATTATCAACGGCATTATTCCAGAAAAAGATCTTCTCAATTTGGAAAGAATGTTATTGGCATTGAAACGGAATTAACTGACTCCAACGTACCATTTTCCAATGCTATATAAACAAGTCAGTGAAGATTGAATTGGCTAATGCTCTACAACTCTCTACACGCCTAAAGCTATTCATCATCTTGCTCACTCTCAGTTTGCTAAAGCTCTCAAATTCTTTACTCAATTATTTTAGCACTCTAGTTCTCATAAGCTTAACGTGTGTAGTATCACAGTTGTGATAAACTGTTTTTGTAGAAAACATTCAACACACTTAGATTTCATTTATCTGTAAGAAAGTATTTCCTTGAGAAACCGGTTTGTGGTTTGACTCAAGAAGGCTTTAGCAGTTGTTAAAGCAATTGTAATATTCAGTTGAATATAGTGGATTAAGACCTCGTTGGAGAGAGGCGAAATCACCTTGACGGGTGGACTGGAGTAGTTTGAGATCAAACGAACCAGGATAAAAATACCGTGTTGACTGCATTTGATTTCAAGTTTTTACAATTCAACCCCCCATTCTTGTGTTTTTCACTTCTTCAGTCTTGAAGTTTTGAAAATGCGTTTTAGCATATAAAAGAATTTTTGTAAGAAAATTCAACTCAGGATTTGGAGTAGGCCTTACAGGAGTCAGGATACCTTTCGTAACAACATGCTTTCGAACTAACCCATGCTTCAATTATGACTTTGAAAGGTTGTATCGTGGTCTGATTCACAGTTTAAGAAACAAAGAATAAGGCTCAAAGTGTATTTGTACCCGCCCATTCTTCGTGATGTTCTTCAGTCCTAAACTCAGTTAATTGTGCGTTTGAACTCCAATTGAGTCTGAAATGTCGTTTTGGTAATGGTTTAGACAAGTTAAGTTTGTCAGAAGGCAGCCATTTTTGCAATGTTTTTCGTGTTTGTTGAGGATATGTAGTGTCCTCCTTTTGATTTGTTATCCCGTATTTTTGCCTAACTGTTCTCATTTTGAGATTATAGTCAGTGGGATGCCCCAGTTTTTTCTTAAGTCTCCTTCGTAGGTTTTGACTTAATGGGCTTTTCTTTTTTAGAGATAATGACTGCCTATGTGATAGGGAACCACCGCCATCTTTTAATTCAAAAGTACGTTTTTGATATCACTCATTGTATACGAGGTGAAAGTTTGCGACTGAACGCGCATTTGAATTAACTGAGAGACTACCCTGCCCCAAGTTTTGATTAAAGGTTTCAATTTGTGTAAAAAGGAAACTCCTACTTCTTTGGCTCAAAGGGGTTGACTAGGGATTATCCTCCTTATAACTCCTGTGTTTAGGAATTGAAAGAACACATGTACATCGTCAGCTAGGTCTGTCCAAAAGCATACTGTATGAGATTAAGGCATTGTTTTCGTCATCATCCCTCAAAAGGCTCGCAACTTTTAAAACAAGAGTTGAGTATCATAAAGGGAATTAAAGCACAATTTAAGTATAGTGAAAACGAATGGATTAATTCAAGACAAACATATGCAATACGTTGATGAAATAACAAAGTTTGACATAAATAAATGTTCGAACAATCAAAAGAAAATTACAACTTGAAAATTCAAATGAACAAAAGCCTCTTTGTCTGAACTTGTCATTTCAAGTGGTGTTTCTTTGAGGGATGGCAGAAGAATTCAGTCTGACCATCTTGTGTGAACTCCAGCACTCCTTCGTCGATCAAGTCTTGAATCTTATTTATCAATGCCCAAAAGTTATTCGTATCATGTCCATGATTATTGGAATGGTATGCACACATTGCATCAGGATGATAGCTAGGAGCGGAGGTATTGGTATTCCGAGGAGGATCCCTCAACGTAATCAACTCCATCTTCAACATGTGTTGCAATAATTGAGCCAAGGACATGTTGATTTCCTTTTGGGCGTGTCCTGCTTATGCTGATTGCCTTGTCGTTATTGTTGCATCAGCGTTGGATTAGAGATACGCACCACCCCACATATTGGTTGAGATTACTCTTATTGCGGCTCTTCTGGTCATACACAGTATTGGATTCCTTTTTCCATTGTATGGTTTCTTCTGAGTACTTGAAGATGCAATCCCTTGAATTTTACCGCTATTGAGTTTATTTTTAACATGCTCCTGCAAGAACATGTCATTTAATTCCCTATCTTCCAAGAGATATTGATCATTGATTAGGCCCTAAGCTTTAGTACTTTTCCCCAGACGGTCGTATCTGGCTTGATAAAGCTTGCTGATGAGAATCCTCAACTCTTCTTGTTCCCGAGCTAAACTTTGGATAAGAGCCATCTGACTACTCATCTGGATTCTCATCCTTCCCATCTCAGCCTGTATTTGTTCCAACTGGTCATCCTTGTTGTTTTCCAGATTTTTCTCGGTCAAGTTCCCAGCGAGGAGTACTTTTAATTCTTCTTGCCCCTTAGATATATTTAGGAACATTTCCTTGAACTGAGCATCTTGAGTTTGGAGATCTCTGCCATTCTGTTTGAGAGCCATTTCTACTAAAATAAACAGTAAGCAGATGAGAGACATGTGTGGAAAAGCCTGTCATGATATGATGCATGGTATGTGGATGCAATGTTTTCAAGGACTTAGAAATTTGAAATTTGTTATAGACAAAGAAAGGAGCAAACATCAATTGTATTAATAAGTTTAAATTGATTACAACCCTGTCCCTTGGGCTTACAATGGAGGAAATAGAGAAAAATAAACTCCTAAGACAAAAAGGTCGAACATAATCTCTTTGGAGCAATGTAAGCATTCAGATTTCCCTCCTCATGAAGCTGTCTCGTAAGCTCCAGGACCTTCTTTTCACTCATACAGAACTGGGCCTCGAAAGTGTCTCGTTCTTCCTTCAGCTGGATCCAAGCTCTTTGTAAGTCTTCAAGAGAAGTAGGCATGGTAGGGTGAGAGATAGCATAAGCAACATCTCCTTCAACTAATGGCTCCATGATGATAGGCAAAGTGGCAGGGTATGTGTGATCGGTGGAAATAGAACTGACTGTTTAAAGCTGGTTTCGCGAAATGTCGCGGTAAGCAAGAGTCGCCACTGTCTTTTATATTCTCCAACATGGAAAGGACAAAAGCACATCAAAATTCCTTATTCGAGAATGTTTCTCGGTTCAGGAGGTAGATTTATAGAAATGGAAGGTGTTAGCACCCTTTCTATCCGTGGTTATCCACGGGCTCTTAGGTACTTGCTCTTATGTTTTTAAAATTTGTTTGCTTTTCAAGTGTGTGTGGGTTTTGAAAAAAAGTTTCGTTTGAAAAATTTCTAAGTAACTCTTGTATCAGTCCTCAAGAGTGTATGAAAAATTTGCTTGAAAACTTTTAGAAAGTGTGAGGTGTGAAAAGTTGTTTTTATTTGTTTTTGAGAAGAGCAAGTACTTAAGAGAAATCTACCTACTCTAAGGAATTAAGTTGTGTAAGAGTCCTTTAGATAGTGCTATCCCACCATTGAGAGGTAGGTAGCGCCGTCGTTGGAGGTGTTCGGGTCAATTCGATTATCGGGACAGTGTGGTCACCGAAGCAATGGTAGGACATCTTAGAAGTAACCCTAATGTCCTAGATCCTTTTATCCGAGACAACCGTTTCGAGGCAACTGGATCTTTAGACAAAGGGTGACCTCTAAGACATCCTATACTTGATGACCACGTTTCGAGACAACTAGTGAGGCGTACCCTAGAAGTGGCATGTGCTTTGTGTGTTGTTTTTCAGTTAATTGTTTTTTGTACATGTTATTTGTGAGCTACGGATTAATTTTATTTACATACATTCTTTCATGCATTTAACAGTTAGGGGTGTGGAAAGTAAATTGCGGAAATGTAAATTCTACGCTATTACAAGGCGCGAGTCTATACATCGCCAAAAATACAAAGACCCGTTTTGATAAAGTACGAGAAAGTAAAGAAAAACAATAAACCTAATTACTATTACATTCTTGAAGCAGTTACATAATAATCAAAATAAAATGCGCGCGAATAAAAGTTAATCGGGAATGCCTTAAGGGTTTTGACCATTTTAAGAAAAGAAATGATTTTTTTTGTCTTTTTTTGTGATTAAATGAAATTAATAACTAATAATTAAACTAATTAATTAATTTATTAAAAGAAAATATTTTTTGTGTTTTTTATGTTTTTATGAAATAAAATAAAAGAAATAAAATTCTAAGTTAACCTAATTCTAAATTATTTTAGTTATTAAGAAAAATTAATTAAAGTTGCCTAATTAAACTTAAATCAATTTATTAGTATTTATGTACAAAAATAAAATGAAATTAATAATAATAATAATATTAGTTCTCTTTTGATTTTTTAAGAAAAAAAGTTAGTTATATTAATTTAATGATAGAATAATTTTTTGGTAATTTTCTGGATCAATCTTGATAATTAAAAGCAATTAAAAGTCAATTTAATGATTATTTAACAATTAATTAAAATATGCATGCAAAAATATTAATTTTAATGTCAAAAATTAAATAAACATTTTTCTGATTAAAATGCAAAAGGAAAATATTTTGTGATTTTTTTAAATGCATGAGAAAATTATTTGAAGATAAACTAAATTAAGACGAAAATATAAAAAAATAGAAAATATAGAAAGCATGTTAATTATGAAAAATAGTAAAGAGAAAATGTCAGGGCCAAGAATCGAACTCATGCCCTCTGGAGAAATCAACCAACACGTTGCCAACTGAGCCAACTGTCTTTGGTGTCTATACTCTGCAAGCAATTGGTTAGAAATGAAAGCGTGGCATGTTTGAATTTTAAACACAGTCAACACGCGTGGGGCCCAAGTGTAACATGGGAACGAATCAGAATGCGCTATCGTGCCACGCCAGCCACGCCTGAGTCCACACCAGTCAACGACGCCGGAGCCCTAGCTCCGGTCGTCTTCTCCGGCGAGCCCCATGGTCGATCCTGCAAAATAGGAAAAATCAAAGCAAAAGAAAGACCTAGTCACCCTAATTCGACCCCTACGGATTCAATGGTGCCATTGTTTTGGCCTGAAAACGACTGTACAGGGAGCTTCGAAGAAGATAACCAAAACGGCCCTAGCAATGGCAGGTCCTTGTTCATGCGTTAGAGCTTGCATGCTATGCATCAAATGCATTCTAATAAGTGTCCTGAGTTCACACAAACCATCAAAAACAAATAATGACGCATGAAATATGAAAAACGAATTCAAGAATTTTAACAAACCAATGAGAATTAGGGAGCACGATCTGGGATGATTTGGCTTCGTGTAAGGGTTGGGAATGCTTGCTGCTATGCCTAGGAACACGATTGAATCCTTAAAACTCCTTGAAACTTGCTAAAAAAATGAATCCGAATTTGTCAATTTTGTGGAAAATTTGAGAGAATTAGGGTTGTCGTTCTAGGTGTCTCTAGCTTGTGTATACTGTATGAGAGGCTTCATATATGTTAGTGAATGAGAATCAAACAATACATGAGCCTTTAACCCTTGCCATGAAGTCTTGAGATTTCCTCTTTATCATCATTAAAACATTTGCCTTTTTTGTCCAAAATTTGAATTCCATGCTCATAATGGACCTTTACACGAATTTGGTATGTGGATTATGGTGTATCAAAGTTATTCAAACCAAAAGATATCCCTTAATTAATTTCTTTGATTTTTATTTGAATTTTAAAGATTTGAAATGAATTAAATCAAATAAAATTAAATAAAAATGGAAAAATTATTTTTTAATCTTGAAATAAATCATGGGACACGTGGGAGGCATGACAAGGATGAATCAAGTGGAAAAAGTGGGGCCCTTTTGTCAAAAATTGAAGTTTCAAGGATAGTTGACTTTTGCCATTTCACAAAAATTTCCCAACTTCTCCAATGTATATCTTGCTCAATTTTGATCATATGAACATGTTCTTGGACATTTTGGAAAGGTCTTGAAGTCCTCTAACCAATGCATTTGGTCCCATGTAATTTTGATTTACCAATCTCAAGTTATGGTCTTTGACTTAAAGTGCCTTTTTGTTGACTTTTGAAAATGACCTATAATGTTGAAATTGATAACTTTTTGTGAGAGCATTTATTGGATTTGGAATGTGAAGATGAGTTGTAGGAAATGTACTCCCATTCAAGATGAGAATTGGATGGGATTTTTATGATGAACCATGAAAAAGTTATGCCTTGGTCAAGTTACAGTTGACTTTTCAGCTGCCCAAAAATAGAAACTTTTGACACCTTGATGATTTTTGAGCCATTCTTGTGAAATCATGGTCAAGATTTGACCAAATGATGATTGTGGCTTCAAAATAAGATGTTGAACAAAAATTTTAACTTTTGACTGCCAAATGACCATTTTGCCCCTGTAGTTGATTGTGAAGCAATTAGGGTTTTTGACTGTGCTACTTGACCTTGTGAGCCTTGAAACTTGACATGTGGATGCTTGACAATGTGTATGAGCATATGGGACTTGATTGAGCCCTTGAAAACCTCAACTTCCTTGCAGGAACCAAAACCCTAGTTTGACTGGCTTAGGAGGGTGTTTGAACTGTGCAACCCTTGAGTAGACTTGAGATGATGCTTGCCAAAACTTTGAAGAATATGGGAGGGCAAATTTTGGGGTACAACAATTGCCCCTGTTCAATCTTCTTAGACCTGAGGATGTAGATTGGCTTGTGTGCCTTTCGTGATCCGAGGGTGGAAGATGATTGAACACTAGAGTGCCCAGAAATTTGCACTCACATAGTAGAGTATCAGCAGTGTGATAGCGGGAATGGGCTTAAAGATGCCATTTGGAGAGATGGTGGATAGGAGGATGGACTTAAAGATGCCATCTGGAAGTGTGACAGAACCTTGTCGGGAATGGGCTTATAGATGCCATTTGGAACTGTAATGGATAGCTGCGTCCGAAATAAGAAATAGAATGGCCTCCGTGTCTGGAGCATATCTAGTCTGTGTCTAATTGCTGACGTCCGAATAAATAGTAGAATGACCGCCGCGTCTGGGGTATATCCATACTGTGTTTGAATGAGTGACAGAATGTCATCCGACTCTGGATCGTATCTGAACTGAACAATAGAATAGCATCCAGGATGGAGCATCTCTAAGTTGTCTTTAGAAGTTTGAATCTGAATAAGCAATAGAATATCGTCCGGGTCAGGAGCATCTCTAAGCTATCTCTGAAGAGAAATTTGAATAAGCAATAGAATAACATCCGGGTCAGGAGCATCTCTAAGCTATATCTGAAAGGAAATCTGAATAAGTATCAAAATGTCGCCATGTCTGGGTCGCATCTGAACCATCTCTAGAAGGGAATATGGAATAAGCAATAGAATAGCATCCGGATCTGGAGCATCTCTAGGGCATCTCTGAAAGGGAGTCTGGAATAAGTATCAGAATGTAGCCATGTCTGGATCGAATCTGAACCATCTCTAGAAAGAATCTCTGAATAAACAATAGAATAGCATATGTGGTTGGAGCATCTCTAAGTTATCTCTAAAAAGAAGCCCTGAATAAGCAACAGAATAGCGTCCGGCTCTGGAGCATATCTGAACTATCGCTGAGAAGAAACTTTGAATAAGCAAAAGAATAGCATCCGGTTCGGAGCATATCTAGGCTATATCTGAAAGGAAACTTTTAATAAGCAAAAGAACAGCATCCCTATCTGGAGCATTTCCCAACTATATCTGAAAGGGAACTCTTGAATAAGCAAAAGAATATCATCCATATCAGGAGCATTTCCAAGCTATCTCTGAAGAGAAAATCTGAATAAGCAAAAAAACAGCATCCATATCTGGAGCATTTCCAAGCTATCTCTGAAGAGAAAATCTGAATAAGCAAAAGAATAGCATCCATATCTGGAGCATTTCCAAGCTATCTCTGAAGAGGAATCTCTGAATAAGCAATAGAATAACATCCGGGTCCGGAGCATATCTAAGCCATCTCTGAGAAGGAATCTGAATAAGTATCAGAATGTACCCATATCTGGGTCACATCTGAACCATCTCTAGAAGGACATCTGAATAAGCAATAGAATATCATCCGCGTCGGGAGCATTTCCAAGCTATCTCTGAAAGGAAATCTGAATAAGCAATAGAATATCATCCGTGTCGGGAGCATTTCCAAGCTATCTCTGAAATTTCTTTAATGTAGATATGCCCTGGCTAGATACAGGTATCGAATCCACAATCAATCGCTCACAGATATGCCCTGGCTAGATACAGGTATCGAATCTGGAATTGCGACCGTTGATAGTAATCATCTTTGGATTGACCTTTTTCTTAAAAAGGCAAAACATCAGTTGTATGCAATGTCATGATGTATGAAATGCATGATGTCATGATGTCCCAAAATAAATGAGATAGTGGGTTATGATGCGTATATGCATATGTCATGATGTATGTCAATGTGATGTTTATGAATGCATTTTCGTCTAGGAAAATAAATTCTTGACGAATGCCGGGAGTTTGTTGAATCCTGGGCTGATGTTGAAGAGTAGAGTTCTTCGTTTCCGCTGGGGATGATGATTGTAAGAATAAACCGGTAGGAGAAGATGACTCCGTTGGGGAATAAACTTGGCGAAGAGATTACTCTGCGGGGAATTACTCTGTGGGAAGAGATACTTCGCTGAGGTTTTGATGATAACTCCACTGGGGATTCCGTTGATAAGTTATGTTGGAAGATTTGATGAACGCCGCTGGGGGATAGGAAGAACTTTGCCGAGGACGATCTTTCCGTGGCAATTAGCTGAGGATAACCCAGTTATAAGTTCTGGTGGGGAATAACTTTGAATAAAGCCGGGGAGAAGCGTTCGTACTCTGCCGGTGATAAGCTTCCAGAATCTACTAGGGAGATTGATTCTACTCTCCTGGGGAGACTTTTGAACTGTACTGGGGAATGGCTCCACTGGAGTGTCTGGTATTCCGCCGGAGAATAATCTTATATTAAGACGGCCGGGGATGCTTGCTTAGGAATATTTGTATACTCCGGTGGGGAATATTGGGATTTTCTGGGGATACCCAACTTCCTTAAGGCTGACAGTAGATTAACTCTGCTTGGGGAGAGTGTCGCTGACTTGCTGGAGAATACTGTGCCTTTTGTAGGGAGGGGAGACCAACTCTGCTTGGGAGGAGTTTTGTTGATTTGTCTTACTCTCGGGGAGTGAAGGTATCCTGGTTATATTCTTCAGCTGAATCGACCTTTGTACCTGGTGGACAGAGCAACTAGATCGCTTGGACAACTCATTATTGCCCCTGTTTCTGATGTGGGAGAAGAAGATACCTTGTGGAGGTGCTTGATGACTGCCAATTGACAAATCTTCTTCTGGTAGGCAAGTGACAAGATGACGGGACATAGTCGTACGCTTTTGATCCCTAACTTTTGCCTGGACCGCCCTTTCGGGTTTTCAGTCCATCGGGATACCCATTTTTGCCCAAGCCGCCTTTTCAGGTTTTCGACTTGCCGGGTGTACATATTTTTTCATTTTCATCCCTTATTTTTTCCCGAACCCTTTTGGTTCGTCGGGAAGTCCTTATTTTTGCCTAGGTGTGTCAACCTAGCGGGTCTTTGATTATGCGCAGTATTTTTTCGACTATGTCTGTGCTCTCAGGATGTAAGAAGTTGTCACTGTCAATAGTGTTGTGTCGCCATACTACCAGAAGATCTTCGTTTGATCGTCCGATGCCCCAAGTGATCCAAATGGAGATTTGCCCCAAGCTGGTTGGCCTTTTGAGAGATTCTCCGAATCTTGACCTAACTGCCCCAGATGTTGGACAATGATCATGCCATGCCCTTTGATTGGAGGTGCTTTTGTTCATTAGACATTCGTCGTGCGAACTTCTATGCTGTTCAAACAAATAGTCATATGCAAGCAATGTTATATTAAAAATGCAAAGCTTATGTCTGTCTTGAAGTTTTTGAAAATGCATTTTTTCAGTAAAACAAGCAAATTATGTAACATGTGATGTCAACTCAAGATTTTACAGCGATCCCTATAGGAGTCAGGATACCTTTGTAACAGTATGCTTTCGAACTAACCCATGCTTCAGCTAGGACTTTTAAGGGTTATAACGTGGCCTGGTTCACGGTTTGAGAAACAAAGGATAAAGGCTCAAATTTATCTGTACCCACCCGTTCTTCGTGATGTTCTTCAAACCTAAACTCAACTGATCGTGCGTTAGACCTTGTTTGAGTCTTTGTCCTGATATACCGGTGATGGTTCGGATGTTGATAATTTATTTGGAATAGGCAGTCATTCCTTTTTTGGTTGGGGGTTTGTAGGACCTCTTTCTTTTTTGATTTCGTTATCCCTGTTTTTGCCTGAACTGTTTCTTTTGTGATGACAGTCAGCGGGATGCCCCAGTTTTTGTAAGTCTCCTTCATAGGTTTTGACTTGTTGGGCTTTTATTTTGAGAAATGATGACTGCCTGTCTTGATGATTATTCGGAACCATCACTGTCTCCTGCTTTTGGAAGGACTCCTTTGATGCCATTCGTTGTGCACTTGGATCAGCTGAGAGAACTACCCTGCCCCAGGTTATGATTAAGGGTTTTAATTTTCGAAAATAAAAACTCCTACTTCTTTGGCTCAAAGGGGTTGACGAGGGATTATCTTCCTTATAACTCCAGTGTTTAGGAATTGAAACAATGCCTGTACCTCATCAGCGGGGTCTGTTCAAAAGTATACTGTAGATTATGGTATCGTTTTCGTCATCCTCCCTCAAGAGGCTTAGAATTATTAACCGAGCGTTGATCATAAAAAATATGAAAGCAATTTGAATATAGTGAAAATAATTGGATTAATTCAAAAACAGACATATGCAGTGCATTAATGAAATAAAAGAGTTTGCTATGACATTAATTGTTTGTATAAGCAAAGAAAAATACAACTCGGAAATTCAAATAAACAAAAGCCTTCAATGATTGGGCAAAGGAGCAGTGATTATGTTTGGAGTCTCTGGTGCTTCAAACTGAATCTCTCCGGCGTCAATCATGTCTTGGACCTTGTTCTTCAGAGCCCAACAGTTGTCCGTAGTATGCCCCGGGCTATCAGAATGGTATGCGCACCTATCGTTGGGATGATAGTTAGGAGCAGAAGTGTTTGGATTCCGGAGAGGAGCCCTTAAGGTAATCAACCCTGCCTTCAACATTTGCTGTAGCACTTGATCCAGTGACATGTTGATCTTAGTGAACTGTCTCTTGGGTGCGACCTCCTTACGTTGCTGCCCCTGTCCTTGTTGAGCAGGCCTAGGATTAAAGATCTGGGTTGCCCCTACATGTTGATCATGGCGACCCTTTTTACTATGCACAGCATTGGACTCCTTCTTCCCACTGTAGGGCTTTTTATGAGTATCAGCAGGTGCAGCTTCTTGAATCTTTCCGGCCTTGATACCAGCTTCAATCCTCTCCCCGGTCAAGATCAAATCTGTGAACCCCGCAGAAGAATTCCCAATCAGATGGTTGAAGAAAGGACCAGACAGGGTCCCCAAGAACATGTCAACAAGCTCACGGTCAGTCAAAGGTGGCTGCACCCTTCCAGCCAGGTCTCTCCACCTTTGCGCATATTCCTTAAAACCTTCACCCGTCCCAAGTGACATACCCTGGAGTTGGGTACGTGTAGGAGCGAGGTCGGCATTATACTGATACTGCTTATAAAAAGCAGTAGCCAAGTCCTCCCAGTTGCGAATAGCGGTTCCATCCAGCTGATAGAACCATTCGAGTTGAGTCCCTGAAAGACTCTCCTGGAAGAAATGGATCCATATATTCTTGTCTGCCGTGTAGGGCTGGATCTTCCTTGCGTAGGAATGGAGGTGCAACTTAGGACATGAAGCCCCGTCGTATTTCACAAAGGCAGGTGCCTTGAACTTGTGAGGGGTCACCACCCCAGAAGATAAACCTAGGTCCCCAAAGTCCAGCCCAGGCACACGTTGAATCTCCATAGCATTTAACCGGTCGTCCAGCTGTTTGTACCTGTCCCCAGCAGGAGGGTACTGTCAATCATTGAAATCCGTCTCGGTGTCAGAGACTACGGGACTAGGAACCCTTCCCTCTTGGTGACTGCCTTCCCCAACAGATGGAGTAGTCCGCTCAGCTTCATTCTGCAGTGTATTCCCAGATCTGCGTCTAGGGTTAAACAAAACAGTCCTCTTCTTCTTCTTTTTCAAGAGCAGAGTCTTCAATTCCTATTGTCCTTGTGCTAAGCTCATGACCAGCTCCTGGAACTGGGCGTTCTGGGCCTGGAGGGCCTTGATAGCTTGTTCATTGGATGATTCAGGATTCATGATGACTGCTGAAATAAACAGCGAAGAAGGTAAGTGACCTGTAACAAGGGTACCTGTTATGCAATGATATGTATGATATGCATGCAATGTTTTCAAGGACCTCGTGGGGTAGACAAGAAAATTTGTTAGAATTTGAATCTGGTGGCTTGATTGAAGGAACTTCATTTTGTTGAGAGTCCTTCTTCAAGAGTCAAGGCTCACCATATCGAGTGGGTCATAGCCCCTGACTCAAGTTATCAACCTTGGCTTAGAGGAAAATAAATCCCCTTTGCCCCTTGCTAGACATTTTTGATTCCTCATGACCTGCATCACAAACCCTTGAGATCCTTGAAATGGATTAGTCCTTATGTAGGATGTATGCAATGGTATGATGGTATGATGTTATGCTATGCGTGGAGTAATGTAGGTAAACCCTGTTATGAGTCTAGATTAAGGACTGTAAACACAACCTGCAAGGAACTCATGTGTCAGATAACAAGCATGCAAGTAGGCAAGTTTGAAGGCACACAAGTCACACATAGACAGCCCTTAGAGTTTAGGCCAGCATGAAGTTTGGGGTACTACCCTCTTGAAGTTGGTGGGCTCAAAAACCTGTCCTATCAAAAGTAACCGGGTTCTAAGGAGCTCAATATCATTGGGTTGTTTTCTATGTTCATTGTTTTGATTTAGCCACTGGACTGGCGATCAAAATATTCCAAGAAAACAACCCTCAATGAGTGTAGTATCGAGTATCAACCAACTTCGGACTGCACCAAAGTCAGTTATCTCACTACCCCTAAAGAGGCCAGGATGGTTCAATTAAGGTTCCTAAGGTCAGTTGATGCTTCACGACACCACGCGGAGGCCCCGTACTCTCCTTGACTTGACTTAAGGGTTACCGGTACTCACCAAAGTGCCACATCAACGTAGCAAACTGTTTCAACCGTGTCGGTATACCCCGCACAGTTCCCTCACAGTGTGTTGCTACTTTCTAAGAAGGTATCCCCCAGATCCGGGTTAGGATCTATGAAACTCCCAAGACAGGCCCAACAATTTTAAAGCAAACAAATCAGGCAATTGAAAACACAAGTGATCTTAGTCCTAAGGTACACCTCACTTTTAAGTAGTCCCCAGCAGAGTCGCCAGTTCTGTGATTGGTGGAAATAGAACTGACTGTTTAAAGCTGGTTTCACGAAATGTCACGGTAAGCAAGAGTCGCCACCGTCTTTTATATTCTCCAACATGGAAAGGAAAAAAGCACAACAAAATTCCTTATTCGAGAATGTTTCTCAGTTCGGGAGGTAGATTTATAGAAAGGGAAGGTGTTAGCACCCTTTCTATCCGTGGTTATCCACGGGCTCTTAGGTACTTGCTCTTATGTTTTCAAAATTTGTTTGCTTTTCAAGTGTGTGTGGGTTTTGAAAAAAAGTTTTGTTTGAAAAATTTCTAAGTAACTCTTGTATCAGTCCTCAAGAGTGTATGAAAAATTTGCTTGAAAATTTTTAGAAAGTGTGAGGTGTGAAAAGTTGTTTTTATTTGTTTTTGAGAAGAGCAAGTACTTAAGAGAAATCTACCTACTCTAAGGAATTAAGCTGTGTAAGAGTCCTTTAGATAGTGTTATCCCACCATTGAGAGGTAGGTAGCACCGTCGTTGGAGGTGTTCGGGTCAATTCGATTATCGGGACAGTGTGGTCACCGAAGCAATGGTAGGACATCTTAGAAGTAACCCTAATGTCCTAGATCCTTTTATCCGAGGCAACCGTTTCGAGGCAACTGGATCTTTAGACAAAGGGTGACCTCTAATACGTCCTATACTTGATGACCACGTTTCGAGATAACTAGTGAGGCGTACCCTAGAAGTGGCATGTGCTTTGTGTGTTGTTTTTCAGTTAATTGTTTTTTGTACATGTTATTTGTGAGCTACGGATTAATTTTATTTACATACATTCTTTCATGCATTTAACAGTTAGGGGTGCGGAAAGTAAATTGCGGAAATGTAAATTCTACGCTATTACAAGGCGCGGGTCTATACATCGCCAAAAATACAAAGACCCGTTTTGATAAAGTACGAGAAAGTAAAGAAAAACAATAAACCTAATTACTATTACATTCTTAAAGAAGTTACATAATAATCAAAATAAAATGCACGCGAGTAAAAGTTAATCGGGAATGCCTTAAGGGTTTTGACCCTTTTAAGAAAAGAAATGAATATTTTTTGTCTTTTTTTGTGATTAAATGAAATTAATAACTAATAATTAAACTAATTAATTAATTTATTAAAAGAAAATATTTTTTGTGTTTTTTTATGTTTTTATGAAATAAAATAAAATAATTAAAATTCTAAGTTAACCTAATTCTAAATTATTTTAGTTATTAAGAAAAATTAATTAAAGTTGCCTAATTAAACTTAAATCAATTTATTAGTATTTATGTACAAAAATAAAATGAAATTAATAATAATAATAATAATATTAGTTCTCTTTTGATTTTTTATGAAAAAAATTAGTTATGTTAATTTAATGATAGAATAATTTTTTGGATCAATCTTGATAATTAAAAGCAATTAAAAGTCAATTTAATGATTATTTAACAATTAAATAAAATATGCATGCAAAAATATTAATTTTAATGTCAAAAATTAAATAAACATTTTTCTGATTAAAATGCAAAAGGAAAATATTTTTTTGATTTTTTTAAATGCATGAGAAAATTATTTGAAGATAAACTAAATTAGGACGAAAATATAAAAAAATAGAAAATATAGAAAGCATGTTAATTATGAAAAATAGTAAAGAGAAAATGTCAGGGCCAAGAATCGAACTCATGCCCTCTGGAGAAATCAACCAACACGTTGCCAACTGAGCCAGCTGTCTTTGGTGTCTATACTCTGCAAGCAATTGGTTAGAAATGAAAGCGTGGCATGTTTGAATTTTAAACACAGTCAACACGCGTGGGGCCCAAGTGTAACATGGGAACGAATCAGAATGCGCTATCGTGCCACGCCAGCCACGCCTGAGTCCACACCAGTCAACGACGCCGGAGCCCTAGCTCCGGTCGTCTTCTCCGGCGAGCACCATGGCCGATCCTGCAAAATAGGAAAAATCAAAGCAAAAGAAAGACCTAGTCACCCTAATTCGACCCCTGCGGATTCAATGGTGCCATTGTTTTGGCCTGAAAACGACTGTACAGGGAGCTTCGAAGAAGATAACCAAAACGACCCTAGCAATGGCAGGTCCTTGTTCATGCGTTAGAGCTTGCATGCTATGCATCAAATGCATTCTAATAAGTGTCCTGAGTTCACACAAACCATCAAAAACAAATAATGACGCATGAAATATGAAAAACGAATTCAAGAATTTTAACAAACCAATGAGAATTAGGGAGCACGATCTGGGATGATTTGGCTTCGTGTAAGGGTTGGGAATGCTTGCTGCTATGCCTAGGAACACGATTGAATCCTTAAAACTCCTTGAAACTTGCTAAAAAAATGAATCCGAATTTGTCAATTTTGTGGAAAATTTGAGAGAATTAGGGTTGTCGTTCTAGGTGTCTCTAGCTTGTGTATACTGTATGAGAGGCTTCATATATGTTAGTGAATGAGAATCAAACAATACATGAGCCTTTAACCCTTGCCATGAAGTCTTGAGATTTCCTCTTTATCATCATTAAAACATTTGCCTTTTTTGTCCAAAATTTGAATTCCATGCTCATAATGGACCTTTACACGAATTTGGTATGTGGATTATGGTGTATCAAAGTTATTCAAACCAAAAGATATCCCTTAATTAATTTCTTTGATTTTTATTTGAATTTTAAAGATTTAAAATGAATTAAATCAAATAAAATTAAATAAAAATGGAAAAATTATTTTTTAATCTTGAAATAAATCATGGGACACGTGGGAGGCATGACAAGGATGAATCAAGTGGAAAAAGTGGGGCCCTTTTGTCAAAAATTGAAGTTTCAAGGATAGTTGACTTTTGCAATTTCACAAAAATTTCCCAACTTCTCCAATGTATATCTTGCTCAATTTTGATCATATGAACATGTTCTTGGACATTTTGGAAAGGTCTTGAAGTCCTCTAACCAATGCATTTGGTCCCATGTCATTTTGATTTACCAATCTCAAGTTATGGTCTTTGACTTAAAGTGCCTTTTTGTTGACTTTTGAAAATGACCTATAATGTTGAAATTGATAACTTTTTGTGAGAGCATTTATTGGATTTGGAATGTGAAGATGAGTTGTAGGAAATGTACTCCCATTCAAGATGAGAATTGGATGGGATTTTTATGATGAACCATGAAAAAGTTATGCCTTGGTCAAGTTACAGTTGACTTTTCAGCTGTCCAAAAATAGAAACTTTTGACACCTTGATGATTTTTGAGCCATTCTTGTGAAATCATGGTCAAGATTTGACCAAATGATGATTGTGGCTTCAAAATAAGATGTTGAACAAAAATTTTGACTTTTGACTGCCAAATGACCATTTTGCCCCTGTAGTTGATTGTGAAGCAATTAGGGTTTTTGATTGTGCTACTTGACCTTGTGAGCCTTGAAACTTGACATGTGGATGCTTGACAATGTGTATGAGCATATGGGACTTGATTGAGCCCTTGAAAACCTCAACTTCCTTGCAGGAACCAAAACCCTAGTTTGATTGGCTTATGAGGGTGTTTGAACTGTGCAACCCTTGAGTAGACTTGAGATGATGCTTGCCAAAACTTTGAAGAATATGGGAGGGCAAATTTTGGGGTACAACAGTTGCCCCTGTTCAATCTTCTTAGACCTGAGGATGTAGATTGGCTTGTGTGCCTTTCGTGATCCGAGGGTGGAAGATGATTGAACACTAGAGTGCCCAGAAATTTGCACTCACATAGTAGAGTATCAGCAGTGTGATAGCGGGAATGGGCTTAAAGATGCCATTTGGAGAGATGGTGCATAGGAGGATGGACTTAAAGATGCCATCTGGAAGTGTGACAGAACCTTGTCGGGAATGGGCTTATAGATGCCATTTGGAACTGTAATGGATAGCTGCGTCCGAAATAAGAAATAGAATGGCCTCCGTGTCTGGAGCATATCTAGTCTGTGTCTAATTGCTGACGTCCGAATAAATAGTAGAATGACCGCCGCGTCTAGGGTATATCCATACTGTGTTTGAATGAGTGACAGAATGTCATCCGACTCTGGATCGTATCTGAACTGAACAATAGAATAGCATCCGGGATGGAGCATCTCTAAGTTGTCTTTAGAAGTTTGAATCTGAATAAGCAATAGAATATCGTCCGGGTCAGGAGCATCTCTAAGCTATCTCTGAAGAGAAATTTGAATAAGCAATAGAATAACATCCGGGTCAGGAGCATCTCTAAGCTATATCTGAAAGGAAATCTGAATAAGTATCAAAATGTCGCCATGTCTGGGTTGCATCTGAACCATCTCTAGAAGGGAATATTGAATAAGCAATAGAATAGCATCCGGATCTGGAGCATCTCTAGGCCATCTCTGAAAGGGAGTCTGGAATAAGTATCAGAATGTAGCCATGTCTGGATCGCATCTGAACCATCTCTAGAAAGAATCTCTGAATAAACAATAGAATAACATATGTGGTTGGAGCATCTCTAAGTTATCTCTAAAAAGAAGCCCTGAATAAGCAACAAAATAACGTCCGGTTCTGGAGCATATCTGAACTATCGCTGAGAAGAAACTTTGAATAAGCAAAAGAATAGCATCCGGTTCGGAGCATATCTAGGCTATATCTGAAAGGAAACTTTGAATAAGCAAAAGAATAACATCCCTATCTGGAGCATTTCCCAGCTATATCTAAAAGGGAACTCTTGAATAAGCAAAAGAATAGCATCCATATCAGGAGCATTTCCAAGCTATCTCTGAAGAGAAAATCTGAATAAGCAAAAAAACAGCATCCATATCTGGAGCATTTCCAAGCTATCTCTGAAGAGAAAATCTGAATAAGCAAAAGAACATCATCCATATCTGGAGCATTTCCAAGCTATCTCTGAAGAGGAATCTATGAATAAGCAATAGAATAACATCCGGGTCCGGAGCATATCTAAGCCATCTCTGAGAAGGAATCTGAATAAGTATCAGAATATACCCATATCTGGGTCGCATCTGAACCATCTCTAGAAGGACATCTGAATAAGCAATAGAATATCATCCGCGTCGGGAGCATTTCCAAGCTATCTCTGAAAGGAAATCTGAATAAGCAATAGAATATCATCCGTGTCGGGAGCATTTCCAAGATATCTCTGAAATTTCTTTAATGTAGATATGCCCTGGCTAGATACAGGTATCGAATCCACAATCAATCGCTCACAGATATGCCCTGGCTAGATACAGGTATCGAATCTGGAATTGCAACCGTTGATAGTAATCATCTTTGGATTGACCTTTTTCTTAAAAAGGCAAAACATCAGTTGTATGCAATGTCATGATGTATGAAATGCATGATGTCATGATGTCCCAAAATAAATGAGATAGTGGGTTATGATGCGTATATGCATATGTCATGATGTATGTCAATGTGATGTTTATGAATGCATTTTCGTCTAGGAAAATAAATTCTTGACGAATACCAGGAGTTTGTTGAATCCTGGGCTGATGTTGAAGAGTAGAGTTCTTCGTTTCCGCTGGGGATGATGATTGCAAGAATAAACTGGTAGGAGAAGATGACTCTGTTGGGGAATAAACTTGGCGAAGAGATTACTCTGCGGGGAATTACTCTGTGGGAAGAGATACTTCGCTGAGGTTTTGATGATAACTCCACTGGGGATTCCGTTGATAAGTTATGTTGGAAGATTTGATGAACGCCGCTGGGGGATAGGAAGAACTTTGCCGAGGACGATCTTTCCGTGGCAATTAGCTGAGGATAACCCAGTTATAAGTTCTGGTGGGGAATAACTTTGAATAAAGCCGGGGAGAAGCGTTCGTACTCTGCCGGTGATAAGCTTCCAGAATCTACTGGGGAGATTGATTCTACTCTCCTGGGGAGACTTTTGAACTGTACTGGGGAATGGCTCCACTGGAGTGTCTGGTATTCCGCCGGGGAATAATCTTATATTAAGACGGCCGGGGATGCTTGCTTAGGAATATTTGTATATTCCGCTGGGGAATATTGGGATTTTCTGGGGATACCCAACTTCCTTAAGGCTGACAGTAGATTAACTCTGCTTGGGGAGAGTGTCGCTGACTTGCTGGAGAATACTGTGCCTTTTGTAGGGAGGGGAGACCAACTCTGCTTGGGAGGAGTTTTGTTGATTTGTCTTACTCTCGAGGAGTGAAGGTATCCTGGTTATATTCTTCAGCTGAATCGACCTTTGTACCTGGTGGACAGAGCAACTAGATCGCTTGGACAACTCATTATTGCCCCTGTTTCTGATGTGGGAGAAGAAGATACCTTGTGGAAGTGCTTGATGACTGCCAATTGACAAATCTTCTTCTGGTAGGCAAGTGACGAGATGACGGGACATAGTCGTACGCTTTTGATCCCTAACTTTTGCCTGGACCGCCCTTTTGGGTTTTCAGTCCATCGGGATACCCATTTTTTCCCAAGCCGCCTTTTCAGGTTTTCGACTTGCCGGGTGTACAGATTTTTTCATTTTCATCCCTTATTTTTGCCCAAACCCTTTTGGTTCGTCGGGAAGTCCTTATTTTTGCCTAGGTGTGTCAACCTAGCGGGTCTTTGATTATGTGTAGTATTTTTTCGACTATGTCTGTGCTCTCAGGATGTAAGGAGTTGTCACTGTCAGTAGTGTTGTGTCTCCATACTACCATAAGATCTTCGTTTGATCGTCCGATGCCCCAAGTGATCCAAATGGAGATTTTCCCCAAGCTGGTTGGCCTTTTGAGAGATTCTCCGAATCTTGACCTAACTGCCCCAGATGTTGGGCAATGATCATGCCATGCACTTTGATTGGAGGTGCTTTTGTTCATTAGACATTCGTCGTGCGAACTTCTATGCTGTTCAAACAAATAGTCATATGCAAGCAATGTTATATTAAAAATGCAAAGCTTATGTCTGTCTTAAAGTTTTTGAAAATGCATTTTTTCAGTAAAACAAGCAAATTATGTAACATGTGATGTCAACTCAAGATTTTACAGCGAGCCCTATAGGAGTCAGGATACCTTTGTAACAGTATGCTTTCGAACTAACCCATGCTTCAGCTAGGACTTTTAAGGGTTATAACGTGGCCTGGTTCACGGTTTGAGAAACAAAGGATAAAGGCTCAAATTTATCTGTACCCACCCGTTCTTCGTGATGTTCTTCAAACCTAAACTCAGCTGATCGTGCGTTAGACATTGTTTGAGTCTTTGTCCTGATATACCGGTGATGGTTCGGATGTTGATAATTTATTTGGAATAGGCAGTCATTCCTTTTTTGGTTGGGGGTTTGTAGGACCTCTTTCTTTTTTGATTTCGTTATCCCTGTTTTTGCCTGAACTGTTTCTTTTGTGATGACAGTCAGCGGGATGCCCCAGTTTTTGTAAGTCTCCTTCATAGGTTTTGACTTGTTGGGCTTTTATTTTGAGAAATGATGACTTCCTGTCTTGATGATTATTCGGAACCATCACTGTCTCCTGCTTTTGGAAGGACTCCTTTGATGCCATTCGTTGTGCACTTGGATCAGCTGAGAGAACTACCCTGCCCCAGGTTATGATTAAGGGTTTTAATTTTCAGAAATAAAAACTCCTACTTCTTTGGCTCAAAGGGGTTGACGAGGGATTATCTTCCTTATAACTCCAGTGTTTAGGAATTGAAACAATGCATGTACCTCATCAGCGGGGTCTGTTCAAAAGTATACTGTAGATTGTGGTATCGTTTTCGTCATCCTCCCTCAAGAGGCTTAGAATTATTAACCGAGCGTTGATCATAAAAAATATGAAAGCAATTTGAATATAGTGAAAATAATTGGATTAATTCAAAAACAGACATATGCAGTGCATTAATGAAATAAAAGAGTTTGCTATGACATTAATTATTTGTATAAGCAAAGAAAATACAACTCAGAAATTCAAATAAACAAAAGCCTTCAATGATTGGGCAAAGGAGCAGTGATTATGTTTGGAGTCTCTGGTGCTTCAAACTGAATCTCTCCGGCGTCAATCATGTCTTGGACCTTGTTCTTCAGAGCCCAACAGTTGTCCGTAGTATGCCCCGGGCTATCAGAATGGTATGCGCACCTATCGTTGGGATGATAGTTAGGAGCAGAAGTGTTTGGATTCCGGAGAGGAGCCCTTAAGGTAATCAACCCTGCCTTCAACATTTGCTGTAGCACTTGATCCAGTGACATGTTGATCTTAGTGAACTGTCTCTTGGGTGCGACCTCCTTACGTTGCTGCCCCTGTCCTTGTTGAGCAGGCCTAGGATTAAAGATCTGGGTTGCCCCTACATGTTGATCATGGCGACCCTTTTTACTATGCACAGCATTGGACTCCTTCTTCCCACTGTAGGGCTTTTTATGAGTATCAGCAGGTGTAGCTTCTTGAATCTTTCTGGCCTTGATACCAGCTTCAATCCTCTCCCCGGTCAAGATCAAATCTGTGAACCCCGCAGAAGAATTCCCAATCAGATGGTTGAAGAAAGGACCAGACAGGGTCCCCAAGAACATGTCAACAAGCTCACGGTCAGTCAAAGGTGGCTGCACCCTTCCAGCCAGGTCTCTCCACCTTTGCGCATATTCCTTAAAACCTTCACCCGTCCCAAGTGACATACCCTGGAGTTGGGTACGTGTAGGAGCGAGGTCGGCATTATACTGATACTGCTTATAAAAAGCAGTAGCCAAGTCCTCCCAGTTGCGAATAGTGGTTCCATCCAGCTGATAGAACCATTCGAGTTGAGTCCCTGAAAGACTCTCCTGGAAGAAATGGATCCATATATTCTTGTCTGCCGTGTAGGGCTGGATCTTCCTTGCGTAGGAATGGAGGTGCAACTTAGGACATGAAGCCCCGTCGTATTTCACAAAGGCAGGTGCCTTGAACTTGTGAGGGATCACCACCCCAGAAGATAAACCTAGGTCCCCAAAGTCCAGCCCAGGCACACGTTGAATCTCCATAGCATTTAACCGGTCCTCCAGCTGTTTGTACCTGTCCCCAGCAGGAGGGTACTGTTCATTATTGAAATCCGTCTCGGTGTCAGAGACTACGGGACTAGGAACCCTTCCCTCTTGGTGACTGCCTTCCCCAACAGATGGAGTAGTCCGCTCAGCTTCATTATGCAGTGTATTCCCAGATCTGCGTCTAGGGTTAAACAAAACAGTCCTCTTCTTCTTCTTTTTCAAGAGCAGAGTCTTCAATTCCTATTGTCCTTGTGCTAAGCTCATGACCAGCTCCTGGAACTGGACGTTCTGGGCCTGGAGGGCCTTGATAGCTTGTTCTTTGGATGATTCAGGATTCATGATGACTGCTGAAATAAACAGTGAAGAAGGTAAGTGACCTGTAACAAGGGTACCTATTATGCAATGATATGTATGATATGCATGCAATGTTTTCAAGGACCTCGTGGGGTAGACAAGAAAATTTGTTAGAATTTGAATCCGGTGGCTTGATTGAAGGAACTTCATTTTGTTGAGAGTCCTTCTTCAAGAGTCAAGGCTCACCATATCGAGTGGGTCATAGCCCCTGACTCAAGTTATCAACCTTGGCTTAGAGGAAAATAAATCCCCTTTGCCCCTTGCTAGACATTTTTGATTCCTCATGACCTGCATCACAAACCCTTGAGATCCTTGAAATGGATTAGTCCTTATGTAGGATGCATGCAATGGTATGATGGTATGATGTTATGCTATGCGTGGAGTAATGTAGGTAAACCCTGTTATGAGTCCAGATTAAGGACTGTAAACACAACCTGCAAGGAACTCATGTGTCAGATAACAAGCATGCAAGTAGGCAAGTTTGAAGGCACACAAGTCACACATAGACAACCCTTAGAGTTTAGGCCAGCATGAAGTTTGGGGTACTACCCTCTTAAAGTTGGTGGGCTCAAAAACCTGTCCTATCAAAAGTAACCGGGTTCTAAGGAGCTCAATATCATTGGGTTGTTTTCTATGTTCATTGTTTTGATTTAGCCACTGGACTGGCGATCAAAATATTCCAAGAAAACAACCCTCAATGAGTGTAGTATCGAGTATCAACCAACTTCGGACTGCACCAAAGTCAGTTATCTCACTACCCCTAAAGAGGCCAGGATGGTTCAATTAAGGTTCCTAAGGTCAGTTGATGCTTCACGACACCACGCGGAGGCCCCGTACTCTCCTTGACTTGACTCAAGGGTTACCGGTACTCACCAAAGTGCCACATCAACGTAGCAAACTGTTTCAACCGTGTCGGTATACCCCGCACAGTTCCCTCACAGTTTGTTGCTACTTTCTAAGAAGGTATCCCCCAGATCCGGGTTAGGATCTATGAAACTCCCAAGATAGGCCCAACAATTTTAAAGCAAACAAATCAGGCAATTGAAAACACAAGTGATCTTAGTCCTAAGGTACACCTCACTTTTAAGTAGTCCCCAGCAGAGTCGCCAGTTCTGTGATCGGTGGAAATAGAATTGACTGTTTAAAGCTGGTTTCGCGAAATGTCACGGTAAGCAAGAGTCGCCATCGTCTTTTATATTCTCCAACATGGAAAGGACAAAAGCACAACAAAATTCCTTATTCGAGAATGTTTCTCGGTTCGGGAGGTAGATTTATAGAAAGGGAAGGTGTTAGCACCCTTTCTATCCGTGGTTATCCACGGGCTCTTAGGTACTTGCTCTTATGTTTTCAAAATTTGTTTGCTTTTCAAGTGTGTGTGGGTTTTGAAAAAAAGTTTCGTTTGAAAAATTTCTAAGTAACTCTTGTATCAGTCCTCAAGAGTGTATGAAAAATTTGCTTGAAAATTTTTAGAAAGTGTGAGGTGTGAAAAGTTGTTTTTATTTGTTTTTGAGAAGAGCAAGTACTTAAGAGAAATCTACCTACTCTAAGGAATTAAGCTGTGTAAGAGTCCTTTAGATAGTGTTATCCCACCATTGAGAGGTAGGTAGCACCATCGTTGGAGGTGTTCGGGTCAATTCGATTATCGGGACAGTGTGGTCACCGAAGCAATGGTAGGACATCTTAGAAGTAACCCTAATGTCCTAGATCCTTTTATCCGAGGCAACCGTTTCGAGGCAACTGGATCTTTAGACAAAGGGTGACCTCTAAGACGTCCTATACTTGATGACCACGTTTCGAGGCAACTAGTGAGGCGTACCCTAGAAGTGGCATGTGCTTTGTGTGTTGTTTTTCAGTTAATTGTTTTTTGTACATGTTATTTGTGAGCTACGGATTAATTTTATTTACATACATTCTTTCATGCATTTAACAGTTAGGGGTGCGGAAAGTAAATTGCGGAAATGTAAATTCTACGCTATTACAAGGCGCGGGTCTATACATCGCCAAAAATACAAAGACCCGTTTTGATAAAGTACGAGAAAGTAAAGAAAAACAATAAACCTAATTACTATTACATTCTTAAAGAAGTTACATAATAATCAAAATAAAATGCGCGCGAATAAAAGTTAATCGGGAATGCCTTAAGGGTTTTGACCCTTTTAAGAAAAGAAATGAATATTTTTTGTCTTTTTTTGTGATTAAATGAAATTAATAACTAATAATTAAACTAATTAATTAATTTATTAAAAGAAAATATTTTTTGTGTTTTTTATGTTTTTATGAAATAAAATAAAAGAATTAAAATTCTAAGTTAACCTAATTCTAAATTATTTTAGTTATTAAGAAAAATTAATTAAAGTTGCCTAATTAAACTTAAATCAATTTATTAGTATTTATGTACAAAAATAAAATGAAATTAATAATAATAATAATATTAGTTCTCTTTTGATTTTTTATGAAAAAAATTAGTTATGTTAATTTAATGATAGAATAATTTTTTGGTAATTTTCTGGATCAATCTTGATAATTAAAAGCAATTAAAAGTCAATTTAATGATTATTTAACAATTAAATAAAATATGCATGCAAAAATATTAATTTTAATGTCAAAAATTAAATAAACATTTTTCTGATTAAAATGCAAAAGGAAAATATTTTTTTGATTTTTTTAAATGCATGAGAAAATTATTTGAAGATAAACTAAATTAGGACGAAAATATAAAAAAATAGAAAATATAGAAAGCATGTTAATTATGAAAAATAGTAAAGAGAAAATGTCAGGGCCAAGAATCGAACTCATGCCCTCTGGAGAAATCAACCAACACGTTGCCAACTGAGCCAGCTGTCTTTGGTGTCTATACTCTGCAAGCAATTGGTTAGAAATGAAAGCGTGGCATGTTTGAATTTTAAACACAGTCAACACGCGTGGGGCCCAAGTGTAACATGGGAATGAATCAGAATGCGCTATCGTGCCACGCCAGCCACGCCTGAGTCCACACCAGTCAACGACGCCGGAGCCCTAGCTCCGGTCGTCTTCTCCGGCGAGCACCATGGCCGATCCTGCAAAATAGGAAAAATCAAAGCAAAAGAAAGACCTAGTCACCCTAATTCGACCCCTGCGGATTCAATGGTGCCATTGTTTTGGCCTGAAAATGACTGTACAGGGAGCTTCGAAGAAGATAACCAAAACGGCCCTAGCAATGGCAGGTCCTTGTTCATGCGTTAGAGCTTGCATGCTATGCATCAAATGCATTCTAATAAGTGTCCTGAGTTCACACAAACCATCAAAAACAAATAATGACGCATGAAATATGAAAAACGAATTCAAGAATTTTAACAAACCAATGAGAATTAGGGAGCACGATCTGGGATGATTTGGCTTCGTGTAAGGGTTGGGAATGCTTGCTGCTATGCCTAGGAACACGATTGAATCCTTAAAACTCCTTGAAACTTGCTAAAAAAATGAATCCGAATTTGTCAATTTTGTGGAAAATTTGAGAGAATTAGGGTTGTCGTTCTAGGTGTCTCTAGCTTGTGTATATTGTATGACAGGCTTCATATATGTTAGTGAATGAGAATCAAACAATACATGAGCCTTTAACCCTTGCCATGAAGTCTTGAGATTTCCTCTTTATCATCATTAAAACATTTGCCTTTTTTGTCCAAAATTTGAATTCCATGCTCATAATGGACCTTTACACGAATTTGGTATGTGGATTATGGTGTATCAAAGTTATTCAAACCAAAAGATATCCCTTAATTAATTTCTTTGATTTTTATTTGAATTTTAAAGATTTAAAATGAATTAAATCAAATAAAATTAAATAAAATTAAATAAAAATGGAAAAATTATTTTTTAATCTTGAAATAAATCATGGGACACGTGGGAGGCATGACAAGGATGAATCAAGTGGAAAAAGTGGGGCCCTTTTGTCAAAAATTGAAGTTTCAAGGATAGTTGACTTTTGCCATTTCACAAAAATTTCCCAACTTCTCCAATGTATATCTTGCTCAATTTTGATCATATGAACATGTTCTTGGACATTTTGGAAAGGTCTTGAAGTCCTCTAACCAATTCCTTTGGTCCCATGTCATTTTGATTTACCAATCTCAAGTTATGGTCTTTGACTTAAAGTGCCTTTTTGTTGACTTTTGAAAATGACCTATAATGTTGAAATTGATAACTTTTTGTGAGAGCATTTATTGGATTTGGAATGTGAAGATGAGTTGTAGGAAATGTACTCCCCTTCAAGATGAGAATTGGATGGGATTTTTATGATGAACCATGAAAAAGTTATGCCTTGGTCAAGTTACAGTTGACTTTTCAGCTGTCCAAAAATAGAAACTTTTGACACCTTGATGATTTTTGAGCCATTCTTGTGAAATCATGGTCAAGATTTGACCAAATGATGATTGTGGCTTCAAAATAAGATGTTGAACAAAATTTTTGACTTTTGACTGCCAAATGACCATTTTGCCCCTGTAGTTGATTGTGAAGCAATTAGGGTTTTTGACTGTGCAACTTGACCTTGTGAGCCTTGAAACTTGACATGTGGATGCTTGACAATGTGTATGAGCATATGGGACTTGATTGAGCCCTTGAAAACCTCAACTTCCTTGCAGGAACCAAAACCCTAGTTTGACTGGCTTAGGAGGGTGTTTGAACTGTGCAACCCTTGAGTAGACTTGAGATGATGCTTGCCAAAACTTTGAAGAATATGGGAGGGCAAATTTTGGGGTACAACAGTTGCCCCTGTTCAATCTTCTTAGACCTGAGGATGTAGATTGGCTTGTGTGCCTTTCGTGATCCGAGGGTGGAAGATGATTGAACACTAGAGTGCCCAGAAATTTGCACTCACATAGTAGAGTATCAGCAGTGTGATAGCGGGAATGGGCTTAAAGATGCCATTTGGAGAGATGGTGGATAGGAGGATGGACTTAAAGATGCCATCTGGAAGTGTGACAGAACCTTGTCGGGAATGGGCTTATAGATGCCATTTGGAACTGTAATGGATAGCTGCGTCCGAAATAAGAAATAGAATGGCCTCCGCGTCTGGAGCATATCTAGTCTGTGTCTAATTGCTGACGTCCGAATAAATAGTAGAATGACCGCCGCGTCTGGGGTATATCCATACTGTGTTTGAATGAGTGACAGAATGTCATCCGACTCTGGATCGTATCTGAACTGAACAATAGAATAGCATCCGGGATGGAGCATCTCTAAGTTGTCTTTAGAAGTTTGAATCTGAATAAGCAATAGAATATCGTTCGGGTCAGGAGCATCTCTAAGTTATCTCTGAAGAGAAATTTGAATAATCAATAGAATAACATTCGGGTCAGGAGCATCTCTAAGCTATATCTGAAAGGAAATCTGAATAAGTATCAAAATGTCGCCAGATGCAGGGCTTCAGCAATGACTTCGGGCTTTGGAGTCCCTTCTAAACCAGTGAACGGTAATTGATCAAGCACGGGAACTCCCAACAGTTGAGAGAACTCCTCTAGCGTAGGGACCAACTGGTAGTCAGGAAAGGTGAAGCAATGATGCATGGGATCAAATAATTGGAAGAGCACACACATCATTTCTTCTGGGAATTTGGAGGTTGCTAAGCTGAGAAGTCGACCGTATTTCTCAGTGAAGGGAGAATCTCCAGGTACCCTTGATGCTAATTCTTGGAGTTTAGAGTGCGCTTTCACGAAGCTGATTCGGATGGTATTCCTTCGGACGAGATTCATGGCCTACAAAACAAAGCAAAGATAAATCTCTAAATCCTTGAAATGGTTAGTGGGGATTCTTATGATGTTATGATGTTTATGATGTTATGTACGAGTAAGCAAATTTTTATGTACACACAAAGCAGACAAGTCCTTAGGTTTAGGCTTGCATGGAGTTGGTAGGTAAGTACCCTCTTGATGTTTAGTTGGCTCAACCTGTCCTAGAAAGTAACCGGGTTCTAGGGGATCTCAATATCATTTACCTTTCTTTTAGGCATTGTCTCAACATAATCAATCTTTTCTTGCGGTCGAGATATCCCAAAAGCATGATCTCAATGAACGTAGTATCGAGTATCAACCAATTTTCAGCTTTCCACCGAAATTGGCTATCTCACTACTTCCTAATGGCCAAGTTGTTCAATTAAGGTTCTAAGGTCAGTTAGTGCTTCATGACACCGCTCAGCGGCCCCGTATTCTCCTCGATTCAACACAAGGGATACCGGTACTAACAAATGTGTCACACTAACATAGTTATTGCTTAGACCATGTCGGTATACCCCGCACAGTTTCCACAATCTATTGCTACTTACCTAAAAGGTGCCCCAAATCCGGATAGAGGATCAAAACAAGCCCAAACAAAGAACCACAATGTAAAGCAAACAAGTCAAACAAAGAAAAGCAAGTAAAGGTGATCTAGCTCTAAGGTAACCCCACTTTTACATAATTCCCCAACAGAGTCGCCAGTTCTGTAATATAGTGGGAGAACTGACTTGGGTGTTTTGCATTTGATCGCAATTGTTGCGGATAGCAAGAGTCACCACCGACTTTTCTTTTATCCAATAAAGGAAAGGGTGAAAAGAACAGGAAAGACCTTTGAGATTTTTTTCTTGAGTTCGGGGGGTAGATTATGAAAAGGGAAGGTGTTAGCACCCTTTTCATCCATAGTTATCCACGGGCTCTTAGTTGCTTGCTAGATCATTGCTTTTGTTTGAAAACGTGCTTTGTGGTGGGTTTTGAAAGTATTTTTGAAAAGCGCCTTTGTTTAGGTTAACTTTGTAATGATTCTCGTCTCTATAAGAATGCATACAGAGTGTTGAACTTTTGAAAGTATTTCATGTTTTGAAAGTGTTTAGTGTGTTTGAAAACATGTTTATTTTGAAGATGAGCAATCAACTAAGAACGTTTCTACCTACTCAAAAGTCTTTGTTCTTTTCCTCCTCCTTTAGATGTTGATATCTTACCATTGATTGGTGAGAAGCCTTATCTTTGGATGTGAAGGGACGGGCTTGGATCATCGTATAGTCATGATAGCAATGTTGTGAGATATCTTAGCATTTCTCTTGAGGGACTAAGATCATTTATAAGGCAACATTTGAAGCGTCATCGAGGGACTATGATCTTGTATTTTTGATTGTTTTTGCTAAGACGCCTCACACGCATAATATGACCTTTTTTTTTTCATAAGGCAACAAGTGGAGTTAACCCTAGAGGTGCAAGTGTGCGAGTGTTTGTATTTCATGCTTGATTTATCTTGAATTAGGGCTTTCTAAGCATTAATTTTATCTTTCTATACAAACCCTAATTGCTAGCATTTATATGAAAGTGATAAATAGTGGAGAGTAAATATCCTACACTATTACAATCACTTGGGGATAGGGTGTACAAATTTACAAATGGGGGTTGCAAGAAATTAAAGTCCTAATTATCTATTACAACCATATTGAAATAATGTACAAGAATTGAAATGTAAAATTGATTTGTTTTGTTTTTGTTAAGAGAAGAAATAAATTTGCTTAAGGAAATGTTTTTAGTCTTTTTTTGTTTTAAAAGAAATAAAGCAAAGTATATGAATACAAAGGATTTTTGGTATTTTTTATTAATGGAAATAAAAGTGATGATAAATATAATAAGAGAATAAGGGTTAGAGTCAGTGTGTTGCCAAAAGAATAAAAATAAGAGAGAGCAGAAGTTCTGACTCAAGCGCGCTGCAAATCAGAAAGAAAATGTTAGTAGAAATGGGGACAGCCAGAAGTTCTGGATCCAGACGCACTAAAGTTCTGGGGTTTCCGGGAACAAAGGAAAGCCTAGAAGTTCTGATGCAGCTGGAAACCTAGAAGTTCTAGTGCTACTAGAAGGCTAGAAGTTCTGATAATGGGTAAGTGAGGTGTCAATGTTGTTGGATGAGAATATCTAGAAGTTCTGGTCCAGGAATATTGTTTGACAAATAATGGGGTAAAAATGTCAAGAAATAAACATAAAAAGATGCTTCTGGGGCTAGAACGCAAGACCCTTAACACTAATGTCTTATGTGCGCGCTCTCTACCACTGGGGTGGCTATACATTTGGTATTAGAAACAAAAACATAAACATATATTACAAAGTAAGTTCTGATGATGAACTTCATCTTCTTCTTCGTGCCAACCAGAGTATCTGCAACTTAGTCATTTCTCAACAAAAAATGGAAAATGCAAACATAGAAGTTATGGCAAATTTCATCATGGTTTCAGAAATACAAAGCATCAAAATTGTAAACAAGAAGAAAGCATGAATTTTGCTAATCCTAATTCTGAACCCTAATTTCCTCAAGAAGTTCTGATATGAAATTCTCTCTACTTAGGCCATATAAATGAAATCTATAAATATGTACAGTTTCAGAGCCATGATATCTACATTGTGTCTTTGAAATTGCAAGCCTAACAATGCCTAATTAATGAGATGAAAATTAGAAGAATTTTACCTTGCAGCTTGGAAATTGTTCTGAGTTAGAGTCTGGTTTAGACTGCTTGTGATGTTCTGGTCAGCTTCCTCAAATTCCCAGAAAGCTAAAGCAACCCTTAACTTGAGTTATGGCTGGTTGGAATGCTCTGGAGAAGTCAACATGCAAAGTTCTGATTTTTGAAATTGAGAGTGGTGAAGACGGTATTACAGTTTGAAAACAGAAGTTGGGAAGGCTTCTACATGTATACTAGAAACTGTGTGGATGATTTGGCTAAGAAACGCACAAGGAAAATTAGAGTTTGGATGCAAAAACTAAAAACTAGCAGGTTTTGTGTTTGTACTACAGTTTCAGGTTCTTGGGAAATTTCAACCAGATTTCAGGGCTTTTTTCTCAATCTCTTCCCCCTTTTTTAGTTTGCAAATGAAGTTTAATTTATATCCAAAGGATTTAGAAGCTTGGAGAAGTCAGGAGTATAACCATCAAGTGTTATGGATCGTTGACTTGTTTTTGAAGCAAGTTTAGACAAGAATGGTTTCAAGGAGAGGTAGGGTGGTTAGTAGCTTTAAACACACCTAATCTGAGTTTGTAGGCATGATTTATGGGTAAGTACGCTCAGAAACAAAGTAAAGTATGGGCTCAAAATAAACTTTGTAC
This sequence comes from Vicia faba, assembly GCA_948472305.1. Classification (NCBI taxonomy): domain Eukaryota; kingdom Viridiplantae; phylum Streptophyta; class Magnoliopsida; order Fabales; family Fabaceae; genus Vicia; species Vicia faba. The sequence continues at coordinate 745,988,908 of OX451736.1, read as the reverse complement.
AAAAGTTTACTTTTCAAGGACACCAGTGGTACTTTTATGCCATACGTGGGAAGATCTTTTTGATAAAGGCTTAAGCACTGGGATAAAGACTCAAAGTTGATGTGAGCATTAAATTATGATGAGATTTAACAAGCAAGAAGGCCTGCAACATGAGATTATGTAGCATAGCTTGAAACTGGATCAGAAGTTCAGCATAAACGTAACTTAGATTAAGAACAAATATCCAACTTCTGATCTTTGAATCTCCCTGCTCCAGCATGATCTGAAGGAGTTCTCAGACTTTTCAGAAAGCTTGTATGCTTTGTAACCCCTCTTTGAATCATTTTTGCAAACTCTGATTATACCTACGTGAAAACTGGCCCAGAAGTTCTAACCAAATTCTGACTTGGAAATACTCAGAATTTATTAAGTGTTTTAGTTTCATGGACGGGTCTTCAAAGATTTATAACTTGAAATCCCAACATTTCTAGGAGGAGTCTTTTTATGCAATGTTTTAGATCTCATTGAGATCTACAACTCTTGTGTCAGAAGTTCTTCCTGAATCAATTCGCATTATGATGAAAATCTGGCCAGAAGTTCTGAACTTGTCATATTTTCTTAACACTTAGAAAAATTTCTCAGTGTTTAGAACTTTGACTTTTCCAAAGTAACTTTGACTTTTGATTTTCTTGATGAACCAACTTCATATTCTAACATGTCTTTATGAAATGTGATTCTTGAAAACTTGATTTTGATCCAAAAGCCAAAGTTTGACTTTCCAGTGTGCATTTTGACTATTTTGCCCTTGTGCCAATTCCAAACCTAAATTGATATATCAGTGCTGCAAACTTGAGTTTGAAGACCTTGTGAGAAAATTCTTGAGAAATGAGACGACAAATTTTGGGGTACAACAGCAAGCAATTAAAAGTGAACAAAAAATTGCAAAGTATTTTAGCTCATCATTAGGGTTTGGCTTATGGAATCATATTTTTAGGGCTTAAATCTATTGCAAATCACAAGTGGATTGGTTCACAATAGGACAGATTCAAAGAAATTCAAACAAAAGTTCATCACAAAGCAGCCCAAATACAGCAGACACGATTTCAAAGGCCCAAATAGATAAAAGATTCAAAAAGTCAGAATTCACTATCATGCCCAACAAGCAGCATCACAAATAAAAATTCAAGCACAAAAGCCCCAAACAGTTGGTTCTATCATTTGCCTAGGGACTTTATCTATTGCAAATCAAAAGAAGTTTCAAGTCAGAATTACAAAATGATTCATCATGTTTCACACAATAATTAAAGGGGCCTCATGTTGCTTCACTTCAAGGAAAAGTCAAAATATACAAAATCAAATCACATGCCTAGAAAACTTTACTGCAAAATCTAAATAAAAAATAATGTGTTATTTGGTTCACAGTGAAGGAAAAAATATATTGCACAAGCAACCAGTACAATAAAGTACGAAAGTCAGTACAAAGAACAAAAGGGCAACAAGCACAAGTACATAATCAAAAGGCAGCATCGTAAAGTACCACAAAATTGATATCAGAAAATCAGAAAAAAATATGATAAGTCCAAAGCAAGCAAGCAATAGGAAAACCAAAAAACTAGCATAGCTTAGCAAAAGTACAAAGTTGACATTTCAAATATATCAAAAAAAATAAGATATCAGAAGTGACAAGTCCCATACGAGTGGCTCATGGCTGTTCTCTCCCAACAAAGTCAAAGAGAGTTCACAGTATAAAAGGAACACAGTTCATACAACAAAGGAGAAGAAGACAGAAAGAGAAAGAAACCGAACCACCAACAACACAAATAACCCTTTCAAAATTCCTTTAGAAAATATACAGAGCCAAGCCAACCGTCAAACCCTTCAAGATCATTTCAATATACAGAAAGATATTAAACCAAAAACCCCAAAATCTTTTGTTCATCACTTTCCAAAACCAAAACCCTTCAGAAAAATCAAACACATAACAAACAGAACCATAACACAGTATAGAACCCTAAGCTAGCGCATCATATTCTCTAACACAACCCTTCAGATCTATAGAAAGAAAAAGAGGAAAAGAGTTTTGTAACAAATCAGAGAGATATTACCAGTTCGAACTCAGAAGAAGCGTCTCCACCATCGGTCATCATCGTCATTACCAAAAGATGGCGATCAAAGCGATTAGGGTTTTTGTTTTCCCTTTCAAGATCTACTCCAAATTAGGCATCGTCTGCAAAAATCAATCACATATTAACAATCAGCAAGAGAAGACGAATAAAAAAATGTAAGAAAAATAAAGATCCAAGCTCTGCCGTCACCGTCACCGCTGCAAGGGTGATTTCTGGCATGGCCATTGGCTCTTCTCTGGTGAAGAGTTGTTTGAGAAAATGAGAGAGAGAGAGATAGAGAGAGAGAGAGAGAGAGAGAGAGAGAGAGAGAGAGTCAGCGTAAGAGAGATAAAGTTGCTGTTAAAATGACAAACTTTTGTCATTTTCTTTTGAATTATATTTCCGTTGGGTCTCCCCAACCAAACAACAACACCAGGCCCAATTCCTTCATCAACGTGCACCCCCCCCCCCCCCCCATTTTTGTTTACACCCCCATTCATCTTTCTGTAACATTCAAACAACAACCCTATTGGGCCGTGTCTAAACCCCACCGAGACCAATCCATTTCCTCACGCATACCCCCTCTTTCCAATGTTGCACCATAACAATTCATCTCGAGGCCCTTTCCAAGCCCAGCGAAATTACTTCCTCTAACCCCCTTGTTTACTCATACTTTGCAGGCCCATTACTTATCTTTTTTTTTCTTTTCCAACTGCCACAAAAAGGCCTTGGGCCTAAAACCAAACATAAACTTTTTTTCTCTTGCTAACACTCTTTCTATTTTCAAAATCCCCTGACTTAATTTTTCTACTTTCTATTTTCTTTTTCTTTATATTATTATTATTATTATTATTATTATTATTATTATTATTATTATTATTATTATTATTATTATTATTATTATTATTATTATTATTATTATTATTATTATTATTATTATTATTATTATTACTACTATTATTAATATTATTATTATTATTATTATTATTATTATTATTATTATTATCTTTTAAATACCAAAAATATTTTATATTTATTTAGATATTTATTTTATTTCTTTTAAAACAAAACACCAAAAAACATTTTTCTAATATAACCTTCTTTTCTTAATTAAATCATTTAGATTTAAGTTTATTCTAACTTTATTTTTAATTAAGTTAACCTAGAAATTAAGAATTTTAATTAATTAATTTCATTCTTTATATTAGTTTAATTAAATCAAAACTTTTTTATTAAAAACCCTAAAAATTGTTTTCTTAGCTAGTTTAATTTCTTTTTCTCAAAACAACTTAGGTTTAATTTTTCTTAAATCAATTTAGACTAATTAATTATTTTCTTTTTAGTTTAATTGGGTCCGAACCTTTTCATATAAAAAAAAAAACTTAAAACAATTTTCTTTTCTTTTCATATTATCTTCATATTCTTGTACATTATTTGTTCATATTCAATATGGTTATAATAGAAAAGTAGGGTTTATTTGCTTTATCCCCCATTTGTAAATTTATATCCCTATCCCCAAATGATGTAATAGTATAAAATTTCACATTTCCGCAATTTATCGCTTTCAATATAAATGCTAGTAATTAGGATTTGTATGGCAAGACATAAAATCAACAAGTAGAAAATCCTAATTCAAGACAAAAATGCATGAAAAACAAACACTTTGCACACTTGCACCTCTAGGATTGACCTCAGTTGTTGCCTAAAATAAAAACAGTCATGTCCCTCGAACGTGGGATACTTTAGCAGTGATCCTCTGATACAAGATCGTAGTCCCTCGATGACTCTTCCATGTTGCCTTCGGTAAACGATCTTAGACCCTTAAGATAAATTGATAAGGTATCCTACAATGTTGCCTTCTATGACTGTACGATGCCCACGCTTGTCCCTTCACATACAAAGATATGGCTTCTTATCAATCAATGGTAAGGTAGTAATATCTAAAGGAGGAGGAAATAGACAAAGACTTTTTTTGAGTAGGTAGAACGTTCGTAGTTGCTTGCTCACAAACATTTGAAACTAAACATCTTTCAAATACACCAACACTTTCCATGAAATATTTTCAAAAGTAAACACTTTGTATACATTCTTATAGAGACAAGAATCATTACAAATTTTGCCTAAACGAACACACTTTTCAAAAATACTTTCAAACACATTTCAAACAAAGCATTTCAAAGTGAGCTAGCAACTAAGAGCCCGTAGATAACTACGGATGAAAAGGGTGCTAACACATTCCCTTTTCATAACCTACCTCCCAAACTCAAGAAAATATCTCAAAAGGTATTTCCTGTTCTTTTCACCCTTTCCTTTATTAGATAAAAGAAATGTCGGTGGAGAATCTTTCTATCCGCAATAATTGCGATAAAACGATAAACACCCTAGTCAGTTTTCCCACCGTATTATAGAATTGGCGACTTTGCTGGGGAGATACTTAAAAGGGGGGTTACCTTAGAGACTAGGTCACCTTTAAATGTTTTCATTGTTTGACTTGTTTGCTTTACATTTTAGGTCCTTGTTTGGTTTTTGTATTGATCCTCTACCCGGATCTGGGAAAATCATTAGGTAAGTAGCAAAGGTTATGGAGACTGTACGACATAGACCGATATGGTTCAAGCAATAACTATGTTAGTGTGACACATTTCTGGGTACTAGTATCCTTTGTGTTGAATCAAGGAGAATAGGGGCCGCTGTATGGTGTCATGAAACACTAACTGACCTTAGAACCTTTAATTGAACAACTTGACCATTAGGAAGTAGTGAGATAGTCGGTTTCAGTGGAAAGCTGAAAATTGGTTAATACTCGATACTACGCTCATTGAGATCGGACTTTTGGGATATTTCAACCGCAAGAAAAGATTGATTATACTGAGACAATGCCCAATGAAGAAAGATCAATGATATTGAGATTCCCTAGAACCCGATTACTTTGTAGGATAGGTTGAACCAACTAAACTTCAAAAGGGTACTTACCTATGAACCTCATTGTTGTACCCCAAAATTTGCCCTCCCTTTTTCACAAGAAATCACAACCCCAGGGTTTTTCTCTGGTTTTTAAGATCGGCTTGAGAATCGGTTAAACAGACTCTTCTTTATCAGTTAATCCAGAATTAGGGTTTCCACTGATTTTGTTGAGATTGGCTCAGGAATTGATCAGGCAGATCTTTCTTTGGCAGTAATCCAGAATTAGGGTTTTCTCTGATTTGTTAAGGTTGACTCAAGAATCGATCAGACAGATCTTTCTTTGGCAGTAATCAAGGATTAGGGTTTGCGCTTGCATTTCTCAGAAGAAACTGAATCCTTAGAAATTTAGTTGACTGTTACATCATTTTTACGCTTGTTCAAGATTACTGGTTATTTCTCAAAACCTAGTTATCTGGGATAAGAGCTGAGACTTTTGTTTGGAACATTAAGGCATTTGATTAATCAGTGGAGTGAAAGGTTTATGGAATGCTTGTTTGTTTAACTGTACAACGCATATGTTAATGGGAATACCAAGCGTATTGTGATTAATGCAAGGTTGCGAGACTGCAAAGTTTGTTGATTATTTATTTCATCTGGATTAAAATTATTGAGACACAGTTTCAATTATTTTAATTTAAGAGTCCTAAATAATTAAATAAATATAAGGGAAAGAGGGAAAAGATATTGGACAGTAGAATTTGCTTTTGATTAAGACTTTTTATTTATTTCAAATATGGTTACAAAGTTATTCGAATATTGTAAGATTATAACTTATAATGTTCAGGATAATATTTGTTTACAATAAATGAAAAATAAATCTAAAAGCCTAAATGTCTTGACTTCTACTTCTACTGCTTCCTCTATCATCCAACTGGTACTTACCTGCAAAAGACAGAAAGAAGTTAGTATAAGAATTTTCAAGCAGAAGCAGATAAAAAGAAAAATCATCATTAAAGTCTGCTGGCCGGAATCAGAAATGCTATGTTCATCATGTTTCACTTTCCTCTCTGCAAATCACAAGAAGATTTCTCTTCTCGGTTCACAGAGAGAAAAATAAAATATATAAAATGCAAGCATGTCAAACTAAAAGCATACAGTTTATTCAAAATGCAAAGGCACAAGGACGCACATAAAGTAAACTATACTGCAAACTGAGTTTCAAATGCATTAACCAAATGTCACACTAAGTTGCAAAACTGTCACAGCAAGTACACAAAGTTGTCCAAGAAAGTACAATGCAGGAAATATGGAAAGAAAGTACAATAATGCAGCAAGATAAACCAAGTTACAAGCAAGAGAGCTTGTCCTAGCCCTCATCATTTTCTGGCCAGTAGCTTTTCAGAATTAAACATAATAAGCAATCAAAAGTGCTTTTATGGAGAGAGAAAGGGAGAACCAGAAAAGGTTTGCAGTTTTGGCAAAAGCAGGCTATTGTTCAAGACAGTAAGAGAACACAAAAGATATAAAAGAGCAAGACTGCATAGCAGTCCAAGAGAGGAGAGAGAGCCCACAAAAATCTGCAAAACACCCTGCATAACTCAAGCAAACCAGTTGAACCTGCATAACCTTCAGGCCTGCCTCACAAAACAGCAGGCCTGCCTTCTCAAAACAACCAACCTGCTATCAAAGCAAGCCTGTATAACTGCAACTCCAAAACATGCTTAAACTCATCAAACTGCGGTCACTAAAACTGCAAGTTACAAAACCTGCTTAAACTCATCAAACTGCAGTAACAAAAACTGCAAAATACAAACCTGCACAAAAACAGTCTACAAGCACAACAAATCACACAAGCCTGTTTCCAAAACCCAAACTAACAAACCTGCATCTCAAACACCAGAAGCAAGCCTGCTTCCAAATCCCAAATCCAAACAAGTTCAAAGCTTACTCAAATACAAGCAAACATGTTAAAACTGTATAACATGCTTACCAAAAGCTAAAAAACAAAAACTTCTCAACCTTCCTGTCCAACAACAGCAAGCCTGCCTTCCCAAAACTCAACAACCTCCAAACTTACAAGAAAAATAACCACAAACAGTTCCAAAGGCCAAGTTTAAACTCAAGCTCACCAACAAGTTTAAGCCAACGAACAATGACATTCTCAAAGGCTATCAAAATCATCAAGCTCAAAAGCTAGTATTTTCAGAACAAATTCATCATCATTAACAATAACAAGCTAGAAAGACAAAGAAGAAGAAACCAAAGCAGCTCTCAGAATAACATCATCATCAGAGCATCAATGGCCAAAAGAAAGGAAGAGTTTTAGAAGTAAAAGAAACAAAGATTCAGAACAAGATCATCATCAAACGTTCAAAGATACAGAAATACCAGAAGCCAAAGCAAGCAACCATCGCGCCCTCCTCCGCCTAGCCACCAAGAACGCCGCCGGTCCAAGCCCTCTCCCTCCATCCATTTTCCAGAAGCCAATCGCCAAGGTATGATCTTTTTTTCAAAACATAACTGCATCTTAGACACAAATACCATGGATTAAAAGATGAAACCGTAACATAAACGTTCAAGAGGACTACAAATGCAAACTGTAAAAACGCGTTTGGAACGAAAAAAAAGATACCTTCTAAACCACTGCCTTGTACCGTCGTGGAGGGGAGATGGATGAAGGTGGCGCTCTGGCAGCTTAAAGGTTGGAGGAAGAATCAAAGTTTCGTTTGAGAGAGACGAAGAGAACGAAGATGAGAGGAGCGGCGCAGTTGTAACCCAAAATTGAAAACCCTAATTCTGAGTAAAGGAAACGAAACCCTAAGAATTGTCAATGCTTCAATTGGGCCTTCGCCCCAACAACAAAACGCCTAAAGCCCAAACATTTTCCAGCGCCCCACCCCCCTTTTCTTCATTTATGATATTATTAATTTGTTCTTCTTCACTCTCTATTTTTTGGGCCACAAACTCTTTAGGCCCATCATTTTTAAACTAACATTTTTTTAAATCACTTTCTTTCTTTTAATTAATGTAAACACTAATTAAATTTTGTTTTATTTTCTTTTTCTAAAAAAATAATTTTATTTTCTTTATCAACTTTGTCTAAATATAATAGAAATACAAAAAAAATAGTTAATTTGATCTAATCAATTTTGCAATTTTTCTTTAACCTTTTAATTAATAAAAGTACATAACTATAATAGAAGATTTAATTTAAATAATTTTATTTCTTTAAAACTTTTTCTTCACAAAATACAATAATAATACTTAAGTCTTTATTAGGTTAAATTTTATTTGTTCGTTTGTAAATAAACACACGCATCTCATAATACTTTTGATTCTCTTTATTTTTACATTTTATTACAATTTGTTAATATTTGAATTGCGTCGATTCAATTTGGTTGTAACATAATACTTGGACATTATTATTCTGATAAGACTCATCCCCATTTGTAAATATTTGTACCCCCATCCCCGGGTACTGTTTTGTAATAACTTAGACTTTAAATTCCCTCAATTTATTGCTTTCAATATATTGTATAGTAATTAGGGTTTGTATGGCAAGATTCAAAATCAATCGCTCGATAACCTAATACATGATAAATGCACAAAAATCAATACACAATTCACACTTGCACCTCTAGGGTAACCTCGCTTGTTGCCTCGAAAAATGCAATCATGTCCCTCGAGTATGAGACACTATAGAAAATTCCCCTTCGATAAACAAAGATCGTAGTCCCTCGATGACCCTTGATGTTGCCTTCGATAAAATGATCTCGTCCCTTACAAAAATTGCTAGAGCGTCTCACAAGTTGCTTTCAATGATTATATGCGATGACCCGCGCCTGTCCCGTTTAACATCCTAACACAAGGTTATTCACCAAACACAATGGTGAAATAACACTGTTAAAAGGGTTAAAAACATAAGAAAGATCTTTGAGTAAAATAGGGTAGACAACTCTTAATTACTTGATCAAAACTTGCAAAAACATCCTTGCTATCTTCAAAACATACTTCACAACACAAATTTCAAAACCCTACTTTCGAACAATGAAAACTTTTCAAAAGACAAAAACACCTTTGTATACATTCAAACAAGAATCATTACAAAGGTTGCCACAACGATGGCCTCTTTTCAAAACATCTTTCGAAACCACACACAAAGCACCATTTCAAACAATTGAAAAGCAAAGCAAGTAATCTAAGCAAGTAACTAAGAGCCCATGGATAACCATGGATAGAAAGGGTGCTAATACCTTCCCTTTCTATAATCTACTCCCCGAACCCAAGAAAACATCTCAAAGGTCTTTCCTGTGCTTTTTGACCTTTCCTTAGGATAAAATAAAAATCCGGTGGCGACTCTTGCTAAACCGAAACATTTGCGAACACAAACGCAAAATCCCAAGTCAGTTCTCCCACCGTATCACAGAATTGGTGACTCTTCTGGGGATCTTTCTAAAAGTGGGGTTACCTTAGGGTTCTAGATCACCTTTACATGCTTACCTTGATTGCTTTGATTACTTTTCTTTTTGGGTTCCTTGTTTGGGTTTATTTTAAATCTTACACCCGGATTTGGGGGCACCTTTTAGGTAAGTAGCAATAAACTGTGAGGGAACTGTGCGGGGTATACCGACATGGTTGAAGTAGTAGCTATGTTAGTGCGACATATTTGTGGGTACCAGCAGCCTTTGAGTTAATCAAAGAGAATACGGGGCCGCTGAGTGATGTCATGAAGCACTAACAAACTCTTAGAACCTTACTTGACCATCTTGGCTTTTTTAGGGGTAGTGAGATGACCGACTTTGGTACAGTATGAAGTTGGTAGATACTCGATACTACACTCATTGAGGATTGTTTTCTTGGAATATTTTGGTCGCCAGTTAAGTGGCTAAACCAAAACAATGAACACAGAAAATAATCCAGTGATATTGAGCTCCTAAGAACCCGGTTTCTAGTTTAGGATAGGTTGAGCCAACTAACTTCAAGAGGGTACTTACCTACGAACCCCATGCAAGCCTAAACCTAATGACTTGTTTGCTTTGTGTGAATATGATTACCTGTATATACACTTACTTACTTTTGCATACCTGTACATAACATCATAACATCATACCATAGCATTTTCAATAACCATTTCAAGGATCTCAAGGGTCTTTGATACAGGGTCACGTTGAACCACACGTCTACCAAAGGGCAAGAGGATTTTCCTCTAAACAAACGCCGTCAAAAATCAAGTGCAACAACTTGAATCGGGGGATATGACCCACTTGACATGGTGAGCTTGATTCTCGTGGAAAGACATCCACCGATACAAAGCTCTCCAATCAAATATTTGTTGATCAAAGTTCAACCTCTAACATTTTCTTGTGTTTACCCCGAGAGATTCTTGAAAACATGCATCCACATATCATGCATTGTATCATAACAGATTTTCCTTTTCAGGTTTCCTTATTCTCCTACTGTTTATTTCAGTAGAGATGGCTCTAGAGAGGACTATCGAAGACATCCAGGCTCAAAACGCTCAGCTTCAGGAAATGTTCTTGAACCTATCCCAGGGGCAAGAAGAGGTGAAAGCTCTCCTCACAAGGGGCATGGTCCTAGGAAATCCAGGCGGCATCAGAAATGATCAGTTGGAATAACTATGGATTGAGCTGGCAACGATGAAGATCCAGATGATGGGACAACTGGTGGGCCAGATGGCTCTTATTCAAGACCTGGCTCAAAGACAAGAAGAGCTCAGGGTTCTCGTCAACAAACTGCTTCAAGATAACCAAGTGGGGCAAACAATTGGGGTTGAAGATCAAGTCATCATTCAACCTCCTTTGAGACAAGAAGACAAGGGAAAAGCTCCTCAACTTGCTTCAGGGTCACAAGCCCATCAACAACCTCGCCAGCGTCAACGGGGTAATCGGCGTAAGCAAAATACGTCTGGAAGACAGTTCACTGAGACCGACATACCATCATATCTAATACTGGAATGCTTGTTGGAGGTTAATCTGACTGCTTTAAAGGATCCTATTCGGAAGCCCAATACCTCTGCTCCTACTATCACCCTAACGCATTTTGTGTATACCACTCCTATAGTCCTGGACATTACACCGACGACTGTTGGGCTTTGAAAAAAAAATCCAAGACTTGATTGACAATGGAGTGCTGAAATTCATGCCGGACGGCGAGATGAAAATTTTCCACTGAGGGCTCTCCACCTGAAATGACAAGTTCGAACTAAGAGACTTTTGTTTCATTTGAATTTTCAAGTTGTAATTTCTTTTGTTATTCAAACAGTTATCTGTTGATGTCAAACTCTGTTTCATTAATGCATTGCATATGTTTTTCTTGAATTCATCCATTCGTTTTCACTATTCTTGAATTTTGCTTCCTACTTTCTTTATGATATTTAACTCTTGATAAAAGTTACAAGTCTTTATAGGGAGGATGACGAAACAATGCCATAATCTCATACAATATGCTTTTGCACAGACCTTGCTGACGATGTACATGCGTTTCTTTCAAACCCTAAACACTAGAGTTATAAGGAAGATAATCCCTAGTCAACCCCCTTCGAGCCAAAGAAGTTAGGAGTTTTCTGTTTTAAACACAAATTGAAACCTTTGATTAAACCTGGGGCAGGGTAGTCTCTCAGTTAATTCAAAAGATGCGCATTGAAGTCGCAAACTCTCAGTTCGTAATGCAACGAATGACATCCAAAACATTCCTTGGGAATCAAAAGACAAGTGATGGTTCCTTATCTCATAGGCAGTCATTATCTCTAATAAAAAGGCCACTGAGCCAAAACCTACAAGGGAGGCTTAAGAAAGCTGGGGCATCCCGCTGACTGTAATCTCGAAAATAGGAACAGTCAGGCAAAAATTAGGGATAATAAACCAAGAGAGAAAGGTCATTATAAATCCTCAACAACATGAAAAATGTTGCAAAAATGACTGCCTTCCAACAATTTCAACTTGTGTGAACCATCACCAAAACGTCGTTCCAACCTCGAATAGAGTTCGACACACAATTAACTGAGTTTAAGATTGAAGGACATCACGAAGAGCGGGTGGGTACAAATATACTTTGAGCCTTTATCCTTTGTTTCTTAAACCGTGAACCAAGCCACATTACAACCCTTCAAAAGTCCTAATTGAAGCATGGGTTGGTTCGAAAGCATATTGTTACAAAAGGTATCCTGACTCCTGTAAGGCTTTGCCCTAAATCTTGTGTTGAATTTGTCTTATAAAAAGTTTTCTGCTAAAAAACGCATTTTTCAAAACTTCGAGACAAGCATAAACTTTGCATTATTTGAATATCGTTGTTTGCACATGGTTATTTGTTTGACAGTGAAGAAATTCATACAGTGAGTGTTCAGAGGAACGAAAGCTCTCTCAGTGAGTAAAATCACTTCAAGTGGGATGACACTCCCGTGGCAAAAATCTCCTATCAGCAAAAGGGGACTTGATATGGTATTGTCCAGCAAATCTGGGGCAGTCCGGTCAAGATTTCAACAAATCTTTCAAAGTTCACTAAACCTGGGGCAGTCCAGTCAAGATTTTGACAAATCTTTCAAAGTCCATTAAACTTGGGGCAGTCCAGTCAAGATTTCAAGAAATCTCTCAATTGCAGGATAACCTGGGGAAAGTCTCCCTCACCATCACTTGGGGCATTTAAACGTCAATCTCATCAAAGGGTTACGAACAGTCCAAGTTTCCTGGCAGTGCCACAAGCATCTGATACTAGGGGCAGTGACGAATCTCTCTGAAATCTTTGTGAAAAGTAATTCAAGTGTCCTCGAGAAGATCATCACCTCTCTAGCAGACCAGCAGTCATGGGTTTATTTCCCCAACATTTGTCAAGGATTTATTCTCCAAAACAAAATTACATTTCAAATTGATCGGTCGTAAAAATTCCTTCATCACCTGTTGGAAGTTACAGTCGTCATCAAAAATTCCTTCATCACCTGTTGGAAGTCACAGTCGTAAAAATTCCTTCATCACTTGTTGGAAGTTACGGTCGTCATCAAAAATTCCTTCATCACCTGTTGGAAGTCACGGTCCTAAAAATTCCTTCATCACCTGTTGGAAGTTACGGTCGTCATCAAAAATTCCTTCATCACCTGTTAGAAGTTACGATCGTCATCAAAATTTCCTTCATCACCTGTTGGAAGTCACGGTCGTAAAAATTCCTTCATCACCTGTTGGAAGTTACGGTCGTCATCAAAAATTCCTTCATCACCTGTTGGAAGTTACGGTCGTCATCAAAAATTCCTTCATCACCTGTTGGAAGTTACAGTCATCTAAGATTCCTTCATCACCTGTTGGAAGTTACAGCCACCAACAGAATAACGGACAACTGAAGCTCCTAAAAATCTGTTTCTCTCAAGAATGAAGGTTCTCATCCTTAAAACCTCAAGAGATTGGTACACTCCCAAGCTCCTGATACCCTTAACAGAATGAAGATTCTCATCCTTGAAACCTCAGAAGATTGGTATACTCCCAAGCTCCTGATACCGTTAACAGAATGAAGATTCTCATCCTTAAAACCCCAGTAGATTGGCATACACCCAACCTTCTGACCCAAGACCTGAATGAAGATTCTCATTTTGGCTTCCCTAGTAGATTGGCATACACCCAACCTCCTGATTCTCCCCGACAGAATGAATATTCTCATTCTCAAAGTGGAATAAGCTTTTTCCAGAATCCTGAGCTTACTATCCAGCAGGATGGCTACTCTTCAACAATATGGCTATTCCCCACAGAGTTCTTACTCCCCAACAAAATCAAGATTCTTATTCTTAATTCTCCGGAGTATTCTTTACTCTCAGTATGAATTTGTCAGAATTTCAAATCCCCTGCAGATCGAAGATTCTCGTTCTTGACTCCTCAACGCCAATTCCCCAAGCAGAATGAAGACTCTCATTCTCAATTCCTCACAGAGTTTTCAGATATTCCCCGGTGAAGATCTCCTCAAAACAGGAATCCCCAATAGATTGGCATACAACCCAAACTCCTGATTTCCCCAACAGTGGTCCCAGGACTTCTCATTCTCAACGATCAAAGGATTTTCAATCCCCGACAGCAGTCAAGGATTTACTTTCCTCGACGGCGGTCAAAGATTTTATTATCTCCAGCTATCCAGGATTTATCTTCCTCAGCAAGACGGCTGATCAGCTTACATGCGCATTCATTACATTCATATAACACATACATTGCATCATACAACATGACTTTGTGTTTCAGCTAATACTTTACCCTTCGCAGGATAAGTTTAGTAAGTTTCAAACTTCAAGGATTTCTGAAAACAGTTTATGGATTCCTCCCGACACGGATGCTAATCTGTTGCTTAGTCAGACCCCCAGCTCAGAGACGTTCCAAACATGGATACCTTTCTGATACTCACACTCTCACCTACAACATATAGTTCAACAAACATTCTCGGATGGCATCATTAAGCCCGTCTCCGATAAGATTCTGTCACATCTCTAAATGGCATCTTTAAGCTCATTCCCTCAACTATGCTTTAACGAGTGCAAATTTATGGGCACTCTAGTGTCCAATCATCTTTTACCTTTGAGTGGCGAACGACAAACTTGCCAATCTAAGTCTTCAGGTTCAAGAAGATTGAACAAGGGCAACTGTTGTACCCTAAAATTTGCCCTCCCTTTTTCACAAGAAATCACAACCCCAGGGTTTTTCTCTGGTTTTTAAGATCGGCTTGAGAATCGGTTAAACAAACTCTTCTTTATCAGTTAATCCAGAATTAGGGTTTCCACTGATTTTGTTGAGATTGGCTCAGGTATTGATCAGACAGATCTTTCTTTGGCAGTAATCCAGAATTAGGGTTTTCTCTGATTTGTTAAGGTTGACTCAAGAATCGATCAGACAGATCTTTCTTTGGCAGTAATCCAGGATTAGGGTTTGCGCTCGCATTTCTCAGAAGAAACTGAATCCTCAGAAATTCAGTTGACTGTTACATCATTTTTACGCTTGTTCAAGATTACTGGTTATTTCTCAAAACCTAGTTATCTGGGATAAGAGCTGAGACTTTTGTTTGGAACATTAAGGCATTTGATTAATCAGTGGAGTGAAAGGTTTATGGAATGCTTGTTTGTTTAACTGTACAACGCATATGTTAATGGAAATACCAGGCGTATTGTGATTAATGCAAGGTTGCGAGACTGCAAAGTTTGTTGATTATTTATTTCATCTGGATTAAAATTATTGAGACACAGTTTCAATTATTTTAATTTAAGAGTCCTAAATAATTAAATAAATATAAGGGAAAGAGGGAAAAGATATTGGACAGTAGAATTTGCTTTTGATTAAGACTTTTTATTTATTTCAAATATGGTTACAAAGTTATTCGAATATTGTAAGATTACAACTTATAATGTTCAGGATAATATTTGTTTACAATAAATGAAAAATAAATCTAAAAGCCTAAATCTCTTGACTTCTACTTCTACTGCTCCCTCTATCATCCAACTGGTACTTACCTGCAAAAGACAGAAAGAAGTTAGTATAAGAATTTTCAAGCAGAAGCAGATAAAAAGAAAAATCATCATTAAAGTCTGCTGGCCGGAATCAGAAATGCTATGTTCATCATGTTTCATTTTCCTCTCTGCAAATCACAAGAATATTTCTCTTCTCGGTTCACAGAGAGAAAAATAAAATATATAAAATGCAAGCATGTCTGTTGTACCCCAAAATTTGCCCTCCCATATTCTCCAAGAAATTGTCAAGCCAAGTCACAAAATTCCCCAAGGGTTATGCAGTTCAACTGTCTCCTATACAGTCAAAACTAGGGTTTGTTTTCTGATCAAAGAAAGGAAGTTTTCAAAGGTCCAATCAAGTCTCATAGGCTTACAAATGTGGTCAAGCATCCTCATATCAAGTTTCAAGGCATTCAGTACAAAATTGCACAGTCAAAACCCTAAATTGCACTACAGTCAACTGTAGGGGCAAAATGGTCATTTGACAGTCAAAAGTTCAAATTTTTGGTCAACATATCATTTTGAAGCCACAAACATCATTTGATCAATGCTTGATCATGATTTGGCTCAGAAATCATCAAAGATGCAAAAGTTGCTATATTTGGACAGCTGAAAAAGTCAACTGAAATTGACCAGGGCATAACTTTCACATGGATTATCAGAAAAATTCCATCCAAAGCTCATTTTGAAGAGAAAGACATTTCCTACAATTCATCCTCATATTCCAAGTCCAAGAAATGCTCTCACAAAAAGTTATCAATTTCAACATTATAGGTCATTTTCAAAAGTCAACAAAAAGGGACTTTAAGTCAAAGGCCATAACTTGAGATTGGTAAATCAAAATGACATGGGACCAAAGGAATTGGTTAAAGGACTCAAAGACCTTTCCAAAATGTCCAAGAACATGTGAAAAGCTTAAAAATTGAGCAAGTCATGCCTTGTGGAAGTTGGGAAATTTTTGGGAATTTGGAAAAGTCAACAATGCTTCAAATGACCTAAATTTGCTAATGGGCCCATTTTTCTTCCAAGATTCATCATTCTAAACATGTGCACGACCACTTGGCCCAAAGGGAAGTATTTTCTCATTTTTTATTTATTTATTTGGATTTTTATTTATATTAATTCAATTAAATCAATTAAATACATGAAAAATATCAAAATTGCCTTAACCAATCTTTTTATGCATGTTTGATACTCAATATTTCGTGTCAATACAAATGGGGAAAGATTTGGAGCTGATTGGCATGATTGAAAGCAAAATGCACATGAAAAGATATGGAAAAGATCTTAAGGAAATCAAATATTGAAAACAATGAATGCCTTGGATTTTATCAAGTTTTGTTGACCTAAAAGCTTTACTACATATTCAGAATCACAAACCTAATGGCAAGAGACAGAAAGCTGCGCATAAGAAACTATTACAAACTTGAAAAATTACTTGAAAACTCAAATTCTGAAATCAACCTTAGAGGTGGATTCAAAGCACCATTCTTGTCTCAATAGCTTCATTGTGATTCTCTAAACGTGTGCCAATCACAAACATCAACTCAAACGCAAAAAATTGGTAAAACAGATTCAAACTGAACCAAGAAAAATCCATGATCGTATTTTGATTTATAGGCATCTTCATTGCATTTTAATTATATATTCATGTTCCTGATGAAGTTTGTGAGCTAACCATCATGTTTAATTGCGTTATTACCCTGTATATCAAATTTCACCATGCGTGGCTTTTAGGGTTTTCAGCATTTTGAATTGGGGCTTTTGAAACGGAGTAAAATTAGGACTCCAGACCAGCACCATTGAATTTGACGCATCTGGACGAAGAAAGCTTGACCCTCGCGATCAATTTATTGATACCATAGCGCTAGTCGCTATTTTCTTGAAGCCGGTCTAAAACCACGCATAAAAAACCGTTGCTTATAACATTTATGTTTCAGGAAAACAAAACTGGGCGAGGACGATGATGCGTTGGCAAGCATTGGTTGGATCTTTTAAAATTTCGCGCGTTTAATTCATTAACGTATTCTTTTCTTTTATAATATTTACTAACTATTATATAACAAAAGCATATGCAGTGGTTTAGTGGTGCACGTGGTGGTTTGCAACGTGAATGACCTGGGTTCGACCCCAGGTCTGTACACTTTCAATATTATTTTTCTGTAAGTGTTCCTATGCAGCGTTTGTAGTGGAGTACATGATATACCACCATCATCCAGACGTCCACGTGCTTAGTGGAATCAGATCAAAAGGCCAAGATTCAAAGAACACATTATGCCTTAGTCAACGCACCATATGGAACCTGGGAAAGTCAGTGAATTTCAATGCTTAATGGGCCTGATTTGCTGAACCAAAACCTCACAATTTGGGACTACACCCCCACCCTGGTTTGCTTTTCTCTTCATATATTATTATTTTAATTGTTGTGTTATTTATTTTTATTGCTTTAATTAATTAATTTTCTTTTTTTTACAAAATATAAAAACATCATCAAAATCAGAAAAAGGCAAAAAAATATAATATTTATTTATTTTAATTATTTTCATAAATAAATTAATATGTAATTATTTAGTTTAATTAGGTTACAACATTAATTCCTTTTTATAAAAAATCCAAAAATATGTAGAATTAGGTTTAATGAATTCTTTTTATTCCTTTTTAATTTTCCCCTTTTTTACAATAATAATGTTTATTTTATTTATTTTCTATAATTAAATTTTGCATGTAAATTAACTTAGATTTAAATTAGGTTAAAAATTCAATATGTTTTTCCTTAATAACTTAAAAAATAATTAGAACTAGGTTTAGTGTTTTATTTTAAATTTGAAATTAATTCTTTTTCTTTTAAATCTTAACAAAATACAAAAATACCAAAAAAAACATTTTCTTTTAATTTGTTAATTGTAATTTCTCATTAACTTTAATTCTTTGCAAAAGGGTCCAACGCCCATATTTTTAATTGTTAATTTCGCACGTTTATTTTATGTCGCTTATTATAATTATGTAATTCTCCCAAAGCGTTGTAACGATTTTATTTCTCGCACTTTTATTTTATTGCTTTATTTATTTTCCGTCAAATCGGGTCCGGTTTAATTTTGGCGATGTGGACCCGCGCCATTTGTAATAGTTGTAGATTTATTTTCCCGCAACTTTTAACTGTTAAATAAGCATGCAAGAATGAATGGACTTAAAATAAAATCAAGCGTAGATCACTTTAACATGACAAGACAAATATCAATGAAAACGACACAATCCGCACACACCACCCCTAGGGTACGCCTCACTGTTGCCTTTCGAAAGGTGATCGTCGAGTAGAGGACGTCTTAGTAAGTCCTCATGATCCGGGAACTTGGCATGAGGGTAGCTTCTAAGGTGTCTTCCCATTGCTCTGGTGATCACCATGTCCCGAACCTCGAATTGACCCGAACACCTCCAACGGTGGTGCTACCTACCTCTCAATGGTGGGATGGCACTACTTTAAAGGACATTTACACAGACGAATTCCTTAGGGTAGGTAGACGACTCTAGATACTTGCTCCAAATTTCAAACAAAATTCAAAAATACTTTTCACACCGACACCTTTTCAAAAAGCTTTCGAAAGCAATTTTTCAAACACTCTTGAGGACAGATACAAGAGTCGAACTGGAATTTTCAAAGAAACTTTTTAAAACCCACAGTTGAAAAGCAAACAAACCATTTTTGAAAACACAAATGAGCAAGTATCTAAGAGCCCATGGATAACCATGGATAGAAAGGGTGCTAACACCTTCCCTTTCTATAACCTACCTCCCGAACCGAGAGCAATCTCTTTAAGGAATTTTTCTGTGCTTTTGTCCTTTCCATTTGGAGAAAATAAAAGACGGTGGCGACTCTTGCTTCCGTGACATTTCGCGAACCAGCGTTAAACAGTCAGTTCCAGATCCACCGATCACAGAACTGGCGACTCTGCTGGGGAGATTTTTATAAAGTGAGGTGTACCTTAGGACTAAGATCACTGTGTTTTCAATTGCTTTGACTTGTGTGCTTTAAATTGTGGGACTGTCTTGGGAGTTCTATAGATCCTAACCCAGATCTGGGGGATACCTTCTTAGAAAGTAGCAACAAGGCTGTGAGGGAACTGTGCGGGGTATACCGACATGGTTGAAGCAGTCTGCTACGTTGATGTGGCACTTTGGTGTGTACCGGTAACCCTTGAGTTCAGTCAAGGAGAGTACGGGGCCTCCGCGTGGTGTCGTGAAGCATCAACAGACCTTAGGAACCTTAATTGAACCATCTTGGCCTCTTTAGGGTAGTGAGATAACTGACTTTGGTGCAGTCTGAGGTTGGTTGATACTCGATACTACACTCAATTGAGGGTTGCTTTCCTGGAATATTTCGGTCGCCAGTTCAGTGGCTAAATCGAAACGATGAACAATGAAAGCAATCCCGTGATATTGGGACCCTTAGAACCCGGTTACTTCTAATAGGACAAGTTGAACCCACCAACTTCAAGAGGGTACTACCCAGACCTTATGCTGGCCTAAATCTAAGGGCTCTCTCTTGTGTGACTTGTGTGCCTTCGTACTTGACTATCTGCATGCTTGTGACCTAACACTTGTTTCTTGCAGGTTTTGTTTCAGTCCTTAATTAGGACTCATAACAGGGTTACTGACATCATCCCATGCATACCATAACATCATACCATTGCATACATCTTAACCCATTTCAAGGATCTCAAGGGCTTGTGATGCAGGTCAGGACGAATCAACTATCCCAACAAGGGGCAAAGGGGATTTCTTTTCCTCTAGACAAGGTTGTCAGGGGCTATGACCCACTGGATATGGTGAGCCTTTGACCCTTGAAGAAGGATTTTCTACAACAGGAAGTTTCTTCAATCAAGTTACCGGTTTTCAACTCTAACAAGCTTCTCTGTTTACCCCGCGAGATCCTTGAAATCATTGCATGCATATCATACATCTCATTGCATTGCAGGTATCCCTTTGACAGGTTGCTTACCCTTCTTCGCTGTTTATTTCAGCCGATCGTCATGAATCCTGAATCATCAGCTGAGCAGTCTATCAAGGCCCTCCAGGCTCAGAACGCCCAGTTCCAAGGGCTGATCATGAATTTAACCCAGGGGCAACAAGATCTGAAGGCTCTGCTCTTGAAGAAGGACAAGAAGAAGAAGAGGACTGTTTTGTTCAGCCCTAGACGCAGATCTGGGAATACACCGCAGACTGAAACTGAGAGGACTACTCCATCTGTGAGGGAAAGCAGTCACCATGAGAGAGAGGTGCCTAGTCCAGTGGTCTCCGACAACGAGACAGATTTCAACGACGGACAATACCCTCCGGCTGAGGACAAGTACAAGCAGTTGGAAGACCGTTTGAATGCTATGGAAATACAACAGGTACCTGGGCTGGATTTTGGAGATCTGGGTTTGTCAACTGGTGTGATCATTCCTCGGAAGTTCAAAACACCATCATTCACTAAATATGATGGGGCGTCTTGTCCCAAGCTACATCTCAGGTCTTATGTTCGGAAAATCCAACCATACTCAGCAGATAAGAACTTGTGGATCCACTTCTTCCAGGAAAGTCTTTCAGGGACTCACCTCGAATGGTTCTATCAACTGGATGGGACCAAAGTTCGTAACTGGGAGGAGTTGGCGACTGCTTTCTATAAGCAGTACCAGTACAATGCCGACCTTGCTCCCACACGTACCCAACTCCAGGGTATGTCGTTGGGGTCAAGTGAAGGTTTCAAGGAATACGCGCAGAGATGGAGAGACCTTGCTGGAAGGGTGCAACCTCCATTAACTGACCGGGAACTCGTTGATATGTTCTTGGGGACCCTATCCGGGCCATTCTTCAACCACCTGATTGGTAATTCATCTGCTGGATTCACCGACCTCATCCTGACCGGCGAAAGAATTGAAGCTGGTATCAAGAGTGGGAAAATTCAAGAGGCCACACCTTCTGATATTCATAAAAAGCCTTACACGGGAAAGAAGGAATCTAATGCTGCATACAGTCAAAAGAGTCGCTGTGATCAACATGCAGGGGCAGTCATGGTTTCTGGTTCTGCACCACGCCGTCAACCACAAAAGGGAAACCAGCAAAGGCCGGACGGGCCTAAAAGGCAATTCACCAACATTAACATGCCATGGTCACAAGCATTGCAGCACATGTTGAAGATGAACCTGATTGCAGTGATCAACCCTCCTGCCAATCCTAAGACCTCTTCTCCAAGCTACAATCCAGAAGCCAGATGCGCTTATCATTCCGATAGCCCGGGGCACGACACTGAGGACTGTTGGGCACTGAAGTACAAAATTCAGAACATGATCGACGCCAAAGAGATCGAGTTCGAGCCTGCCGAGACTCCCAATGTGATCACTGCTCCGTTGCCCAAACATGGCTAGGATTGAGAATTTTTTGTTCATTTGAATTCAAGTTGTATTTTCCTTTCTTGTTCAGATAAACAATTATCATGTTAAACTCTTTTATTTCATGAATGCATTACACATGTCTGTCTTGATCTAATTATGTTTACTATGCTTAAAACTGTTTTCATATTTTTGCGATGGTCAACTCTTAATTAAAAATTCTAAACCTCTTGAGGGAGGATGACGAAAACAATACCATAATCTACAGTATGCTTTTGAACAGACCCCGCTGATGAGGTACATGCATTGTTTCAATTCCTAAACACTGGAGTTATAAGGATGATAATCCCTCGTCAACCCTTCCGAGCCAAAGAAGTAGGAGCTTTTATTTTCGAAAATTAAAACCCTTCATCATAACCTGGGGCAGGGTAGTCTTCTCAGCTGATCCAAGTGCATAACGAATGGCACCAAAGAGATCCTTACAAAAAAAAAACACAGTGATGGTTCAGAACAATCATAAAGACAGGCAGTCATTACCAAAAAAAATCATAAATGAAAAGCCCAAAAAGTCAAAACCAATAAAGAAGACTTACCAAACTGGGGCATCCCGCTGACTGTAATCCCAAAAAGGAAACAGTTCAGGCAAAAAAAGAAAGGGATAACAAAAATCAAGCAAGAGGTCTCACAACCAAAGCAAAAATGACTGCCTATTCAAAAGAAATCATCAACATCTGAACCATCATTGGAACATCAGAACAAAGACTCAAGCAAGGTCTAACGCACGATCAACTGAGTTTAGGTTTGGAGAACATCACGAAGAGCGGGTGGGTACAAATAATTTGAGCCTTTATCCTTTGTTTCTTAAACCGTGAACCAGGCCACGATACAACCCTTAAAAGTCCTAGCTGAAGCATGGGTTAGTTCGAAAGCATACTGTTACGAAGGTATCCTGACTCCTGAAGGTTTACTGTAAGATATTGAGTTGACATCGCACTGTATTACAAAAAATGCATTTTCAAAATTCAAGACAGACATAGACTTTTGCATTCTTAAAATAACCTTGTTTGCATATGACTATTTGTTTGAACAGCAGGGAAATTCGCACGATGAACACCTTGTGAACAGAAGAACCTCCAATCAAGGGGCACAGTAGGAGCATTGCCCATTATCTGGGGCATGGCAAAATACTTCCAACAGGGGCAATTCCCTATATTCTGAGAGCGTGGACATGGTCGAAAAAAGATACTATGCAAAATCAAAGACCCGCTAGGTTGACATGCCTAGGCAAAAATAAGGGATGAAAACGGAAAAATATGTGCACCCGGCAAGTCGAAAACCTGAAAGGGCGGCTTGGGCAAAAATGGGTATCCCGGTGGACTGAAAACCCGAAAGGGCAGTCCAGGCAAAAGTTAGGGATTAAAGCGTACGACTATGTTCCGGTATCTCATCACGGATCTACTCGAAGATTTGTCAATACCCACACAGGTATCCTCTTCCCTCATCTCCGAAGCAGGGGCAGTAATGAGTTATCCAGGCAATCCAACTGCCCTGCCAACCAAAGTACAACGGAAAGATCAATATAAGAATGATTACCATCTACCCTTACAAATTCCAGATCGTGGGTTAACGTCCGAGACCAAACAGGACAATCATCCACTTAATCAAAATCATGCGACCCAACACCGGTTTCCTCTCAACCTTCAGACAAAGTCATACACAGACTCCTCCTCCACAAGATGACCTAACCCCGGTTCATCAAGAAGTTTTTACACGAACTTACCCAGGTAACCTAACCCCGGTTCCTCCAGAAATCTTACATGGATTTATCCCAAGGTAACCCAACCCCGGTTCCTTCAGAAGTCTTACATGGACCTATCTCAAGATGACCTAACCCCGGTTCATCAAGAAGTTTTTACACAAACTTATCCAAGTAACCTAACCCCGGTTCCTCCAAGAGTCTCACATGGACCCATCTCAAGATGACCTAACCCCGGTTCATCAAAAAGTTTTTACACAAACTCGTCAAGTAACCTTACCCCGGTACCTCTAGAAATCTTACATGGGTTTATCTCGAACAACCTTACCCCGGTTCATCCAGAAGTTTTACACGAACTTAGCCCGAAGCAACCTTACCCCAGTTCGTCAAAAATCTCACACGGATCTATCTCAAGGTAACCTAACCCCGGTTCCCCCAGAAGTCTCACATGGACTCGCTTCCAGTAACCTTACCCCGGTTCGTCAAGAAATCTCACATGGATTTACCCCAAGGTAACCTAACCCCGGTTCCTCCAGAAGTCTTACATGGATTTAGTTCAAGATAACCTCACCCCGGTTCATCAAGAAGTTTTACATGAACTTACCTCACCAAGCAACCCTACACAGGTTCCCCCCTCTTCAAGATGCAGTTTTACATGGACTCATCACCCAGAAACCCTACACAGGTTCTCCCTTTCTAAAAAACGAAGTTTTACACGAACTCGACATCCAGCAACCCTACATAGGTTCCCTCTTTCAACTTATAACATTACAGTTCAAAAATTCCCCAGAGAATCCAATCCAGTTCCCCAGGACAGATGGAATCCCTATCCCCAAGCAATAAGCGCATCCCCAGTAGATTCTGAAAGCTTATCCCCTCGCTGAGCACGAACGCGTCGTCCGGCTTGATTTAAAGAGTTATTTCCTTAACAGGATATAACTGGGTTATCCTCAGCCAAAAACCACGGAAAGATCGTCGTCGACGCAATTTTCCTATCCCCAGCGAAGTCTATCAACACTTCCAGCACAACAAGGGTATCCTCAGCAAACTATCAACATTCAGCAAAGCATCTCTATCCCCCACAGAGTATTGCCTCCCAGCATGGTCACTAGAGTATCTCTTCTCCCCGCAGAATCCGTCGTTTGCCAAGTTTATTCCCCAACGGAGTTATCTTCTCCTACCGGTATACTTGCAGTTATCATCCCCAGCGGAAGCAAAATCTATTCTTCAACATCAGCCCAGGATACGACTTCCCGGCACCCGTCAAGGATTTACTTTCCTAGACGAAAACATTCATAAAACATCACATACATACATCATTATAGCATGCATAACGCATCATATCATACAAATCTCATTTATGTTGAGAACATCATTGCTTGATCCATATCATGCATTGCATATGACTGACCTTTACCTTTCAGGAAAGATGCAGTTAAAATTCTCAAACATATTTCAAGGCATTCTCTAGTCCAGATAAATCGACTCCCAACAGATTTTTCTGATAAAGACTCAGTAGAAGTTATCCCAGATTATAATCTCTTATGGTTCCCTCTCCAACGGTGTGTGAGGTAGTAATCCTTTTTCAGATGTTTCCCTCTCCGACGATGAGTGTGAGGTGATAGTCTCTTATGGTTCCCTCTCCAACGGTGTGTGAGGTAGTAATCCTTTTCCAGATGTTTCCCTCTCCGACGATGAGTGTGAGGTGATAGTCTCTTGGTTCCCTCTCCAACGGTGTGTGAGGTAGTAATCCTTCTTCAGATGTTTCCCTCTCCGACGATGAGTGTGAAGTGACAGTCTCCTATGGTCCCCTCTCCGGCAAGTGCGTGAGGTGGTAATTCCTTTTTCAGATGTTTCCCTCTCCGACGATGAGTGTGAGGTGATAGTCTCCTATGGTCCCTTCTCCGGCAAGTGCGTGAAGTGGTAATTCCTTTTTCAGATGTTTCCCTCTCCGACGATGAGTGTGAGGTGATAGTCTCCCATGGTTCCCTCTCCGACGGTGTGTGAGGTAGTAAGTCCTTTTCAGATGATTCCCTCTCCGACGATGAGTGTGAGGTGATAGTCTCTTATGTTTCCCTCTCCGACGATGAGTGTGAGGTGACAATTCCTTTTCCTATGTTTCCCTCTCCGACGGCGAGTGAGGTGATTCCCTTTCAGATTATAATTGCTTATGGTTCTCTTCCTGATACTGCAAAGATGGTAATTCCCACCAAGATTTTTCTCAACAAGCGTTGTTGAAGTTAAAATCCTCCAAGGTTCTCTTACCATTCATGCTAAGGCAGTAACCATACCTGGTCCATTCGTCATCTTTTGAAGCTCCAGATTCAGCTCCTGCAACGTGTCAGGTACTCATTTTTTCTTTTGCAGGTATGCAGGTTCTCGCTAAGGAATCTCCTACGCGATCAACATCCAGATGGCATCTATAAGCCCATCATCCTATCCAGCAACCTCTAAATGGCATCTATAAGCCCATTCCACCGCACTGCTACTATGTGAGCGCAAATTTCTGGGCACTCTAGTGTCCAATCATCTTCCACCCTCGGATTACGAAAGGCACGTCAGCCAATCTGCATCCTCAGGTCTAAGAAGATTGAACAGGGGCAACTGTTGTACCCCAAAATTTGCCCTCCCATATTCTCCAAGAAATTGTCAAGCCAAGTCACAAAATTCCCCAAGGGTTATGCAGTTCAACTGTCTCCTATACAGTCAAAACTAGGGTTTGTTTTCTGATCAAAGAAAGGAAGTTTTCAAAGGTCCAATCAAGTCTCATAGGCTTACAAATGTGGTCAAGCATCCTCATATCAGGTTTCAAGGCATTCAGTACAAAATTGCACAGTCAAAACCCTAAATTGCACTACAGTCAACTATAGGGGCAAAATGGTCATTTGACAGTCAAAAGTTCAAATTTTTGGTCAACATATCATTTTGAAGCCACAAACATCATTTGATCAATGCTTGATCATGATTTGGCTCAGAAATCATCAAAGATGCAAAAGTTGCTATATTTGGACAGCTGAAAAAGTCAACTGAAATTGACCAGGGCATAACTTTCACATGGATTATCAGAAAAATTCCATCCAAAGCTCATTTTGAAGAGAAAGACATTTCCTAAAATTCATCTTCATATTCCAAGTCCAAGAAATGCTCTCACAAAAAGTTATCAATTTCAACATTATAGGTCATTTTCAAAAGTCAACAAAAAGGGACTTTAAGTCAAAGGCCATAACTTGAGATTGGTAAATCAAAATGACATGGGACCAAAGGCATTGGTTAAAGGACTCAAAGACCTTTCCAAAATGTCCAAGAACATGTGAAAATCTTAAAAATTGAGCAAGTCATGCCTTGTGGAAGTTGGGAAATTTTTGGGAATTTGGAAAAGTCAACAATGCTTCAAATGACCTAAATTTGCTAATGGGCCCATTTTTCTTCCAAGATTCATCATTCTAAACATGTGCACGACCACTTGGCCCAAAGGGAAGTATTTTCTCATTTTTTATTTATTTATTTGGATTTTTATTTATATTAATTCAATTAAATCAATTAAATACATGAAAAATATCAAAATTGCCTTAACCAATCTTTTTATGCATGTTTGATACTCAATATTTCGTGTCAATACAAATGGGGAAAGATTTGGAGCTGATTGGCATGATTGAAAGCAAAATGCACATGAAAAGATATGGAAAAGATCTTAAGGAAATCAAATATTGAAAACAATGAATGCCTTGGATTTTATCAAGTTTTGTTGACCTAAAAGCTTTACTACATATTCAGAATCACAAACCTAATGGCAAGAGACAGAAAGATGCGCATAAGAAACTATTACAAACTTGAAAAATTGCTTGAAAACTCAAATTCTGAAATCAACCTTAGAGGTGGATTCAAAGCACCATTCTTGTCTCAATAGCTTCATTGTGATTCTCTGAACGTGTGCCAATCACAAACATCAACTCAAACGCAAAAAATTGGTAAAACGGATTCAAACTGAACCAAGAAAAATCCATGATCGTATTTTGATTTATAGGCATCTTCATTGCATTTTAATTATATATTCATGTTCCTGATGAAGTTTGTGAGCTAACCATCATGTTTAATTGCGTTATTACCCTGTATATTAAATTTCACCATGCGTGGCTTTTAGGGTTTTCAGCATTTTGAATTGGGGCTTTTGAAACGGAGTAAAATTAGGACTCCAGACCAGCACCATTGAATTTGACGCATCTGGACGAAGAAAGCTTGACCCTCGCGATCAATTTATTGATACCATAGCGCTAGTCGCTATTTTCTTGAAGCCGGTCTAAAACCACGCGTAAAAAACCGTTGCTTATAACATTTATGTTTCAGGAAAACAAAACTGGGCGAGGACGATGATGCGTTGGCAAGCATTGGTTGGATCTTTTAAAATTTCGCGCGTTTAATTCATTAACGTATTCTTTTCTTTTATAATATTTACTAACTATTATATAACAAAAGCATATGCAGTGGTTCAGTGGTGCACGTGGTGGTTTGCAACGTGAATGACCTGGGTTCGACCCCAGGTCTGTACACTTTCAATATTATTTTTCTGTAAGTGTTCCTATGCAGCGTTTGTAGTGGAGTACATGATATACCACCATCATCCAGACGTCCACGTGCTTAGTGGAATCAGATCAAAAGGCCAAGATTCAAAGAACACATTATGCCTTAGTCAACGCACCATATGGAACCTGGGAAAGTCAGTGAATTTCAATGCTTAATGGGCCTGATTTGCTGAACCAAAACCTCACAATTTGGGACTACACCCCCACCCTGGTTTGCTTTTCTCTTCATATATTATTATTTTAATTGTTGTGTTATTTATTTTTATTGCTTTAATTAATTAATTTTCTTTTTTTTACAAAATATAAAAACATCATCAAAATCAGAAAAAGGC
Source organism: Vicia faba (assembly GCA_948472305.1). Lineage (NCBI taxonomy): Eukaryota > Viridiplantae > Streptophyta > Magnoliopsida > Fabales > Fabaceae > Vicia > Vicia faba. Next base: position 745,960,401 of record OX451736.1, on the reverse strand, counting down.
AAAAAAATATAATATTTATTTATTTTAATTATTTTCATAAATAAATTAATATGTAATTATTTAGTTTAATTAGGTTACAACATTAATTCCTTTTTATAAAAAATCCAAAAATATGTAGAATTAGGTTTAATGAATTCTTTTTATTCCTTTTTAATTTTCCCCTTTTTTACAATAATAATGTTTATTTTATTTATTTTCTATAATTAAATTTTGCATGTAAATTAACTTAGATTTAAATTAGGTTAAAAATTCAATATGTTTTTCCTTAATAACTTAAAAAATAATTAGAACTAGGTTTAGTGTTTTATTTTAAATTTGAAATTAATTCTTTTTCTTTTAAATCTTAACAAAATACAAAAATACCAAAAAAAACATTTTCTTTTAATTTGTTAATTGTAATTTCTCATTAACTTTAATTCTTTGCAAAAGGGTCCAACGCCCATATTTTTAATTGTTAATTTCGCACGTTTATTTTATGTCGCTTATTATAATTATGTAATTCTCCCAAAGCGTTGTAACGATTTTATTTCTCGCACTTTTATTTTATTGCTTTATTTATTTTCCGTCAAATCGGGTCCGGTTTAATTTTGGCGATGTGGACCCGCGCCATTTGTAATAGTTGTAGATTTATTTTCCCGCAACTTTTAACTGTTAAATAAGCATGCAAGAATGAATGGACTTAAAATAAAATCAAGCGTAGATCACTTTAACATGACAAGACAAATATCAATGAAAACGACACAATCCGCACACACCACCCCTAGGGTACGCCTCACTGTTGCCTTTCGAAAGGTGATCGTCGAGTAGAGGACGTCTTAGTAAGTCCTCATGATCCGGGAACTTGGCATGAGGGTAGCTTCTAAGGTGTCTTCCCATTGCTCTGGTGATCACCATGTCCCGAACCTCGAATTGACCCGAACACCTCCAACGGTGGTGCTACCTACCTCTCAATGGTGGGATGGCACTACTTTAAAGGACATTTACACAGACGAATTCCTTAGGGTAGGTAGACGACTCTAGATACTTGCTCCAAATTTCAAACAAAATTCAAAAATACTTTTCACACCGACACCTTTTCAAAAAGCTTTCGAAAGCAATTTTTCAAACACTCTTGAGGACAGATACAAGAGTCGAACTGGAATTTTCAAAGAAACTTTTTAAAACCCACAGTTGAAAAGCAAACAAACCATTTTTGAAAACACAAATGAGCAAGTATCTAAGAGCCCATGGATAACCATGGATAGAAAGGGTGCTAACACCTTCCCTTTCTATAACCTACCTCCCGAACCGAGAGCAATCTCTTTAAGGAATTTTTCTGTGCTTTTGTCCTTTCCATTTGGAGAAAATAAAAGACGGTGGCGACTCTTGCTTCCGTGACATTTCGCGAACCAGCGTTAAACAGTCAGTTCCAGATCCACCGATCACAATGTCAAACTAAAAGCATACAGTTTATTCAAAATGCAAAGGCACAAGGATGCACATAAAGCAAACTATACTGCAAACTGAGTTTCAAATGCATTAACCAAATGTCACACTAAGTTGCAAAACTGTCACAGCAAGTACACAAAGTTGTCCAAGAAAGTACAATGCAGGAAATATGGAAAGAAAGTACAATAATGCAGCAAGATAAACCAAGTTACAAGCAAGAGAGCTTGTCCTAGCCCTCATCATTTTCTGGCCAACAGCTTTTCAGAATTAAATATAATAAGCAATCAAAAGTGCTTTTATGGAGAGAGAAAGGGAGAACCAGAAAAGGTTTGCAGTTCTGGCAAAAACAGGCTATTGTTCAAGACAGTAAGAGAACACAAAAGATATAAAAGAGCAAGACTGCATAGCAGTCCAAGAGAGGAGAGAGAGCCCACAAAAATCTGCAAAACACCCTGCATAACTCAAGCAAACCAGCTGAACCTGCATAACCTTCAGGTCTGCCTCACAAAACAGCAGGCCTGCCTTCTCAACACAACTAACCTGCTATCAAAGCAAGACTGTATAACTGCAACTCCAAAACCGGCTTAAACTCATCAAACTGCAGCCACAAAAACTGCAAGTTACAAAACCTGCTTAAACTCATCAAACTGCAGTAACAAAAACTGCAAGTTACAAACCTGCACAAAAACAATCTACAAGCACAACAAATCACACAAGCCTGTTTCCAAAACCCAAACTAACAAACCTGCATCTCAAACACCAGAAGCAAGCCTGCTTCCAAATCCCAAATCCAAACAAGTTCAAAGCTTACTCAAATACAAGCAAACCTGTTAAAACTGTATAACATGCTTACCAAAAGCTAAAAAACAAAAACTTCTCAACCTGTCTGTCCAACAACAGCAAGCCTGCCTTCCCAAAACTCAACAACCTCCAAACTTACAAGCAAAATAACCACAAACAGTTCCAAAGGCCAAGTTTAAACTCAAGCTCACCAACAAGTTTAAGCCAACGAACAATGACATTCTCAAAGGCTATCAAAATCATCAAGCTCAAAAGCTAGTCTTTTCAGAACAAATTCATCATCATTAACAATAACAAGCTAGAAAGACAAAGAAGAAGCAACCAAAGCATCTCAGAATAACATCATCATCAGAACATCAATGGCCAAAAGAAAGGAAGAGTTTTAGAAGTAAAAGAAACAAAGATTCGGAACAAGATCATCATCAAACGTTCAAAGATACAGAAATACCAGAAGCCAAAGCAAGAAACCATCGCGCCCTCCTCCGCCTAGCCACCAAGAACGTTGTTGGTCCAAGCCCTCTCCCTCCATCCATTTTCCATAAGCCAATCACCAGGGTATGATCTTTTTTTCAAAACATAACTGCATCTTAGACACAAATACCATGGATTAAAAGATGAAACCATAACATAAACGTTCAAGAGGACTACAAATGCAAATTGTAAAAACGCGTTTGGAACGAAAAAAATATACCTTCTAAACCACCGCCTTGTACCGTCGTGGAGGGGAGATGGATGAAGGTGGCGCTCTGGCAGCTTGAAGGTTGGAGGAAGAATCAAAGTTTCGTTTGAGAGAGACGAAGAGAACGAAGATGAGAGGAGCGGCGCAGTTGTAACCTAAAACTGAAAACCCTAATTATGAGTAAAGGAAACGAAACCCTAAAAATTGTCAATGCTTCAATTGGGCCTTCGCCCCAACAACAAAACGCCTAAAGCCCAAACATTTTCCAGCGCCCCACCCCCCTTTTCTTCATTTATGATATTATTAATTTGTTCTTCTTCACTCTCTATTTTTTGGGCCACAAACTCTTTAGGCCCATCATTTTTAAACTAACATTTTTTTAAATCACTTTCTTTCTTTTAATTAATGTAAACACTAATTAAATTTTGTTTTATTTTCTTTTTTTTTTAAAAATAATTTTATTTTCTTTATCAACTTTGTCTAAATATAATAAAAATACAAAAAAATAGTTAATTTGATCTAATCAATTTTGCAATTTTTCTTTAACCTTTTAATTAATAAAAGTACATAACTATAATAGAAGATTTAATTTAAATAATTTTCTTTCTTTAAAACTTTTTCTTCACAAAATACAATAATAATACTTAAGTCTTTATTAGGTTAAATTTTATTTGTTCGTTTGTAAATAAACACACGCATCTCATAATACTTTTGATTCTCTTTATTTTTACGTTTTATTATAATTTGTTAATATTTGAATTGCGTCGATTCAATTTGGTTGTAACATAATACTTGGACATTATTATTCTGATAAGACTCATCCCCATTTGTAAATATTTGTACCCCCCATCCCCGGGTACTGTTTTGTAATAACTTAGACTTTAAATTCTCGCAATTTATTGCTTTCAATATACTGTATAGTAATTAGGGTTTGTATGGCAAGATTCAAAATCAATCGCTAGATAACCTAATACAAGATAAATGCATAAAAATCAATACACAATTCACACTTGCACCTCTAGGATAACCTCGCTTGTTGCCTCGAAAAATGCAACCATGTCCCTCGCGTATGAGACACTCTAGTAAATGCCCCTTCGATAAACAAAGATCATAGTCCCTCGATGACCCTCGATGTTGCCTTCGATAAAATGATCTCGTCCCTTACAAAAATTGCTAGAGCGTCTCACAAGTTGCTTTCAATGATTATATGCGATGACCCGCGCCTGTCCCGTTTAACATCCTAACACAAGGTTATTCACCAAACACAATGGTGAAATAACACTGTTAAAAGGGTTAAAAACATAAGAAAGATCTTTGAGTAAAATAGGGTAGACAACTCTTAGTTACTTGATCAAAACTTGCAAAAACATCCTTGCTATCTTCAAAACACACTTCACAACACAAATTTCAAAACCCTACTTTCGAACAATGAAAACTTTTCAAAAGACAAAAACACCTTTGTATACATTCAAACAAGAACCATTACAAAGGTTGCCACAACGATGGCCTATTTTCAAAACATCTTTCGAAACCACACACAAAGCACCATTTCAAACAATTGAAAATCAAAGCAAGTGATCTAAATAATTAACTAAGAGCCCATGGATAACCATGGATAGAGAGGGTGCTAATACCTTCCCTTTCTATAATCTACTCCCCGAACCCAAGAAAACATCTCAAAGGTCTTTCATGTGCTTTTTGACCTTTCCTTAGGATAAAATGAAAAGTCGGTGGCGACTCTTGCTAAACCGAAACATTTGCAAACACAAATGCCAAATCCCAAGTCAGTTCTCCCACCGTATCACACTCATGCAAGCCTAAACTTAAGGATTTGTTTGCTTTGCTTGTATATGTTTATTTGCACATAACATCATGACATTATACCATAAGCATTTTAAATAACAATTTCAAGGATCTCAAGGGTTTGTGATGCAGGGTTATATTGAATCAGACGTCTATCAAGGGGAAAGATGATTTATTTTCCTCTAGCCAAATGCTGTCAAAAAGCCAAAGAGTCAAGGGCTATGACCCACTTGACATGGTGAGCTTGATTCTCGTGGAAGGACATTCAACAATACGAAGTTTTTCAATCAAAGTTGTAGCCAAAATTTAACTTCTAACATATTCTTGTGTTTACCCTGCGAGATCCTTAAAAACACTTCATCCATATACCATGCATCATATCATGACAGGTTTTCCCCATATAGGTTTTCTCATCCGTTTACTGTTTATTTCAATAAAAATGGCTCTCGAACAGACTATCCAAGATCTTCAGACCCAAAATGATCAGCTTCAAGAATTGTTCCTGAATCTATCCAAAGGGAAAGAAGAAGTGAAAGCACTCATCATTGAGAGCATGACCAAGAAGAGTCTTGAAGACAATAAGGATAACCAGATGAAACAATTGCAAGCGGAGATAGAAACTTTGAGAATCCAGATGTTGGGAAAAATGTCTCTTATCCAAAACTTAGCTCGGGGACAAGAAGAGCTGAGAGCCCTCATTAACAAGCTTCATCAAGAAGAATGCAACCATATGGAACAAACAGCTAGAATTGGGGATCAAGTCATTAATCAGCCTCCGATAAGAGAAGAAGTTGGTTTGGTCGAGAGAACACCTTTCAAAATGGCTACTACACCATGAGTCCAACAACGACCTCGCTAATAATGACAAGGTAGTCAACATAAGCAAGATACACCCAAAAGAGAATTTACTGAGATTGACATCTCCTTGGCTTAAACATTACATTATGTGTTAGAAGCCAAGATGGTTGCATTGAAGGAGCCTCCTCAAAAACTTAATACTTCTTCTCCCTGTTACAAACATAATGAAAGGTGCGCATACCATTCCAATAGTCGTGGACACGACACTAACCATTGTTGGGCGTTGAAAAACAAGATTGAAGACCTGATCGACGAAGAAGTATTAGAATTCACACAATATGGTCAAATTGAGTTTTCCTATCACCCCTCAAAGACACACCATATGAAGTGAGAAATTTAGGCGGAGAAGCTTTCGTTCATTCGAATTTTCAATTGTAATTTATTTGTTTGTTTAAACACTTATCTTTATGTCAGACTTTATTTGTTCTCACCAATGCATTGCATATGTTTGTCTTAAGTTAACCCATTCATTTTCACTATATTGAAACTATGATTTTACCTCTTTTTGTATGATATTAAATTCTCGATTACAAGTTGTAAGCCATTAGAGGGGGATGACGAAAATAATACCATAATCTCATACAATATGCTTTTGAACAGACCTTGCTGATGATGTACAAGCATTGTTTCAAACCCTAAACATTGGAGTTATAAGGAAGATAATCCCTAGTCAACCCCTTTGAGCCAAAGAAGTAGGAGTTTTCTTTTTCATACAAACTGAAACCTTTAATCATAACCTGGGGTAGGGTAGTTTCTCAGTTAATTCAAACGCGCATTCAGTTGCAAGCTATCACTTCATGAATGAAAAAACAGTGATGGTTTCCCTGTAAAATAAGCAGTCATTATCAAAAATAAAGCCCATTGAGTCCAAATCTATGAAGGAGAGTTAAAAAATTGGGGCATCCTGCTGGCTGTAATCTCAAAACAAAAACAGTCAGGCAAAAAATCAAGGATAGTAGATCAAAAAAAGAGGTCACTACAAATCCTCGACAACATGAAAAATATAACAAAAATAACTTCCTTCCAGAATAAACTTCCAGTATCTGAACCATCACCAAAATATCATTCCAGATTCTAGTAGGAAATAAATGCGTGATTGATTGAGTTTAGGACTGGAGAACATCATGGAGAACGGGTTGGATACAAATAAACTTTGAGCCTTATCCTTTATTTCTTAAACCATGAACCAAGCCACGTTACAACCCTTTAAAAGTCCTAATTGAAGCATAGGTTAGTTCGAAAGCATGCTGTTACAAAAGGTATCCTGACTCCTATGAGGTTTACTGTAGATCCTGAGTTGAATTCATATTATTACAAATTTTTGTTGCTCTTTAAAAGTGCATTTTTCAAAAAAATTCTCGAGAAAGACATAAACTTTGCATTGTATGAATACCACTGTTTGCATATGGCTAATTGTTTGATAATGGAGAAATTCGCACGACGGATATCCAATAAACAAAAACTCTCTCAATAAACATAATCACTTCAAATGGAAAGACGCTTCCAATGAAAAACCTCTCATAATCAAGGGGGCGACATGATCATTTTCCAACACATCTGGGGCAGTCAAGTCGAGATTCAAAGAATCTCTCAAGAAGTGCTGAATAGCCAGGGGAAGATCTCCATCTGAATCACTTGGGGGAAATGTCACATTGATCATGGGCTTGAACAAAATCCACTATGAAAGCCTCCGGTACCACCAAATTACTTGTCTGTACCAGTAGTATCAGATGGTGTCAGCATCATGTCTTCAGATCCTTCCATGACAGTTCTTAGAAAATAATGAGACTTGATCAAAGGTCCTTCGGTATCACCAAATTTCTAGTCTGTACCAGCAGTATCAGATGGTGTTAGTATCATGTCTTCGGATCCTTCCATGACAGTTCTTAGAAAATACCGAGACTTGATCAAAGGACCTTCGGTACCACCAAATTGCTTGTCTGTACCAGTAGTGTCAGATGGTGTCAGTATCATGTCTTCGGATCCTTCCATGACAGTTCTTAGAAAATACCGAGACTTGATCAAAGGACCTTCAGAACCACCAAATTACTTGTCTGTTCCAGTAGTATCAGATGGTGTCAGTATCATGTCTTCGGATCCTTCCATGATAGTTCTTATAAAAGATACCTATGAAGTTAGAAGCTATCAGACATTTGGTCAAACATCAGGTGCGCCATACTAAGCCCAGGGACAAACAGGCTCCCACATATGAAAGGTCACGTGCGATCAAGCAAATATTTTCTGGCATTTCTGCAACACTCACTACCATATACAGTGACAACTCTCCAAACCCTTTGAATGCGGACATAGATGGAAAATGCTACGCATAAAAAGAGACCCGCTAGGTTGACATACCTAGGAAAAATAAGGGCATCCTGGCGAACTAAAAAGGTTCAGAAAAAAGTTAGGGATGTATTCAAAAGATTATACACTCGATAAGTCAAAAACCTGAAAAGTCGGCATGGGAAAAAAGGGTATCCCACTGGACTGAAAATCTGAAATGACGGTCCATGAAAAAGTTAGTGTGATACGGTGGGAGAACTTACTTGGAGTTTGCGTTTGTGTTTGCAAATGTTTCGGTTTAGCAAGAGTCGCCACCGACTTTTCTTTTATCCAAAAGGAAAGACCTTTAGAGATGTTTTCTTGAGTTTGGGGGGTAGATTATGAAAAGGGAAGGTGTTAGAACCCTTTTCGTCCATGGTTTTCCATGGGCTCTTAATTACCCGCTAGATCACTTGCTTTTGTTTGAAGGTGCTTGTGGTGTGGATTTTGAAAGTATTTTGAAAACTTCTTTGTAATGGTTCTCGCCTCTATAAGAACGCGTACAAAGTATTTGTTTGGAAAATAGTTCAAAGATGTGTTTGTGGAGTGTGTTTTTAAAAGTGTTTTTGAAAGTGATTTTGAAAAGGTGTCTTTGTAATGGTTATCGTCTCTATAAGAATGCGTACAAAGTGTTGTCTTTCAAAAATGTTTTCAAAATGAGAGTGTGGGTGTATAAAATTTTTGTTGTTGTGAGCAAGCGAGCAACTAGGAGCGAATCTACCTATTCAAAAGGTCTTAAATGTTCTTTTCCTCCTCCTTTAGATGTTGCTATCTTACCATTGATTTGGTAAGAAGCCCCATCGTTGGATGTTAAGGGACGGGCGTTGGGACATTTGTATAGTCATAAAAGGCAACCCATGAGATGTTTTAGCAATGTCGTTTTTTAGGGACTAGATAGTTTACCAAAGGCAACATCGAGGGTCATCGAGGGACTACGATATTTTATCGAGGGTCTTTGCTAAAATGCCCATGTTTGAGGGACATGACTATATTTCAGAAGTTCTATGCCATATTTCAGCTCTTAATCAGTACATCATCAATTTATTCAGTTCTTATTAAACAGCAAATCAGAAGGACAACATCACAACAGCTTATAGAAGTTCTAATCCTAAATTTGAGTCTATCCCTAATCAAGAAACTCTGATCCATAGTTTTTTTTCTACTTATGCAATGATATGGACAATATTAATTGTGATATTTACATATTAATGATGTTCTGAATGAAAAAATGCAAAGTCAGAAAGACTTACCTTGAACCTGGAGTGTGGGCTTGGAGCTTTGAGCTGCTGCCTTTGGATGTTCTGGAATCAGCAAGAGTAACGGAAGATAAAATGCCCAGTTCTTTGACTCAAAGGGAAGAAAGAAGGTTTGGTTTTCTGTTTGGGAAATCTGGATTTTTATGAATATTTCACAACTTTCTTTTCTCTCTTTTCACAATTCTCTCCCTCCAAAAGCCAGCCCCTTGAACGTGTGATGGAGTAAAGTATTTATAGATGGTTTTGTTGTGGTTTTGGGGGGAAAACAAATAGGATTCAAACCTTTTTGGTATACTGTTCCATTGCTTTTTAATCACAGTTTTCGTATGCTAATTTGATGCAAATATGGGGTTTGAGAAAGTGCAGGCGTGGACTGGGTCAACAGCAATTTGGAGCATTGTGGCAGCTGGTTGAAGGACTGTGCCATAGCAGGTTACTTAAACGAGGTTTTGGGATTTGGGGATGTTCTGATCGCAAAAGATCAGAAGCGTAACCTCCATGTGCTGAAGAGTCACGTTCTGATGGAAGATTATGTTATGAACCATGTTTGTAATTTCTGACTGCGCTTGCGTAGAGGCTGAAGAGCCATGTTCTGATTGAAGGCTATGTTTTGAACCATGTTTGCAACTTCTGACTTCACTTGCATGGAGGCTGGCTCAGATGTTCTGAAGTATCACATACTCTTAACACTTAGAAAATTTTCTAAATGTTTAGAAAATTTGATTTTTCCAAAGTAACCTCTGACTCCTGATTTTTTTGGTGAACCAATCTCATGTATTGATGAAATAAAATTGTTGTAACTTGATTTGATCTGAAAGTTAAAGTTTGACTTTTCAGTGTGCTTTTGACCATTTTGCCCTTATGGATGATTTCCTTGAAAAGAGGTTATTCAAGACTTGGAACTTGATAGAAGCAAACCTGAGAGTCCAGGATGATCTTTTGAGAAATGGGAGGGAATATTTTGGGGTACAACAGTTTCCCCTATTCAATCTTCTTAAGCCTGAGGATGTAGATTGACTGATCTACCTTTCGTGATCTGAAGGTGGAAGATGATTGAACACTAGAGTGCCCAAAAATTTGCACTCGCATGAAGTAATTGATTGATATCGGAAATGGGCTTACATATGCAATTTGGAAGGCGACGGGGAATCGTCAAATATGGGCTTAAAGATGCCATCCGAAAAAGATCGGTTGTGTAAGAGATTCCTTGGCGAGAATTCCTGTGCCTGCTGTTGAGGGGGATTTTGTCAGGGAATGTTGATTTATGCACTGGGAAATAAGGTCTAGGAGCTTCGATTGTCCATTACTCTACTGGGGAATTATCTCCTGACTGAGGAGGTGAAAGTAGAACGTATACCCGGTTAGAGTCTAGGCTGTACAGCGACTCGCTGGGGAAATGTGAAATCGACCGTATCTGGTCAGGTCCCGGCTTTACAGTGTTGTAAACTGTTGCCTGGAGATGAGGGAGAAGGAACCTGGATAGTAGGGTTACTTCGAAATGAAAGCCTGGGTAGTAGGGCTTGTGGGAAGGAACCTGGATAGTAGGGTTACTTCGAAATGAAAGCTTGGGTAGTAGGGCTTGTGGGAAGGAACCTGGATAGTAGGGTTACTTTGTTGATGAAAGCCTGGATAGTAGGGCTTGTGAGAAGGAACCTGGATTGTAGGGTTACTTCGTGATGAAATCCTGGATAGTAGGGCTTGTGGGAAGGAACCTGGGTAGTAGGGTTACTTCGAAATGAAAGCCTGGGTAGTAGGGCTTGTGGGAAGGAACTTGGGTAGTAGGGTTACTTCAAAATAAAAGCCTGGGTAGTAGGGCTTGTGGGAAGGAACCTGGGTAGTAGGGTTACTTCGGAATGAAAGTCTGGGTAGTAGGGATTGTGGGATGGAACCTGGGTAGTAAGGTTACTTCAGAATGAAAGCCTGGATAGTAGGGCTGTGAGAAGGAACCTGGATAGTAGGGTTACTTCGTGATGAAAGCCTGGATAGTAGGGTTGTGAGAAGGAACCTGGATAGTAGGGTTACTTCGTGATGAAATCCTGGATAGTAGGGCTGTGAGAAGAAACTTGGGTAGTAGGGTTACTTCGTGATGAAAGCCTGGATAGTAGGGTTGTGAGAAGGAACCTGGATAGTAGGGTTACTTCATGATGAAAGCCTGGATAGTAAGGCTGTGAGAAGGAACCTGGGTAGTAGGGTTACTTTGTTTGATCATGTAGATTAGTTGACCCATTTGGTTTCGGGAACTGATTTTCTCTTGGTTTCCTACAGATATGACATGTATAACTGCTGGAATTGTTGGTGATAACTGTCTTTCCTGAAAAGATAACAGGGTTAGTTATATGCGATGCATGAAATGCATTGTGAGATGATGTTCTCAAAATAAACGAGATTATGATGTATGTGATATGTATGTGCATGTCATGATGTATGAGCATGGGATGTTGGTCGTGACATCTCCGAGTTCGGAAAAATAAATCCCTGACCGCTGCTGGAGAAAATAGAATTCCTGACTGTTATAGAGAAATATGGCTCTTCTACTTCCGCTGGGGATGATGAATGGAAGTGACTATACTTCTGTCGGGGGGAGATTCTGCTTGAGAATAACTCTGTGGGGAACAACTTGGAGGGTGAATTTCCAAAGCTGGAGTAATGGGCTCTGTCGGGGATTGAGCTCCTGTATCTAGAGAAATAAACTCTTCTTGGGGAGTTAGAAATTTAAGATGACTCACTCGTGATTATGAAATCTGACTGGGGGACATAGGTGTCAGGTTTCGGGATGACCCTTGGCTAGGGAGATTACTTCCCGTTCTGAGAGAACTGATATCAAGGCTTTGATTACCTCTACTATGTGGGGAGTATAGATGTTACAAGGTTACATGTATTGATGACTGTGCTCCGAAGTTGTCTCTGCCTTGGTACCTGCTAGACAGGGTAACTGTCGGGTTTGGCATTAGTTTTTTCGTCCCTGTTTCTTAAGTTATGAGCAATTGTCTTTTGTTTCCTATGCAAATATTTATGAACATCAATCATATTCAAGTGCATATGTCAAGAATAAATCATTGGACGTTTTTGCAAAAACAAAGCAGAAAAAGAAAAACAAATAGTTTTGTAAAAATGATTTGTATTAATTGTTGAAGTTGGCCTATAACAGGCGCTTTTGTACAAGGAAGCTGACGCTCTAATAAGATAATGCCTCCGTAAAAATGAAGGGTATAAAATATTGTGTACAACGAAAAGAAAACAGCTATGTGCATCAATGCCATTGGGTTTCAAATCTGCTATTACCACTATGCCCTCGAGCGTCTCCTCAATTTGTTGCTTGTCCAAAGCTGATTAGATTTATTTTATGCCGTTTGAGTTTGACAGCTGATACTGAGGTCAGATCGCAGGGTGATCCAATGGGACATAGTGATATGCTTTTCATCCCTAACTTTTGCCTGGACCGCCCTTTCGGGGTTTCGGTCCACCGGGATACCCTTTTTTTCCCAAGTCGCCTTTTTAGGTTTTCGACTTGCCGGGTGTATAGATTTTTTATTTTCATCCCTCATTTTTGCCCGAACCCTTTTGGTTCGCCAGGAAGCCCTTATTTTTGCATAGGCCAGTCAACCTAGCGGGTCTTTTATCATGTGTAGTATCTTTTACTATGTCCGCATTGACAGGGTGAGGAGGGTCATCACCGTCCATGGTGGTTAGAATCATGGCTCCACCCAAGAAAATGCTTTTAATCACAAATGGCCCTTCGTAAGTGGGAGTCCACTTGCCCTTGGGATCACCTTGTGGAAGTATGATGCGCTTGATTACTAGATCCTCGACCTGATATTCTTGACGCCTGACATTCTTGTTAAAAGCCTTGATCATTCACTTTTGATACGTCTGACCATGGTAGATAACAGTAAGTCTCTTTTCATCAATCAAATTCAGTTGATCATGTTGAGTCTGGACCCAGCCATCTTTGTTTAAATCTGTATCTTTCATAATCCTTAGAGAGGGTATCTAGACTTCGATGGGTAGGACTGCCTCCATGCCATATACCAGAGAGTAGGGTGTTGCCCCTGTCGATGTCTGTGCTGAGGTACGGTACCCATGAAGAGCGAATGGTAACATCTCATGCCAGTCTTTATATGTCACCGTCATCTTCTGTACAATCTTCTTGATGTTCTTATTAGCTGCTTCAACAACTCCATTCATCTTCAGCCGGTAGGGAGAAGAGTTGTGATGCTGTATCTTGAATTGTTTATAGAGCTCGGTAATCATTATGTTGTTGAGATTCGTACTGTTGTCAGTAATAATTCTCTCTGGTACACCATATCAACAGATCAGATTGTGCTGGATAAATCGTGCCACGACGTTCTTGGTCACAATAGCAAAAGAGGCTGCCTCAACCCACTTCGTAAAGTAATTAATGGATACTAAGATGAAACTATGTCCATTAGAAGCGGTGGGCCTGATTTCTCCGATCATGTCAATGCCCCACATTGGAAAGGGCCACGGAGCTGTCAAGACGTTCAAGGGGACCAGAGGCACATGCACCTTATCAGCGTAGCTTTGGCACTTATGGCAAGCTCGAGAGTGCTGATAACAATCGGCTTCCATAGTGGACCAGTAATATCCTTCCCGTAGGATCTTCTTAGCCATGGTGTGTCCACTAGAATGGGTTCCGAAGGTGCCTTCATGTAGATCTGTCATGATCCTCTCTGCCTCGCCCTTGTCTACACACCACAGTAAGGTAGAGTCATGGTTGTATTTATAGAGGATTTCATTACTGAGGAAGAACTTTGTAGCGAACCTTCTCAGAAACTTCTTATCATTGACAGATGCCCCTTCGGGATACTCTTGAACCTCAAGATACCTTTTGACTTCGTGAAACCAAGGTTTGTCTATTACCTCCTCAGTATCAATCTCGCAGCAGTGTACTGTTTCATCCATCCTCTCAATGGTGATTTGGGGAGCTTCGTTGTCCCACTTGACTTTGAACATGGAAGACATGGTGGCTAGCGCGTCCGCTAACTGATTCTCCTCTCATGGGAAATGTTCAAAGGTTACCTCCTCAAAATGTGGGAGCAATGTCAGTACATACTCTTTGTAAGGAATGAGATTTGGGTGCTTCATATCCCACTCGCCTTTGATCTGACTTATCACCAAAGCGAAATCCCCGAACACACTCAAGAACTTGATCCTTAGGTCAATAGCAGCCCTAAGACTCATGATGCACGTCTCATACTCCGCCATATTGTTGGTGCAGTTGAAACATAATCGGGAAGTGAGTGGAGTATGACAGCCCTCGAGAGATATGATTACAGCGCCAATGCTGTTACTCAGTGCGTTTGAGGCTCCATCAAAATACATTGACCATCGGGATCCTTCCTCGGGTCCTTCATCTGATCCAGGTTCTTCACAGTCGGTTACTAACATGATATTCTCTTCTGGGAACTCAAAATTCATGGACTGGTAGTCATCCACAGCCTGATGAGCTAAATGATCAGCCAATACACTTCCCTTGATTGCTTTCTGGGTTGTATATTGTATATCGTATTCAGTTAAGATCATTTGCCACCTTGCTATCCTTCTGGAGAGAGCGGGTTTCTCGAAAATGTATTTGATCGGATCCATCTTTGATATCAACAAGGTAGTGTGAGTCAGCATATACTGTCTCAGTCAACGAGCAGCCCATGCCAAAGCGCAACAAGTTTTCTCGAGCAGTGAGTATCTTGTCTCACAGTCGGTAAACTTTTTGCTAAGGTAGTATATTGTGTGCTCTTTTCGACCAGACTCGTCATGCTGCCCCATCACACACCCTATCAAATTGTCTACCTCTGTCAAGTATAATATCAACGGTCTTCCTTCAACTGGAGGCATCAAAATTGGTGGTTCTTGAAGGTATTCCTTGAGTCTTTCAAAAGCGGTCTGGCATTCATCATTCCACTTTACCACTTGATCTTTCTTCAGGAGCTTGAAGATTGGCTCACAAGTAGCAGTCAGATGTGAAATGAACCTGGTGATATAATTCAGGTGTACCAAGAAACCTATAACTTCCTTCTCGGTACGGGGAGCTGGCATTTCTTGTATATCCTTCACCTTTGCGGGGTCTACCTGAATACCTTTGTCATTGATGATGAAACCCAGAAGCTTACCGGACCTTACCCCGAAGATGCACTTGTTAGGATTCAACCTCAACTTATATATCTTTAACCTATCGAACAACCTTTGGAGATGATCAAGGTGCTCTTCCTCAGTCTGAGACCTGGCTATCATATCATCGACATAAACTTCGATCTCATGGTGAATCATATCATGGAACAAAGCGACCATGGCGCGCTGATAAGTTACCCCAGCTTTCTTCAACCCAAAAGGAATCACCTTATAGCAGAAGGTGCCCCACTGTGTAACGAAAGTTGTCTTTTCCATGTTTTCAGGAGCCATCTTGATTTGGTTGTAGCCAGAGAAACCGTCCATGAAGGAGAAGATTTTGTGTTGCACGGTGTTGTCAACCAGAACATCAATGTGGGGAAGCAGGAAGTCGTCCTTGGGGCTTACCCTGTTCAGATCTATGTAATCCACACACATCTGTACCTTTCCGTCCTTCTTAGGTACTGGAACGACGTTAGCAACCCACTACGGATAGGATGTGATAGCTAAGAACCCCGCATTGAACTGCTTCATGACCTCTACCTTGATCTTCTCTGATATTTCAAGATGCATACGGTGGACCTTCTGTTTAATCGGCGGGCAGTCTTCCTTAGTCAGCAGGCGATGTACCACAATATCAGTATCTAAACCAGGCATGTCTTCATAGGACCAGGCGAAGATCTCAACATAGTCGTGCAACATCTATATCAACCTCTGTTTGACGCTAAGCTCCAAATTTGCACCTATTTTAACCTTTTTTCTGTCTATCTTTGTGCCCAAGTTTATTGTCTCAACTGACTCTTCATGAGGTTGTATAGCCCTCTCTTTCTGTTGTAGTAGTCTAGCAAGTTCTCCAGGTACCTCACAATCGTCCTCACCTTCATCCTTGGCTTGGTTTATCGAATTTTCAAAGTCATAACTGGCAATAGCAGGATTGTTAACAATGGGATCCAGGGTGGATATGGATCTGTAGTTTGATATGTAAGTGTGTGTAAGAGCATAACTGTATTGATAAAGAAAAGGCAGAAAAGAAAAACAGAGAGTGAAAAATTTGTATGCAAAGAACGTCCAATGCTTCATTGATGATATATGACATGACATATAATAACCCTCACAGATAGAACCATTGTGCCTCGGGTAAGACACAAGGCCATAAAGTTTAAATTGTTCATTACAAACTTAGAAAACAAGTAAGACAATTACTGCGGAATAAAAGAAACTGGTATGAAATCTCTGGCCGTCCAATTACTCAGTCCACCATTGGTAGTCGGGTAAATCCAGCTGTCAAAATCAAAGTCTTCCTTATTGTCTTCAATAGCATTGACCCCTCGATTGCTGATGCATAGGGAAGGTCCTCCAACTCGAGCTCGTCGAACAGCCCTCTGAGCCCCTGAAGTAAATCCCAAGCCAAACTTGTCAATTTTGTTAATGAATTCATGGAGCTGTCCCCAATTGGTATTCCCTCCTTCTTCAACTACTGCTCTTGCGTCCTTGAGAGAAGCCATCTTCAAAGGAGATTTGGTACTGGTAGTGGTCTCGATTGACGCCAAAATCTGGGGAACCTCTTCAAAGTTTTGACTATAAATTCTCTGTCCATATCTACGTACCTGAAGGAGTTCAGGTGGCTTACCATATACTCCTCTTCGCCATGCACAGTAACTATCTTCCCCTTCACCGGGTACTTCAACATTTGGTGTAGTGTAGAAGTGACAGCCCCAACTTCATGGATCCAAGGACGACCCAACAAACAAGAATATGATGGCCTGATGTCCATCACATAGAAGGTGGACTCGAAAGTTTGAGAACCTACCTTGTCAGGGATGTTCACTTCCCCATGCACCATTCTTTTCGACCCGTCAAAAGCCCTTACCATAATGTTACTAGGCTTTAAAGTCAAACCCTCGCAATCCAACTGGTCCAACGCCTTCTTGGGCAAAACATTCAACAAAGACCCAGTATCTACCAACACATGAGCCATAGTGGTGTCGCTGCATTCAATCAAGACATGCAGAGCATATTTATGATTCCTTCCTTTCGGTGTCAAGTCTGCATCTAAAAAACCCAGCCCATTATTAGCAGTCAGGCTAGCCACACAGTCTTTAAACTGATCAGGTGAAGTCTCTTGCGGCACGTGTGCAGTTTTGAGGAATGCAATCAAAGCCTTCACATGGGCCTCTGAGCACAACAGCAGGGATAACATGGATATCTTCAAGGGGGTCTGCCCCAGCTGTTCGACCACATTATAGTCACTCTTTTTGATTATTTTCAATATTTCCTCTATCTCTTGCTTAGAGGCTTCCACAACAATTTTTCTAGGTGCCTCTGTCCGAGCAGGCTCACCTACAGCTTCTTTGCCTCGAGTCCCAGATGACTTATCGGCAGGGGTAATAACTAGAGTAAGAATAGGAACAATAGTTGATGTGCTAGCAGGAACAACAGATGGAATGGCAATAGGCTTGTTGACAGTCTTAGGGGGAATCTCATGAGAGAAAACCCTTCCACTTCTAGTAATCTTGTTGGTCCCAACAATGTTACCAACATCAGGATCAACTTCTTCGGTCTTCAAGTTTTATTTAGCGCCATGATAGTAAACATCGGTGCCATAATGCCAAGGGATAGCTTTGTACGAGGCGTACGGGATATAACCAGGACATGTGATTATCAACAAAGCGATTCTCGTAGCGGATGTAATCCTAACAGGTCTTCTCGAGGAGACCTTGGAAGGATTGGCGGAAATGGTTATAATAGCAACATCTTCAGATGGAATAACGAGAACCAAGGTTTTCTTAAACAAAATTTCTTTGCTATCTATTAGGCGTTGGACACCTAACTTCAGCAAACGGCAACCAGAAGGTAGAAACGAACACATGTGGAAACCTTCACCACAACCCAGAAATAAACCGGCCAACAACATTCTTCTTGACATTCATGAGAGGAGTAGATACTTCATCGACATAGATAACAAATAAATCAGTATCAATAGCATTAACTCCACGGTCGTGCTTAGGCATGGGAGCAGTTATGACATTCAGCTTCTCTGGAGTATCAAAATCTATCTCCTTAGCTTCAATCAAGTCTTGTATTTTGTTTCTCAGAGCCCAACAGTCATTTGTATCATGGCCAAGACTCTCAGAATGATAGGCACACCAGGCATTCGGATTATATCGGGGAGATGTAGTATTTGGATTCTTGGGAGCCTCTCTCAAGGTTGCCAAGTTAGATCTCATCAGATGAGGTAGAGCTTCAGCCAATGTCATGTTGATGCGGGTAAACTGTCATTGGTGGTCTTTCTATCCTTTGTTGACTATTGTGTTGTGGGGTAGCCACCGGTCTTGGTATCATTACAACACTTACTGTTGAATGGTATCCCACTCTTCTCTGATCTCTCGGATTATAAATGACACTGGCCTCCTTCTTACCCGTGAAGGGTTTCTTCATCGTGCTTGAGGTTGCATCTCTTTGAATTTTTTCACTTTTTATACCGGCTTCGACCCGCTCACCATGATTAGTTTAGTAAATCCAGTTGAGGAACTTCCGATTAGGTGTTTGAAGAATGGACCTGACAAGGTGCCTAGGAACATGTCCACTAATTCTCTGTTAGATAGAGGGGTCTAGACTCTTCCTGTGAGATCCCTCCAATTCTAAGCATAGGTTTTGAAACCTTCACCTGCACCCATAGACATGCTTTGCAATTGCGTCTAAGTTGGAGCTAAGTCAGCATTGTACTGGTATTGTTTGTAGAAGGCGGCAGCCAAATCTTCCCAATTGCGAATATTGGTCCCTTCCAACTGATAGAACCAATTTAACTGCATCCCTGACAAGCTCTCCTGGAAAAAATGCACCCATAGATTCTTATCAACCGTATGGGGTTCAATCTTTTTGACGTATGACCTTAAATGCAGCTTCGGGCAAGAGACACCATCATATTTAGTGAAAGTGGGGACCTTGAATTTCTGCGGAATGACAACCCCTGAGACAAGTCCTAACTCTTCAAAATCCAGTCCGGGTACCCATTGGACCTCCATAGCATTCAAACGATCCTCTAGCTCTTTGTATTTGTTATCAGCGGGAGGATACTGTTCCTCAGAGTAGTCAGGTTCTTCCTCCTCTTTGGATGCTGGGTTGTTGTTCACTTCCTGGGTCCTGTCTCCTTGATTATCTCCTTCATCCGATGATGTTACAAAGTCCAAAGTCCGTCTGGCTTGTCCTTTGAACCTTCTTCCCATGATCACAATACTGGTTGGTTTCTTCGCTTTCTTCTTCTTCTCTTTGGCCAGTAGAGTCTTCAACTCCTCTTGTCCTTTTGTCAGAGTCAAGAGCATTTGTTGAAACTGGACGTTCTGCTCAATATCCATCTCACTGAAATAAACAATAGAAGGATAAGGAGACCTGTTGTAAGAAACCTGCATGATGTTATGATGAATGAAGATGCAATATGCAAATGATTTCAAGGAATTTAGAGATTTAAATTTGTTTAAACCAAAAGGAACACATGTTATATTAAATCCAGTGTTTGAGCACATCATGCCTCTTCGGGCTTACAATGAAAGATACAAAATACAACAAAAACTCCTAAGACAAGAAGGTTGAACGCATCCTCTTTGGAGCGATGTAGGCGTTCAGGTTCTTCTATTTATGAAGCAACTTGGTGAGTTCCAGAACCTTCTTCTAAGTGGCATAAAATTGGGCTTCAAAGGTGTCTCGCTCTTCCTTTAACTGAACCCAAGCTTTCTGCAAGTCTTCGAGAGAGGTAGGCATGTCAGGATGAAGGACGGTGTATGGGACGTCTCCTTCAACAACAGGCTCTATGATAACAGGGAGGACGGAAGGGTAAGGCATCACGAGACTCTGAGCACGAGCTCACACCCACCTAAGATAAGGCTTGAGAGGGATAGAGTTTTTGTGTCCTAAAACCTATTATCCACCTTGTTCACCATTCTCCAAGCTCGTGTGAACCTCTGGAGGTAACCTTGGTCTTCTTTGTCATAGTCGAACACCAAACCTTGGACGAGCATCTCATGAGGGCCGTCTCTTCGGGCATACCCAAACTGTCGAAGAGCTAAGCAGGGATTGTAGGTGATACCTCCCCTAATACCAAGCAGAGGGACGTTTAGGGAATTCCCCATAACGGTCAATGATAGAGACATCTTTCAAGGATCTCGAACACCAACGGATGTTAGAATGGGTGAGGGACATCATCCTTTGGGACCATGTCAGTCTTTGCTCGTTCTTCAATGCTGATTGAGGTAGGTGTGAAGTGAACCACTTAGCAAGTAAGGGGATAAAACACAAGAGGGTACCTCTTTTCTTCATGGTGCGGGAATGAAGGCAATGCAAGATGTCTCCCAGTATGGTAGGTACAGCGTTGCGAGAGAGAAAGACTTTGATGACGTTAACATCTATGAATTGGTCCGAGTTGGGGAACAGAACCAAACCATAAATGAGAAGAGCCAAGATCTCTTCAAAATCTTGGAAATCCATGTCGTCCCAGAATGAACGAGCCTTCTCCAATAGAAAATTGGCTAGGAAGCCTTTAACCCTGCTTCTTGTTTCCCAATTGGCTATGATGTCGGCTCTCTTCATATGCAAAGCTTCAGCAATAACTTCAGGTTTTGGAATACCCTCTAGACCGGTGAATGGTATCTGATCAAGCACAGGGACCCCTAAGAGTAGAGATAATTCTTCCAGTGTAAGTACTAACTGATAGTCCGGGAAAGTGAAACAATGATGTACGAGATCAAAGAATTGGAACAGTACACACATCATCTCTTCTTGGAAACTGGATGTAGCCAAACAGAGGAGTCGACCGTATTTCTTGGTAAAAGGATAATCCCCGGGCACTCTCGAGGCTAACTCTTGAAGCTGAGGGTATGCTTTTACAAAGCTGATTCGGATGGTGTTCCTCCAGGCGGAATTCATGACCTACAAATCAAAAACAAAGATAAACTTCTAAATCCTTGAACTGGTTAGTGAGCATGCTCATGATGCTTATGATGTTTATGATGTTATGTATAAGTATATACACAAGGCAAACAAATCCCTATGTTTTAGGCTTGCATGAGGTTTTATAGGTAAGTACCCTTTTGAAGTTTAGTTGGCTCAACCTGTCCTAGTAATAGTGATCGGGTTCTAAAGGATCTCAATATCACCGACCTTTCTCTTAGGCATTGCCTCAGCATAATCAATCTTTTCTTACGGCTGAGATATCCCAAAAGTCTAGCCTCAATAAGTGTAGTATCGAGTATCAACCAATTTTCAGCTCTACACCGAAACCAGTTATCCCACTACGTCCTAATGGCCAAGTTTGTTCAATTAGGGTTCTAAAGTCAGTTAGTGCTTCATGACGCCACTCAGCGGCCCCGTATTCTCCTTGATTCACCACGAGGTATACCGGTACCCACAAATGCGTCACACTAACATAACCATTGTTTCAACCATATCGGTCTACACCGTACAGTTTCCACAATCTATTGCTGTTTACCTTAAAATGGTGTGCCAGATCCGGGTGGAGGATCAAAGCAAGCCCAAAAAAATAAAAATAACGTAAATCATACAAATAAAAGCAAGTAAATATGATCTAACCCTAAGGTAACCCCACTTTAAGAATGTGATCCCCAACAGAGTCGCCAGTTCTGTGATACGGTGGGAGAACTGACTTGGAGTTTGCGTTTATGTTCGCAAATGTTGCGGTTTAGCAAGAGTCGCTACCAACTTTTCTTTTATCCAAAGGGAAGGTGAAAAAGCATAGGAAAGACCTTTAGAGATGTTTTCTTGAGTTCGGGGGGTAGATTATGAAAAGGGAAGGTGTTAGCACCCTTTTTATCCATGGTTTTCCATGGGCTCTTAGTTACCCGCTAGATCACTTGCTTTTGTTTTAAGGTGCTTGTGGTGTGGATTTTGAAAGTATTTTGAAAACGTCTTTGTAATGGTTCTTGTCTCTCTAAGAACGCGTACAAAGTGTTTGTTTGGAAAATAGTTCAAAGATGTGTTTGTGGAGTGTGTTTTTGAAAGTATTTTTGAAAGTGATTTTGAAAAGGTGTCTTTGTAATGGTTCTCGTCTCTATAAGAATGCGTACAAAGTGTTTTCTTTCAAAAATGTTTTCAAAATGAGAGTGTGGGTGTATAAAAATGTTTTTATTGTGAGCAAGCGAGCAACTAGGAGCGAATCTACCTATTCAAAAGGTCTTAAATGTTCTTTTCCTCCTCCTTTAGATGTTGCTATCTTACCATTGATTTGGTAAGAAGCCCCATCATTGGATGTTAAGGGACGGGCGTTGGGACGTTTGTATAGTCATAGAAGGCAACCCATGGGATGTTTTAGCAATGTCGTTTTTTAGGGACTAGATCGTTTACCGAAGGCAACATCGAGGGTCATCGAGGGACTATGATCTTTTATCGAGGGTCTTTGCTAAAACGCCCATGTTCGAGGGACATGACTATTTTTTTGATAGGCGACAAAGTGGAATAACCCTAGGGGTGCTAGTGTGCAAGTGTATTTGCTTACATGCATTTTAGTCTTGATTAGGGTGATCTATTTGTTGATTTTCATATCTTTCCATACACACCCTAATTACTAGCATTTACATTTGAAAGCGATAAGTTGTAGAAATGTAAAGTCCTACACTATTACAATATTTAGGGGGATGAGGTGTATAATTTTATGAATGGGGGTTGCAAGTAAAAATAAGTCCTAAGTTATTATTACAAGCATATCGAAATGTGCAATGCAAAGAAGAAAAATATTTTTTTAGAAAATGGTTTTTTGTCTTAATGAATTAAAAAAGGAAATAAACTAAAAGGAAAATATTTTTATGTCCTTTTATGTTAATATTAAAAATGATGAAAAGGGAAATAAATGAAAGACAGAAACAACGTGCTGCTGCATGCAAAACAACGAGGGTCAGAAGTTCTGAAGCCAGACATGTGGTGACTCAGAAAGAAACGTCAGTGGGCTTCAGAGGTTCTGATTGGTAAACTATGAGGTCCTACAATAAATGTTAGAGGGAAAACACAAGTTCTGGGTGGTATTCAGACAATGGGCCACAAGTCAGAAGTTCTGTATTACACTAAAACAGTGAGTAAACTTCAGAAGTTCAATGTATTTGACATGTAAGGAGAACTCAAAAGTTCTGTGCTGCGTTAGAACAGTGAGTGAACATCAGCAGTTCAGTGCGTTATCAGCATGTAAGAATCAGAAGTTCAGTGTGTGTTAATAGTGAGAAAAATCATAGAAGTTCTATGTTGTGCTAAAACTGTGAGTGAACATCAGAATTTCTATGCCATATTTCAGACCTTAATCAGTACATCATCAATTTATTCAGTTCTTAATAAATAGCAAATCAGAAGGACAACATCACAACAGCTTATAGAAGTTCTAATCCTAAATCTGAGTCTAGCCCTAATCAAGAAACTCTGATCCACAATTTTTTTTCTACTTATGAAATGATATGGACAACATTAATTATGATATTTACATATTAATGATGTTCTGAATGAAAAAATGCAAAGTCAGAAAGACTTACCTTGAACCTGGAGTGTGGGCTTGGAGCTTTGAGCTGCTGCCTTTGGATTATCTGGAATCAACAAGAGTAACGGAAGATAAAATGCCCAGTTCTTTGACTCAAAGGGAAGAACGAAGGTTTGGTTTTCTGTTTGGGAAATCTGTATTTTTATGAAGATTTCACAACTTTCTTTTCTCTCTTTTCACAATTCTCTCCCTCCAAAAGCCAGCTCCTTGAACGTGTGATGGAGTAAAGTATTTATAGATGGGTTTGTTGTGGTTTTGGGGGGGGGGACAAATGGGATTCAAACCTTTTTGGTATACTGTTCCATTGCTTTTTAATCACAGTTTTCGTATGCTAATTTGATGCAAATATGGGGTTTGAGAAAGTGCAGGCGTGGACTGGGTCAGCAGCAATTTGGAGCATTGTGGCAACTGGTTGCAGGACTGTGCCATAGTAGGGCATCAAGTTACTTAAACGAGGTTTTGGGATTTGGTGATGTTCTGATCGCAGAAGATCAGAAGCGTAGCCTCCATGTGCTGAAGAGTCACGTTCTGATGGAAGATTATGTTCTGAACCATGTTTGCAATTTCTGACTGCGCTTGCGTAGAGGCTGAAGAGCCATGTTCTGATTAAAGGCTATGTTTTGAACCATGTTTGCAACTTCTGACTTCACTTGCATGGAGGCTAGCTCAGAAGTTCTGAAGTATCACATACTCTTAACACTTAGAAAATTTTCTAAATGTTTAGAAAATTTGATTTTTCCAAAGTAACCTCTGACTCTTGATTTTTTTGGTGAACCAATCTCATGTCTTGATGAAATAAAATTGTTGAAACTTGATTTGATCTGAAAGTCAAAGTTTGACTTTTCAGTGTGCTTTTGACCATTTTGCCCTTATGGATGATTTCCTTGAAAAGTGATGATTCAAGACTTGGAACTTGATAGAAGCAAACTTGAGAGTCCAGGATGATCCTTTGAGAAATGGGAGGGAAAATTTTGGGGTACATTCATACATCTCAATAACATTCATACATCATAGCGCATACATGACAATTGCATACATCATAATCTCATTTATTTTGGGAACATCATTACGCCATACACACATCTGAGTGCAGCTAACCCTCTTCCTTTCAGGGAAAAACAATAGACCAAACAAAGACCTCTTCTGGTTAGATTTATTTCTTCCAGTTAAAGACAGGCGAACGAAGACCTCTTCTGGTTTAGATTTATTTCTTCAAGTTAAAGACAGGCGAACAAAGACCTCTTCTGGTTTTGATTTATTTCTTCTAGTTAAAGACAAGTGAACAAACACCTCTTCTGGTTTAGATTTATTTCTCCCAGTTAAAGACAAGCGAACAAAGACCTCTTCTGGTTTAGATTTATTTCTTCCAGTTAAAGACACGCGAACAACAGACATCTTCTGGTTTAGGTTTATTTCTTCTAGTTAAAGAAATGCGAACAAAGACCTCTTCTGGTTTATATTTATTTCTTCCAGTTGAAGATAGGTGAACAAAAAACCTCTTATGGTTTAGATTATTTTCTTCCATTCAAAGACAAGCGAACAAAGACCTGTTCTGGTTTAGATTTATTTCTTCCAGTTAAAGACAGGCGAACGACATACCTCTTCTGGTTAAGATTCATTTCCTCCAGTTTTCAACAAACAAATATCATCAACATTTCTCAAATAGGTCAGAGGTTAATTCTCAAAAATAAGTCGGGGTAACTATCTCTACGACCAACAAAAAGTGAGTTCCGGATTAATACCTGAAACAAGACAGGACAACTATCTGTGAACGACTGATTATAGATTAACACCTGAAACAAGACAAGACAACTATCTACATGAGCAGATTGAAGATTAACTCCCGAAACAGGACGGGAAAATTATCTTTCTTTCTCTTTGGTTAAATAAAGATCAATTCCCGAAACAAGACGGGGCGACTATATTTATCACCAATGGTATGAACTCCCGAAATAGAATGGTTTTACCAACAAATTGGTTGTAGATCAATTCCCGAAAAAAGACGGGGCGACTATCTACGTGACAAACATTTCCTTTCAGACCTCTGCTGGTTCAGTTTAAATCGATCAATGGTTTATCCTAATTCCATTCTGATAGACACTTTCTCTGGTTCAGTTAAATTGTTCCAAAGATTTATACTGATTCGTTCTCCATTTAAAGATTATTCAAGACCTCTGTTGGTTCAGTTTAAATCAATCAATGATTTATCCTGATTTTGTTCCGGTAGACACTTTCTCTGGTTTAGTTAAATCGCTTCGAAGATTTATACTGATTCATTATCTAGTTAAAGATTATTCAGGACCTCTGCTGGTTCAGTTTAAATCGATCAACGATTTATCCTAATTCTGTTCTGGTAGACACTTTCTCTGGTTTAGTTAAATTTCTCCAAAGATTTATACTGATTCGTTCTCCAGTTAAAGATTTATTCAATACCTCTGTTGGTTCAGTTTAAATATATCAATGATTTATCCTGATTTCGTTATGGTATAAACTTTCTCTGGTTCAGTTAAATCGCTCCGAAGATTTATACTGATTCGTTCTCTAGTTAAAGATTATTCAAGATCTCAGCTAGTTCAGTTTAAATCGATCAATGATTTATCCTGATTCTGTTTCGGTGGATACTTTCTCGGGTTCAGTTAAATCGCTCCTAAGAATTATACTTATTCGTTCTCCAGTTAAAGTATTCAAGACCTCTGCTGGTTCAGTTTAAATCAACCAATTATTTATCCTGATTTCGTTCTAATAAACACTTTCCCTGGTTCAGTTAAGTCGACCCTAAGATTTATTTTTATTCTTACCCAGTCAAAGGCAAATGCAAACATCTACTATTTCAGTGTAAGTGGACCAAAGATTTATTCTGATACTTCTTCCAATCTCTATCAACAAATACTTTGGATGGCATCCATAAGCCCATCTCTGATAACCCTTCATTACCTATTGAAGTAGAAGTCATCTTTGATTCCTTCATTACCTGTTGAAGTAGTGGTCGCATAAGGATCAAGTCAAACATTAGACTTACCAACAGTTACTTTTGGATGGCATCTATAATCCCATCTCCGACAACATTCCATCGCTCTCCAAATGGAATCTTTAAGCCAAATCCCGATGTGATCAACCAATAGTCTTACTTCTTGCACAAGCGAGTTCAAATTTCTGAGCACTCTAGTGTTCAATCATCTTCCACCTTCAAGCTATGAACGAAGAACATGCCAATCTCACTTTTCAAGTTTAAGAAGATTAAACAGGGGCAGCTGTTGTACCCCAAAATTTTCCCTCCCTTTTCTTTAAGATATTCTCCTAGGGTTTTTGCAACTATTCAAGTCTTCTCGGGCTTCAAGATACGTCAATTGATTTCTTTGTTTCATCAAGGATTCAGGTTTACAAGTGTGTCAAAAGAGAATCGGATTTTTCCTATCCTTTGGTTTTGTACTAGGGTTTTGACTTTTGAAGGTGTGACACCTGTTAAGATCAGGGTTCATGTTTAAACAGTTGCGCAATGTCAAGGTTTACTTTTAAGTTTATCTTGAACTAGGGTTTTGATTCATGATGTTGAGTTTGAGGACTCTTTTATGATGCATTGTTTGCTCATGAAGAAAGTTAACTTTGGATTTGAGATCGGAGTATGCTCATCTTTTGGTTTGTTTTTGTTGACAATTATTTAAGGCATCATAACCTTGAGTGGGCATTCAAATGTTTATTTGGAAAGTAGAAGTGATTGAATTCAATCGCATAATAGACATCAAGTTTTTTTGAGCTCAAATTTGGAAAACAAAAGAGTTTTAGACTTGGTGCAATTGGGCAAGAGTTCGATTTTGTTTCTTTTCAAATACAAATATGGGGTTTCTTTTATCTCAAAGCTTGACTTATTACTTCAAATTCAAGAAACTGAATCACATTGCCATATCTATTTGGAATTAAAATTCAAAAATGAAGAGTTTTTCATTTGAGATTAATAGATCTTAAAATACTACAAAGCTTCATACTTGTTCCAAATGGTCCAAAGATTTATCAAAATGTATTAGAAAAGGAAATGATTACAAAACTTCATATTTTTCCAATTTTTTTAAAGATTTGTTAATTGAGTTACAAAAGTGGCATTCAAAGTCCTAAATTCCAAAAATTACTTCCTAATGTTACAAGGATATTCATTCTATGGCCTAATCACAAATTCCTATGCCTATTGTTCATTCTTCATGCTTCTAGACTTCAAGTTTCTTCTCTGAGCCATGCCACGGTTTCCCTTGCCATCTTCCTCGCCAATCAATCCTTTGTTGCTCACATGAAATAAGAAAAAAAGTCAATTAGCAAGCAATTAAAAGTGAACAAAAAATTGCAAAGTATTTTAGCTCATCATTAGGGTTTGGCTTATGGAATCATATTTTTAGGGCTTAAATCTATTGCAAATCACAAGTGGATTGGTTCACAATAGGACAAATTCATATAAATTCAAAACAGAAGTTTATCACAAAGTAGCCCAAATACAGCAAGCACGGTTTTAAAGGCCCAAAGAGACAAAAGATTCAAAATGTCAGAATTCACTATCAAGCCCAACAAGAAGCATCACAAATCAAAATTCAAGTACAAATTCCTCAAACAGTTGGTTCTATCATTGACCAAGGGACTTTATCTATTGCAAATCACAAGATGGGTTGGTTCACAAAAAGACAAAGACAATCAAAAGAAGTTTCAAGTCAGAATTTCAAAAAGATTCATCATCTTTCACACAACAATCAAAGAGGCCTCATGTTTATTTACTTCAAGGAAAAGTCAGAATATACAAAATAAAATCACACGCGTAGAAAACTTTACTGCAAAATCTTTAAAAAAACAATGTGTTGTTTGGTTCACAGTGAAGGAAAAAATATACTGTACAAGAAACCAGTACAATAAAGTACCAAATTCAGTACAAAGTACAAAAGGCTAGCAAGCATAAGTAAAAAATCAAAAGGCAGCATAACAAAGTACAAATAATTGATATCAGAAAATCAGAAAAAGATGATAAGTCCAAAGCCAGAAAGCAACGGGAAAACCATAAAACCAGCATAGCTTAGCAAAAGTACAGAGTTGACATTTCAAAAATATCAGAAAAAATAAGATATCAGAAGTGACAAGTCCCATACGAGTGGCTCAAGGTTGTTCTCTCCTAACAAAGTCAAAGAGAGTTTACAGTATAAAAGGAACACAATTCATACAACAAAGGAGAAGAAGACAGAAAGAGAAAGAAACTGAACCACCACCAACACAAATAACCCTTTCAAAATTCCTTCAGAAAATATACAGAGCCAAGCCAACCGTCAAACCCTTCAAGATCATTTCAATATACAGAAAGATATCAAACCAAAAACCCCAAAATCTTTTGTTCATCACTTTCCAAAACCAAAACCCTTCAGAAAAATCAAACACAAAACAAACAACCATAACACAGTATAGAACCCTAAGCTATCTCATCATCTTCTCTAACACAACCCTTCAGATCGATAGAAAGAAAAATAGGAAAAAAGTTTTGTAACAAATCATAGAGATATCACCGGTTTGGGCTCAGAAAAAGCATCTCTACCATCGGTCATAGTCATCGTCACCAAAAGATCGTGATCAGAATGATTAGGGTTTTCGTTTTCCCTTTCAATATCTATTCCAAATTAGGCATCGTCTGCAAAAACCAATCACATATTAGCAATCAACAAGAGAATACGAATCAGAAAATGTAAGAAAAATAAAGATCCAAGCTTTGCCGCCGCCGTCACCATTGCAAGGGCAATTTTCGGCGCGGCCATTGGCTCTTCTCCAGCGAAAAGTTATTTGAGTGAATGAGAGAGAGAGTCAACGCAAGAGAAAGAGAGAGAGAGAGAGAGTTGCTGTTAAAATGACAAACTTTTGACATTTTCTTTTGAATTATATTTCCGTTGGGCCTCCCTAACCAAACAATAACACCAGGCCCAATTCCTTCATCAGCGTGAACCCCCCCCCCCCCCCCCCCCCCATTTTTGTTTACACCCTCATTCATCTTTGTGTAACTGCCAAACAATAACCCTATTGGGCCGTGTCTAAACCCCACTGAGCCCAATCCCTTTCCTCACCCATACCCCCATCTTTCCAATACTACAACATAACAATTCATCTCCAGGCCCTTTCCAACCCCAGCGGAATTACTTCCTCTAATCCCCCTGTTTACTCATACTTCGCAGGCGCATTACTTATCTTTTTTTTTCTTTTCTAACTTCCACAAAAAAGGCCTTGGGCCTAAAACCAAACATAAACTTTTTTCTCTTGCTAACACCCTTTCCATTTTCTAAACCCCCTGACTTAATTTTTATATTATCTATTTTATTTTCTTTTTCTTTATATTATTATTATTATTATTATTATTATTATTATTATTATTATTATTATTATTATTATTATCTTTTAAATACCAAAAATATTTTATACTTATTTATTTAGATATTTAGTATATTTTTATTTTATTTCTTTTAAAACAAAAGACCAAAAAACATTTTTCTAATATAACCTTCTTTTCTTAATTAAATCATTTAGATTTAAGTTTGTTCTAACTTTCTTTTTAATTAAATTAACCTAGAAATTAGGAATTTTAATTAATTAATTTCTTTCTTTATATTAGTTTAATTAAATCAAAACTTTTTCATTAAAAACCCTAAAAATTGTTTTCTTAGCTTGTTTAATTTGTTTTTCTCAAAACAACTTAGGTTTAATTTTTCTTAAATCAATTTAGACTAATTAATTATTTTCTTTTTAGTTTAATTGGGTCAAAACCTTTTTATATAAAAAAACTTAAAACAATTTTCTTTTCTTTTCATATTATCTTCATATTCTTGTACATTATTTGTTCATATTCAATATGGTTGTAATAGTAAAGTAGGGTTTATTTGCTTTCATCCCCCATTTGTAAATTTGTATCCCCATCCCCAAATGATGTAATTACGTAGAATTTTACATTTCCGCAATTTATCGTTTTCAATATAAATGCTAGTAATTAGGGTTTGTATGGCAAGACATAAAATCAACAAGTAGAAAATCCTAATTCAAGACAAAAATGCATGAAAAACAAACACTTTGCACACTTTCACCTCTAAGGTTGACCTCACTTGTTGCCTAAAATAAAAATAGTCATGTCCGTCGAACGTGGACTACTTTAGCAATGACCCTCGAATACAAGATCGTAGTCCCTCGATGACCCTTCCATGTTACCTTCGGTAAACGATCTTAGACCCTTAAGATAAATTGCTAAGGTATCCTACAATGTTGCCTTCTATGACTGTACAATGATCCACGTTTGTCCCTTCATATCTAATGATAGGGCTTCTTATCAATCAATGGTAAGGTAGCAATATCTAAAGGAGGAAGAAATGAACAAAGACTTTTTTTGAGTAGGTAGAACGTTCGTAGTTGCTTGCTCACAAACATTTAAAACCAAACATCTTTCAAATACACCAACATTTTCCATGAAATATTTTCAAAAGACAACACTTTGTATACATTCTTATATAGACGAGAATCATTACAAAGTTTGCCTAAACGAAGGCACTTTTCAAAAACACTTTCAAACACATCACAAACACATTTCAAACAAAGAATTTAAAAGTGAGCTAGCAACTAAGATCCCGTAGATAACTATGGATGAAAATGGCGTTAACACCTTCCCTTTTCATAACCTACCCCCCGAACTCAAGAAAATATCTCAAACGGTATTTCCTATTCTGTTCACCCTTTCCTTTATTGGATAAAATAAAAGTCGGTGGCGATTCTTTCTATCCACAACAATTGCGATAAAACGAAAAACACCAAAGTTAGTTCTCCCACCGTATTACAGAACTGGTGACTCTGCTGGGGAGATACTTAAAAGTGGGGTTACCTTAGAGACTAGATCACCTTTAAATTCTTTCATTGTTTGACTTGTTTGCTTTACATTTTGGGTCCTTGTTTGGGTTTTTTATAGATCCTCTACCCGAATCTGGGAACATTATTAGGTAAGTAGTTAAGATTATGGAGATTGTACGGCATAGACCGATATGGTTCAAGCAATAGTTATGTTAGTGTGACACATTTGTAGGTACTGATATCCTTTGTGTTGAATCAAGGAGAATATGGGGCCGCTGTGTGGTGTCATGAAACACTAATTGACCTTAGAACCTTTAATTGAAAAACTTGGCCATTAGGAAGTAGTGAGATAGCCGACTTCAGTGAAAAGCTGAAAATTGGTTGATACTCGATACTATGCTCATTGAGATCGGACTTTTGGGATATTTCGGCCGCAAGAAAAGATTGATTGTGCTTAGACAATTCCCAATGAAGAAATATCAATGATATTGAGATTCCCTAGAACCCGGTTACTTTGTAGGACAGGTTGAACCAACTAAACTTCAAAAGGGTACTTACCTATGAACCTCATGCAAGCCTAAACCTAAGGATTTGTTCGCTTTGCTTGTATATGCTTATTTGCACATAACATCATGACATTATACCATTAGCATTTTCAATAACTATTTCAAGGATCTCAAGGGTTTGTGATGCAGGGTTATATTGAATCAGACGTCTATCAAGGGGCAAGAGGATTTATTTTCCTCTAGCCAAATGCTGTCAAAAAGCCAAAGAGTCAAGGGCTATGACCCACTTGACATGGTGAGCTTGATTCTTGTGGAAGGACATTCAATGATACAAAGTTCTTCAATCAAAGTTGTAGCCAAAATTCAACTTCTAACATCTTCTTGTGTTTATCCCGCGAGATCCTTGAAAACATTTCATCCATATACCATGCATCATATCATGACAGGTTTTCCCCATGTAGGTTTTCTCATCCGCTTACTGTTTATTTCAGTAAAAATGGCTCTTGAATAGACTGTCCAAGATCTTCAGACCCAAAATGATCAGCTTCAAGAATTGTTCCTGAATCTATCAAAGGGGCAAGAAGAAGTGAAAGCACTCCTCATTGAGAGCATAACCAAGAAGAGTCCTGAAGACAACGAGGATGACCAGATGAAACAATTGCAAGCGAAGATAGCAACAATGAGAATCCAGATGTTGGGACAAATTGATCTTATCCAAAACTTAGCTCGGGGATAAGAAGAGTTGAGAGCCCTCATCAATAAGTTTCATCAAGACGGATGCAACCATATGGAACAAACAACTAGAATTGGGGATCGAGTCATTAATCAGCCTCTGATAAGAAAAGAAGTTGGTTTGGTCGAGAGAACACCTTTCAAAATGGCTACTACACCGCGAGTCCAACAACGACCTCACCAATAACGACAAGGTAGTCAGCATAAGCAAAATACGCCCAAAAGACAATTTATCGAGATCGATATGTCCTTGGCTCAAGCATTTCATCATGTGTTGGAAGCCAAGATGGTTTCATTGAAGGAGCCTCCTCAAAAACCTAATACTTCTTCTCCCTGTTACAAACATAATGAAAGGTGCGCATACCATTCCAACAGTCGTGGACACGACACTAACCATTGTTGGGCATTGAAAAACAAGATTCAAGACCTGATCGACAAAGAAGTATTAGAGTTCACACAAGATGGTCAAATTGAGTTTTTCTATCACCCGTCAAAGACACGCCATCTGAAGTGAGAAATTTAGGCGGAGAAGCTTTCGTTCATTCTAGTTTTCAGTTGTAATTTCTTTGTTTGTTTAAACACTTATCTTTATGTCAGACTTTGTTTGTTCTCATCAATGCATTATATATGTTTGTCTTGAGTTAATCCATTCGTTTTCACTATATTGAAACTATGCTTTCACCTCTTTTTTGTATGATATTCAATTCTCGATTACAAGTTGTAAGCCTTTAGAGGGAGGATGACGAAAATAATACCATAATCTCATACAGTATGCTTTTGAATAGACCTTGCTGATGATGTACAAGCGTTGTTTCAAACCCTAAACAATGTAGTTATAAGGAAGATAATTCCTAGCCAACCCCTTTGAGCCAAAGAAGTAGGAGTTTTCTTTTTCGCACAAACTGAAACCTTTAATCATAACCTGGGGCATGGTAGTTTCTTAGTTAATTCAAACGTGCATTCAGCCGCAAGCTGTCACTTCATGAATGAAAATTTGGTGATGGTTTCCCTATATTGGTTATTCATTTGGTACATTTACCATGCTTCCAGCGGCCTTCAGCCCTAACTTTTCATGGAACATGCAGTTCATCCTTAATACTTTTTTAAAGATCCAACATTTCAACCCGTAATTTGATCCCCCTGCCTCTACCACCACCTTCGTGAATCGGTCAATATAATATCTAAGGGTTTATTTATTTTTATAAATAATCCCACTAAGGATGAACAACGCCATGACAAATTTGTTCCTAGAGTTGATGCAACCGTCTAATAGGGGTTTGAACAACGCCATGACAAATTTGTTGAGAGTTAGCATGAACATTTAACATTTTACCATGTTCCTAGCATGGTGATAATCGAGCATGGTATTTGTGTTCAATATGCTCACCTAACACCTCAATTCTATCATAATTGTCTAGCTTTGGATGTTTTTCGAGAGACTCGAGAACCGTGTTATTGATTATATGTTTTGGGAATGGGTTCCTTCGGTGGTGATAAGGGGATTTCTCTTTGGAGCCTTGCGTGTCTCTTTTCTGAGAACGGTGCAATGTAGATCTCCTAAGATATTAATCCTCGATAGATCTATGGATATTGTCTCCTTCTCCAGAACCATGAAGAGTAGTGTAACATGGTGGGAGAACTGACTTGGGATGTTTTTCGTTTGATCGCAAATGTTGCGGATAGCAAGAGTCTCCATCGATTTTTTTATCCAATAAGGAAAGGCTGAAAAGAACAGGAAAGACCTTTGAGATTATTTTCTTGAGTTCGGGGGGTATATTATGAAAAGGGAAGGTATTAGTACCCTTTTCATCCATAGTTATCTATGGGCTCTTAGTTTCTTTCTAGATCACTTGCTTTTGTTTGAAAGTGTGCATTATGGTGTGGTTTTGAAAGTATTTTGAAAACGTGCCTTTGTAATGATTCTCGTTTCTATAAGAACGCATACAAAGTGTTCTTTGGAAAATAGTTCAAAGAAGTGTTTGTGTAATGTGTTTTTGAAAGTGATTTTGAAAAGGGTGTCTTTGTAATGGTTCTCGTCTCTATAAGAACGCATACAAAGAATTGTCTTTTGAAAATGTTTCAAAATGAAAGTGTTTGGTGTATGAAATGTTTTGGTTGTGAGCAAGCAAGAAACTAGGAGAAATATACCTACTCAAAAGGTCTTAAACGTTCTTTTCCTCCTTATTTAGATGTTGCTATCTTACCATTGATTTGGTAAGAAGCCCCATCGTTGGATGTGAAGGGACGGGCATGGGTTATCGTATAGTCATGATAGCAATGTTGTGAGATATCTTAGCATTTCTCTTGAGGGACTAAGATCATTTGTAAAGGCAACATTCGAAGTGTCATTGAGGGACATTGATCTTGTATTTTGATTGTTTTTGCTAAGACGTCTCACATGCATAACATGACCATTTTTCAGGCAACAAGTGGAGTTAACCCTAGGGGTGCATGTGTGAATAGTGTGTTTGATTTGCATGCATTTAGTCTTTGATTATAGGTTGTCTACTTGTTCTTTTTATCTTGCCATACATTTCCTATTTACTAGCAAGCATACAAAAGTAATAAAATGCAGAAAGATAAAATCCTACATTATTACAACCATATTGAATAACATGAAAATGTAAAGACAAAAATAAAATAAAATCAAGAAAAATGGGTCCTTCGATTCAGGCAGAAACACCCTTCAATTCTACGTTTTTTGGCTTTCTTTGATTTGGGGTCTGGAGTCAGTGGAGTCAAGCCCTTCGATTTGCCTTTCTGTCTCCTTCGACTAGGGTTGGAATTAGTGTGGGCACGTCTTTCGTATGGGCCTGGAAGTCAGCATAGTTGTGTCTTTCGTTTGAGGCTTGGAGGAAGCAAGGTTCTGTCTTTCGTCTGAGGCCTGGAAATAGCAAGGTTCTGTCTTTGCCACGAGGCTCCTTGCTGACTCCTTGTAAGCATATTAGGCCCTCAGATTGTGATTCGAAAGTCTTGTGCAGCTAGCCAATCGAAGGGTATAACAAACCTGTCTTAAGTTCTTAAAATGCAACATCCAAACATAACTACAGTCCAGGGGTCAGCACAAAAACCAATGGGTCTCAAAGTCCAAAACATAACTAATTAAGGTTGAGTTTTCAACATATGGGCAGTCAGAATCGAAAGCTAAAACATGGTCTAGAAATATCTACATTTTTCTTTATTGGCATGTGCACATGATATTTAAATGAAAGAGTTCCAAGTTTAGAGAGAACTTACCTCTTGAAGTGCTTAATCGAAAGAGCTGTAAGTGACTTCTTTGGTGGTGGAGGGAGCTTCTCTGGAATCTTCCTAAAGCTAGTTCAGTTACTGCTTAGTTTGGGCAGTCACTGAATCGAAAGAGAGTATATGATGGTGATGAGTGAATCGAAGGTTATTGCGTTACAATTTAGGGGAAGCGAACAGAAAGATACACTACTGAGGTTTTTTTGTGAAAAAAAAAAACTTAGAGTTTTGAAGGTTTGAGAATGTTGGAGAGTTTGAGAATATTGGAGAGTTTGAGAATGTTGGAGAGTTTGAGAATATTGGAGAGTTTGAGCGCTTGAGGATTTTTATGATTTTTTTCTCTCTTAGCAAAAATCTGGACCCTTTTTTTGTCAATGGTTTCTCTATTTATAGAGAAAAGGTTTGGGAGTTTGAACAAAGATGTGTGTTGTACCCCAAAATTTGCCCTCCCATATTCTCCAAGATTTGCTAAGAGCATGCTTCAAAATCTCCCAAGGGTTGCACAGTCCAATGACCTCCTAACAGTCAAAAAAACTAGGGTTTTGGTTCTGTCAAAGAAATTGAAGTTTTCAAGGGTCCAAACAAGTCTTATATGCCTACAAACATGGTCAAGCATCCTCATGCCAAGTTTCAAGACTTACAGCACAAAATTGCACAGTCAAAAACCCTAATTGCTCAACAGTCAACTGTAGGGGCAAAATGGTCATTTGACAGTCAAAAGTCCAAATTTTTGGTCAACATCTTATTTTGAAGCCACAAACATCATTTGATCAATGCTTGATCATGATTCTCAAGGCATGGCTCAAAAAGTCCCAAGATGCAAAAGTTTCCATATTTGGACAGTTGAAAAAGTCAACTGTAACTTGACCAAGGCATAACTTCCACATGGTTTATTAGAAAAATTCCATCCAAATCTCATTTTTAAGAGAATGACATTTCCTACAACTCCTCTTCACACTTCAAGTCCAAGAAATGCTCTCACAAAAAGTTATCAATCTCAACATTATAGGTCATTTTCAAAAGTCAACAAAAAGGCACTTTAAGTCAAAGACCATAACTTGAGATTGGTAAATCAAAAGGACATGGGACCAAATTCATTGGTTAGAGGACTTCAAGACCTTTCCAAAATATCCAAGAACATGATCAAAGCTTAAACATTGAGCAAGATATGCCTTGTGGAAGTTGGGAAATTTTTGGGAATTTTGAAAAGTCAACTTTGCTTCAAATGCCTCAAAATTGCTAATGGGCCACAATTTCTTCCAAGAATCATCACCCAAAAGCTATGCACGACCCATTGACTTTAAAGGGAGTTATTTTATCATTTTTTATTAATTATTTGAATTATTATTATTATTAGTTCATTTAATTAAAATAAAATATGACAAAAATAGAAAACCATGTTTTCCAATCCCTTTTTGCAGCATATTCTCTCCATAAAACCTCAAGATTTCGTTCATCACTAATATGGAAAGATTTGGCCATGAATGGTATCAAAAGGGCATGAAAAAGATTGAAAAGATTACATTAAAAATCAAATATTTGATTCATGAATGCAAAGGTTTTTGGTTTGGATTTTCACCCTAATTCATTCCACATATAAGCACAAACCTAAACCTAATGCAAGGGACCTGGAAGCTGCGCCTCAAGCCTCAAACCAACTTTGCATTTTTTCAAGAAATTCTCAAAACTGAAAACACACATAGAGCGTGATTCAAAGCCTATAATCAATTCCAAAAGCTTTATGAGGCCTTCCTGAACGTCACTCAATCCTTTTCCAGTCCCCACGCATAAAGAAGTGGTAGAACAAAGTCCAATTTTCTCAAACTTTTCTCATAATCGTGTTTTAATATACATGCCTTTTCCATACATTTAAATGTTTGATTTACACTAATATGCACTCCCTGAAGCTAATGATGTATTTTAATTAAGTTTTTATGGCCTGTATGTAAAGTTACCATGGAAGCTCTTTAGGGTTTCAGAGGTCAAAAATTAGGGCTTCTTTCATAGGGAAAAATTGGACAGCAAGGCCTATACCATTGAACTCGTGACCTTCAGACGAATCCAGTCATCATATTGCGCCCAATTTATGAGCAATGATACTCTAATCGCTATTTTTCGCAGGGTACATTTAGTGGGGGTTTAAAACCCCCGCTATCTCTTTTATGTTTACAGGCACAACGAGGACGAAGCCTGCGTGTCCTATCTTGGTTGGACCATTTGAATTTTTAGTGCGTTTTTGTGATTAAATATCATTAGCGTGACTTATTCTTTATAATATTTGTTTTTCATGATATATACAAATGCGTTGAATGGTGTGGTGGTTGGGAACCTGATTGGCAAGCCTTGGGACCTGGGTTCGATTCCCAGGTCCCCTATATTTCCTTCTATTTTTTCTCATAATATGATTAGGTGTCCAACACGCCCAGAAATCTACCATGCACCCTACGCTCAAGCTGGCCACGCGTCCAACAGCATCAATCCAAGGGTCAGCATAGGAGGACTACCATACGCATTGGTCAACAGAGCCACACGCATCCCAGGAAAGTCAACGAAGGGCCTGAATTCATTGGGCCAGATTACTCATCATAAACCTCCATAATTGGGGCAAAACCCCCTTTTGTTTGTATTTCTTTCTCTTTTCCTTTTTTCTCTTTTTTTTATTTGTTTTAATTTATTTGTTTTCTTTAATTCCTCCAAATAATATTTTTATAACACAAAAATAAAAAAAATCAGAAAGTCAAAAAAATAAAAAAATATTTTATTTAATGCTATTTTGTAAATAAATTTAATAATTAAATTAGTTGTAATTTTAGGTTTAATTTTAATGCTTTCTTAATAAACTAAAAAATGTAGAAATTAGGGTTTTTATACTTTTATTCTTTTTTCTTTTTCACCATATTTAATTATTAATCATTTTTGTAAATAAATATGCCATGTAAATAATTAATGTAAACTAGGTCAAACTTAAACATTTTTAATAAAACAAAAATAGTTTAGAATTAGGGTTTTAATTCCATTTATTTTTCTCATTAAATTCCATAAATACAAAAACTCCAAAAAAATAAGTTCTTTTATTTAATTTAATTTACGATTTCGATTTAATTTCTTTAAAAGAGTCCAACGCCCTCCCATTCTCGATTTTATTTCTTTTCGCACATTTACTTTTATTTCCCTTTTTTAAGATTTCATGTAATTGCCCCAAAGCTTTGTAATAGATAATTAGGATATTTACTTTCCGCATTTCTTATTTATTTCAAATCGGGTCTTGGATTAATTTGGCGATGTAGACCCGCGCCTTTGTAATAGCGTAGAACTTTTAAATTCTGCACCTTTTAATTGTTAATAACCACATGAAAGAATGAATGCCAAAAATAAAAACAAAGCGTAGATCACCAATGCATGAACAAGACAAATATAACTGAAAATGACACACGAATCACACACCACCCCTAGGGTACGTCTCATTGTTGCCTTGCCCCTCGAAAAGTGGTCGTCGAGTAGAGGACGTTTTAGTAAGTCCTCATGTCCACGAACATGGCATGGGGGTAGCTTCTAAGGTGTCTTCCTATTGCTCTGGTGACCACACTGTCCCGAACCCTCGAATTGACCCGAACACCTCCAACGGTGGTGCTACCTACCTCTCAATGGTGGGATGGCACTATCTTAAGGACATTTACACAGATTAATTCCTTAGGGTAGGTAGATGACTCGTAGATGCTTGCTCTAATTCAAAACAAATCAAAAACTTATTTTCACACCGACACTTTGCAAAAAGATTTCAAAAACAACTTTTCAAACACTCTTGAGGACTGATACAAGAGTCGAACTGAAATTTTAAACGAAACTTTTTCAAACCCACTCGCCTTGAAAAGCAAACAAACAATTTTGAAAACACAAATGAGCAAGTATCTAAGAGCCCATGGATAACCATGGATAGAAAGGGTGCTAACACCTTCCCTTTCTATAAATCTACCTCCCGAACCGAGAGCAATCTCAATAAGGAATTTTTCTGTGCTTTTGTCCTTTCCATTTGGAGAAAATAAAAGACGGTGTCGACTCTTACTTACCGCGACATTTCGCGAACCAGCGTTAAACAGTCAGTTCCAGATCCACCGATCACAATGTGGCTTGGCTGAAACGTGAATATTAAGCTATGTAATATTTTCCAAGATCCCAAGGTGAAGTACTAAAGTTGTTGGTTAAAAGGGGCTGACTTCTCTGACTTATGGTGACGTACAAACATGATTTAACCAAAGAATGGGCTTGGGACAGAATTTGTACTAGCAAGTTCACTTTCATACAAAAAAAACTTCTGGACAAAGGCTTAATCACCTGGGAAATAGCTTAATCTAAAATGTAAGCAATTAATTATAGATTGAAATACAAGCATTAAGGCCTGCAAAGTAAGATCATGTAGCATGGCCCAAATATTTGATCAGTGTTCTTTCAAAATCCTATTTTCCACTTGTTTCGAAGGGTTCTAGCAATGTACTAAAGAAGACTGCTTCGAAGGGAGAAAAATGCCCAAATAAAGCTTATGGATTAAACTTGCATCGAAGGAGATTTCCTGCCTAAATGAAGTACGTAACCCCGACTTTCAATCGAAGGAGGCCACAAAGCCAAAAGAAAGATGCATGCAGGAAGTTTGAATGTGCAATCGAAGGATGCCAAAAGGAGGCTTTTTGCCTTGGAATCGAAGGAGGCTACAAGAGGCTCTTTGCCTTGTGACTTAATGCCAACATGTAAAAGATCTATGTTCGAACAAAACCTGCATGAAGGGAACCAACTTGCCCAAACGAAAGGTGTGACCAGTAGCTTGTACTGAAGGAACCACATGCTCAAACGGAAGGTGTGACCAGTAGCTTATACTGAAGGAACCACATGCCTAAACGAAAGGTGTGACCAGTAGCTTGTACTGAAGGAACCACATGCCTAAACGAAAGGTGCATGTAGGAGGCCAAAATGTCCAGATTCAAAAGAGGCATA
The DNA here is from genome assembly GCA_948472305.1 of Vicia faba. Classification (NCBI taxonomy): domain Eukaryota; kingdom Viridiplantae; phylum Streptophyta; class Magnoliopsida; order Fabales; family Fabaceae; genus Vicia; species Vicia faba. The sequence goes on along the minus strand of OX451736.1, from coordinate 745,919,301 downwards.
TAGGAGGCAAAAAGTGCAAATCGAAGGATGCTAAAAGGGAGACTTTTGCCTTGGAATCGAAGGAGACTATAGGGGGATTTGTGCCTTATGAATCCAAACCAACGTGCCAGAGGCCCACGCTCAGTCGAAGGATGCAAGCCAAACTTGCATCGAAAGAGGCCAAAAGGCCAATCGAAGGAGCTGAATCGAAGAACACTTATTTTTCTCCAAATTTTGTAAAAATATTATTTTTATTTGTTTTCTCCCTTTTTGACAGTTTCCTTTTAATCTTGGTACTGGAAAATCCCAAAGTACATGTGCAAGCTTGAACCTTGAGAATCCTTGTGAGAAAGGCCTTGAAAAATGAGAGGGAAAATTTTGGGGTACAACAGCTGCCCCTGTTCAATCTTCTTAAACCTGAAGAGTTAGATTGGCAAGCCTGAAGTGCCCAGAAATTTTGGGGTACAACAGCTGCCCCTGTTCAATCTTCTGCCCCTGTTCAATCTTCTTGGTATTGGAAGATTATTGAACACCAAAGTTCCCAGAAATTAGCACTCGATGATATGTTAGCTGATTGTGTAGGGAATGGGCTTAAAGATGCCATTTGGAGGGATGATGGATGACATCAGGATAAATCTTTTGGTTGATTTATACTGAAACGGTAGATGTCTTTTTCCTATTGATTTTCCTGCAAGGAAAAAGATTAGTTGCATGCAGATGTATGCATGGCACAACGATGTTCTCAAAATAAATGAGATTATGTTGTATGCGTTATGGTTTATGAATGTGATGCATTTATTGCAGCGTGTATTTGTCTAGGAAAATAAATCATTGACAACATGCTGGGGAGCCTTGGGAGGCTGATACTTGGACTGTTGTTGGAGAGTAGGTGTATCTTCAACTTTATTAGACTATTTCCGCTGGGAACTTATGTTCTATTGTTTGAGGAGAATGGGGAATACTGGCTTGTTTAAGAAGACTCTGTGGAGTGTGTTGATCTTTGCTTGGGGAAAAGAGTTTAGGAGTTTTGATTGTTCAATGTTCTTACTCGGGAATTATTCCTGACTGGAGAGCATCGAAAGTTGGATGTTATCTGGTCAAAATCCAGGCTTGGCAGCAATTTGTTGGGGATAATGAAGTTGACTGCTATCTTGTCGTATTCCAGGCTTCTTAGTGACTTGCAGGGGAAGATCTGAATTAAGTGTTATCTGGTCGGAATCCAGGCTTTGCAAAAAATTGCTTGAAGTTGAACTGTCATTTGGTCGGGTTCCAGGCTTCACAGTGACTTATTGGGGAAGATTAAGTTAACTGTTATCTGGTCGGATTCCAGGCTTCGCAGAAAATTTCTTGGGAGGATGAAGTTAAACAGTTATTTGGTCGGGTTCCAGGCTTCGCAGCAACTTACTAACATTAAACTGCTATCTGGTTGGATTCCAGGTTTCGCAGATTTTTGAGGTGGATGAAGTTAATTGCTATCTAGTCAGACTCCGGGCTTCACAATTCCTGAGGTGGATGAAGTTAATTGCTATCTGGTCGGACTCCAGGCTACACAATAACTTGCTTGAATAGATGAAGTTTAACTGATATCTGGTTGGATCCAAGATTCACAGTAACTTGCTTGAAATTAGTAGTTATCTGGTCGGATTCTAGGCTTCACAACAAATTTCTGAGTGAATAAAGTTAATTGCTATCTGGTCGGATTCCAGGCTTCGCAATAAATCGCTTGAAAAGATAAAGTTAAACTGATATTTGGTCGGGTCCAGGCTTCACAGTAACTTGTTGGGGTATAGGCAAACTCTACTGGGGAAAAGAAGTTAAACCCTTGTCTGGTTGAGTCAAGGTTTTTCAATATCTCGAGGAGTTAAACTATTATTTGGTCGGGTCCAGGCTTCATAGTGTCTTGAGGGGTTAACTATTATCTGGTCGGGTCCAGGCTTCATAGTAACTGAAAATTGAGTTATTATCTGGTGGGGTCCAGGCTTCATAGTATCTGGAGTTAAACTATTATCTGGTCGGGTCCAGGCTTCATAGTATCTTGAGAAATTAAACTATTATCTGGTCGGGTCCAGGCTTCATAGTATCTGAAAAGTTACACTATTATCTGGTCGGGTCCAGGCTTCATAGTATTTTGAGAAGTTACACTATTATCTGGTCGGGTCCAGGCTTCACAGTGACTGAAAGTTGTACTATTATCTGGTCGGGTCCAGGCTTCATAGTATTTGAAAGTTGCACTATTATCTGGTCAAGTACAGGCTTCATAGTGACTGAAAATTGTACTATTATCTGGTCGGGTCCAGGCTTCATAGTATTTGAAAGTTGTATTATTATATGGTCGGGTCCAGGCTTCACAGTGACTGAAAGTTGTACTATTATCTGGTCGGGTCCAGGCTTAATAGTATTTGAAAGTTGTACTATTATCTGGTCGGGTCTAGGCTTTATAGTAACTGAAAATTGTACTATTATCTGGACGGGTCCAGGATTCATAGTAACTTGTTTGAAAGTGAAGTTGACTGTTATCTGGTCGGGCTCCAGTCTTCACAGCAACTTTTGGAGATAGCAATGACTTTGTTGGTGAATTCATTGGGGAAAATAGGTCATGGTCCTCTGATTTGTAATAGTCTGAGAGGAAAACTCAAGCTGGAGAGGATAGACTCAGCCAGGGAAGAGAGACTCGGTTGGGGAAATAAACCATGTTGAGGAATATTTGACGAACTGTTGACAAGGTGAGTTCTTTTAGGAAGATATCCACAAGGCTTCTTCTTTTAGGACCAACTCAGCTGGGGAGAGGGTTGTCAAGAGATTGAGACTCTGGCTGGGGACTACCCTATGAAAAGGACTTTGTGGGGATAACGTTAATGGAATAACTCTGTGGGGACATCCCAAATGCATAAAGAGATGCTTGTTGCTGCTTGGTAGGACACATGTGCTAAATAGTTTTAATTATGTTCACATGCATATGTTCATTCAATTTTAGTCATTGGACATCTTTGCATTCAAAACAAAAAACAGAAAGTTTGCACTTCAAAGTATATTTGTATTGATATTTTGCCCATGAATAGGCATTTTTGTACAAAGAGATGGAGATCCTAGTAAGAGAAAATCGTCGAAAGGAAAAAAAATTGAAAATGAAAATAATAGCCATGTGGAAGTGATCTCATTGCATTCCAACTCTACTATTGCCCCCAATGTCTTCAAACATCCCTTGTCGTTGACAGAAGTTGATTGGACTGATCTTGGACCGTTTGAACTCATACCTTGGTAATAAACTCGATTATGGTGATTCTGCGGGACATAGTCATACGCTTTTAATCCTTAATTTTTGCCTGGATCGTCCTTTCGGGTTTTCAGCCCACCAGGATACCCATTTTTGCCCAAGTCGCCCTTTCGGGTTTTCAACTTGCCGGGTGTACAATCTTTTGCATATATCCCTAATTTTTGCCCAAACCTTTGGTTTACCGGGATGCCCTTATCTTGCCTAGGTGTGTCAACCTAGAAGGTATCTTATGCATAGTATTTTTTAACTATGTCCGCGTTCACAGGATGTGGGAAATCTTCACCGTCCATGGTAGTCAGCATCATGGCACCACCAGAGAAGACTTTCTTGACAACAAATGGCCCTTCGTAAGTGGGAGTCCATTTTCCCCTGGGGTCACCTTGCGGAAGAATGATGCGCTTTATTACCAAGTCACCAGCTTGATATACTTGAGGCATGATCTTTTTGTTAAAAGCCTTGATCATACATTTTTGGTACATCTGACCATGACAAACGGCAGCCAGTCGCTTTTCATCGATCAAGTTCAACTGATCCAATCTTGTCTGAATCCATTCGTCTTTGCCTAAGCCTGCTTCATTCATAATCTTTAGTGAGGGAATCTGAACTTCCACTAGTAGGACAGCTTCCATGCCATAGACCAAAGAAAAGGGAGTTGCCCTAGTTGATATCCGAGTTGAAGTACGGTAGCCATGAAGAGCAAACGGTAACATCTCATGCCAGTCTTTGTAGGTCACTACCATCTTCTGCATAATATTCTTAATGTTTTTATTGGCTGTTTCCACTGTGCCATTCATTTTAGGTCTATAAGGAGAAGTGTCCTGGACTGGGCCCGCCTTGGCCCAAAGTACAAATAAAAGCCCAGATCCACGTAGCTCCTTGAGAAGTGCTCGTGATTAAACCATCCCTAACATGCTCGACCATAGAACCTGGTGGCAACATCCGTCGTTGCTCGTAACAAATAGCATCCTCGACCAAGGGCATTCCTTCTCGAGTCTTGCTTGAGAATCCTCCCCGTAGGGCATACTCTGTCCCCTCCGAATGCTGCGGGACCCTTAAAGATCCGGGAAGACCGCGTCTTCATTCTTCCTCATTCTTCGCAGAGCACCATCCAGGAAGGGGACCACGTGCAGGTCCCCACTACACACGTAGAACCTGGCAGTTCCTTTGTTGGGCCAGTTCTGGTTGGCCCAATAAAGGAATCGTGGCCCAGCGCTTGGGGCTATAAATACCCTCTACTTCAAGAGGGTCAAGTATTCATTCATCACACACCTACATACTTTTTGCCTGCTCATTCTGTCTCTCATTTTATCATCGGAGTGTCTTGCAGGTACCCCCCCCCCCCATCTCATTCAAATCTAGTTCGAGCCAGCCGTGACGGTCCAAGTCTGATCCGGTAAGATCAGTGGCGCCGTCTGTGGGAAACTAAGCTTCCCCATATTACAAACTTTCAAAGACCAAAGCTAACAATCTTCTTCCGCCCTCATGGCCGACCAAATTTGGGAAGACCAGAACATTCGCGTCGTCGATGCCAACAACAACCTCACGGACAAGAACGGAGCCCCCGACACCACCGACAACACCGGCCATAATATACTCCCCGGAGGCGTCATCCCCGGGCCCTCAGGCCACCTGGACGGAGCCACTGCCTCATCTTCTTCAGTCCCCCCCCTCGGCTCGAAGAAGACAATACAGCTCCCCCAAACCATCTGGTCGCCCAATTCCAGGAGGTCCCTGTCCCTGCCGGGGTAGACGCCACAACCAGAGCACTATTCGCGGCAATCAACCAGACCAATTACCTCATCTTTTCCCAGGGGGAAAGATTGAGGGCGCTGGAGGACGATAAAAGACCCCCGAGGAGACACAGGAGACCTCCGTCCCCGCCTCCTCGAAGAACAGAGGTACGTCTCCCATCTCCCCCGCGGAGACAATACTGAGACGCCTCCTGAAGCCCGTCACCCCGACAACCGGGGAGACGACCCCCCTTGGAGAGGGAACCAATCATCGAAGGTGGAGGGCGCAACCAAGGACCTTTACGAAAAGAACGAGGACATCCTGGAGACAGGCATGGAAGGACCGATCAATAAGCACACCACTCGAGGGACGTCCAATACGACCATGGCCGTCGTGCCCGATAGTGCCTCAGGTCCCCGTCCCTCTCCCTGGAGTGAAGTGACGAGGACGATCCCCGCGGTCCCCTATCACAAGCCATCATGGAGGCACCTATCCCCCCGGGCATGGAGAAGCCCCCTCACCTGAAGGAATACGACGGAGTCGCCGACCTGGTCGATCATATAGACGGGTTCGAAGCTATGCTGCACTACCATAACGTCGGGGGACCCATCAAATGCCGGTTGTTCCCCATAACCCTCAGGAAAGCAGCAATGGATTGGTACAAGGGTGTGATTGGTGGATCTGGAACTGACTGTTTAACGCTGGTTCGTGAAATGTCGTGGAAGCAAGAGTCGCCACCGTCTTTTATTTTCTCCAACATGGACAGGACAAAAGCACATCAAAATTTCTTATGAGATTGTCTCTCGGTTCGGGAGGTAGATTTATAGAAAAGGAATGTGTTAGCACCCTTTCTATCCATGGTTATCCATGGGCTCTTAGATACTTGCTCATTGTGTTTTCAAAAGTGTTTGCTTTTCAAGTGTGAGTGGGTTTGAAAAAGTTTCGTTTAAAGATTTCAGATCGACTCTTGTATCAGTCCTCAAGAGTGTTTAAAAAATTGTTTTGAAAGCTTTTTTGAAAGTGTCGGTGTGAAAAGAGTTTTGATTTGTTTTTTTGAAATAGAGCAAGTATCTGTGAGTCATCTACCTACCCTAAGGAATTAGGCTGTGTAAATGTCCTTAAGGTAGTGCCATCCCACCATTGAGAGATAGGTAGCACCACCGTTGGAGGTATTCGGGTCAATTCGTTTTTAGGGACATTGTGGTCACTAGAGCAACAGTAGAATACCTTAGAAGCTACCCTTATGCCATTGATCCTTTTTTATTCCGAGGCAACTTTTCCGAGGCAACTTGTTTTGAGGCATTTGGATCAACAGACATAAGGACTTACTAAAACGTCCTATACTCGACGACCACGTTTCGAGGGCAAGGCAACAGTGAGGCGTACCCTAAGAGTGGTGTATGAATTTGTGTGTTATTTTCAGTTATGTTTTATCTTGTACATGTATCATGGTGATCTACGCTTGTTTTTAATTTAGGCCATTCATTCTTTCATGCAAAGTTTTGCAGTTTAAAAGTGCGGAAATTAAAGTGCGGAAAGATAAATCCTACGCTATTACAAGGCGCGGGTCTATACATCACCAAATTAACAAAGACCCGTTTGATAAAAAAAATGCGGAAAATAAATAAATTCCTAATTACTATTACATGGCTTGAACAATTACATAATATTCACAAAGGAAAATAAGAATAAGTGCGCGAAAGAATTAAAGTTGAACGTTCGAGGGTGTTGGACCCTTTTGGAATTAAATTGAATTAAAAAAGCTAATTAATTATTAAATTAAAGAAAAGAAATTATTTTTATGTTTTTTTGTATTTATGAAAAGAAAGATTAAAAATTAAAAGAAACCCTAATTCTAAGTTATTTTTAATTATTAACAAAAATATTAAAGTTAACCTAATTTACTAGTTAATTAATTTATTTACATGTTTATTTACAAAATTAATGATAATTAATAATAATGATAAATAATGATGATTAATAATTTATTTAAGAAAAAGATGAATATGTAAAAAAAAACCTAATTCTACATATTTTTTAAGAAAAAGATTAAAGTTTAAAAACCTAAATTAAACTAAGTTAATTGTTAGAGTTTATTTACAAAAAATAGGTTAGTGATGAAATTAATAATAATTAAATATATTTGTATTTTTGATTTTTTTGTTTTTATTATAGAAAATTATTTTATGGTGAAAAAAAAACAATTAAAACAATTAAAAAAGAATTAGAAAAGAAAAGAAAATAAAATTAAAAAGGATGCAAACCAAGGGGGGTTTCAGGCCCAAGGGGAGGTTTTTTTTGAAGTATTCTGGCCCATTAGACAAAAAGCCTTGTTTGACTTTCTGGCATCACGTGCGTGTTCATTGACTCCTGAGTACCGTGGTCTGCATTCTTTGGCCATTGGATTGGGTTTCATGGCCATTTGTGTTCTGGCTGTTGGCCATTTGTGTTCTGGCCTCAACGTTCCTTAATCTTCTCATGATGTCTGTCTCGCCATGTATTGGTGTCATACATAAGTTGTTCTTTTGGCCATTTGGCTTTTGGCTTTTGGCTTTTGGCTTTTGGCCATTTGGCTTTTGGCTTTTGGCCATTTGGCTTTTGGTCTCAACGTTCCTTAATGAACCTGCATGGGATCCTGTCTAAATCTGCAGTGTTGAATCTCATGAACACATTAAATAAAATCATAAAATGCAAATAAAGGCAATATATGAAGAAATTTAATGTTTAGGCACAATATGGCATGTATGAAAGATTATACCTTTTTGACCATGGAGATCAAGCCAGCCTTACCCTTACTGAAGAAGTAGTGAGGTGTTGGTTTGTAATTGTGATGGCTTGTTTGTAGTGAGAGAGTGATTTGTAATAAGGATTTCAAGGATTTAGGGTTCTTGAAAGAATTTGATATTCTAACAGTGTTGTGGCAAAGGTTTTTTTCTCTCTTTTTCTCCTCTCTGGTTTGTGTGAAAAGAAGGTGATTATATAATGGAAATTAGGGTAAAGAAAATGGGCTTTGAATGTGCAATTGGGCCTCCAATGTTTACTTGAGTTCGTCACTTTCCAGGCTAAATCGCAGGGACTTAAGTGTGATTTTTGAAGTTGAAATGTGAAAACAAAATGTAGCCGACATCAAGAACTAACTCCTGTCCGAAAATCGGCTCAATCGGATAAACGGTGAATTAGTTATGAATTTTTGAAGTTTCAGCTCAGACAAACTTATTTTGGGCTCCAGTGTCGACTCTGACACGTTCTTCAATAAAACACTGGTATTGATCGGAGCATAATTCGGTCTCGACTTTTGAAGCAAAGTTGTAGATCTATGAGTCAGTGACCTTGTGTAAAAATATGAGCCCAATCCGATAAAAACTGACCGAGTTATGAATTTTCGAAGTTTCGGCCCAGATGAAATAATATTCAGCATTCAGGATTTTCAGCGTGTCACGCACTCTGAGCAAAAAACGAAGGCCTTTTGAATACCGTTTGAACTCAATACCTTCTGTGAAAATGTAGTCAACTCAATTTTTGAAATTTTGGCGCCGGAACCAGCTCGATACAATGAAAATTGACCAAGTTATGATTTTCTGAACATGACGCAGATAAACTTCTGTCACAAATTTTCTGTGCGAAAATACTTGATAAATCCACATTTTTGAAGACCTTCTGATCGAAATTGGCTTCCAGCCGTGAGAGATGAAAACGTAGATAATGTCAAGAAGGAATTTTGGCTGCCGGAACGGGTTTAAAACGAGCTACGATCTTCAAGTTATGAATTTTTTAGCGCGTAAAAACTGCACTTTCAGCACACTTTTTCACCATATTTCTTCGAGAAAACTCACACATTCGGATACCTTCTTTAAAGAATTGACTCTTGAGCCGAACCTGAATTTGAGAATACGTTATCAGAGATATCTTGGCGAAAGAATACCTGAATATGACGCGCCGGGTTGGACTTGTGAATTTTTCTTGAAATATTTTGAGAAATATGGGAGGGCAAATTTTGGGGTAAAACAAAGGGTCTTGCCCCGGGGTCTATCACCTCGTGGAGAAACTTGAAAAACCAATTCGTAAGCTCATTCACCGCATCAAGGTGACATCCAAAGACCGAAGTGGCGCTCGTGGCTATCGTCCAGAGGCAGGACGAAACCTTGAGAGAATTCATCAACCGCTTCAACCGTGAGGCCATCCAGGTCCCCTGTGCGGACCACATGAAAAGATACTTACTGGAGAGGGGACTCCTCCCCGGCACAGAGTTCAGAAAATCAGTGGGCATCAAACCACCCCGAACGTTCGATGCTCTCCTCGAGAAGGCCATGGCCTACATCGACTACGAGGAAAGAGAAGCAGCCAACAGAGCCCGGGACCCTAGAACTCACAGATCCAGCAGCAACCCGCGCCAAGAAGCTATTCCTCCTCGACGGACCGGGGAGAAAATAAAAGACGACAAACCCCGAGAAGTCCGAGAACATAGAGGACCCTCGGGGCGCTTCACAGAGTACACTCCACTCACGGCTTCCCGCGAGCGCATATTGGCGGAGTGTGCTAGTACAAACTTCAAGGATGGTGGCGTCAAGCGCCCCCAACCAGCTCCTGCCAAGCCCGGGGTAGACAAAAGCAAATACTGTCAGTACCATAGGAGCCATGGTCATTTGACGGAGGACTGCGTCCACTTGAAGGACGCCATCGAAACCCTCATAAAGGAGGGAGGCTCGCCCAGTATCGGCGAAACGACGCACCTTGTCGCGACGCCCGTGAGATAAGGGAAGCAGAGGAAGATGCTCGACCATCTGACGAGTCGGCCCCCATCCAGACCGCCTTCTCTGTCACCAGACCCGAGGACTTTTACGTCCCCAAACACCTGCAAAAGCCACTGTCGACGCATAGCAGATGAGAGCACTTTCCCTCCGCCATGGTCATCAATGGTGGGGGGTTCAACGACCTGACCATAAATTCAGCCAAGAGGAAGTTGGATGAATTGGTCGACTCTGCACCTCCTCAGACAGTGACCTTTGAAAGGGTGAAAGGTAGATCAGAGCCTATCACCTCTTCAGACGTGGCCTGGCAGAATATTAGTCGTCAACAGATACACCCTGGCGAGATACAGGAATCGGATCTTCGAACTCTTCAGACATGCCCTGGCAGGATACAGGAATCGAGTCTGGTAATGTTAGTCGTCAACAGATACACCCTGGCGAGATACAGGAATCGGATCTTCGGACTCTTCAGACGTGCCCTGGCCGGATACAGGAATCGAGTCTGGAATTCAGAAAGGTTGGTGAGTTGTCTCTACTGACAGGTTATTTCCATGGACGGGTGGTCTTTAACGATGAGTGTCTATAACGACGAGTGTCTATAACGACGAGTGTCTATAACGACGAGTGTCTATAACGAGGAGTGTCTATAACAACGAGTGTCTATAACGACGAGTGTCTATAACGACGAGTGTCTATAACGACGAGTGTCTATAACGACGAGTGTCTATAACGACGAGTGCCTATAACGACGAGTGCCTATAACGACGAGTGTCTATAACGACGAGTGTCTATAACGACGAGTGTCTATAACAACGAGTGTCTATAACGACGAGTGTCTATACCGACGAGTGTCTATACCGACGAGTGTCTATACCGACGAGTGTCTATACCTACGAGTGTCTATACCGACGAGTGTCTATACCGATGAGTGTCTATACCGACGAGTGTCTATAACGACGAGTGTCTATGACGACGAGTGTCTATAACAACGAGTGTCTATGACGACGAGTGTCTATGACGACGAGTGTCTATAACGACGAGTGTCTATAACGACGAGTGTCTATAACGACGAGTGTCTATGACGACGGGTGTCTATGACGACGGGTGTCTATAACGACGGGTGTCTATAACGACGGGTGTCTATGACGACGAGTGTCTATGACGACGAGTGTCTATGACGACGAGTGTCTATGACGACGAGTGTCTATAACGACGAGTGTCTATCACGACGAGTGTCTATAACGACGAGTGTCTATAACGACGAATGTCTATAACGACGAGTGTCTATAACGACGAGTGTCTATAACGACGAGTGTCTATAACGACGAGTGTCTATAACGACGAGTGTCTATGACGACGAGTGTCTATGACGACGAGTGTCTATGACGACGAGTGTCTATGACGATGAGTGTCTATAACAACGAGTGTCTATAACGACGAGTGTCTATAACAACGGGTGTCTATGACGACGAGTGTCTATAACAACGAGTGTCTATAACGACGAGTGTCTATAACGACGAGTGTCTATAACGACGAGTGTCTATAACGACGGGTGTCTATAACGACGAGTGTCTATAACGACAAGTGTCTATAACGACGAGTGTCTATGACGACGGGTTGAAGTAATTTTAACTAGACTTGTCTTCTTTTGACTGGATTTGTCTACTTAGACTGACTTTGTCTTTTTTGACATAGCTGATCATTTAACTGTATTCTTCCTGAAAGGTAAAGGTCAGTCATATGCAATGCATGGTACGGATCAAGCGGTGATATTCTCAGCATAAATGAGATTATGTGATATGATGCATGCATGCTATAATGTATGAATATGCGATGTTTATGAATGTATTCTCGTCTAGGAAAATAAATCCTTGACGAATGCCGGGAGCTTGTTGAATCCTGGGCTGATGTTGCAAGAATACCGGTAGGAGAAGATAACTCCGTTGGGGAATAAACTTGGCGAAGAGATTACTCTGCGGGGAATTACTCTGTGGGAAGAGATACTTCGCTGAGATTTGATGATAACTCCGCTGGGGATTTCGTTGTTGTGCTCTGTTGGAAATGAAGGTACCTTGGTCGCATTCTTCAGCTGAACTTACCTTGGCACTTCGGTGGACAGGGCAACCGGATCATTTAGACAACTCATTATTGCCCCAGTTTCTGTTGGAGAAGAAGGTACCTGTAAAGGTGTTTGATGATTGCCAATTGACAAATCTTCTTCTGGTAGGCAAGTGACGAGATGACAGGACATAGTCGTACGCTTTGATCCCTGACTTTTGTCTGGACCGCCCTTTTGGGTTTTCAGTCCACCGGGATACCCATTTTTGCCCAAGCCGCCTTTTCAGGTTTTTGACTTGCCGGGTATACAGATTTTTTTTCATTTCATCCCTCGTTTTTTGCCCGAACCCTTTTGGTTCGCCGGGAAGCCCTTATTTTTGCCTAGGTGTGTCAACCTAGCGGGTCTTTGATTACGCGTAGTATTTTTTCCGACTATGTCCATGCTCTCAGGATGTAGGGAGGTGCCCCTGTTATTGTGTTGCCACGCTACCAGAAGATGTTTGGTCATGCAAGATTTGCTGCTGGGAATTCATGTCCAATGCCCCAAGTGGCTCAGGCGGAGGTTTGCCCCTGGCTGTTTGGCATCTTGAGAGATTCCTTGAATCTTGACTGGACTGCCCCAGATGATGGACAATGATCAAGCCATGCCCCTTGATTGGAGGTGCTTTTGTTCATTAGGCATTCGTCGTGCGAATTTCTATGCTGTTCAAACAAAAAGTCATATGCAAACAAAGTTATGTTAAAAATGCAAAGCTTATGTCTGTCTTGAAGTTTTTGAAAAATGCATTTTTCAGTAAGACCAGCAAATTTTGTAAAATGTGATGTCAACTCAATATTTTATAGCAAGCCTTAAGGAGTCAGGATACCTTTGGTAACATTATGCTTTCGAACTAACCCATGCTTCAGCTAGGACTTTTAAGGGTTGTAGCGTGGCCTGGTTCACGGTTTAAGAAACAAAGGATAAAGGCTCAAATTATTTGTACCCACCCGCTCTTCGTGATGTTCTTCAAACCTAAACTCAGCTGATCGTGCGTTAGACCTTGTTTGAGTCTTTGCTCTGAAATTCCAGTGATGGTTCGGATGTTGAACGTTTATTTGAATAGGCAGTCATTTTTGTTTGGTTTAGGGTTTGTAAGACCTCTTTCTTTTTCTTTCATTATCCCTGTTTTTTGCCTGAACTATTTCTTTTTGGAATTACAGTCAGCGGGATGCTCCAGTTTTGTAAGTCTCCTTCATAGGTTTTGACTTAATGGGTTTTTATTTTGAGAAGTAATGACTGCCTGTCTGTATGATTGTTCGGAACCATCACTGTCTTTTGTTTTGTAAGGACCTCTTTGGTGCCATTCGTTATGCACTTGGATCAACTGAGAGACTACCCTGCCCCAGGTTATGATTAAGGGTTTTAAATTTCGAAAAGAAAAACTCCTACTTCTTTGGCTCAGAGGGGTTGACGAGGGATTATCTTCCTTATAACTCCAGTGTTTAGGAATTGAAACAATGCCTGTACCTCATCAGCGGGGTCTATTCAAAAGCATATTGTAAAGATCGTGGTATCGTTTTTGTTATCCTCCCTCAAGAGGCTTAGAATTTTCAATCAAGAGTTGATCATCACAAAAATATGAAAACAGTTTACATATAGTGAATACGAAATAATTACTTCAAAACAGACATGTGTAATGCATTAATGAAATAACCAAGTTTGACATGAAATAAAATGTTTGAACAATCAAAGAAAATTACAATCTGAACATTCAAATGAACAAAAGTTTCCAATCCTAGCCATGTTTGGGCAGGGGAGCAGTGGTCACATTGGGAGCTTCTGGATAGTTGAGCTGGACCTCCTTTGCGTCAATCAGATCCTGAACCTTGTTTCTCAAAGTCCAACAATCATCTGTAGCATGCCTTGGGCTGTCAGAATGATAGGCGCAGCGAACGTTGGGGTTGTACCTTGAAGGTGTCCTGTTAGGATTCTTTGGAGGGTCCATGAGAGTTACCAACTTGGTTTCCAGCAACTGTGGCAATATCTGTGACAAGGTCATGCCGAGGGGAGTGAATTGCCTTTTGGGTCTCTCTTCCCTTTGCTGATTGTGACGCTGAGGAGCGCCGGCCGGTTTTGCAATAACCACCGTGTTGACATCTTGGCGGTGTTCGGACCTATTCTGCCCTCTTGAGCCATAGACAGCACTAGATTCTCTCTTGGATGGTTTCTTCTCAGTGTTCGAGGAGTCACCATTCTGTATTTTCCTCGACTTGATGCCAGCTTCTATTCTTTCCCCGGTCAAGATCAGATCTGTAAACCCAGCAGCAGAATTCCCAATCAGGTGGTTGAAGAATGGACCAGACAGGGTCCCCAAGAACATGTCGACGAGCTCGCGGTCAGTCAGAGGTGGTTGTACCCTTCCAGCAAGGTCCCTCCATTTTTGAGCATATTCTTTGAAACCTTCACCTGCACCCATAGACATCCCCTGAAGCTGAGTACGCGTGGGAGCAAGGTCAGCATTATACTGGTATTGCTTGTAGAATGCAGTGGCCAAATCCTCCCCGCTGCGGATGTTAGCTCCATTCAGTTGATAGAACCAGTCGAGTTGGGTTCCAGACAGACTATCCTGAAAGAAGTGAATCCATAAGTTCTTGTCAGCCGTGTAGGGCTGGATCCTCCTTGTGTAAGACTTGAGATGCAGCTTAGGACAGGATGCCCCGTCGTACTTTGCAAAGGCCGGTGCCTTGAATTTGTGCGGGATTACTACCCCAGAAAACAGACCTAGATCCTCGAAGTCCAGGCCAGGAACTTTTTGTATCTCCATGGCACTTAGCCGGTCTTCCAACTGTTTATACCTGTCCTCAGCTGGAGGGTACTGCTCATCATTGTAATCAGTCTCGTTGTTGGAGACCACTGGACTAGGAACCTCCCTTTCTTGGGGACTGTCTTTCCCAACAGATGGGGTAGTCTGCTCAACTTCGTTTTGTGATCCATTCCCCGATTTGCGTCTAGGGTTGAACAGCACCGTCCTCTTCTTCTTCTTTTTCAAAAGTAGGGTCTTCAGATCTTGTTGCCCCTGGGCCAAACTCATGATCAACTCTTGGAACTGGGCATTCTGAGCCTGGAGGGCCTTGATGGATTGCTCAGTAGATGACTCAGGATTCATGATGATCGGCTGAAATAAACAGCAAAGAAGGTAAGCAACCTGTAGAAAAAGGGTACCTGTTATGCAATGATATGTATGTATGCATGCGATGTTTTCAAGGATCTCGTGGGGTAAACAAAAAATTTGTTAGAATTAGAATCCGGCATATTGATTGAAGGAACTTCGTGTTGTTGAGTGTCCTTCTTCAAGAGTCAAAGCTCACCATATCGAGTGGGTCATAGCCCCTGACTCAAGTTATCACCCTTTGCTAGAGGAAAATAAATCCCCTTTGCCCCTTGCTAGACAATCGGTTCATCATGACCTGCATCACAGACCCTTGAGATCCTTGAAATGGGTTAGTCCTTATGTAGGATGTATGCAATGGTATGATGTTATGCTATGCATGGGGTAATGTAGGTAAACCCTGTTATGAGTCCCAATTAAGGACTGTAAACAAAACCTGCATGAAACTCAAGTGTCAGATAACAAGCATGCAAATAGTCAAGTTGGAAGGCACACAAGTCACACAAGAGAAGCCCTTAGAGTTTAGGCCAGCATGGGGTCTAGGTATTACCCTCTTTCAGTTTCGTTGGTTAAGACCTGTCCTAGAAAATAGTAACCGGGTTCTAGAGGATCTCAATATCATCGACTACCCTCGATCGGTCATAACTCCAGCATCACAATCTTTTCTTGCGGCCAGAACCATCGCGAGAGTTTAGCCTCAATGAGTGTAGCATACTGCTACTGTTCTATGGCCAAGTAGGGTCGATTTAGGGTTCTAAGCTCGGTTGGTGCTTAACGACTCCTCAGAAGACCCATATTCTCCTCGTTGCAACACAAGGGATATCGGTACAGACCAAGGTGTCACACCAACGTAGCCACTGCTTCACCCGTGTCGGTCTACGCCGGACAGGTCCCTCACAGCTTATGCTACCTAAAGGGTATTCCCCCAGATACGGGTTAGGATCTATGTAACTCTGATGCAGCCCACAATAATAAAGCAAACAAGCACAACAATTGAAAACACAAGTGATCTTAGTCCTAAGGTACACCTCACTTTAAAATATGTCCCCAGCAGAGTCGCCAGTTCTGTGATCGGTGGATCTGGAACTGACTGTTTAACGCTGGTTCGCGAAATGTCGCGGAAGCAAGAGTCGCCACCGTCTTTTATTTTCTCCAACATGGACAGGACAAAAGCACAGCAAAATTCCTTATGAGATTGTCTCTCGGTTCGGGAGGTAGATTTATAGAAAGGGAAGGTGTTAGCACCCTTTCTATCCATGGTTATCCATGGGCTCTTAGATACTTGCTCATTGTGTTTTCAAAAGTGTTTGCTTTTCAAGTGTGAGTGGGTTTGAAAAAGTTTCGTTTAAAGATTTCAGATCGACTCTTGTATCAGTCCTCAAGAGTGTTTGAAAAATTGTTTTGAAAGCTTTTTTGAAAGTGTCGGTGTGAAAAGAGTTTTGATTTGTTTTTTTGAAATAGAGCAAGTATCTGTGAGTCATCTACCTACCCTAAGGAATTAGGCTATGTAAATGTCCTTAAGGTAGTCCATCCCACCATTGAGAGGTAGGTAGCACCACCGTTGGAGGTATTCGGGTCAATTCGTTTTTAGGGACAGTGTGGTCACCAGAGCAACAGTAGAACACCTTAGAAGCTACCCTTATGCCATTGATCCTTTTTTATTCCGAGGCAACTTTTCCGAGGCAACTTGTTTTGAGGCATTTGGATCAACGGACATAAGGACTTACTAAAACGTCCTATACTCGACGACCACGTTTCGAGGGCAAGGCAACAGTGAGGCGTACCCTAAGAGTGGTGTGTGAATTTATGTGTTATTTTCAGTTATGTTTTATCTTGTACATGTATCATGGTGATCTACGCTTGTTTTTAATTTAGGCCATTCATTCTTTCATGCAAAGTTTAGCAGTTTAAAAGTGCGGAAATTAAAGTGCGGAAAGATAAATCCTACGTGATCGGTAAAATAGCAAGTGTACTATTTTATCGATGTAGTAATAATGGGAAAAACCCCAAAGTCGATCTCTTGAGGACTGCACAGTGAAATTAAGTTTGTTCGAATGAATATCAATTGAACAAAAGCAATGGTTGATTGTTTGTTTCGAACTACAATAATACGAAAACTAAATTTACGAGAAGATTATATGTTACGATGAGAATAATGCCCGGGCGGTGTATGAATCGCGATACAATGACCAACTTGTTTCGTTATTCTAAAAAGCTATGTTTCACCTTTTCTTTCCCTATGCCTAAAGTTATTTTTCCGCAATTCCTTTTAAGAAAAACCTTTGGTATTCTCTCTTTGCCCTAATTCCTCAGAGGCCAAGAGAGAATATCAAGCTCTAGTTCAGACATAAAAAACAGGTATTCAGAGGGTATTCTAATTCCTTAGGAATATCGACTATGATAAAAGTGATGCAACAGGATTAGGATTGCTGATCAGGCCAACCCTAATTACGATCAATAATCATTTCTTCCAAGCAGATTAAGCATTAAAAACGTTGCACACAATAAAGAATAAGGTTTAAACATAAAACTCATATTACGAAACATCAATTAGTCATTACAAAGCAATTCAGGGACACCTCCCTGACATTGGGAGGTTTAGCTACTCATGTTCATAATACTCATGAAAACAGGATCAAGAAGAAAAGTCATTACAATAGGATTTGGATAGGTTGGATCGTCGATTGCTTCCGCTCTTGATCGATCCTTCTTCTCCTTGAATCACCACTCTAAGCTCTTCTCCAATATGTTAATTCTCCAAAATTCATTCCCCTCGTCCTCTAACCCTAGTCTCCAATATAACAGTATTCTCAAATATTCAAAGAAATGTCTAAACTGCCCTCAAACTTGTCCCAATCTGCATGTCGAAAAATAGAAATTTTGCCTCTGGATGCCCTGACACGGGCCGTGTTGTGTGACACGGGTGGCCGTGTCAGGTCGCTGCTTCACAGAATAAAATCCACGCCTTCAGGGGGCACAACACGGTCCGTGTTGTACAACACGGGTGGCCGTGTTGTGTTGCTGGTTTGTTGTGTTTTCAGCATCTGCAGGTGCCACGACACGGGCCGTGTTGCACGACACGGGCCGTGTTGCACGACACGGGCCGTGTTGCACGACACGGGCACCCGTGTCACACTTCTGAAATCTTCGCTTCCATGCGTTTCTTCTGTATTTGGATCATTTTCGCATTGGTGTCGGATAGCCAACTAGACAGAAACCTGAAACAACTTGAAACAACAACCAAATTACACGCACCAACGGTAAAAATGATGAAAACATGGACACCTGACTTGCTTATCCTAATCAGAGAATACTGATGAAACATAATTAAAATACTAAAAGAAAACTCATGAAAACACAAGAAACGACACTAAAACCTGCTTGGAAAGTACGATAAAAGATCACTGATCACTACGCTATTACAAGGCGCGGGTCTATACATCGCCAAATTAACGAAGACCCGTTTGATTAAAAAAATGCGGAAAATAAATAAATTCCTAATTACTATTACATGGCTTGAACAGTTACATAATATTCACAAAGGAAAATAAGAATAAGTGCGCGAAAGAATTAAAGTTGAACGTTCGAGGGCGTTGGACCCTTTTGGAATTAAATTGAATTAAAAAAGCTAATTAATTATTAAATTAAAGAAAAGAAATTATTTTTATGTTTTTTGTATTTATGAAAAGAAAGATTAAAAATTAAAAGAAACCCTAATTCTAAGTTATTTTTAATTATTAACGAAAATATTAAAGTTAACCTAATTTACTAGTTAATTAATTTATTTACATGTTTATTTACAAAATTAATGATAATTAATAATAATGATAAATAATGATGATTAATAATTTATTTAAGAAAAAAATGAATATGTCAAAAAAAACCTAATTCTACATATTTTTTAAGAAAAAGATTAAAGTTTAAAAACCTAAATTAAACTAAGTTAATTGTTAGAGTTTATTTACAAAAAATAGGTTAGTGATGAAATTAATAATAATTAAATATATTTGTATTTTTGATTTTTTTGTTTTTATTATAGAAAATTATTTTATAGTGAAAAAAAAAACAATTAAAACAATTAAAAAAGAATTAGAAAAGAAAAGAAAATAAAATTAAAAAAGATGCAAACCAAGGGGGGTTTCAGGCCCAAGGGGAGGTTTTTTTTGAAGTATTCTGGCCCATTAGACAAAAAGCCTTGTTTGACTTTCTGGCATCACGTGCATGTTCATTGACTCCTGAGTACCGTGGTCTGCATTCTTTGGCCATTGGATTGGGTTTCATGGCCATTTGTGTTCTGGCTGTTGGCCATTTGTGTTCTGGCCTCAACGTTCCTTAATCTTCTCAGGATGTCTGTCTCGCCATGTATTGGTGTCATGCATAAGTTGTTCTTTTGGCCATTTGGCTTTTGGCTTTTGGATTTTGGCTTTTGGCCATTTGGCTTTTGGCTTTTGGCCATTTGGCTTTTGGCCTCAACGTTCCTTAATGAACCTGCATGGGATCTTGTCTAAATCTGCAGTGTTGAATCTCATGAACACATTAAATAAAATCATAAAATGCAAATAAAGCCAATATATGAAAAAATTTAATGTTTAGGCACAATATGGCATGTATGAATGATTATACCCTTTTGACCATGGAGATCAAGCCAACCTTACCCTTACTGAAGAAGTAGTGAGGTGTTGGTTTGTAATTGTGATGACTTGTTTGTAGTGAGAGAGGGATTTGTAATAAAGATTTCAAGGATTTAGGATTCTTGAAAGAATTTGATATTTTAACAGTGTTGTGGCAAAGGTTTTTTTCTCTCTTTTTCTCCTCTCTGGTTTGTGTGAAAAGAAGGTGATTATATAATGGAAATTAGGGTAAAGAAAATGAGCTTTGAATGTGCAATTGGGCCTCCAATGTTTACTTGAGTTCGTCACTTTCCAGGCTGAATCGCAGGGACTTAAGTGCAATTTTTGAAGTTGAAATGTGAAAACAAAATGTATCCGACATCAAGAACTAACTCCTGTCCGAAAATCGGCTCAATCGGATAAACGGTGAATTAGTTATGAATTTTTGAAGTTTCAGCTCAGACAAACTTATTTTGGGCTCCAGTGTCGACTATGACACGTTCTTCAATAAAAAACTGGTATTGATCGGAGCATAATTCGGTCTCGACTTTTGAAGCAAAGTTGTAGATCTATGAGTCAGTGACCTTGTGTAAAAATATGAGCCCAATCCGATAAAAACTGACCGAGTTATGAATTTTCGAAGTTTCGGCCCAGATGAAATAATATTCAGCATTCAGGATTTTCAGCGTGTCACGCACTCTGAGCAAAAAACGAAGGCCTTTTGAATACCGTTTGAACTCAATACCTTCTGTGAAAATGTAGTCAACTCAATTTGTGAAATTTTGGCGCCGGAACCAGCTCGATACAATGAAAATTGACCAAGTTATGATTTTCTGAACATGACGCAGATAAACTTCTGTCACAAATTTTCTGTGCGAAAATACTTGATAAATCCACATTTTTGAAGACCTTCTGATCGAAATTGGCTTCCAGCCGTGAGAGATGAAAATGTAGATAATGTCAAGACGGAATTTTGGCCACCGGAACGGGTTCAAAACAAGCCATGATCTTCAAGTTATAAATTTTTTTACGCGTAAAAACTGCACTTTCAGCACACTTTTTCACCATATTTCTTCGAGAAAACTCACACATTCAGATACCTTCTTTAAAGAATTGACTCTTGAGCCGAACCTGAATTTGAGAATACGTTATCAGAGATATCTTGGCGAAAGAATACCTGAATATGACGCACCGGGTTGGACTTGTGAATTTTTCTTGAAATATTTTGAGAAATATGGGAGGGCAAATTTTGGGGTACAACAAAGGGTCTTGCCCCGGGGTCTATCACCTCGTGGAGAAACTTGAAAAACCAATTCGTAAGCTCATTCACCGCGTCAAGGTGACATCCAAAGACCGAAGTGGCGCTCGTGGCTATCGTCCAGAGGCAGGACGAAACCTTGAGAGAATTCATCAACCGCTTCAACCGTGAGGCCATCCAGGTCCCCTGTGCGGACCACATGAAAAGATACTTACTGGAGAGGGGACTCCTCCCCGGCACAGAGTTCAGAAAAGCAGTGGGCATCAAACCACCCCGAACGTTCGATGCTCTCCTCGAGAAGGCCATGGCCTACATCGACTACGAGGAAAGAGAAGCAGCCAACAGAGCCCGGGACCCTAGAACTCACAGATCCAGCAGCAACCCGCGCCAAGAAGCTGTTCCTCCTCGACGGACTGGGGAGAAAATAAAAGACGACAAACCCCGAGAAGTCCTAGAACATAGAGGACCCTCGGGGCGCTTCACAGAGTACACTCCACTCACGGCTTCCCGCGAGCGCATATTGGCGGAGTGTGCTAGTACAAACTTCAAGGATGGTGGCGTCAAGCGCCCCCGACCAGCTCCTGCCAAGCCCGGGGTAGACAGAAGCAAATACTGTCAGTACCATAGGAGCCATGGTCATTTGACGGAGGATTGCGTCCACTTGAAGGACGCCATCGAAACCCTCATAAAGGAGGGAGGCTCGCCCAGTATCGGCGAAACGACGCTCCTTGTCGCGACGCCCGTGAGACAAGGGAAGCAGAGGAAGATGCTCGACCATCTGACGAGTCGGCCCCCATCCAGACCGCCTTCTCTGTCACCAGACCCGAGGACTTTTACGTCCCCAAACACCTGCAAAAGCCGCTGTCGACGCATAGCAGATGAGAGCACTTTCCCTCTGCCATGGTCATCAATGGTGGGGGGTTCAACGACCTGACCATAAATTCAGCCAAGAGGAAGTTGGATGAATTGGTCGACTCTGCACCTCCTCAGACGGTGACCTTTAAAAGGGTGAAAGGTAGATCAGAGCCTATCACCTTTTACCTCGAAGAACTCCTCAGGGGGGCCCTCAACACGGTCATTCCTCTGCTAATAAGAGCAAGAATGGCTAACTTTGACGTATACCACGTCCTCGTTGATGAAGGAAGTTTCGTCGATGTAATGTACAGTCAACTATTCCGGACACTGCAACTCGACGACTCGCACCTCTAACCTTATGTAGGGTCAGACCTGCAAGGCTTCAACGGATCGACCTCCAAACCCTGGGGATACATCGAGCTCATGGTTACCTTTGGCGAGGACACGACGACCAGGCAGGTCAAGGTGCGCTTCCTCGTCATCGACTGCCCATCCCTCTACAACTGCATTTTAGGAAGGCCAACATTGGCAGAACTGGCCGCGATACCTTCTACCGTCCACTTGAAAATGAAGTTTTACACCAAGAGGGCACGGGTCGCCACCATCCAATGGGACCTGGCTTCCGCCCGAAGGTGTTTTAACGCGACATCCAAGGGACGCGACACGGTCGACATCGGGACAAGACCCGCCAAGAGACCAGCAACGACGCGACCAGAGCCCGAGAAGACAGAGTCCGTCAAGGCTGAAGAGCAGAGAGCTCCCTTAAAGGTCGACTCCATAGCCCTGGGCACCCGCTTCGACCAGGATGAGCCTCCCAGCGGTGAGCAAGTTCCCCTCCGACCAATTCCGGACGGAGACTTCGAGCTCGTCCCCCTCGGCGAAGATGCGAGCAAAGTAGTGAAGATCGGTACCGGCCTCCCCGACCTGGAGAGGAAACAGATCAAAGCCTGCTTGCACGAGAATGCTGACCTATTCGCGTGGAGCGCTACGGAGATGCCCGGACTCGATCCCCGAGGCCGCCTGTCACCGCCTCGCCATAGATCCAGCCGCTAGGGCAGTAGTACAACGTAGACGTAGGCAGTCCCCGGAGAAAACAGAGGCTGCTGAAAAAGCTGTAAAAGACCTCTTAGAGGAGAATTTTATTTCTGAAGCCCGGTATTCAACCTGGCTGTTAAATGTTGTATTAGTCAAAACGAATAATAGAAAATGGCGAATGTGTGTTAATTATACTGATCTCAATCGGGCATGCCCGAAAGACGCATTTCCTTTACCAAACATAGACATGTTGGTCGATAACTCGGCCGATTATAAAATACTGTCGTTCATGGATGCTTATTCAGGCTATAACCAAATCCCAATGACCGTGAGCGACAAGCATTGCACTGCCTTCATGACCAGCTCGGGCAACTATTACTACAATGTAATTCCCTTTGGTCTAAAAAACCCAGGGGCAACATACCAACGTATGATGAACAAAGTGTTCCACAACCAAATCAGGGACATGCTCGAGGTGTATATGGACGACATGATCGTCAAATCCCGAGCAGATACCGACCATGCGGCTCACCTCAAAGAAGTCTTCGCTCAAGCAAGGCAATGTAAGATGAGATTCAACCCCGAGAAGTGCACATTCGGGATCAAGGCAAGGAAATTCCTCGGTTTTTACCTGACAGAACGAGGAATCGAAGCTAACCCCGACAAGTGTCGATCCTTCTCCGACCTCCCGACACCCACGTCGAAAAAATCCATACAAGTCATGAACGACATGCTCACCTCACTATCCCGCTTCGTCGCGAGATCCGCTCAACACACCCTCCCCTTCTTCAAGCTCCTTCGCAAAGAGTAAGCCTTTGAATGGACCGGGGAATGTGAACAGGCGTTGCGCCACCTAAAACAAAGTCTATCCCAACCGCCCATTCTGTCACGGCCCGCTACCAGGGAACCATTGTTCATATACCTAGCGGTCTCGGACGAATCTGTCAGTGCGGCTCTCATTCGCGAGACGCCCGACGGACAAAAACCCGTATACTTTACGAGCAAGGCACTACAAGGGCCCGAGGTCAGATACCAACAGATAGAGAAAGTGGATCTAGCCCTTGTCAACGCGGCGAGGAGACTAAGACATTATTTCCTTGCTCACACGACCATAGTAAGAACTGACCAGCCAGTGAAGCAACTCTTGGATCGACCTGACATGGCAGGTCGAATGTTGAAGTGGTCCCTGGAACTCTCTGAGTTCGACATTTAATACGATAGCAGGAAAGCCCTGAAGGCACAGGCTCTGGCCGACTTCATCGCAGAAATGACCGCTCACAACCCCCCCGCAGGGAAAGAGCACAAGTGGACCATCTCCGTCGACGGAGCATCCAGCTCATCCGGAAGCGGCGCGGGAATCCTCCTGGAAAACGAGGAAGGCGTAGTGATCGAGCACTCGCTCAACCTCTCCTTTCCGACTTCAAACAACCAAGCAGAGTACGAGGCCCTGCTCGCGGGACTAAGACTAGCCGAGGACCTAGGGGCACGTGTAGTACAAATCTTCACGGACTCTCAACTCATCACTTCCCAAGTCCAAGGGAGTTATCAGGCTAAAAACAATAGCCTCATCGAATACCTGAACTTAGTCAGAGAATACATGAAGAAGTTCGATCGAGCAGAAATATCACATGTCCCGCGCGAGCAAAACACGATAGCCGACATACTTTCAAAGCTCGCGAGCACAAGAAGGAAGGGCAGGAACAAATCCGTCATACAAGAATCTCTAGCACGCCCAAGCATCGAAGGAACCTCGACCCCCGGTGAGGTGCATGCCATCGGAGATGCTTCGTGCTGGATGACCCCGGTGTTCAACTTCCTAACAAAGGGAGAGCTCCCTTTGGATCGGACAGAGGCGACCGCGACCAAACGACGAGCGTGCTCCTACGTGGTTCTCGAGCACAAACTATACTACAGGGGATTCTCCATTCCCCTCCTAAAGTGCATAGACGAATCAACGGTTCCCGAGGTATTACGGGAAATACACGAAGGGATTAACGCCCAACACATGGGCGGCAAGTCCCTGGCAAGGAAGGCTCTACAAGCAGGGTATTACTGGCTGACGATGCAACAAGACGCCAAAGATCACGTTAAGAGGTGCGACAAGTGCCAGAAGCATGCCGACATGCATCTGCCCCCCCCCCCCCACGAGTTAAGCATATTGTCATCCCCGTGGCCATTTGCTTGGTGGGGGATGGATATCCTCGGACCATTCGTACAAGGGACGTACCAAAACAAGTTCCTTATTGTGGTTGTGGATTACTTCACGAAATGGATATAGGCCGAGGCCTTTGCAAAGATCACCTCGCACAACATCCCCCGCTTCTACAAACGAAACATCCTCGCCCAATTTGGGATCCCGAAGGCGCTGATCACAGACAACGGTACTCAATTCACCGACCAAGGGTTCTGAAGCTTCGTCGCCAAGCTTGGGACCAAACAACATTTTACCTCGATCGAGCATCCCCAGACCAACGGGCAAGCCGAGTCCGCCAACAGGGTCATCCTACGAGGACTCAAGCGCCGGCTAGGAGAAGCAAAGAGGGGGTGGGTCTAGGAACTACACAGCGTCTTATGGGCTTACCGCACCACACCCTATTCGAAGAAGGGCGAAACCCCTTTTCGACTGACATACAGAACCGAAGCCGTCATCCCCGTAGAAATCAGGGAACCCTCCAGACGGACAGAGATGCCTCTCGATGAGGAAATGAACGACGAGGCCCTTAGGGACGAGCTCGATCTGGTCGAGGAAATTCGAACGGGGGCAACCCTACGCGAGGCCTCTTTAAAACAACGAATAGCCCTGCGTCACAATGACAAGGTCATCAAACGCGAGTTCCAGATCGGCAACCTAGTCTTGCAAAGAAACCAGAAAGACTCGCGCAAGGGGAAGTTGGCCGCAAACTGGGAAGGACCCTACCGCATCCGAGGTGCTACGGGCACCGGAGCATATTACCTCGAGCAATTAAACGGAGAACCGCTGCCACGACCCTGGAACACTGCTAAGCTAAAACAGTACTATAGATAAAACCCTCAACAGCTATGGACTTTCACCGTCGATCATCCACCCTTAGTCAACAAAGGGGAAAAGGTCTCGACCATGTAGGCGGGTCGAGGTATGGACCCGACCTACCAACCACCGAGTGGCGTACCGTCGTTCACCCAACAAACTAAATGACTATGCCCGACAGGGACTCCTCGATCGAGCTCCACTATCGAAGTACCCACATGGCAGAACACCCAGCTCGCGATGGGCAGTTCACGCCACGAGCATAGGACCCCGATCTGGGTTATACGCTCGACATACGGGCACCGCTCCGTATAATCGACGCATTTCAAAGTGTGTCGAACCATCATAGGGGTCGAAAGGATATCTCCGCTCGAAAACAAAACTTCATCAAAATATTCGTTACGAAAATAAAGGTCGAGCATGCCTGGATGCGAGCAGATTATTGCAAAAATAAACATCCATCAAAAAGAACAAACATGCACAAAACAGGTTAACAATAAGTCGACCAAGAAGGGCGACGATGTTCAAGGTTACAAACCATGGCACAATGGCCAAAAGAAATCAAGAATTAGCACGGGCACGCAGGCCCCAAAAACAAATAAATACACGGGCACACAGGCCCAAACATTAACTTAATGCTAAACATCCCCAGGACTAGCGGCATCCACATCGAGAGACTCGGGAGGAGGCACAACCTGACAATCAATAATCTGGGACAGAAACCCGACCCCTCGGTATTCATGCCCGGATTCAAGATGGATAGCTGACTGACCGCAGCCTCGAACCCGTCAGCCAGGGCACCGACACAATCTGACTCGAGAACGTGGATACGAGCAACCAAATCTGAACGGGTGCGCAAAGAGGTTATCTCCTCCGGATCATCATCAGTAGGAAGCATAGCAGCCTTTAGCTCCTCGATTTCCTTAAACAACTAGTGGTTGTCGCTCTCCAAACGTTCCTTGTCAAGTTGGAGGTAATCCCTCTCCTCGGTAGCCTTAGCGGTCTTCTCCTTCTCCCCCGCCAGCAGGTCGGCCTGCTCACGAAACATCTCCTCGGACCGTTTGAGGGTCGCCTTTAACTTGCGAGATTTGGCAGCAAAAGCATCCTTCTATGATTCTAACTCCCTGACACGGTCTGAGGAGTCTGATCCTTCCCCGGCAAGGACCACGGCCATCTCGGCCATCTTCACCACCCCGACCATACTGGCGGCGAGGTGTTTCCTCCGGCCTTCTTTGTCAAGCCGTTTAATAGTCTCGGCCTCGTTATCACTCACCATCAGAGGAAACCCCTCGAAGAAATCCTTTTCTGCAAAGCAGGGCGGCAAGCCAAAAGCCTGGACAGCTACAGGCTCGTCACCAGCCCCCGATCTGCTCTCGGTCCGGCCCCTCTTCCTGGCGACCAACTCGGTGGGTTGCTCGGCATCGGGAGAGCTTGAGGACCCACTAGACGCATCTCCACCCGAACTGGCTAGCGGGCCTATCCTCGTGGCTCGCGGTGCCCTCACCAGCCTCTTGCTTATCTTCTTGTCTTGGGTCAACTTCAACAGCCTCTCCCGACGCTCAGCCATGTGACCTGCAAAGGGGAACGCACCCGAGTTAGCTACAAACGAGCAAAAGCAACGGAAATGGAATAAAACAATAAGAGCAGAAGCAAGAGACCTAGCAGATCTATAGTCTGCCCGTAGGATTGGCACTCAACGAGCGCCTTGGTGTTGATTGGGCGCGCCTCGAATGTCAGGTAGCCATCCTCATCAAGAATGTCATCCCCTTCCCTCGTGACCCACCGGGTAGGGAAAAAACCATCGACAAACTTGCAAAGGACGGCATAGGCCTCCTCATCCTCAGCACTCATACTCCCCGCAGGGGTATGATTGTGCCCGGTTCCATGCTCGTAATGGCCCGAGCACCAATGGATTGGGAACCTCGCGATCCGCCCGACGGAGGGACTGACCTCAGCATCCACAAGGGGCTCCCCGTCCCCGTCGACCACCACAGTTTCCGGTTCAAATAGAGAATCCAGGGCCGTTTGGATGGCCGGCTGCAACACGTACCATTTATCTTTGAAATCCCTCACCGAATCCATATACATCCTAAGCAGTCTCTTCGACTATTTAAGGGATACCCAGCTGTGTCTGCCTCCTCGAGACTGACGCTGCAGATGAAAAACCCTGAAGAAAAGAGGAATCGTCGCCCCAATCCTCAGAAAGCGGCAAGTCAGCTCGAACGCCCAGAGGAAGGCGATCGCATTAGGATGGAGCTGCGAAGGGGCCAGGTTCAAATGACTAAACACCCCGACTTGAAAATCATTAAAGGGAAACCTAAGACCGAGATCCCTGAATATGATCTCGTACATAGGGAAAGCATACTCGGTGAACTCCAAGCAGATACGGGTGTCGATGGTCGGCCTCATTATTCTGAAATTCTTTTGAAACCCTTCCTGAGTACCGCCATACTCAACAACGCTATAAGCCCGCCGACTCCGATGGCAGTATGCTGAAGCAATTCCCCGGGGCTCAGCGCCCACCGAATCCAGCGTAGGGTCGTCAATGGTGTCGACCAAAGTGACGTTCTCTTCTGTACTCGTTTCCTCGGCGTCATTCTGCTTCGAGGATTCCGGATTATCGGCCATTTACCTGTAAAGTACAGGAAACCGGTGAATTCGACAGCAAATCCGCGTGCTCGTCACAAAGGCGGGGAGAAGTACACAACGCTCAGATCGAAACTAAAACCGAACACTGACGTCCCAACTCCGACTACACATCAATCGTGGATGGCACGAGCATAACATGAGCGCCCCGGGCTAATCATGAATCACGCGATCAAGTTTCTGGCTTCGCCTACCCGACACTAGAACATTGCGAGGAGACTACCCAACATTCTTCCTAAAAGGGTAAATGTCCCGGCCAGTTCATGAGTATGCCGACCAAATGCATGAACATCACGAGCAATATCATGGATTATACGCCTAAAACTATGACTATCTCGAGCACAGTCATGAATCTGGCGCCTAGTGCGCTTAAATCTACCGGGCATCACTTCCGAATACAGATTTCTACAGATTTCTAGTATCAAAAATGTCCTCTAAGCTATCTACATTACAAGAAAACAGGAGGAAGGGACACTTACTTGGAAGAAGAGGAGTGCAAACGACAGTGGTAAGAGTAATCATCGGCGAATGATGTGGCGGTCTCAACGGTGTTATGGGAACGAACGACTGTGGAAACAGAGAAAAAGGGAGGAGTGTGAAGAGGAGAAACAAATTATGGGCCCAAGGGTCCTATTTATAAAGATGACGTGGAATGTGAAACGTCACACCGGGGAGACACGAACTTCCCCTATCCTCGACGCTTACCCGCCTAGGAAATAATGGCCCTATTTACTAGGGCGGCGCTGCAGTTCCCAAGGATTACGCCACGTGTCTGACAGATGCAGCCCGAAGGTCCCCACGAGAGTTCCCCGAGCACACTTCAAAAGGTAAAATCATGGGTCGAGCATCGGGTCCCCGAGGAAAAGGCAAGCTGAGATCAAGTCATAACTCTTGTGCCAGGAACAACGACTTGGGGGGCTCCTGTCTTGGACTGGGCCCGCCTTGGCCCAAAGTACAAATAAAGGCCCAGATCCACATAGCTCCTCGAGGAGTGCTCGTGATCAAGCCATCCCTAACATGCTCGACCATAGATGCTGGTGGCAACGTCCGCCGTTGCTCGTAACAAATAGCGTCCTCGACCAAGGGCATTCCTGCTCGAGTCTTGCTCGAGCATCCTCCCTGTAGGGCATGCTTTGTCCCCTTCGAATGTTGCGGGACCCTTAAAGATCCGGGAAGACCGCGCCTTCGTTCTTCCTCATTCTTCGTAGAGCACCATCCAGGAAGGGGACCACGTGCGGGTCCCCACTTCACACGTAGAACCTGGAAGTTCCTTTGTTGGGCCAGTTCTGGTCGGCCCAATAAAGGAATCGTGGCCCAACGCTGGGGGCTATAAATACCCTCTACTTCAAGAGGGTCAAGTATTC
The DNA here is from genome assembly GCA_948472305.1 of Vicia faba. Taxonomy (NCBI): domain Eukaryota; kingdom Viridiplantae; phylum Streptophyta; class Magnoliopsida; order Fabales; family Fabaceae; genus Vicia; species Vicia faba. Next base: position 745,889,587 of record OX451736.1, on the reverse strand, counting down.
ATTCATCACACACCTACATACTTTTTGCCTGCTCATTCTGTCTCTCATTTTATCATCGGAGTGTCTTGCAGGTACCCCCCCATCTCATTCAAATCCAGTTCGAGCCAGCCGTGACGGTCCAAGTCTGATCTGGTAAGATCAAGAAGAATTGTGATGCTTGATTTTGAACTGAGTGCAAAGTTCGATGATCATAGCATTGTTGAGATTGGTCCCATTGTCAATGATGATCCTTTCGGGGATACCATAGCGGCAGATGAGGTTATGTTTGGTGAATCTGGCTACCACGCTCTTTGTGACTGAGGCAAATGAGGCGGCTTCGACCCATTTGGTGAAATAATCAATAGCGACCAGAATGAAGCGATGTCCGTTAGAAGAAGTAGGTTTGATCTCTCCAATCATATCAATGCCCCACATTGCAAATGGCCACGGCGTGATCATGAATTTTAGGGGAATAGGAGGTACATGGACCTTGTCAGCATAGATTTGGCACTTGTGGCAAGTCCTTGAGTGTTGATGGCAATCAGTCTCCATCGTTCACCAATAGTAACCAGCTCTCAGGATTTTCTTGGCCATAGTATGTCCGCTAGAGTGAGTCCCAAAGAGACCATTATGTTGGTGTAAGCCCTAGAGGCCAATACTTTTGGTACTTGTATCGAATTATTTATTAATAATAAAAGGCATTTCTTTATTATGTTTGCTTTCCAAAATAATAAAGTCCCTAGAATGGTTTATTGGTTTAATGAAATGTTAAGTGTGACTTAATCATGAGATCCCATTAAACATAAGAAACTATTCTTAAAGTATCCGTAGTCAAGCTTTAATGTGAAGTGGGATAACATTAAAGCATTAAGATTATTATGAAGATAGATTGATGATCATATCTCATGGATCATAGATAAGGAGTTATCAAGTCTTGACATAGGTATGAATATTAGGAGTAATATTTATACTGGATTGACCCGCTATGAGAATACTACATAGAATGTTATGCAAAGTGTCATAAGTTATTCTCATGATGATAATGGTGTATACCACCCTTCGACCTGAAACCACTATGGACCCTAGATGTAGAGTCAAGTACTTTATTGCTGATCAAACTTCATCTGTAACTGGATGACTATAAAGACGGTTGATGGGTACTTCACAAAGCATGCTAAGGGACATGAGTGACCTAGATAGAATTTGCTCATCCTGCATAACAGGATAAATGTCTAAGGGCCCAAATATTGAACTGGACAAGGGTGACACAGTGTATGCCTTGTGTTCAATATAGACATGAGGGCAAAAGGGTAATTGTACAACACAAATATTATCACAGAAAAGGTTTGGTCAGATCACATGATATTTTCGTGACTTGGGTAACAGTGATGTGTTGCTAGATATCGCTCACTGTTTATTATATTAAATGTGTGATTTAATATAATTGCCAACGTCGCGAAAACCTACAGGGTCACACACATAAGGACAAGTTGATGAGAGATATAATAAATAAGGAACACCGTAAGATACGGTGCACTTAAGTGTAATACGGAAAGTGGTAAGGTACCACGTGGATAAGTGATATATGGTACATCATAAGGTATGATGTCCATAAGCTTAATTGGGCTTTTAGCTTATAGCCTTAATTGGGCTTTTAGCTTGTAGCCCACACGAGTGATTCTATAAATAGATCCCTTGTGATGAAGCAATTTCACTTGATGCAATTTCATTTTTGATTCTCTCTCTCACTCAAGGTTTCCGTTCGTGATCAGCTAGCACTATGACCGGAATCGATCTGTTCGTGTGGACTGAGTAGAGGCGTTGTTCTTCATCAACGCTCGTGATCACAACATCAAAGGTCTGAATCTCCACAAGAGGTAAATATTTCTATCACTGACCATGCTCATTCGTAAGGATCGCTAAAGGAAAATTTTAAATTCCACTGCGCTTTTGATCGCAATTTTCCTTCACATTATGCATGTCTTCCATAATTTCCTATGCCTCCTTCTTGTCCACACATCGGAGTAGAGTAGAGTCATGGTTGCGTTTGTACAAGATTCCATTACTTAGGAAGAATTTGGATGAGAATCTTCGTAAGAACTTTCTATCATTGATGGAACCTCCTTCGGGATACTCTTGTACTTCAAGGTATCTCTTCACCTCATGGTACCATGGCTTTCCTGTGTCAGTGGCAAGCTCATAACAATGCGTAGGTTCGTCAAATATCTCAATTGTAATCATAGGAACTTCATTGTCCCATTTGACCTTGAACATAGAAGACATCATGGCCAAAGCATCGGCTAACCAATTTTCTTCCCTAGGGAAGTGTTCAAAGGTGATTTCTTCGAAGTAAGGAATCAGAGATAGCACAAGCTCCTTGTAAGGAATGAGATTAGGGTGCTTAGTGTCCCAATCTTCTTTTACTTGGCTAATCACTAGAGTGGAATCCCCGAACACATTCAAATGCTTGATCCTCAAATCAATGGCAGCCTTCAGAACCAAAATGCATGCTTCATAATCAGCCATGTTGTTCGTACAATCGAAGCACAGTTTGGTAATGAAAGAAGTGTTGCAACCTTTAGGGGAGATTATCACAGCACCAATTCCGTTACCCAAGGCGTTGGAAGCCCCATCGAAGACCATAGTCCATCGGGATCCTTGTTCAGGTCCGTCATACGGTCCAGGTTTTGCACAGTCAGTTACTAACATGATATTCTCATCTGGGAAGTCAAAGTTCATAGACTGATAATCATCAACAGCTTGATGGGCCAAATGATCTCCCAATACAATTCCTTTGATGGCCTTTTGCATTGTGTATTAAATATCGTACTCAGTCAAAATCATCTGCCATCTAGCTATCCGTCTGGAAAGAGCGGGTTTCTCTAAGATGTACTTGATAGGGTCCATCTTAGAAATCAATAGAGTGGTATGAGTCAACATATATTGTCTTAGCTGGCGAGCAGCCCATGCCAGAGCGCAACAAGTTTTCTCGAGCAGTGAATATCTAGTTTCACAATCGGTAAAATTTTTGCTCAGGTAGTATATAGCATGCTCTTTCCGGCCAGACTCGTCATGTTGGCCCAACACATACCCCATAGAATTCTCTAGCACCGTCAAGTACATGATCAAGGGTCTTCCTTAAACTGGAGGCATGAGGGTATGAGGTTCTTGCATATATTCTTTGATTTTGTCGAAGGCAGCCTGGCATTCATCATCCCATTCGACTACTTGATCTTTCTTCAAAAGTTTGAAGATTGGCTCACAAGTAGCAGTTAAGTGAGATATGAAGCTGGCGATGTAGTTAAGAAGACCCAAGAATCCTATGACCTCCTTTTCAGATTGGGGGACTGGCATTTCTTGGATGGCCTTTACCTTGGCAGGATCGACTTCGATGCCTTTACCACTGACAATAAAACCTAGAAGTTTTCCAGACCGTACTCCAAATATGTACTTATTAGGGTTCAACCTCAGCTTGTACTTTTTCAACCTCTCGAATAGCTTGTATAGGTGACTGAGATGTTCCTTTTTGGTTTGTGATCTTGAAATCATATCATCCATATATACCTCTATTTCATGATGGATCATATCATGAAACAAAGCCACCATAGCCCTTTGATATGTTCCCCATGCATTCTTCAATCTGAATGGCATGACCTTGTAACAAAAGGTTCCCCATTGCGTAACGAAAATGGTCTTCTCCATGTCTTCGGAAGCCATCCTAATTTGATTATAGCCGGAGAAACCATCAATGAAAGAGAAGACTTTATGCTGGGCAATATTATCGACCAATACATTAATATGTGGTAGAGGGAAGTCATCCTTGGGATTTTCCCTATTCAGATCCCTATAATCTATGCACATACGAACTTTTCCGTCTTTCTTCGGTACTAGCACCACATTTGTAACCCATTGGGGATAAGACGTCACAGCTAGGAATCTTGCATCAAATTATTTCATCACTTCAGCTTTTATCTTTTCAGACATGTCAGGCCTCATGCGACGAACTTTTTGTTTGACAGGAGGACAATCTTCCTTTGTCGGCAGACGATGAACTACAATGTCGGTATCCAATCCTGGCATATCTTCATACGACCAAGCAAACACTTCCACATAATCATGTAACATCTGAACCAATATGCTTTTGACAATGCTTCCTAGGTTAGTGTCGATATTGACCTCTTTCTTGTCTGTCTCAGTACCTAGATTGATGACTTCAACTGACTCTTCATGCGGTTGAATAGCTTTTTCCTCTTGCAATAGAAGTCTGGCTAGTTCTCTCGGTATCTCACAATCTTCCTCGCCTTCGTATTCGGCTTGGTTAATTGGATGTTCAAAATCATAGTTGGCAATAGTAGATTCATTGGCAATGAGATCTGGAGTGGACGAGGACCTGTAAGAGTGTGTGTGTGCATGTAAGATACACAACTATTTTGAGAAATGCATTGAAGAATAAGAAAAACAATGAGCATAAAAATTTGAGTGCAAAAGTCCAATGGTTTATATTGAATGATCATATGATACAATGAACATAAATAAACCCTTAACAAATGGACCATAGTGCCCCGAGCCAGGCATATGGCTTAAAATTCATTGTTTAATATTACAGACAAAAGGTTCTTGAATTGATAGAAAGCAATAAACAAGTAATTACTCCTTAATGAAGGAGATGGGAACGAAGTCCTTTGCGTGCCAATTGTTGAGCTCTGTTGTAGTAGGGTATATCCATTCTTCAAATGCATATTCATCATCAGAATCACCCACAGTGTTTACTTCATGACTTCCAATACGGAGAGGGGTCTTCCCTGCACGAGCGTGCCTTACTTCTTTCTGAGCCTTGATAGTGAAACCCAAACCACATTTGTCTGCTTTGAATGGGATCTCGGGGAGTTTCCCCCAAGTATCACAACTTCCTTCTTTGACTGCAGCACGAGCATCTTTAAATGAAGCCATCCTTGGCACCCATCTATCAGCTTTGGGCAGGTCGGTGGAGACTTTGGCAGTAGCAATCATAAGAAGAACAACTTCAAAAGCCTGGCACGGGGTTTCTATAAATTCGCCATCCATCTCCACATATTTGAAAGAATTGAGGTGTCTTACCATGAACTCCTCCTCACCAAAAACAGTGATGATCCTTCCCTTGACCGGGTATTTGAGCTTTTGATGAAGGGTTGACGTTACTACCCCTGCTCCACGGATCCAAGGGCGACCCAGCAAACAGGAGTAAGCAGGACGGATATCCATGATGTAGAAAGTAGAGTTGAAAATCTATGAACCCACCTTGATCGGCAGATACACCTCTCCATGAACCGTCCTTTTGGACCCATCAAAAGCCCTCACAATAATATCACTCGGCTTCAACACCAGTCCTTCACAGTCTAACCGGTCCAAAGCGCCCTTGGGTAGTATGTTTAAGGAAGAGCCAGTGTCAACCAAAACATGTGCTAGGGTAGTCCTCTTACATTCAACAGAAACATGCAGATCTTTGTTATAGTTCTTTCCAAGTGGTGTCAGATCAACATCCGAGAACCCCAAACCATTATCGGCCGTCAAGCTTGCCACACAATTTTCAAACTGGTCAGTTGTGGTCTCATGAGGGACATGAGCCTTCTTTAGGAATTTGATTAACACCCGGGCATGAGCATCAGAACAAAGTAGCAAAGATAACATGGAAATCTTGTAAGGGGTTTGCCCTAGCTGCTCCACTATCTTGAAATCACTCCTCTTTATAATTTTCAAGATCTCATCCATTTCTTGAGCGGAAGGTTCCTCAGCAGCAATGTCTTTTGCGGGTATTTCTGTCTCAGCGGACTCAACTACTTTCTCCTTTCCCATTTTGTCAGCCCTAGGGTTAGAAGTGGTGATGCGGACAGGTGCCTTTGTAGCGGTTGGTGGTGAGATGTTGGGTGAAAAGATTCTCCCAGTTCTGGTCACCTTACTAGAGCCAGTAATGTTACCAATGTCATCAGCTTTTCTTTCTTCAATCCAAGCATCTTGCTTTATTCCATGGTAAAACACCTCAATACCATAGTTCCATGGCACTGCTTTATTAAAAGAGTACGGAATTGTCCCAGGGACGGTAATTATCAGAGGAGCGATAGTCAATTCGTTTGAAATCCTGATAGGATCTTTTGGGGAGATCCTAAGAGGCTTGTTTGAAATTGTTGTGATGGAGAGGTCTTCGATATTATTGGCCAAACTTTTGGCGGATGAAGTCTTCTTAAATAGTATCTCATGGCTATTCATCAGGCGTTTAATGCCTTCCTTCATCCATTTGCATCCATTGAGTTGTTTGGCGCAGTAATCATAGTCCTTCAAACAGCCAGGAAAAACCCTGGCTTTCAGCAGATTCTTTTTGATAATGTTTAACGGAGTAGTCAAGTCTTTGACGGAGGAAACAAAAATGGTGTCTTCAATTGCGTTGACACCTTTGCCATGGTTTGGCATTGGTGCCGTTATCATATTGGGAATTGGAGGCAGATCAAATTCGACCGTCTTGTTGTCTATTAAGTCTTGAATTTTATTCTTCAGTGCCCATCATTGGTCAGTCTCATGCCCGGGACTATTCGAGTGATATTCATACTTGGTATTCAGATTGTAGGTGAGGAAGTATCTGGATTGGCCGGAGGATCATGCAGTGTCACCAAATTAGCCTTTAACAGGTGTTGTAAGGCTAGAGATAGTGACATGCTTATCCTTGTGTATTGTCTTTGCAGAGCCTCAAATCGTTGATGATTGGAAGATTGTCTTTGAACAGGAGTTGGGTTGGAAATCTGAACAACATTAACGGACGGATGATCATCCTTCTTGGTACGGACCCTTTCCTCATACAAAGAATTAGTTTCTTTCTTCCCAGGGAAGGGTTTCTTTACAGGGTTGAAGGTGGAAGCAGACGCCATAGGGTTTTTCCCGCTCTTGATGCCGCTTTCGACCCTTTCACCAGTTAGGATTAGCTCTGTGAAACCGGACAAAGAACAACCAACCAATAAGTCTAAAAATGGACCAGATAAAGTGCCGATAAACATATCAATGTGTTCCCTATCAGTTAATGGTGGTTGAAACCTACTGGAAATATCCCTCCACTTTTGGGCGTACTCTTTGAACCCTTCATTTTTACCCATTGTCATGTCTTATAGTTGAACCCTAGTCGGCGCCAGGTTGGCATTGTACTGGTATTGGTGATAGAAAGCGGTGGCCAAGTCTTCCTATGTATGGATATATGAACCCTCCAATTGCTAAAACCACTCTAGTTGAGTCCCAGCCAAGCTTTCTTGAAAGAAGTGAACCCAGAGTTTCTTGTCAGCGGTGTACGATTGTATTTTGTGCATATAAGACTTCAGGTGAAGCTTTGGGTAGGAAACCCCATCATATTTAATGAAGACTGGTATCTTGAATTTTTGGGGAATGACAACCCCATATACTAAACACAAATCATCAAAATCCAAACCAGGGATGGCTTGAATCTCAACGGCCTTCAATCTATCCTCTAACTGCTTGTACTTAACATCGGCAGGAGGATACTTCTCGTCAAAATAGTCTTCATCATCAGACACTTGATCATTAATACACCCAGCCTGGGTACTCCTTGCTTCTCCAATTTGATTTTCGTCTTGTTCAGACGAATCTTCAGCTATTGGCATCTGGCGGATTGACTCTCTGAATCTTCTACCCATGTTGACTAAGGCTTTCCTATTTAGTTTCTTTTTAGATGCCAGTAACGTCATCAACTCTTGTTGTCCCTTGTCCAGGGTCAACAGAGTCTCTTGAAACTGGGAGTTTTGTGCTTGTAGGTCTTTCACTGTTTTCTCGATATCCATCTTGATGAAATAAACAGCAGAAAGATAAGGAAACCTGTCATGGAAAACTTGTTATGTTATGATGCATGGAAGATGTGCGTGCAAATGATTTCAAGGATTTATGAAATTTAAATTTGTCTAGACAAATAATGAACAAACGTCAATTTTCATTAATTAGTTCAAAATGGTTACAACGTGCCTCTTGGGCTTACAAAATAAATCTTTAAGACAAAAAGGTCGAACGCATCCTCTTCGGCGCAAGGTAGGCGTTCAAGCTTTGTTCTTCATGAAGTTGCTTTGTAAGCTCCAAAACCCTTTTCTCACCCACGTAGAACTGAGCTTCGAAGGTATCTCGTTCTTCTCTTAGCTGAATCCAATCCTTTTGAAAGTCTTCAAGAGAAGTAGGCATGTTGGGATGGAGGACAGTATACAGGACTTCTCCTTCAGCAACAGGCTCCACGATAACTGGTAGGATGGAGGGGTAAGGCATCATGAGCTTCTGAGCACGAGATCGTACCCACCTAAGGTAAGGTTCAAGGGGAATAGAATTCTTGCGTCCTAGCGTCTCACTATCTGCTTTATTTACCATCATCTAAGCTCGCACAAACCTCTGAAGGTAGCCTTGATCGTCACTCTCGTAATCGAACACCACTCCTTGGATGAGTATATCATGAGGACCATCTCTTTGGGCATACTCAAACTGTCGTAAAGCTAAGCAAGGGTTGTAAGTGATACCTCCCCTCATACCAAGTAGAGGGTGTTGTACCCTAAAATTTGCCCTCTCATTTCATCAACATTTTCTCATCACCAGACCCTTGGAGCTCAAGATCAAGTTATGGTTTGCTCTGCTCAAGACTCCTCCTTGCACTGTTGACCCAAATTAGGGTCTGAGTTTGCACAAAGATATTTTGACCTAAAATGCCCAAAGTGACTTTCATGCTTCATGTTGGACTCACAAGTTTATCCATATCAAGTTTCAAGCCTTGATTCCAATCTTTGCCCAGTCAATTGGACAGTTGACCTAGAAATCAGTTGTATTGGGGAAAAAGTCAACTATGGCCAACTGACAGTCAAACCTCATGAAATTTAACCCACATCAACATTTTGAACTCATATGTACCATTTGATCAAGTTTGATTTGTAGTTGTTTAGTTATTGGCATGCATTTTTGGTAAAACCAGGTGTGTGAATGTCATGACTGATGTGATAACATTCTAGTTTATTATGTACTGATTTATTAGGTACCTTTGCAGAAAAATATTGTCATACAGGTGCTGCTGTTTATGAGTGTGTATCTGAGCATTTTGCAAAAAGATCACATTTACCAAAATCAGTAGACAGGAATTCAGATGTCATAACAAATGTTAAGACATCCTGTTCTGAACTAACAGTTATGCAGTTTGGGTAATTCTGAGTTTTTTCAGGAAAATGACTCAGTCTTTCCAGAACAGAAAATCTCGTGGACTTGGGGTTAATCTAGCTCAACCCTAACCTGGTTGATAAAGTCCTGTGACCAAGTCTTAAGGTCAAACGGAATTAACCCTAGCTTTTTGTGGAAACCCTAACTGAAGATGCAGCTGCTATATATTCAACAGGGCTGCTGTTTGGAATTTATCCCTTTTTGACAGAAGATCATTTAGAAGCTGTATAGTTTTAACTATTGTAATCCAAGCAAGTATCATTGTGATAAGTGACTTGGAATAGGTTTTAATTGTAAGGGTTGTGTATCACTCAAAGCTTTGAAGCAAGAGTGTTTTTGTGTCTCTTGACTAAAGCTTTGAAGCAAAGTCAAGTTAGGTTTATGTATCACTCAAAGCTGTGAAGCAAGAGTGTTTGTGTTGCTTGATTAAAAAGCTGTGAAGCATAATCAAGTGTATGTTTTGAAGAGTGTCTTCATCAATTCATTAGTCAATTGTTTTAATTATCACTGCTGTGATTGAGGGGGAGTGAGTAGGAACTCAGGTTTAAGTTGTACTTAGATTGAAGTTGCATTGGGTAGGTCTTAAGTGAAGGAGATAAACTGGTTGGTTTATTCCTGAATTAATATCTCTTATAGTGGATTTCCTCCCTGGCTTGGTAGCCCCCAGATTAGGTGTTGTTGCACACTGAACTGGGTGAACAATTGACTGTGTTCTTTACTGTTTTTGTATTTACTGTCTTATAGAAAGTCAGATACGGTGTCATAACATTGAACGTGACATTGAGTATCTGCAGCCAGAATTTCAATTGGCATCAGAGCAGGCACCCTGCCTGTATTACTGGGTGAGATCTAGGGATATCACTTTCTGGCACTATGGACAAAGAAGGAGTTTTTGGAAATAGACCACCCATTCTGGATGGAACAAATTATGACTACTGGAAACCTCGTATGATTGCCTTCTTAAAATCTCTGGACAAAAAGGCTTGGAGAGCTGCTGACAAAGGATGGAACCATCCCACCATAACTGAGAAAGATGGGACAATCAGTCTGAAGCCTGAGGAAGATTGGAGTAAAGAAGAAGATGAGTTAGCCCTGGGAAACTCCAAAGCTTTAAATGCCTTGTTCAATGGAATTGATAGAAACATATTCAGACTAGTGCATCAATATGAACTGGCCAAGGAAGTTTGGGACACTCTCAAAACTACCCATGAGGGCACTTCCAAAGTAAAAATGTCAAGGCTTCAGATGTTGACTACCAAGTTTGAGAATCTAAAAATGATGGAAGATGAAACCATTCATGAGTTTCACATGAACATCTTGGAGATTTCCAACACCTCAGGAGCACTGGGAGAAAAGATGTCAGAAGAAAAATTGGTGAGAAAGATTCTCAGATCCTTGCCTAAAAGATTTGCAATGAAGGTAACTGCCATAGAGGAAGCCCAGGACATCAGCAAGTTGAAAGTGGATGAACTTATTGGGTCTCTTCAGACTTTTGAGATGGGGATCACTGATAATGGTGACAAGAAGAACAAGAGCATAGCACTTGTATCCAACACTGATGTTGAAAACAAGGAGGATGAAGAAGAAAATATTTCAGAAGCTATAGCCATGCTTGGAAGACAATTCAACAAACTCATCAAAAGAATAGATCCAAAGTCAAGGTCTAACGTTCATAACATTCCCTCTGACATTGACAGTTCCAGCTGAAGACCAAGGTCAGAAGAGAAGGGAAATCAAGACAGAGGAATTCAATGCCATGGTTGTGAAGGATATGGGCATATTCGAGCTGAATGTCCTACCTTTATTAAGAAACAAAAGAAAGGAATGACTGTTACTTGGTCTGACTGTGATTCAGAAAGTAATTCTGAAGAAGAATCTGCCAAACTAGTTACTGCTCTAACTGGTGTTTGTACCTCTGAAAGTGACACTAGTGATGAAGAAGTGACATTTGAAGAACTGGCTGATACTTACAAGAAATTGTGTATCAGAAGTGCTGAAGTCTGTGTGCAGAATGAGAAACAATCAAAACTCATCATAAAGTTGGAGGCTGAAAAAAGGGCAGACCTTGAAACTATAAGTCATCTAGAAGGGGAAGTTCAATTGCTGAACTCACAACTGAACCAAATGACCAAATCTGTCAAGATGCTGACTAATGGAACAGACAAATTGGAAGAGATTCTTCAAGTTGGACAAAATGTGGGAAACAAATCTGGACTAGGATTTGTGGAAGCTAAGAAATCTGGTGCAGACAAGAAGATCAGGCCTGTTAAACAAATGTCAAAGCAGATGTCTCAACACAACTCTCAACATCAGGAACAGAGATATATGAAGAAAAAGTACCAAAGATGGAGATGTCATCATTGTGGGAGGTATGGCCACATAAAGCCTTTCTGCTTCAAATTGCATGGATACCCTAATCAAAACTCAGGTGTTAAACCTAAGTCAAAAAGGGTACCACATACTCCTCAATGGAAGAAAAAGGCTACTGCCCTGATAGCCCACACTTCCCTGAGAGTCTCTGCAAAGGAGGGCTGGTACTTTGACAGTGGGTGCTCTAAGCACATGACTGGAATAAAGAACATTCTCAATCATGTTAAGCCTCACACCACTAGTTATGTGACCTTTGGAGATGGTGCTAAAGGTGAAATCAAAGGAGTTGGTAATTTGGACTGCCCTGAAGTTCCAAATCTGAATGAAGTACTATTGGTAAAAGGTCTGACTGCTAATCTCATTAGTATCAGTCAATTGTGTGATCTAGGATTCAAGGTCAACTTCTCAAAATCTGAATGTCTAGTAATTAATGAAAAACTAGAAGTTGTAATGAAAGGAATCAGATCTAAAGATAACTGTTACTTGTGGCAGCCTGAGAACACTAATAACTCCACTATGTGTTCTATTACCAAAGAAGAAAAAGAGATGAAACTGTGGCACCATAAACTTAACCATCTTCATCTAAGAAGAATGAAAAGAACTATCTCTATAGAAGCAGTCAGAAGGATTCCAAGACTGAAAATTGATAAAAGGAGGGTTTATGGTGAACATCAAATTGAAAGGCTTGGTAAAAAGAGATATGTCTATGATGTGGTGAATAACCTTGAAGTTTTTAGAGAACAATGCAAGAAAACCCAAAAAGAAGGATGTATTGTCAGAATCAGAAGTGATCATGACAAGGATTTTGGAAACAACAAGTTTAATGAATTCTGTTTCTCAGAAGGAATGAGTCATGAAGTCTCTTCTCCTATAACTCCTCATCAAAATGGAGTTGACAGAAGGAAAAATAGGATCATACAGGAATCTGCCAGAGTTATGATTCATGTCAAAAGATTGCCTTTTCAACTCTGTGCTAAAATAGTTGCAGCTGGTAGTAGCTGTTCTCAAATTATCTGGACAAAACAGATGCTCACTGAGTATAATGTCTCACAAGATGTTGTGACATTGTATTGTGACAATCTGAATACAATCAATATTTCCAAGACCCCTATTCAGCATAGCAGGACCAAGCACATTGACCTTGTAGAGAAGAAGACAATTAAACTGGTACATGGTATCATTAAGCTTCAGCTGGTTGATTTTTCTACCAAGGCTCTTGATGGAAATCAACTTGAAAACTTGAGGGGCAAGATGGGTATTTGCCAACATGAGAAATTATAGCAATTAATTTTGCTTAAAGCAAGGGTTGAAGGAGTTATTTTTGTTAAGTCTATTTTTAGTGGGTTAATCATATGTTTTTCCAATTCTTTCAAAATTATTAAGAAGTTGAATAGACTCTCATTTGCCTCCTACCTCTCACGACTTTACAACCTATTCCCTTCTCTCAATCAAAGTTTTCTCTCAAATTGCTACTGGTGCTCTAAGTCAATCAAAATGTCTCAAACATCATCTTTAACCAAGGCGACCACTTCATCTTCATCATCTGACCAAGATTCTCGAGCAATCACCACATGCATTGATTCTGAAGTCCTGGAGATCACTCCTCTCAGAGAAATGGCAACTGACCCCTCCAAAGTCAAAAAGCTGAGAACTAGGCATGCAGGAAGAGCTCAAGCTACTACTTCCGGTAATCCTTCTCATCCTTCTTCCTCTGTACCAAATAGGGAAGGATCAGCTCAAGTACATCAAGCAATTGCTAGGCTTGTTACAAGAATACTAAGCGAAAACCACTTTGTACCAGGGATTTCTGTCCCATTAAATCAAGAATCAGCAAGCCCAAATGTTGAAGCAAATGTAGATGTCTCTGAGAATGTTGTGACACCAAATGACAACATTCAGAACCCTTCAGAGAAAACTGTTGATCCACCTGTCATTGATGTGGACGAGGAATACTCAGACAATGATCTAATTGCCAATGTAAACCCTAGCATAGCTAGGAGAATGATGAAAAGAAAGGGAAATCAGAATGCTGCACAATGTATGACCAAAGAGAAACCTGCTAATAAGAAATCCAAGGCTGAAGGCAAGACTGAGGTAGAATCTGTGAAAACTGGTCAGTCCAAAGGGAAGGTGAAAGCCCAAGTGCATACTGGTAGACAACCAATTACAAAGAAAAGAAAAGAACTTGAGTCTTCTGATTCTGATGAGGAATCAGAGTTTGAGATTGATGCTGAAGAAATTCCTATCAGAAGGAAACTCCCCTCCAGCAAAATGGCTAGGGTTCCTGAAGTCCCAACAGACAACATCTCTTTTCACCACCCTGACAATGCCAACAGATGGAAGTATGTTTGCTTGAAGAGAATAGCTTTAGAAAGAGAGCTAAACAATGATGCCATGGAGTGCAAGGAAATCATGGACCTGATTAAAACTGCTGGACTGATGAAGACTGTGGTAAAATTTTCCAAGTGCTATGAAAATCTGGTCAAGGAGTTCATAGTTAACTTGTGTGATGAATGTGTTGATGGAAGGTCAGCTGACTTTGAATGTGTTTATGTTAGAGGAAGAAGGGTTAATTTCTCTCCATCAGAAGTTAACAAATTTCTTGGAAGATCAAATGAGGATTGCCCTGAACTAGAAGTCACTGACAATGAAGTTTGTCAAACCATCACAGCAAGACAAGTCAAGTGCTGGCCCTTGAAAGGCAAGCTGAATGCCAGCAAACTAAGCATGAAATTTGCCATCCTGCACAAGATTAGTGCAGCCAACTGGGTCCCTACAAACCATAAATCTACTATCTCCACAGGATTGGGGAGATTTATTTATGTTGTGGGAACCAAGACTGAATTTGACTATGGCAGGTATATTTTTGAACAAACTCTAAAACATGCTGGTAGCTTTGCTGTCAAAGGCCCTATTGCCTTTCCCTCCCTCCTGTGTGGAATTATCCTTGCACAGTACCCTGATATCCTGGTGGCAAGAGATAATGCTTGCAAAAGAGCTCCTGCTCTTGGGTTACACTACAAGCTGTTTCAGGGATCTCATGCTCCTGATATTGTCATAACATCAGCTGAGACATCACCTGTGAAGACTCAGTCCAAAACATATGATGTTATAGCTGTATTGAAAGAGACATGCAAAGAGTTGGAGACTAGGAAAAAGACCCTAGAAAACCTAATTGTCAGGTTAGAAAAGGAGGAAGCTGAAGGAAACAGAAGGGAAGAGGGTGCAGAAGCTGAAGATCAACTCAATACTGAAGAAACTAGCTCCTCTGAAGGGGACAGTACTTAAAGGTTGCTGGAGTTGTTGCTGGTTCCTGGTGGTGTTTGCAAGTGTGTTCAGATTTTAGTTGTTATTTTTAATACTTTTGGGATGACTGTATAATTTTTAAGAACATGTATCTTTGGCCCATTTGTGGCTAAAGAGGGGGAGATATTATTCTGTGGTCAATTACTGTCAATTACTTGATAGACATTCTATTTTTCTGCAGTCATATTTATTTTGCTGCTATCTATCTCTGATTGCTTAGGGGCTTTAGCCAAAAATCTGCCAAAGGGGGAGTTTGTAGTTGTTTAGTTATTGGCATGCATTTTTGGTAAAACCAGGTGTGTGAATGTCATGACTAATGTCATAACATTCTAGTTTATTAGGTACTGATTTATTAGGTACCTTTGCAGAAAAATATTGTCATACAGGTGCTGCTGTTTATGAGTGTGTATCTGAGCATTTTGCAAAAAGATCACATTTACCAAAATCAGTAGACAGGAATTCAGATGTCATAACAAATGTTAAGACATCCTGTTCTGAACTAACAGTTATGCAGTTTGGGTAATTCTGAGTTTTTTAAGGAAAATGACTCAGTCTTTCCAGAATAGAAAATCTCGTGGACTTGGGGTTAATCTAGCTCAACCCTAACCTGGTTGATAAAGTCCTGTGACCAAGTCTTAAGGTCAAACGGAATTAACCCTAGCTTTTTGTGGAAACCCTAACTGAAGATGCAGCTGCTATATATTCAACAGGGCTGCTGTTTGGAATTTATCCCTTTTTGACAGAAGATCATTTAGAAGCTGTATAGTTTTAACTATTGTAATCCAAGCAAGTATCATTGTGATAAGTGACTTGGAATAGGTTTTAATTGTAAGGGTTGTGTATCACTCAAAGCTGTGAAGCAAGAGTGTTTGTGTTGCTTGATTAAAAAGCTGTGAAGCATAATCAAGTGTATGTTTTGAAGAGTGTCTTCATCAATTCATTAGTCAATTGTTTTAAGTATCACTGCTGTGATTGAGGGGGAGTGAGTAGGAACTCAGGTTTAAGTTGTACTTAGATTGAAGTTGCATTGGGTAGGTCTTAAGTGAAGGAGATAAACTGGTTGGTTTATTCCTGAATTAATATCTCTTATAGTGGATTTCCTCCCTGGCTTGGTAGCCCCCAGAGTAGGTGTTGTTGCACACTGAACTGGGTGAACAATTGATTGTGTTCTTTACTGTTTTTGTATTTACTGTCTTATAGAAAGTCAGATACGGTGTCATAACATTGAACGTGACATTGAGTATCTGCAGCCAGAATTTCATGAATCACAATTCCACAAGAAATTTGATCAGACCACCAAAAGGGCAAAATGGTCATTTTTAGGGTTTTGACTGCACAAAGGCAATTTTTGACTGTTTGACCTAACCAATGGCAAACCAAGCTCACATATGGACTCAAGGACTCAATGTCATTGTCTTGACACATTCAACAAGTTCAAAAGATCCCAAATGCACAGGATTGACAGATGAATTTTCCAGTCAACTGATCAAAATTTGACTGTATACTGAAAAGTCAAACTTTGACTTTTTGGTCAAAATCAAGTGCCAAGATTCATTTTTCATCAAAACATGTTAAATTATGAAACTTGTTCATCAAGAAACCCAAAATTGCAAATTAGGGTTTAAAATGAGAAAATTTCATAACTTAGAATTTTTCTAAGTTATGAAACTTCCTTATTTTTTCCTAACTTTGTCCCATTTTTTCACCAAGATACAAATGGATTCAAACAAAACTCAAAACATGAAAGTTGTAGTCCATTACAAAATATACAACTTTTATTCACAAAGTTTTCTCAAAGGAAGCTTGTAGCTCAAGTTATGATTTTTGGAACAAGGGTGCAAAACATTCTTAACTTAGAGAAGTTTTGACCTATTCTAGGCAGGATTTTTGTCCAACTTCATGGCCATTTTTCACATGCTTACACTTAGAGTTTCAATTTTCATTACAAATATGGATTGTAGTACACATTCTAAGCTTTCCAAATTGTCCAAGAAATTCTCAAACACCCTTGTGGTTAGAGAGAATCGAATTTGCAAAGTTGGGCAAAAGTCACTTTTGTTCATAACCAAATACATGTTCATACATTGGCATTTTTCAAATCAGCTTGTACAAGCTAGCTTGCAGGCCTCAAAACCAGTCTCACACACCATAATTAAATGCCTAACCATTGTGCTAAGGTGTTATTTTGTTCATTTGGTCATTACATGCAAGATTAACCCTTAATTGGAAAAAGCATATTTGCCATTTTGGAAAAGATGCACTTTATGTCAAATAACAAATCCAAGAGGCATGGGCCAGATCTTTGAGGCTAGCATTTGTACACAAATCCCTCTGATCAAGAACAAGATATGCAGCATGCTTTAGGGCATTGTACATGCCTGTATTGAAACTTGCATTTTCTTGCTTCAAGTAGAAGAAACTTGGCAAAACAACTCCAATCTCTCATTCCTGTAAACACCAACCAAAACAAAGTTTGCAAACATTTTCCATACATCAAACCAAGCTTGAAACACGACTCAATCATCCTTAATCCCTCCTCATACAGAAGATCACATTTTTTCTGCAAAACAGGGTACCTGCTGCAGTTTAACTTCCACAATCCATTCCACTCGTGCATTTTGGCCAAAGCTTGTTCAAACATGTTCCATATCATCCACTGACGCTATCCCAAGCATTGAACTCAAGCTGTAAGAACCATAACCACGTTTTCCATTTTTATTTTCAAGTTGTGCAGGTTGACTTCCATAGCACGATTCAGTTGATTTTAAAGCAAGCTAGGAGTTGGAGAAGCATCCTTGGACTTCAGGCAAGCTGTACAAAAGTTCAGAATCCATTGGAAGTTGCTACATTATTCTGTTCAAGTCAAGCTGAAACAGGTAAAAACATGAACTTCTATCTCTCTATCCAGGCATGATTAAGCTTAGGTTTGTGAAGAAAACATGTTCTACTCATAGCCCTGAAGCCATCCATGTATTTACTTTTCATTTATATTATGCGTGCTGTGAGAATTTTGGCCATGAACATTGGAGAAAACTTAGGTCAGAAATTGGGGATGAAGAAATTCTCCCTCGTTTCTGAGAGTTAGGTCAAGTTTTTTATATGTATGAATTCGTCTCTTGATGCTCTACATTATTTGTGTTGTGAGTTTTTGCTAAAAGTCAAGGAATCGGGATTTGTATTGGACAAGAAGAAGCGCGCGTTTTTGTTTCAAACAGGTTGCTGGAGGAAGAAGATGACTGGCTTGGGCTGGGCCTGAGTCAGTCTTGCTTTTTGCACCCATTTTCTCATTTTGCACCCCCCTGGCCCTTTGAGTGAAATCTTTATCATTTTTGATTTTTTCTTTTTGATTCTGACTTGTTATTTTTTGCTCAAATATAAAAAATATCAAAATTATTTTTCCACACATTTTTGCATTTATTTGGAATTTATTTGTTTTATTTAAACTTATACATGTAAAATAATATATATACTTTTATTTAAAACACTAAAAAATAATACAAAAATATATTTATTTTCAGTTATTATTTTTATTTTACATTTTGAAAACATTTTCTAAAAAATGCATTTTTGTAAATAATTAATATTTTATTTTGGTATATATATTTAATATATAATATAAATACTTGTATATTTTATTAGATATTTAGGACAAAAATATAGAAATAATACATTTTTATTTTTATTAATATGTGACACTAAAAAATACTCTTTTTTACAATATACTTCTCTTTTTTTTATTTTTTGTATATAATTAACAAATATTGTATATAATTAATAAATAAATATTATTTATTTAGAAAACTAGGGTTTTGCCCTAAACCATAAAAATATTCAAAAATTGACTTTTTTTATTTTTGTTTATATTTCACATGAAAAAAATACTTTCACATACATAAAAAAAAATCATTTTTTTGCATAATAGATTTTGTATATTTATTATATTTGTTTAAATATTGTACAATTTGATATTTGTATATTCAATATGGATGTAATAGTTTTAGATTTAATTTCTTGCCAAATATCCCCCCATTCAAACATTTGTACCCCCATCCCTATAATGTTGTAATAATTTAGGACTTTAAATTTCCGCATTTAAAAGCTTTCAAATTATGCCATGATAGACTTAGGGTTTGTATGCAAATCAACCAACAAATAGCTTGACTAATACAAAGACAAAAATGCATGAAAATGGACAACACCAAACACATTTGCACCCCTAGGGTTACTCCACTTGTTGCCTTCAAAAATAGGCCATGTTGCATGTTGAGTGTCTTTGGCCAAACAAAAACAAATCAAATGATCATAGTCCCTCGATGACGCTTTCGAAGTTGCCTAAACAAAAATGATCAAGTCCCTTGAAGGAAAAATTGCCAAAGACACTTGGCACTATTGCATTAATGGTCTAAACGATGACCCACGCCCGTCCCGTTAACATCCTAACACAAGATTGTCCACCAAATACAATGGTGGAACAATACTGTTAAAAGGGTTAAAACATAGGAAAGATCTTTGAGAAATTTAAGGTAGATAGCTCTTGGTTACTTGACCAACTTGCAAAACAAATCCTTGCCATTTTTTCAAAACACACTCCACAACACTGTAATCTCAAGCCTCAACTCAACTTTAGTTTTGATGAAAGACAAACAAGCTAGTTTGATGAAAGACAAACAAGCATTATGGAAAGAAGGAAAAGAAGTGGAAATTAACTTAAAGCATCATTCACTCAAAGCTTCAAGGAACTTGGCAAGCAATCAAGTATATCAATTCTCAATTAAACTACATTGATTAGAAATGCTCAAAAATGATATACACACTTGCCACATCACTTCAATTATATTTCAAAACAATTTTTAAGTTTTTCTCTGCTGTAAATCGATTAACATATTGTGTAAATCGATTTACACATGCTTTTTCAAAAAACTGTTTGCTCCTGCCAGCAATCGATTTACAGGTTGTGTAAATCGATTGATCACAGAACAAACTGATTTTTTAACTCTTGTAAATCGATTGACACAACATGCTAATCGATTTACACTTCAAATTTTTTGAAATTCTGAACGTTACAAACACGTGCAATCGATTTGCATCTTATGTTAATCGATTTGCACATTGAAAATTTTGAAAAATCTGAACTGGTTTCAAGATATCCTTCACACCTTTTCTCCAATAGTTGCATGATCAAACATTGCATCTTGTCAAGTTTTTCAAACAGAAAAGTGTCCTTTTGGAAAGGTATCTTGATTACTATATATTACAAAATATTTCAAATCATAAACAACTCTTCTCTTGCAATAAAATCTGAACTTTGTAAAATATTCAAACTTCATATTTCTTAACTTTTAAGAACAAAGATTTTCTGCACTTTCACACATATAAAGAACAGAAATCTTTGAGCATTATCTAACCTTTGTGTTACAGTTTGAATTGCTTACAAGAGAAGAAAGAAGAAACTTCAAAGAAGTCACTCTATGTGATCAACATCTTTCAAGAAATCATACTTCATAAAAACATACAAAGTGTAACTTATTTCCAGGATTGTTGGAATTAAGTATTAGATTACTTTTGTTCCTTGTTGTCCATTATTGGAAACAAGAGGTATCTTTTGAGAGGATTGTTCTCATTAGACTTATTGGAAATCCAAGAGGGTGTTCTTGGTTATTTGTTAGGTTCTTTAGTGGATAAGACTAGGAAGAGTCTTGTAAAAGTTCTAACAATATAGTAAAATCTCTTGCGTGTTTGCAAGGGGACTGGACGTACTTCCGGGGTGTGGAAGGAACCAGGATAATTCTCTGTGTCTCTTTACTTTCTGCACTTTACAGTTTTCAAAGCACTAAATCAAAACCAGAAAGTATAAAATAAGTCAAAAATCGACCACCACCTAATTCACCCCCCCTCTTAGGCGCAATCTTAATCTTACAATTGGTATTAGAGCAGGTTATAGGTAACCTGCTCCTAGAGATCCAGAATGGCTTCCGCAAATCATCAACCAGTTTTCAGAGATGGTGGTAGTAACAACAAGCCTCCTCTATTTTGTGGTGAATATTTTGAATTTTGGAAAATACGCATGAAGGCGCATTTAGAAGCACAAGGAGAGGAAGTATGGGATGCTGTTGAAAATGGTCCATTTATCCCGATAACGGTAATCAATGGCGTTGGGTCTGAAAAGCCCAAAACTGCATGGGACGACGATGATAAAAAGAAAGTTCTCTATGACAAAAAGGCAATAAACCTTCTTCAAGGTGCACTCAGTATGGACGAATTTTTCCGTGTCTCAAACTGCAAAACAGCAAAGGAAATTTGGGATACCTTGGTTCAAACTCATGAAGGAACGGCTGAAGTAAAAAGATCAAGGCTAAATACCTTGAGTCAAGAATATGAACTATTTCGAATGCAGCCCGGAGAATCCATTCTTGACTTACAAAAGAGATTTGTGCATCTGACAAATCACTTAAATGCTCTTGGTAAAACCCTGTCAAATGATGAACTCAACTTGAAAATCCTTAGATCATTGACTAGGGAATGGCAACCAAAGGTAACGGCAATCTCGGAAAAGAAGAGTCTCTCCGCAATGACTTCCACTACATTATTTGGCAAACTTCAAGAATACGAAACGGAACTCGGTAGACTTGAAAAACATGAGAATCTAGAAAAGAAGTCCAAAAACATTGCTTTAAAAATTGATTCAAAAGAAGTGGTAAAAGAAGACAATCCGGAAGAAGATGAAAATTTCATGCTTCTAGTGAAAAGACTTGGGAAGTTTTTTGGCAGAAATGACAAAGGAGGATCTCATGCACATAAGAGAAAGCACGTCAAGAAAAGAGAAGCCTCCACATCAACACAAGATGTCTCATGTTATGAATGTGGAAAGCAAGGACACATCAAGCCAAACTGTCCAAATCTCCCAAAGAAAAATGGATTCAAAGGAAAGGACTCAAAACAAAAGAAAGCCTACATAGCATGGGAAGATAATGATATGAGCAGTTCATCGGAATCGGAAAGCGACGAATGTGCAAACTTAGCCTTAATGGCATCGCATCACTCCGACAATGAAGAAGAGGTTAGTAATGAATTTAATCTTTTTGATGATGATGTTCAAGGTGCAATTGATGAACTCTTGAAAGAATGCAAAAGTTTATACAAAAAGGTGTCAAAACAAGAAAAAGATCTTCTAATTTGTCTAGAAAAAATTGACACCATGACTAAAGATTTTGATCTTCAAAAACAGAATTTTATTAAAGAAAAGGAAACCTTTGCATGCTCCAAGTGTGAATCAAATGTCTTTCAAATTGTTCAATTGAAAAGAGTCATTGAACGATATGAAAAAGGACAAATAGGATTGGAAGGATTACTAAGCCAACAACGTTATCCAAATGATAAAAGAGGTCTTGGTTATGTGAATACTAAGAAACCAAGTAACAATCCCACTGTTTTTGTAAAGGCTAGTAATAGTTCCAATCCCAAGAAAGTAGAAAAGAAGAAAGTTGTTCATAATCATCAAAAGAAAAAGGCTAATGTATCTAAAAGAAAACAAATTCCTAGATACAAGAGCAAATTTGTTCCAAACTGTTTTTACTGTGGTATTATTGGACACACACCAAATGCATGCTATATTAGAAATTTCAGTATGGCTAGTGGACATTATGCATGGGTGAAAAAGGGAACTAACTATGAAGGACCCAAGGCAACTTGGGTACCTAACAAGAAATAATTTGTTTTTGTAGGTATGCTTGAAATCCACTTCAAATGTTTGGTATCTTGACAGTGGATGTTCAAAGCATATGACAGGAGATGTACACCAATTTTCATATCTAGTACATAAAGCCAAAGGGTATGTCACCTATGGAGACAACACCAAAGGAAAGATTCTTGGCGTTGGAATAGTTGGCACACCTCCATCCATTCAAATTGAGGATGTTCTCTATGTTGAAGGATTAAAGCACAACCTTCTTAGCATAAGTCAACTTTGCGATAGAGGGTTCAAGATCAAATTCAACAAAGAAGAATGCCTTATTATGGATGAGGCAACCAATGAGGTAAAACTCAAAGGTATAAGATCTAACAATATTTTTATGATTACTCTAGATGATTTGTCTATGAAGGTACAATGTCTTATGGTAAACAACAATAACGCTTGGTTATGGCATAAGAGGATTGCTCACATTCACATGGAGCACTTGAACAAATTGGTTAAGCATGACTTAGTTATTGGTCTACCAAAGATGAAGTTCATCAAAGACAAATTATGTAGTGCATGCCAAAAGGGAAAACAGACCAAATCAACTTTCAAACCAAAGAATGTGGTTTCAACAACAAGACCACTTCAATTGTTGCACATGGATCTTTTTGGTCCATCTAGAACAAGAAGCTTCGGAGGTAACAGTTATGCATTCCCGGACGAAACACATTGACATCAGACATCATTTCATCTGAGACCATGTACTCAAAGGAGATGTCGAGATCACATTCGTGGACACTCAAAATCAACTCGCGAACATCTTCACAAAACCACTTGCAAAGGATGCTTTTTTCAAAATTCGTCGTGAACTTGGAATCCTCGATGAACAAGATATTTAAGGTGCACTCAATCCTTAACTATACCTTAATGTACATATATATGTGGTTAGACATTGTTTCAAATGTTAAAAATAATGATTTTTAAAATTTTTCTTTAAGTAAATCGATTTACACCATATGTCAATCGATTTACTACTGAAGCAAATCATTTTTTTTATAAAATCTTTTATGTAAATCGATTTACACAATATGTAAATCGATTTACCACCGAACGAAAATTATGTTTTAGGAAAATGTTCTGTGTAAATCGATTTAACCAAGGGGCAAATCGATTTACCACAGAATCTGAAGCATTTTCTGTATATTTTCTCTATGCAATTTATTTTTTAACATGTGATACTTGTATGAGCTTTTAATATATTGGTCAAACATTCATTGTCTCTCAACCTCCCATCCTACTATTGCCTAATCAATGAAACCTTGACCAAATCACCAAATTAAAACCTCATAAAGACCTCACTTACTCTCTATATTATTTAAACTCACCAAAACTATCTCATAACACCAACACACTCTCTCACATAACAACACAAAGAACTCTATATCTCTCTTTCCAAAACCCTAACAAGATCCATGGCTCCCAAGAGAAAAGCCTCTGCCTCAGAGAAAGGAAAGAAGCAAGCTACGTCAACATCTGAAAACTCTGTGCTCGAATACCTCTCGGATCCACAGCGGGACAGATTTATCAAGCATTTTCAAAAGAAAATCATCTCTGCTCCAAAGTTTGGTACGTTATCTACTTTTCCAGATGAATGCTTCTCGTTTCAAAGAGATTTCATTGCTTATGGTTTAGAACCATTAATATCTTCACATGGTTTCTATTACCCGGATCTGGTTAGAATTTTCTACAGCAATATGTGCTATGACAACAACAAATGTTATACCTATGTCCTTGGAAAAAGAATCCCTCTGTATTCCAAAACTATTGGCAGAATTTTGAACATTCCATATTCTGGAAGTACCCTCTATGATCCAGAAGATGCTGCTTGGGAAAACTATCAGAAGCGAGAATTTTTCTATAGCATTGGAAGGTTATCAGAATCTGAATACCGTGCCAAGCGGATTCGAAGTCTTGGCGGGGTTATTCCAGCTAGGGACACATGGAGTGCTGGAAATTTTCATATAGATGATAGGTTGTTTCACTATTTTCTGGTGTATATTCTGTTTCCTAGAGCAGGGAATCATTGTACGGTGACCGACCTAGAACTGCAAATCATCTATGCAAGGAAAAATGGAATTCCGGTTAATTGGGCAAAATTGATTGTGATGCATATGCTAAAAGTTTCCGCAAGGGCCACCTTTCTACCATATGCATATTTCATTACAAGGATTATGGCAGCTTTTGATATAGATTTCACTGGATTTGAGCGGATTGAAATGGATCCAATCACCACTAGGATCTCCATCAAAAATGTTGATTCAAGGATGGGTGTTCATTTCAATGTTGAAGCAAAAACCATCACTTACATTGGAGAGGATGTTGTCGGCGATGACGGTAATAATGCAGATGAAGAATACCATGAAGTCCCTCCTCCTGCTGCTTCTTCTGGTCCAACGAATTAAGATGTTATGGATTTCATGACGCAAAAGTTTGCTTCTCTCAATTCTAACATCAATGCTCGATGGACTGAGATAAATGACTCTACCTCATCTCGAATAAATGCTTTTCAGAATGATGTGAACCAACAATTTTCATATCTTTATTCACATCTTCATATCCCTCCATACGACCCAACCAATCCTGCTCCTCCGCCTCCTCAATACACCGAACCACCCCTTCAACAACAATTTCCATATCAAGGACCTTTCTAAAATGTTCCTGATCAATGTTATTAAATTCTTGTTATAAGTATCATTATGGTTTTTGTCTTGTTGTATTTCAAGTGTTCATTTTATGTATTGTGTTCTTAAACTTTGTTCGATAATTTTGAAAGTTCTTTGTTTTTTTATTCATGTTCCTGTACATTTCTTTCTGTTATAATTTCTTGTTGCATCTTTCCCTTCTTTTTGATAATGTCAAAGGGGGAGAAGGATGTAATAGCACTTTATGGTTGTTCGTTTTCATTGTCTTTACAGAGCAAGCTTTCAAATCTTTTTCTCCATAGGGGGAGAAATCTTCTCAGGGGGAGAAAACACATTCTGCTAAAATTCTGATCAACACATAAAGGAAAATGGTTTGTCATCATCAAAAAGGGGGAGAATGTAATCTCAAGCCTCAACTCAACTTTAGTTTTGATGAAAGACAAACAAGCATTATGGAAAGAAGGAAAAGAAGTGGAAATTAACTTAAAGCATCATTCACTCAAAGCTTCAAGGAACTTGGCAAGCAATCAAGTATATCAATTCTCAATTAAACTACATTGATTATAAATGCTCAAAAATGATATACACACTTGCCACATCACTTCAAAAATTCTGATCAACACATAAAGGAAAATGGTTTGTCATCATCAAAAAGGGAGAGAATGTAATCTCAAGCCTCAACTCAACTTTAGTTTTGATGAAAGACAAACAAGCTAGTTTGATGAAAGACAAGCAAGCATTATGGAAAGAAGGAAAAGAAGTGGAAATTAACTTAAAGCATCATTCACTCAAAGCTTCAAGGAACTTGGCAAGCAATCAAGTATATCAATTCTCAATTAAACTACATTGATTAGAAATGCTCAAAAATGATATACACACTTGCCACATCACTTCAATTATATTTCAAAACAATTTTTAAGTTTTTCTCTGCTGTAAATCGATTAACATATTGTGTAAATCGATTTACACATGCTTTTTCAAAAAACTGTTTGCTCCTGCCAGCAATCGATTTACAGGTTGTGTAAATCGATTGATCACAGAACAAACTGATTTTTTAACTCTTGTAAATCGATTGACACAACATGCTAATCGATTTACACTTCAAATTTTTTGAAATTCTGAACGTTACAAACACGTGCAATCGATTTGCATCTTATGTTAATCGATTTTCACATTGAAAATTTTGAAAAATCTGAACTGGTTTCAAGATATCCTTCACACCTTTTCTCCAATAGTTGCATGATCAAACATTGCATCTTGTCAAGTTTTTCAAACAGAAAAGTGTCCTTTTGGAAAGGTATCTTGATTACTATATATTACAAAATATTTCAAATCATAAACAACTCTTCTCTTGCAATAAAATCTGAACTTTGTAAAATATTCAAACTTCATATTTCTTAACTTTTAAGAACAAAGATTTTCTGCACTTTCACACATATAAAGAACAGAAATCTTTGAGCATTATCTAACCTTTGTGTTACAGTTTGAATTGCTTACAAGAGAAGAAAGAAGAAACTTCAAAGAAGTCACTCTATGTGATCAACATCTTTCAAGAAATCATACTTCATAAAAACATACAAAGTGTAACTTATTTCCAGGATTGTTGGAATTAAGTATTAGATTACTTTTGTTCCTTGTTGTCCATTATTGGAAACAAGAGGTATCTTTTGAGAGGATTGTTCTCATTAGACTTATTGGAAATCCAAGAGGGTGTTCTTGGTTATTTGTTAGGTTATTTAGTGGATAAGACTAGGAAGAGTCTTGTAAAAGTTCTAACAATATAGTAAAATCTCTTGCGTGTTTGCAAGGGGACTGGACGTACTTCCGGGGTGTGGAAGGAACCAGGATAATTCTGTGTCTCTTTACTTTCTGCACTTTACAGTTTTCAAAGCACTAAATCAAAACCAGAAAGTATAAAATAAGTCAAAAATCGACCACCACCTAATTCACCCCCCCTCTTAGGCGCAATCTTAATCTTACAAACACAATTTCAAAAAAACAAACTTTCAAAAACATTGAAACATCTTTTCAAAAAGACAAACACCTTTGTAAAATATTCGAGTAAAGAATTGTTACAAGGGTTGCCTAGACAAGGCATCTTTTTCAAAACATTTTCAAAACCACACACACAAAGCACCATTTCAAACAATTGAAAGCACCATTTCAAACAATTAAAAATGCAAGGCAAGTGATCTAAGCAAGTAACTAAGAGCCCATGGATAACCATGGATAGAAAAGGTGCTAATACCTTCCCTTTCTATAATCTACTCCCCGAACCCAAGAAAACATCTCAAAGGTTTTTGCTGTGCTTTTTAACCTTTCCTTAGGATAAAATAAAAAGTCGGTGGCGACTCTTGTTAAACCGAAACATTTGCAAAAACGAACGCAAAACCTCAAGTCAGTTCTCCCACCGTATCACAGAACTGGCGACTCTGCTGGGGACATAATTAAAAGTGGAGTAACCTTAGGGCTTAGATCACCCTTTTGCATGACTAATTCTTTGCTTTGATTGCTTTACATTTTGGTTCTCTTGTTTGGGCTTGAAATCCTACACCCGGATTTGGGGAAACATTCATAGATAGCAATACGTTATGGAAACTATGCGGGGTATACCGACACGGTTGAAGCAATAGCTATATTAGTGCGACATATTTGTGAGTACCGGTAACCCTTGAGTTCAATCAAGGAGAGTACGGGGCCGCTGAGTGATGTCACTAAGCACTAATGACCTAGAACCTTACTTGACCATCTTGGCCTTTTATTAGGGGTAGTGAGTTGACCGACTTTGGTGCAGTCCGAAGTTGGTAGATACTTGATACTACACTCATTGAGGGTTGTTTTCTTGGAATATTTTGGTCGCTAGTTAAGTGGCTAAACCAAAACGATGAACATAGAAAACAATTCAATGATATTGAGCTCCTTAGAACCCGGTTACTATTTATAGGACAGGTTTTTAAGCCAACTTCACTCAAGAGGGTACTTACCTATGAAACCTCATGCAAGGCTGAAACTAGGGTTTTATGTGACTTGCTTGTACATATGTTTGTGCATACATCATGAACATCATAAAGCATCATATGCATCCACTAACCATTTCAAGGGTTTGGATCTTCATCTTTGTTCTTGTTTTGTAGGTCATGGAAATTCTTCGCAGGAAAACTATCCAAGTCAACCTTGTGAGAATCCCTCCTCAACTCAAGGAGCTCACATCCAGAATTCCAGAAAGCTCTCTCTTCAGTGAAAGACATGGTAGACTGCTCAGCCTAGTCAACACCAGCATTGAAGAAGACATGGTGAAAGTGTTGTTCCAATTCTTTGACCCCCTTCACCACTGTTTCACATTCCCCGACTACCAATTGGTGCCTACTTTGGAGGAATTTTCTCAACTCCTGAGAATTCCTATTGTTGATCAACTACCCTACAACGGTACGGAAAAAGAACCAAAGCCTGAAGATGTTGCTCAAGCACTACACTTGCAACCATCTAACATCAAGGGGCATTGGGAGACTAGAAGTGGTGTCAAAGGCTTCTTAGCAAAATTCTTGTTTGAGAAGGCACAAGAGTGTTGGAATTCTTTGGATCTGCAAGCCTTTGAAGAAATTGTGGCACTCCTTATTTATGGGTTGGTCTTGTTCCCAAATCCTGACCAACTTATAGATGTCAATGCTGTCAAGATTTTCCTATCCAGGAATCCCATACCTACATTTCTTGGGGAAATCCTCCACTCATTTTACACACGAACAATGAGAAAGAGAGGTGTTCTCATGTGCTGTACTCCTCTCCTTGCTAGGTGGTTTATTTCTCACCTTCCACAATCTGTTTTGAAGAATGAGCAAGGTTCAAGGTGGTCGCAACGATTGATGATCCTCACACACTCTGATGTACATTGGTGTTCTCGGTCCAGAGAAAATGTCATCATCGTCGATCGTTGTGGTGAGTTCCCTAATGTTCCATTACTTGGCATTAGATGAGGCATTACCTACAACCCTTGTCTAGCTTTGAGATAATTTGGATACGCTCAGAGGGATGGCCCTCATGACATGTTGATTCCTGACCTAGTTTTTGACTTCGACAATGATGCGCAAGGACTTCGCCAAAGATTCATCAGAGCTTAGAGGATGCCCAACAAGGTAGATAGCAAGACACTAGGGCACAAGAACTCCATCCCTCTTGAGCCTTATCTCAAGTGGGTAAGGACCCGAGCCCAGAGTCTTATGATGCCTTACCCTCACATTCTCCCTTTGATTAAAGAGCCTGTTAAGGAAGGAGAGGTTCCCTATACCATCCTATATCCTGACATGCCAACATCATGGGAGGAGATGCAGAAGAGTTGGATCCAACTCAAGGAAGAGCGGAATACTTTTGAAGCTAGCTTCTACGCCAGTGAGAAGAAGGTTTTGGAGCTTACCCGCCGACTTCATGAGGAGGATACCCTCAACACTTACATCGCACCAAAGAGGATGCGCAACGTCTTTTTGCCTTAAGAAGTTTTTGTAATATTTGGCCCATGGGGCATTTATGTACTGACAAATTTTCTTCTTATTAATATGACGTGTGTTCTTTTTGTCTGCAACAATTTTGAATTTCTAAATCCTTGAATGCATTGCATGAATAAACATATCATTCATCATACGCATAAGCAGGTCTTCACACCAGGTTTCCTTATCTTTCTGCTGTTTATTTCAGTAAGATGGATCTTGAACAGACGGTCAAAGATCTGCAGTCACAAAACTCACAGTTTCAACAGCTCCTAATGACCTTAGCAAAGGGTCAGGAGGATCTTAAAGCACTGCTAGGGAATAAAGAACAAGAAAAAGTGAAAAAGAAGAAGAAAAGAGTTGGGGTAGCTACACTGGGAAGAAGATTTGAGAATGAAGCTAGGAGAGTTCTTGAATTCCCCTCTGCATCTGATGAGGGAACCAGTAAGGGAAAAGGGGTTGCATTACCTTCTGAGTCTGAGGCTGAAGAGGAAGAGGTTGAGGAAGATGAAGACTACTCAGAGCAGCAATACCCGCCAGCATACGACAAATACAAAAACCTGGAGGATAGACTGGCAGCTATGGAGCTGCAAAGGGTTCCTGGGTTAGATTTTGAAGAATTGGGATTGATTGTTGGGATTGTGATCCCTCCAAAGTTTAAGGTTCCAATTTTTGCAAAATATGACGGGCTGTCTTGCCCAAAGATGCACCTAAGGTCATATGTCAAAAGAATTCAACCTTATACATCCGACAAAAATCTTTGGGTACACTTCTTTCAGGACAGTTTGTCCAGTACACAGCTAGACTGGTTTTACCAGCTTGAGAGGTCAGAAGTGTATAACTGGGAAGATTTGGCAGCTGCCTTTTATCGCCAGTATCAATATAACGCTGACTTGGCGTAAACCCGTACTCAGCTACAGAGTATGGGGATGGCCTCAAATGAGGGATTCAAAGAATACGCCCAGAAATGGCGCGACTTCGCCAGAAGAGTGCAGCCACCTCTTTCAGATAGGGAACTAGTTGATATGTTCTTGGGGACCCTATCTGGCCCGTTCTTCAACCATTTGATCGGGAGCTCTTCCGCAGGGTTTACTGAACTGATTCTGACTGGCGAACGGGTGGAAGCTGGTATTAAGAGTGGGAAGATTCAAAGGGATGCCTCTGCATCTACAACTGTTAAGAAATCATTTCCGGCCAAGAAGGAAGCAGCAGTCATATACTCTCAGAAAAGATTGGGAAGAACGGAGCGCCGGCCGACTGTAAGGGCCGTGATGATTCAAAATTCGTCAAATGATCAGCCTTGTAACAATCAGTCCAGACCTAACCAACAACGGGTAGAACGGCCACAATGGCAGTTCACCCGCGTCAATATGACGCCCGCACAAGTTCTTCCCCATTTGTTGAAGCTAAATCTCACCACTATCAAAGAGGCACCAAAAAATGTGAATACAACTTCCCCGCATTATCACCCCAATGCTAAATTTGCCTATCATTCTGACAGCGTCGGGCATGACACCAACGATTGCTGGGCGCTTAAGCATAAAATTCAAGACTTGATAGATGCAAAAGAGGTTGAGTTCGATGCTCCGGAGAAGCCGAATGTAATATCCGCTCCAATGGCAAAGCATGGTCGCAATGTCCATGCTATTGAAGAAGATCTGTATGTTGCTGTTGTTGATGATCTGGTAACTCCACTACTAACAATCAAGTTGAATCTGTTGAGAGCTGGGATTTTCCCAGGATGTAAAGAAGACTGCTATTGTTGTTCCTCCCTACCAATCGATTGTCCATTGCTGAAGGTAGGCATCCAAGGCCTGATGGACAGCCAACAAATTCTTTTCGAAAAGATTCCTGCTACTCCAACCCCTATCAAGGATGTTTCAATAATCACCATTTCCACCAATCTTTCCAAGGTCCCTAAAAAGCCTGTTAAGATTACATCCGCTACGAAGATTGTTCCTCTGAAAATAACCATGCCTGGGCTTGTCCCCTACAAATCTGACAAATCGATACCGTGGAATTATGGTGGAGAAATCTACTACCACGGTGTTAAACAAGTTGAGATAACTGAAGAAAGCTCTGACGAAGAAAATGCCGACATTGGAAACCTTGCCGGTACGAGCAAGATTACCCGAAGTGGGAGAATTTTCTCTCCAGAGATTGCCCCTCCAAAGGCAATCTTTGGACCCTCAGCTGCTGTCAAGGTTACTCCTGCACCGATAAAACTTTCTGCAAAAACTCCGTTGATTAAAGAAGCTGTTATTCCTGTGGTTGTCCCTCCTACTTCTGCTGATAAGGGGAAAGGGATCCAAGATGAGCTCGTCAGGACGAGGGCTCAACCATTGGTCATCCCTGAAACCTTTAAGAAAGAAATGGAGGAGATTCTGAAAATAATTAAGAAGAGTGATTATGATGTGGTAGAGCAACTGGGGCAAACCCCCTCGAAGATCTCCATGTTAGCTTTGTTGTTTTGTTCGGAGGCTCACGCCAAGGCCTTGATAAGTTTTGTGAAGACAGCCCATGTTCCCCAGGAAACCTCAGCCGATCAATTCCAAGATTATGTAGCCAGCCTTACCGCCAACAAAGGCCTAGGTTTCTCTGATGCTGACCTGACTCCAAAAGGAAGAAAGCACAATGACGCATTGCATGTGTCAGTTGAATGCCGAGGAACTACTCTCGCCCATGTCTTGGTCGACACTGGTTCTTCTCTCAATGTGCTGCCTAAGAAAGCTCTCGACCGGTTGGACTGTGAAGGCTTGGAGCTGAAACCAAGTAATATCATTGTCAGGGCCTTTGACGGGTCTAAAAGAATGGTGCATGGGGAGGTCGACATTCCCATCAAGGTAGGCACTGAAGTTTTCCACTCAACTTTCTATGTGATGGACATCCGCCCGTCATACTCTTGCTTGCTAGGGAGGCCATGGATACATAATGCTGGCGCGGTCACTTCCTCCCTACATCAAATGCTGAAATACCCTGTCAAAGGAAAGATCATAACTGTACACGGTGAGGAGGAATATATGATCAGTCACCTGAACTCCTTTTGGTATGTGGAAGTGGAGGGCAAATTCATTGAGACACCGTTCCAACACTTCGAGGAAATTGCTCCCGAGGTTGCAGTAGCAAAGGCAGTAGCTGAGGTACCCAAGCAGGTGGCCAGGATGGCATCTCTAAAAGACGCACAGGCTGCAATGAAGGAAGGAAAGAGCTCAACATGGGGTCAGTTGCCTGACTTTCCTCACAAAACAAACAAGTTTGGGTTGGGATTTACCGCTGCGGGGCAAAAAGCTATGCGTCGTTCAAAAATTGAAAGGACACCCATCAAGATTTCTCCTCATGGAATCAATGCTTTGGAGAACGAAGACGAAGAGGCCAACATTGAAGATTGGATCTTCCCAACCATCGAAGGGGGACTACGCAACTGGGAGGCGAAAGACTTCGTCCCCATTACTTTCATTAATCAGTAACTTATCTTTCGAACATTTCCTGTTGGTCTGTAATAATTACTTTTAAATAATCTGCACACTACTTTTTCACCTCATGCCTTGCCCGGGGAATGTAGGTCCATTTGTAAGGGTTTTGATTCTCTTCATATTCATATGCCATGTTTAATGAATCATTGGACGTTTTTCATTTATAAACTGCTGTGTTCATTTTCCTTCCTTTTGCATTTTTGTTTGTTTAAGGATGGTTATCCCTTACACACACCCACACTCACAAATGCAGGTACCCATCCACTCTAGATTCTATGGGTGACTATTCTGCTGTATCCTTCAATAACTCTGAAGATTTGGTCAATCAGGCTGAGTGCGAAGACGACGAAGATTGTGAAGTGCCAGGGGAGTTAGCCAGACTTTTACAACAAGAAGAGAAGGCCATCTTGCCTCATGAAGAGTTGTTGGAAACAGTCAACTTAGGAACAGAGGAAGACCGGAAGGGAGTACAAGTGGGTGCCAATCTGGAACCAAGTGTCAAGGAGCGTTTAATACAGCTGTTGAATGAATACGTTGAAATCTTCGCCTGGTCTTATGAAGACATGCCGGGTTTAGACACAGATATCGTGGTTCACCGTCTCCCTACAAGAGAGGACTATCCACCGATCAAGCAAAAGGTCCGCCGAATGAGGCCCGACATGTCTGAGAAGATTAAAGCTGAAGTAATGAAGCAATTCAACGTTGGCTTTCTGGCTGTTACATCCTATCCACAATGGGTTGCTAACATTGTGCCCGTTCCTAAAAAAGATGGCAAAGTCAGAATGTGTGTGGACTACCGGGATTTGAACAGGGCTAGCCCTAAAGATGATTTTCCGCTACCGCATATCGACATTTTGATTGACAACACAGCTCAGCACAAGGTGTTTTCCTTCATGGATGGATTCTCGGGCTACAACCAGATCAAAATGGCCCCCGAGGACATGGAGAAAACAACCTTTGTTACACAATGGGGTACTTTCTGTTACAAAGCGATGTCGTTCGGACTGAAGAACGCAGGGGCAACTTATCAGCGCGCCATGGTAGCTTTGTTTCATGATATGATACATCATGAGATCGAAGTTTACGTAGACGACATGATAGCTCGATCAAAAACAGAGGAGGGACACCTTGAACATCTGCAAAAGTTGTTTGTCAGGTTGAAGGAGTACAAACTCAGGCTGAATCCAAGTAAGTGCACTTTTGGAGTTAGGTCTGGTAAACTTCTAGGATTTATTGTCAGCAACAAAGGCATCGAGGTCGATCCAGCAAAAGTGAAAGCTATACAAGAGATGCCTGCCCCCTGTAATGAAAAGGAGGTTAGAGGGTTCTTGGGGCGCTTGAACTATATTGCCAGATTTATCTCTCATCTGACGTCTACCTGTGAGCCAATTTTCAAACTATTAAAGAAAGATCAGGTAGTCGAATGGAACGATGATTGCCAAGCTGCTTTTGATAAGATCAAGGAGTATTTGCTAGAACCTCCTATTCTGATGCCACCCGTCGAAGGAAGGCCGCTGATCATGTATCTGACCGTTTTGGACAATTCAATGGGGTGCGTACTGGGCCAACATGACGAGTCTGTTCGAAAAGAGCATGCCATTTATTACCTTAGCAAAAAGTTTACCGACTGTGAGACTCACTACTCACTGCTCGAGAAAACTTGCTACGCTTTGGTATGGGCTGCTCGCCGACTAAGGCAGTATATGTTGACTCATACCACTTTGTTGATTTCCAAAATGGATCCTATCAAGTATATCTTCGAGAAGCCTGCTTTATCTGGAAGAATCGCTAGATGGCAGATGATCCTGACTGAGTATGACATCCAGTATACTACCCAAAAAGCTATAAAGGGGAGTGTACTAGCTGACCATCTAGCTCATCAAGCTATCGAAGATTATCAATCCATGAGATTCGACTTCCCGGACGAGGACATCATGACTTTGGACAACATTGAAAGTAACGGACCGTATGGCGGACCTGAAAATGGATCCCGATGGACCCTGTACTTTGATGGTGCTTCAAATGCACTTGGAAACGGTATCGGTGCGGTACTCATTTCCCCGGAAGGTTGCCACACACCTTTCACGGCCCGACTTTGCTTCAGCTGTACCAATAACATGGCTGAATATGAAGCCTGCATTTTTGGTCTCAAGGTTGCTATAGACCTGGGGATCAAATCTTTGATCGTATTTGGGGACTCGGCTTTGGTTATCAGTCAAATCAAAGGAGAGTGGGATACCAAGCATCTTAATCTTATCCCATACAAAGAACATGTCCTGACATTGTTGCCTCATTTCGAGCAAATCACCTTCGAGCATTTCCCGCGAGAAGAGAATCAGCTAGCAGATGCTCTGGCTACAATGTCTTCCATGTTTAAACTCAACTGGGATAACGAGGCTCCCCAGATCACCATCGAGCGAATGGATGAACCTGCGCATTGTCATGAGATTAATACCGAAGAAGTAGTGGAACAACCTTGGTTTCACGAAATCAAAAGGTATCTCCAGACCAGAGAATATCCCAAAGGAGCTTCCGTAAATGACAAAAAGTTCCTAAGGAAATTTGCTGCCAAGTTCTTCCTGAGCAACGGCATCCTCTATAAACGCAGCCATGATTGTGTTTTACTCTGATGTGTAGACAAAGCTGAAGCAGAGTTAATCATGACTGAGATACACAGCAGTACGTTTGGCACCCACTTGAGTGGGCATACGATGGCTAAGAAGATTCTAAGGGCAGGCTATTACTGGTCTACCATGGAAGCCGATTGCCATCAACATTCCCGTACTTGCCACAAATGTCAAGTCTACACTGACAAGATTCATATTCCTCCTGTTCCTCTCAATGTTCTGACAGCTCCTTGGCCATTTGCAATGTGGGGCGTTGACATGATTGGAGAGATCAAGCCCACAACGTCCAACGGACATCGCTTCATCCTGGTCGACATTGACTATTTTACCAAATGGGTCGAAGCAGCTTCCTTCGCCTCTGTTACAAAAAATGTGGTTGCCCGCTTCATCAAGCAGAACCTCATATGCCGGTATGGTGTCCCCGACAGGATCATCACAGACAATGGTACAAATCTGAATAATACTATGATCACCGCTCTATGCGAACAGTTCAAGATTTATCATCACAATTCATCTCCCTATCGGCCGAAGATGAACGGTGTTGTTGAAGCTGCGAACAAAAACATTAAGAACATCATTCAGAAAATGACAGTTACCTACAAGGACTGGCATGAGATGCTACCGTTTGCTCTGCATGGATACCGTACCACGGCACGTACTTCAACAGGGGCAACCCCATTTTCTTTGGTATATGGCATGGAAGCTGTCCTGCCCATGGAAGTTCAGATTCCTTCTTTAAGTATTATGAAGGACGCTGGTTTAAATGAAGACAATTGGATTCAGACCCGACTTGATCAACTCAATCTGATCGACGAGAAGCGACTCACTG
Source organism: Vicia faba (assembly GCA_948472305.1). Taxonomy (NCBI): domain Eukaryota; kingdom Viridiplantae; phylum Streptophyta; class Magnoliopsida; order Fabales; family Fabaceae; genus Vicia; species Vicia faba. The sequence goes on along the minus strand of OX451736.1, from coordinate 745,852,935 downwards.
CTGTTTGCCATGGTCAGACGTATCAAAAACGAATGATCAAGGCTTTCAACAAGAAAGTCAGACGTCAAGTATATCAAGTCGGAGATCTCGTAATCAAGCGGATTATCTTGCCGCAAAGTGATCCCAGGGGCAAATGGACTCCTACATACGAAGGACCATTTGTGATCAAGAGCATATTTTCTGGTGGTGCAATGATTTTGACCACCATGGACGGCGACGATTTGCCGCACCCTACGAACACAGACATAGTCAAAAGATACTACACATAAAACAACCCGACAAGTCGAAAACCCGAAAGGGCGACTTGGGCAAAAATGGGCATCCCGGTGAACCGAAAACCCGAAAGGGCGGTTCAGGCAAAAATTAGGGATAAAATAAAAAAATCTGTACACCCGGCAAGTCGAAAACCCGAAAGGGCGGCTTGGGCAAAAAAGGGTTTCCCGGTGGATTGAAAACCCGAAAGGGCGGTCCAGGCAAAAGTTAGGGAATTAAAGCGTATGACTATGTCTCGTCGGATCACTTTAAAGAACAATCTCTTCATCAACAAGCTCCAAGCTTCTGATCAATCCAGTCATCGACGGACGAAGCATTGAATGGACAGATATTCAGAGTTGTGAAGGCCATAGAAGAATGGAATCCCATGGAATTGTTACACATATCCATCTTTCTTTTGTATAAAATTTTCAATTTTTACGACAACATCCTCTTACTAGGATGTCTATCTCCTTTGTACAAAGATACTCATAAAAAGTTAATACAAATACTTTTCCAAATACAGAAATTTGCTTTGTCGTCCTTTTTCTCTTTTGCACTTATGTTTTATTTGAGAAACGTCCAATGTTTTGTTAAATAGGCATATGCATTTGAACATAATCATTTCCCTTACAAATCAAGAAAGATGATTGCTGATAGGTTGAAGGTACAGGTAGATGTCTTGATGCCCTTTCAGAAGGAATCCCTAACAGAATTAAACTCCAAATTCCTCAACAAAGTCAAAATCCAGAACTTAATTCCCCAAAAAAGAATTAAACTTCAGGATATCCAGCAGAACAAAAGCTTTCTCGAAACTGATTTCCCAAGCCAAGAGAGCCTTCCAGAACTTAATTCCCCTCAGAGTTAGGCATCCCCAGTGGAGCCCTAAAATCTGGAAATCATATCCCCAGCGGAGCTAAAACTTCCAACTATCAATCCCCAGCAGAACCAGACTAGTGAACCTTTTCCCCACAGAGATGCTTCCCACCAGACTGAAGATTCTCAGTCTTACGCCCCCAGCATGAGTTTATCAGGTTCTGGACTCCCCAATAGAGATCATCAGAATTCTCTTGCCCCGCAAGTCATCAAGGAGTTCCAATCCCCAGCAGTGGTCCTAAGATCCCTCAACAATTGAAGATCTTGTTCCCCAAGCAGTCAGTAGTCAACAAGGATGTCTCATCCTCCACAATCAAAAATTCTTGCAATCCCCTGCAGCAGTCAAGGATTCACTTTCCCCGGCAACAGTCAAGATGTTATTATCTCCGGCTATCCAGGGTTCATCTATCCTCAGCAAGACATCTCATCAGCTTACATGCGCATTCATTACATTCATATCATAAACATTGATATAACATATATTGCATCATGCATTTCATGCAACATAACTTTGTGTTTAGCTAATATTTTGTCCTTTTCAGGATAAGAATAAAAGGCTATCATTAACAATTATTCAGATACAGTTCTACACGGACTCATCATCAGGAAACCCTACACCGGTTCCTTCTCCACTTCAAGACTTCTGAAAATAGTTCACGGGTTCTCCAGACACGGATGTTAACCTATCGCTTGTTCATATTCTTCAACTTCTGAAAACAGTTTACGGATTCTCCAAACACGGATGTTAATCTATCGCTTGTTCAGACTCAATTTTTGAAAATAGTTTACAGACGCTTCCCAACATGGATGTTGCTCTATTGCTTATTCAACTTCAAGACTTCTGAAAACAGTTCACGGGTTCTCCAGACACGGATGTTAACCTATCGCTTGTTCAGATTCTTCAGACTTCTGAAAACAGTTCACGGGTTCTCCAGACATGGATGTTAACCTATCGCTTGTTCAGATTCTTCAAACTTCTGAAAACAGTTTACGGGTTCTCCAGACACGGATGTTAACCTATCGCTTGTTCAGATTCTCCAAACCTTTGAAAACAGTTTACGGATTCTCCAAACACGGATGTTAATCTATCGCTTGTTCAGACTCAACTTCTGAAAACGGTTTACGGATTCTCCAAACACGGATGTTAATCTATCGCTTGTTCAGACTCAATTTTTGGAAACAGTTTACGGACGCTTCCCAACATGGATGCTGCTCTATTGCTTATTCAACTTCAAGACTTCTGAAAATAGTTCACGGGTTCTCCAGACACGGATGTTAACCTATCGCTTATTCAGATTCAAAACCTCTGAAAACAGTTTACGGGTTCTCCCGACACGGATGTTAACCTATCGCTTGTTCAGATTTAAGACTTCTGAAAACAGTTTACGGATTCTCCAGACACGGATGTTAATCTATCGCTTGTTCAGATTCAATTTTTGAAGATAGTTTACGAACGCTTCCAGATACGGATGTCAATCTATTGCTTGTTCAGACTCCCCAGTCCAGAGATGTTCCAAAACATGGACACCTTTCTGATACTCTTTCCTTTCACCTACAACATACATTCCAGATGGCATCTTTAAGCCCATCCCCTGACAAGATCTTAGTCACATCTCCAGATGGCATCCTTAATCCCATCTCCAAATGGCATCTTTAAGCCCATTCCCGCATCCATGCTTCGACGAGTGCAAATTTACGGGCACTTTAGTGTCTTTTACCTTCGAGATGCGAAAGGCAAACTTGCCAATCTAACTCTTCAGGTGCAAGAAGATTGAACAGGGGCAACTGTTGTACCCCAAAATTTGCCCTCTCATTTCATCAACATTTTCTCATCACCAGACCCTTGGAGCTCAAGATCAAGTTAGGGTTTGCTCTGCTCAAGACTCCTCATTGCACTGTTGACCCAAATTAGGGTTTGAGTTTGCACAAAAATGTTTTGACCTAAAATGCCCAAAGTGACTTTCATGCTTCATGTTGGACTCACAATTTTATTCATATCAAGTTTCAAGCCTTGATTCCAATCTTTGCCCAGTCAATTGGATAGTTGACCTAGAAATCAGTTGTATTGGGGAAAAAGTCAACTATGGCCAACTGACAGTCAAACCTCATGAAATTTAACCCACATCAACATTTTAAACTCATATGGACCATTTGATCAAGTTTGAATCACAATTCCACAAGAAATTTGATCAGATCACCAAAAGGGCAAAATGGTCATTTTTAGGGTTTTGACTGCACAAAGGCAATTTTTGACTGTTTGACCTAACCAATGGCAAACCAAGCTCACATATGGACTCAAGGACTCAATGGAATTGTCTTGACACATTCAACAAGTTCAAAAGATCCCAAATGCACAGGATTGACAGATGAATTTTCCAGTCAACTGATCAAAATTTTACTGTATACTGAAAAGTCAAACTTTGACTTTTTGGTCAAAATCAAGTGCCAAGATTCATTTTTCATCAAAACATGTCAAATTATAAAACTTGTTCATCAAGAAACCCAAAATTGCAAATTAGGGTTTAAAATGAGAAAATTTCATAACTTAGAATTTTTCTAAGTTATGAAACTTCCTTATTTTTTCCTAACTTTGTCCCATTTTTTCACCAAGATACAAATGGATTCAAACAAAACTCAAAATATGAAAGTTGTAGTCCATTGCAAAATCTACAACTTTTATTCACAAAGTTTTCTCAAAGGAAGCTTGTAGCTAAAGTTATGATTTTTGGAACAAGGGTGCAAAACATTCTTAACTTAGAGAAGTTTTGACCTATTCTAGGCAGGATTTTTGTCCAACTTCATGGCCATTTTTCACATGCTTCCACTTGGATTTTCAATTTGCATTACAAATATGGATTGTAGCACACATTCCAATCTTTCCAAATTGTCCAAGAACTTCTCAAACACCCTTGTGGTTAGAGAGAATCGAATTTGCAAAGTTGGGCAAAAGTCACTTTTGTTCATAACCAAATACATGTTCATACATTGGCATTTTTCAAATCAGCTTATACAAGCTAGCTTGCAGGCCTCAAAACCAGTCTCACACACCATAATTAAATGCCTAACCATTGTGCTAAGGTGTTATTTTGTTCATTTGGTCATTACATGCAAGATTAACCCTTAATTGGAAAAAGCATATTTGCCATTTTGGAAAAGATGCACTTTATGTCAAATAACAAATCCAAGAGGCATGGGCCAGATCTTTGAGGCTAGCATTTGTACACAAATCCCTCTGATCAAGAACAAGATATGCAACATGCTTTAGGGCATTGTACAGGCCTGTATTGAAACTTGCATTTTCTTGCTTCAAGTAGAAGAAACTTGGCAAAACAACTCCAATCTCTCATTCCTGTAAACACCAACCAAAACAAAGTTTGCAAACATTTTCCATACATCAAACCAAGCTTGAAACACGACTCAATCATCCTTAATCCCTCCTCATACAGAAGATCACATTTTTCTGCAAAACAGGGTACTTGCTGCAGTTTAACTTCCACAATCCATTCCACTCGTGCGTTTTGGCCAAAGCTTGTTCAAACATGTTCCATATCATCCACTGAAGATATCCCAAGCATTGAACTCAAGCTGTAACAACCATAACCACGTTTGCCATTTTTATTTTCAAACTGTGCAGGTTGACTTCCATAGCACGATTCAGTTGATTTTAAAGCAAGCTAGGAGTTGGAGAAGCATCCTTGGACTTCAGGCAAGCTGTACAAAAGCTCAGAATCCATTGGAAGTTACTACATTGTTCTGTTCAAGTCAAGCTGAAACAGGTAAAAACATGAACTTCTATCTCTCTATCCAGGCATGATTAAGCTTAGGTTTGTGAAGAAAACATGTTCTACTCATAGCCCTGAAGCCATCCATGTATTTACTTTTCATTTATATTATGCGTGCTGTGAGAATTTTGGCCATGAACATTGGAGAAAACTTAGGTCAGAAATTGGGGATGAAGAAATTCTCCCTCGTTTCTGAGAGTTAGGTCAAGTTTTTTATATGTATGAATTCGTCTCTTGATGCTCTACATTATTTGTGTTGTGAGTTTTTGCTAAAAGTCAAGGAATCAGGATTTGTATTGGACAAGAAGAAGCGCGCGTTTTTGTTTCAAACAGGTTGCTGGAGGAAGAAGATGACTGGCTTGGGCTGGGCCTGAGTCAGTCTTGCTTTTTGCACCCCTTTTCTCATTTTGCACCCCCTAGCCCTTTGAGTGAAATCTTTATCATTTTTGATTTTTTCTTTTTGATTCTGACTTGTTATTTTTTGCTCAAATATAAAAAATATCAAAATTATTTTTCCACACATTTTTGCATTTATTTGGAATTTATTTGTTTTATTTAAACTTATACATGTAAAATAATATATATACTTTTATTTAAAACACTAAAAAATAATACAAAAATATATTTATTTTCAGTTATTATTTTTATTTTACATTTTGAAAACATTTTCTAAAAAATTCATTTTTGTAAATAATTAATATTTTATTTTGGTATATATATTTAATATATAATATAAATACTTGTATATTTTATTAGATATTTTGGACAAAAATATAGAAATAATAAATTTTTATTTTTATTAATATGTGACACTAAAAAATACTCTTTTTTACAATATACTTCTCTTTTTTTATTTTTTGTATATAATTAACAAATATTGTATATAATTAATAAATAAATATTATTTATTTAGAAAACTAGGGTTTTGCCCTAAACCATAAAAATATTCAAAAATTGACTTTTTTATTTTTGTTTATATTTCACATGAAAAAATACTTTCACATACATAAAAAAAAATTCATTTTTGTGCATAATACATTTTGCATATTTATTATATTTGTTTAAATATTGTACAATTTGATATTTGTATATTCAATATGGATGTAATAGTTTTAGATTTAATTTCTTGCCAAATATCCCCCCATTCAAACATTTGTACCCCCATCCGTATAATCATGTTGTAATAATTTAGGACTTTAAATTTCCGCATTTAAAAGCTTTCAAATTATGCCATGATAGACTTAGGGTTTGTATGCAAATCAACCAACAAATAGCTTGACTAATACAAAGACAAAAATGCATGAAAATGGACAACACCAAGCACATTTGCACCCCTAGGGTTACTCCACTTGTTGCCTTCAAAAATGGGCCATGTTGCATGTTGAGTGTCTTTGTCCAAATAAAAACAAATCAAATGATCATAGTCCCTCGATGACGCTTTCGAAGTTGCCTAAACAAAAATGATCAAGTCCCTTGAAGGAAAAATTGCCAAAGACACTTGGCACTATTGCATTCATGGTCTAAACAATGACCCGCGCCCGTCCCGTTAACATCCTAACACAAGATTGTCCACCAAATACAATGGTGGAACAATACTGTTAAAAGGGTTAAAACATAGGAAAGATCTTTGAGAAATTTAAGGTAGATAGCTCTTGGTTACTTGACCAACTTGCAAAACAAATCCTTGCCATTTTTTCAAAACACACTCCACAACACAATTTCAAAAAAACAAACTTTCAAAAACATTGAAACATCTTTTCAAAAAGACAAACACCTTTGTAAAACATTCGAGTAAAGAATTGTTACAAGGGTTGCCTAGACAAGGCATCTTTTTCAAAACATTTTCAAAACCACACACACAAAGCACCATTTCAAACAATTGAAAGCACCATTTCAAACAATTAAAAATGCAAGGCAAGTGATCTAAGCAAGTAACTAAGAGCCCATGGATAACCATAGATAGAAAGGGTGCTAATACCTTCCCTTTCTATAATCTACTCCCCGAACCCAAGAAAACATCTCAAAGGTTTTTGCTGTGCTTTTTAACCTTTCCTTAGGATAAAATAAAAAGTCGGTGGTGACTCTTGTTAAACCGAAACATTTGCAAAAACGAACGCAAAACCTCAAGTCAGTTCTCCCACCGTATCACAGAGGGACATTAGGGAATTCCCCCACAATGGTAAATGTTAGAAGTATCTTCCAAGGATCTCGAACACCAATGAATATCAGAGTGGGTAAGGGACATCATCCTTTGAGACCATGTCAGTCTTTGCTCGTTCTTCAATGTTGATCGAGGTAAGTGCGAAGTAAACCACTTGGAAAGTAGGGGAATGCAACACAAGAGAGTACCTTTTTTCTTCATGGTGCGGGTATGGAAACAATGTATAATGTCTCCCAGAAAGGTAGGTATAGGATTACGAGAGAGAAAGACTTTGATGGAATTCAAATCTATGAATTGGTCCAAGTTGGGAAATAGAACCAACCCATAGATGAGAAGGGCCAGGACGTCTTCAAAGGCTTGAAAATCCATATCTTCCCAGAATGAACGAGCCTTGTCCAATAAGAACTTGGCTAGGAACCCTTTAACTCCGCTTCTTGCCTCCCAATTTTCTATAATGTCGGCTCTCTTCAGATGCAGGGATTCGACAATAACTTCAGGTTTTGGAATCCTTTCTAAACCGGTGAACGGTGCTTGATCAAGCACGGGCGCTCCTAATAGTAGAGAGAATTCTTCTAGTGTTGGTACCAACTGATAGTCAGGGAAAGTGAAGCAATGATGTATGGGATCAAAGAATTGGAAGAGCATGCACATCATCTCTTCTTGGAAATTGGAGGTAGCCAAACTGAGGAGTCGACCATATTTCTTGGTGAAAGGAGAGTCTTCAGGTATCCTTGATGCTAACTCTTGGATTTGAGGGTGTGCTTTCACGAATTTGATTCTAATGGTATTTCTTCGGACGGAATTCATGGCCTACAAAACAAAAACAAAGATAAATTATTAAATCCTTGAAATGGTTAGTGAGAATGCTTATGATGTTATGATGTTATGATGTTATGATGTTTATGATGTTATGTACAAGTAAGCAAGTTGTTATGTACACACAAAGCAAACAAGTCCTTAGGTTTAGGATTGCATGGAGTTGATAGGTAAGTACCCTCTTGAAGTTTAGTTGGCTCAACCTATCCTAGTAATAGTAACCAGGTTCTAGGGGATCTCAATATCACTGACCTTTCTTTTAGGTATTGTCTCAGCACCATCAATCTTTTCTTACGGCCGAGATATCCCAAAAGTCCAATCTCAATGAGTGTAGTATCGAGTATCAACCAATTTTCAGCTTTCCACCGAAACCGGCTATCTCACTACTTCCTAATGGCCAAGTTGTTCAATTAAGGTTCTAAGGTCAATTAGTGTTTCATAACGCCGCTCAGCGGCCCCGTATTCTCCTTGATTCAACACAAGGGATACCGGTACTAACAAATGCTTCACACTGACGTAGCCATTGTTTCAACCATATCGATCTACGCCATACAGTTTCCACAATCTATTGCTACTTACCTAAAAGGTGCCCCAGATCCGGGTAGAAGATCAAAATAAACCCAAACAAGAAACCAAAATGTAAAGCAAACAAGTCAAACAAAGAAAAGCAAGTAAATGTGATCTAGCCCTAAGGTACCCCACTTTCCACATTCCCCAGCGGAGTCGCCAGTTCTGTAACACAGTGGGAGAACTGACTTGGGATGTTTTTCATTTGATCGCAAATGTTGCAGATAGCAAGAGTCGCCACCGACTTTTCTTTTATCCAATAAGGAAAGGCTGAAAAGAACAGGAAAGACCTTTGAGATTATTTTCTTGAGTTCGGGGGGTAGATTATGAAAAGGGAAGGTGTTAGCACCCTTTTCATCCATAATTATCTATGAGCTCTTAGTTGCTTGCTAGATCACTTGCTTTTGTTTGAAAGTGTGATTTGTGGTGTGATTTTGAAAGTGATTTTGAAAAGGGTGTCTTTGTAATGGTTCTCGTCTCTATAAGAATGCATACAAAGTGTTGTCTTTTGAAAATGTTTCAAAATGAAAGTGTTTGGTGTATGAAATGTTTTTGTTGTGAGAAAGCAAGCAACTAGGAGAAATCTACCTACTCAAAAGGTCTTAAACATTCTTTTTCTCCTTCTTTAGATGTTGCTATCTTACCATTGACTTGGTAAGAAGCCCCATCGTTAGATGTGAAGGGACGGGCGTGGGTCATTGTATAGTCATGATAGCAATGTTGTGAGATATATTTGCATTTCTCTTGAGGGACTAAGATCATTTGTAAAGGCAACATTCGAAGTGTCATCGAGGGACTATGATCTTGTATTTTGATTATTTTTGCTAAGACGTCTCACATGCATAACATGACAGTTTTTTAGGCGACAAGTGTAGTTAACCCTAGGGGTACATGTGTAAATAGTGTGTTTGATTTCTATGCATTTAGTCTATGATTATGGGTTGTCTACTTGTTCTTTTTATCTTGCCATGCATTCCCTATTTACTAGCAAGCATACAAAAGTAATAAAATGCAGAAAGATAAAATCCTACATTATTATAACCATATTGAATAGCATGAAAATATAAAGGAAAAAATAAAATAAAAGCAAGAAAAATGGGTCCTTCGATTCAGGCAGAAACACCATTCGATTATGTGTTTTTTGGCTTCCTTCGATTTGGGGTGTGGAGTCAGTGGAGTCATGCCCTTCAATTTGTATTTCTGTCTCTTTCGACTGGGGTTGAAATCAGTGTGGACACGCCTTTCCTTTGGGCCTGGAAGTCAGCATAGTTCTGTCTTTCGTCTGAGGCTTGGAGGCAGCAAGGTTTTGTCTTTCATCTGAGGCCTGGAAACAGCAAGGTTCTGTCTTTGCCACAGGCTCCTTGATGACTCCTTGTAAGCATATTAAACCCTCAGATTGTTATTTGAAAGGCTTGTACAGCTAGCCAATCGAAGGGTATAACAAACCTGTCTTAAGTTCTTAAAATGCAACATCCAAACATAACTACAGTCCAGGGGTCAGCATAAAAACCAATGGGTCTCAAAGTCCAAAACATAACTAATTAAGGTTGAGTTTTCAACATATGGGCAGTCAGAATTGAAAGCTAAAACATGGTCTAGAAATATCTACATTTTTCTTTATTGGCATGTGCACATGATATTTAAATGAAAGAGTTCCAAGTTTAGAGAGAACTTACCTCTTGAAGTGCTTAATCGAAAGAGTTGTAAGTGACTTCTTTGGTGGTGGAGGGAGCTTCGCTAGAATCTTCCTGATTCTAGTTCAGTTACTGCTTAGTTTGGGCAGTCACTGAATCGAAAGAGAGTATATGATGGTGATGAGTGAATCAAAGGTTATTATGTTACAGTTTAGGGGAAGCGAATCGAAAGGTACATTAATGAGGTTTTTTTATGAAAAAAAATCTTAGAGTTTTGAAGGTTTGAGAATGTTGGAGAGTTTGAGAATGTTGGAGAGTTTAAGTGCTTGAGGATTTTTATGATTTTTTTCTCTCTTAGCAAAAATCTGGACCCTTTCTTTGTCAATGGTTTCTCTATTTATAGAGAAAGGGTTTGGGAGTTTGAACAAAGATGTGGCTTGGCTGATACGTGAATATTAAGCTATGTCAGATTTTCTAAGATCCCAAGGTGAAGTACTAAAGTTGTTGGTTAAAAGGGGCTGACTTTCCTGACTTATGGTGAAGTACAAATAGGATTTAAGCAAAGCATGGGCTTAGGACAGGATTTGTACTAGCAAGTTCACTTTCATACAAAAAAAAGTTCTGGACAAAGGCTTAATCACCTGGACAATAGCTTAATCCAAAATGTAAGCAATTAATTATGGAGTGAAATACAATCATTAAGGCCTACAAAGTAAGATCATGTAGCATGGCCCAAAGATTTGATCAGTGTTCTTTCAAAATCCTATTTTCCACTTGTGTCGAAGGGTTTTAGAAATGTACTAAAGAAGACTGCTTCGAAGGGAGAAAAATGCCCAAACGAAGCTTATGAATTAAACTTGCATCGAAGGAGATTTCCTGTCCAAATGAAGTACGTAACCCCAGTTTTCAATCGAAGGAGGCCACAAAGCCAAACGAAAGATGCATGCAAGAAGTTTGAATGTGCAATCGAAGGATGCCAAAAGGAGGCTTTTTGCCTTGTAATTGAAGGAGGCTACAGGAGGCTCTTTGCCTTGTGACTTCATGCCAACATGCAAATGATCTATGTTCGAACGAAACCTACATAAAGGGAACCAACATGCCCAAACGAAAGGTGTGACCAATAGCTTATACTGAAGGAACCACATGCTCAAACGAAAGGTGTGACCAATAGCTTGTACTGAAGGAACCACATGCCCAAACGAAAGGTGTGACCAGTAGCTTGTACTGAAGGAACCACATGCCCAAACAAAAGGTGCATGTAGGAGGTCAAAATGTCCAGATTCGAAAGAGGCATATAAGAGGCAAAAAGTGAAAATCGAAGGATGCTAAAAGGGAGCCTTTTGCCTTGGAATCGAAGGAGACTACAAGGGATTTGTGCCTTGTGAATCCAAACCAACGTGCCAGAGGCCTACGCTCAGTCGAAGGATGCAAGCCAAACTTGCATCGAAAGAGGCCAAAAGGCCAATCGAAGGAGCTGAATCGAAGAACACTTATTTTTCTCTAAATTTTGTCAAAATATTATTTTTATTTGTTTTCTCCCTTTTTGACAGTTTCCTTTTAATCTTGGTACTGGAAAATCCCAAAGTACTTGTGCAAGCTTGAACCTTGAGAATCCTTGTGAGAAAGACCTTGAAAAATGAGAGGGAAAATTTTGGGATACAACAAGCAGATTGGCGAGCTCGGGGACAAAAATATTCTGGTGATCTGGAAGTTCTTTGATGTTATAAGGAGGAATCGCCGAGAACTGCATAAGGTGCTACTTCAAGGTTATCACATTTCACTACCTCTCGATGTGCATTCTATTATCATACCAAAATAGAAATGCTTGTGACGAGGCTGCCCGCTCTTCGTATTCTTAGTGTTGTCTGATATTGTTGAAGGCTCTAGAATATTTCTGATTCAATAGTTGGCGCTTGCAATTGAAGTTGCTTAAATGTTTGTCCTTGAAGTAGATGCTAAAAAGGCTTTAAGGACAACAAGATCCAAAAGGTGCATTGTTCGATCGATGAAGCAACTGGAGCCTGGGGAAATGGAACAACTGAAGGAAGTTATTAGAATTGGAAGACCCTTGCGGGAGAAGGTGGAACTTTCTGTTCGGGAGCGAGGGTTGGCGCAGTGGCTCCGGCCGCATAATTGGCATTATGATGGGTGGTTACTCGATCTAATTCAAAAGTCACCATTATCGTTTAAAGATGATTTGATCAGTTGATCAAAGCGGCTGCGACGGTAAAACCTAACAAAATTCGTGAATTTAGTAGGAAATGTCGCGAGAATCTCGAAGTCGTTCCACAGACGACGCTAGTATTCTGGCGTGGAATAAAAAATTGATGAAGTGTTAATGCAAAGCTCTCTGATGTGTTAGAGTTGATCTTCGATACAGTGGATAAGGGTGTGTCTACAAGGTCACCACTCCAACGCTCAAGTCATTGAGGTCAAAGAGGTGGAACTTTGCAAGAATGAATAAAAGATACTTATTACGGCGTGTTGACAAGTTTATATATGGTGAACGCTTAAAAGTACTCTCGATTGGCACGCTGAAGAATGTGAAAGACCGTTGAATTGAATTCAACAGTTGATGGTGAGGGAGTAGCTCGTACATGTTGTGCAACTTTTTTGTCCACCTGTACACTAATCTTCTGCGACGATGCCTTAATCAGACCTCTGACATTTGGTCGCATAGTTGGCCTAAAACACTATACAAGATCATTCTTTCTAAAAAGTAAAAATAAAATTATCTATTTTTTCCTCCATCCATCCTTCTTTAAAGTCTTCTCTTCCCTTCTCCTCCAAATTCCCAAAGCCCTAGGATTTGTTTGTGAATTAAATTTTAGAGGATTCTTAAAGAATAAATTTTGAAGGAATACGTTTATATTTTAATATGTTTTTGATATTTTTTTAAAATTTTAAAAATTAAATCTTCTAAAATACTCTTCTCCAAAACTCTTAAAAAAACACTCTCAAAAAGACCCCAAAAACCCCAAGAATCTTACTTTTACACTTCTACATAAGATAGTCACATAAACATCCCACTAGATGCCTTATGCCTTAGATATTAAAAAGAATGTTTTGATATTCATAACAGTTAATAAATAATATATTATCATCCATCCATTTATAGTACAACGATTCTACACTAAGCCACTACTATATTGTACAACAAGAAGAACAACCAAATCTTATTCCACTAAATAGAATTGGTTACATAGATCAAACTTTGTCATAATTTCTATCAAGTTCGCATTATATCATAGAGATTCAACACAGTTTTACATTGTAAACTAAATCAAAAATTGGCTTTCAGGGCCAACTAAAAAGTCTCATTGTATACTGGGTGATGGTTTAGACTGGGTCATTAACAAGTTACTAATTATCCTTTGAAGCCAGGGCAGTTTTTGATCCGTACTTGGAAAAAACGCCACTCAATACAGCCTTTTCCTTGATCTTTAACCTGCACCGGAGTCAACCATACATGAGAAATGAACACAGAATTGAATTCATGCTAAAAACAACTATGATGATGCTCAAGGAAATCACCTTTTCGCAGATCCAAAAACATCTAAAAACTTTTTCGCATTCTCTTTTGTACTTGGTTTTTTCTTAGAGGCATTCTTTTGTCCAACTTTGACAGATGATTTCTTCTCTCCATCAACCTGCTTTGAGGGAAGTGAATTGATTTCAGAATTATTTACCATTTCTACTCGGTCATCACTATCCAACTTCAAAGCAGTGACAAACTCTTCATTCTCCCCATCACTTTCCCCTTGATCATCTGTATTATCTGAATCGGTTTCTTCCCAGGTACCTCGGGCAGAATCGTCCATGTTCGAATCCTCATTTGAACCTTCTTCAAAGGATGGCAAGAGAGGCAGAGCAGTCTTGTGATTTTTTCTTAATTCAAGAGAAGAAGAGGAAGACAGTGGATTTACAAATTCGCATTTTATCTGCTTCTGAATTTTTCCAAAAGTAATAGTTTGTCCAGTGTATAACTCTACAAACCTGAAGAAGAGAGAGCTATTGAGTTGGTAATAATGTTAAGAGACTAGTACAGCAAAAACAACTTGAAAAAAGCAATACAAGAAGCAAAGTCTTTCAATGATACAAGTACAATTATCAAAGTTGAACAGATCCAGATGCTACATACACGCCCTCACTTCATTTAAGTCAAGTAAAGCAACACAAAGAAGCTTGGATAAACTAGCCAAGAAAAGCAAAACCATCTTTTACTAATTTCAATATTTTTCATGATGATAAATCCAATGTATCTAATAAAACACTTTTAAGATTGTTAAAACTCATGAAGAAATTGCCAGTGATATATTTTTCATTACAAGAATCTCATGCATTGTATGGATTAAATTTAAACATACTATTCCTTTATTTTCCATTATTATTATTACAAGGTTGAGGTCAGAACACACCTAACTGCATCTTCTTCATGCTTGAAATCAACAAATGCAAAACCCTTGCAGATAGGATCCCTGGTTTTCTTGTTTCCAATAACAGCAGGGACTATTTTAGTTATCCCCGGAATCCCTTGAAAAGCTGATTTCAAATCCCTTTCGATTTTCCTTTTCTTTGGTAGGTTCACCAAACGCACTTGGCTTCGGTTAGGAACATCATTTTCATCTGCAAAGTGAAATTTCAAATTGTAAGCTCAAAAGAAATAAGAAGACGGTGGGAATGACCGCAGCCTTTTTTTACAAGTCATCAAGTTCTTTCCAGTCAGCATTAACATAACAGCTGTGCAGTTTAGTACAAGTCGAATTACAAAAATGTGTGAGTATATAAAAAAAAACAGAAGTCTAGAGACAAATACTTTTTGAGAAATTCCATTACAACTAAGCACTAGTGCACAAGTTATGTATTGATTGTACCAACCAATAAGAATTGATGCCACTTACATGCGTGTTTTTTTAGTCCTTTACCCGTGCTCGACATACTTAAGTCATTGGATTGGTGTTAGAATGAAAATCTTTGGCACAACAATAAAGCTGCTGCCAGCCTCTTTGCTTGTGGAGGTAAGACTACTACATCTACCATCCCCAACCCCCCTGCAGGGTCAGAGTCATGTGCACTGAGTTTTCTTTATTTGGTATAATTGTTAGACTTTTATACTAACCTAATGACCTAAACATAAATAGTCTTGATCAATGTAGTCAAGCACGAGATCTTAAGTAGGATCAGTTGGTTTGTGAAAAATCGTAAAACTCGGATCGTTAGCACGCCAAAAAACTCAATCTTGATCACACCAGCGACGAAAACGATCTTTCTCAGATCGTAGCACTCTCAGGTATCCTTGACACGTAAGATCGATCTTACGATCTTATGATCCAGCACTCGATCTTGACTATATTGGTCTTGATACACCAGTAAAAGTTGGTCGCAAATAATGAATAATCAAGCAAGCTTGTATCATCCAAAATGAAAAACTACTTGAACATGGGTACTCAAATAGTTAAGAGCTTGAGATTACTTGCTTTACCATAAAGAGTGATTTGTTATTTTAGATGAACCAACACTCATGAAAAAATGCTTTATGCACACATTGTCAACAAAATCAAGGAAATGAACAGAACCTCATCATTAAAAACATAATAATTTCACCAAACAAATCATTATAGCTAGCAAGAGCCAAAATTTAATAAATAAAATTTAAAACAATGAAATTCATCTGCAAAGTTGAATTTCAAATTGTAAGCTCAAGAGGCATAAGAAGACAGTCTTGGACTAGACCCCAGCATTTCTCTACAAGTCTTCAAATTTTTTCCAGTCACCATTAACATAACAGCTGTGCAGTTTAGTACAAATTGAATTACAAAAACGTTGGTGCTGCAGGATATTAAAAAAAATACAAAAATGTTGAGAAGATAAAAAGCAGATGTCTAGAGACAACTATTTTTTGAGAAATTCCTTTAAAACTAAACACTAGTGCACAAGTTATGGTTTTACCAACCAATAAGCATTGATGCTACTTACGATGTACCTTTTAATTTCTTACTCCTTTAACCATGCTCTACATACTTAAGTAGTTGGATTGGTGTTAGAATGAAAATCACTGGCACAACCATAAATTGCTGCCGGACTCTTCGCTTGCGGAGGTAAGACTACTACATCTACCATCTGCAACCCCCTGCAGGGTCAGAGCCTTGTGCACTGAGTTTTCTTTTATTGATATAATTGTCGGACTTCTATACTAACACAATGACCTAAACTTAAGGAGTCTTAATACACCACAATGACCTAAACTTAAGGAGTCTTAATACACCGATAAAAATTGGGTGTGCGACAAGTTTCCCACAAGCTTTATTCTCAAAGACAAATTACAATGTGCATTTCTCAATGAATTAAGGAATAATAAAGGAGTCTTGTATCATAAAAAATGAGAAATTACTTGGTCATGGATACTCATAAATAGTTAGGAAAAAACCTAAGAACTTGAGATTACTTGCTTAACCTAAAGGGTGAATTACTCATTTTCAATAACCAACTGCCATGGAAAAATACTTTATGCACACATTGTCAACAATCACAATACAAAATCAAGGAAATGAAGAGAACCCCATCATCAAAAGCATAATAATTTCACCAAACAAATCATTATAGCTAGCAGGAGCCAAAATTTTAAAAAAGTGAATTTCGATGGGTTACCTATATTCTTCTGGGAATCATTTTTGGAGGGAGTTTTGATAGAATTTGCTTTAAGCTTTTTCAAATTAGCAGCTTGTGCTCGTTTACTCTGCTGCAATTCTTCAAACATCTTATCTTCAATTGAAGTGTCATACACTTTCCCTTCACCAAACCCTTTCGGCTTATTCTCTAACCATTTTCTCATCTCATCAAACTCTATCTCTTCATCATCATCATCAACAACAACAACCTCTTCTTCCTCTTCTTCATCGTATTCGAAACTAACATCCTCGTCACTTTCGTCATTGAAATCCTCCTCAATTTCAACTAGCTTCGCGCTTCCACTTCCTTGCTTCTTCACTGCCGCCGGGACAAATCCACCGCCGCCGCGTACGGCGGCCAGACACTTCACGCGGAGTTGTCGGAATTGTAGGAGGTTGAACCTCGAAATGAAAGAAGAACGAGGATAAATGACACGTGTGTGTTCAAGATAAGGACACGTGTTGTTTCCAGAGAGAATTGCGAAATTGTTCGGTGCCGGAAATGCAGTTGCTCGGAGCATTGTTTTATTTGTTAGTCACTGTGATAGTGTCAAGTGTCCACTTCACCCTTTCCAGATAAAATGTTTATAAGAAGTTTTCAATTTTTTAACAATTATCTATTTTTCTAATTATTTAAAAAAATTAGCAAATCAAACTCAACAAGGTTTCGTGGTGTAGTTGGTTATCACGTCAGTCTAACACACTGAAGGTCTCCGGTTCGAGTCCGGGCGAAGCCATTCTTACTATATCTTTTCCGAATTACTGTTCTTGGGCTTTGAAATTTCCTTTATTATTTAAATAGCTTCAGAATATGTTTATGATATGAACATTTGAATTACTATATTATGCATGATATTTATATTAGTTTTCTGGATATTTTGGAATATCAAAACCTTTAAAGTCTAAAAAGTTTTTTTTTTTAAATATTGTTAAAAGTTTAAAATATTTATAAATTTTTTTTTGAGTGTATACTCGTATATGAATTTTCAAAACAAATCTGAACATTTTTTATTATTAGAATCATAATAAAAGAAATTTTGAATTTTTCATTTATCAAAATATTTTGAATATATTTTTTGTATATAACTTACGCATTATTTTATAAACTTTTTTTTTTGACATTTCCTAATATTAACATCTTTAGAGTATAAAAATTATGAGTTTTTTTTCTTTTTAAAATGTTTGTGATCTGAAAAATTTAATTATAAAAATTCAGAGTAATTATTTATAGAAAAACTTATAAAAAAAAGGTAAATTTTGAATATTTGTATCATCAAAACTTTCGTGGTAAAAAATTATAAATATTTTATTTATTAATTTCTATGCATAAATTATGAATTATGTATGTGAATAAGTAACGATTAAAGATGTGTATGATTGGATCGTTTGTAATATTGGAGATAGATGTGAGATAGTTTTTTCCGCATCATCTATATAAAAGATTAACGATGTTACTCCTGACAACTTCTATTTATGTGCTAGTAGGTGTAATCGGGATCCAATAGATAAAATGGCGGAGGTTGAAACAAAAATATAGCATGCAAAATGGAACTTTATCACGAGAAAATGGACTCCAAGAGGTGGAGGAGCGCGATCATGTCCAAATGCATGAGCCGCAATTGGAGGAGCACAACCATGACATGGAGCACAAGGTGTAACACCCTTTTAAATCCACATATAATTCCCATATAATTTACGAAAATAATTCAAATAAAACCACCAAACAGTTTCACATCTTCATATAAAACATTTTGCTCCGTAACACGGGGTTTCAAAATCAATTATATAGAATACTTCATTAATAAAAAAATGACACTTCAACTACTCGCAGCGGAATTCATAATTTCAAAACACTTTTATTAAAATACTTCATAGAAGCTTCATCATACTTCGTCGTTCATAATTTATAATTCAAATAACTCAAATATCATGAAAGGTAGTTCTAATCTCAAGATAAATAAAAGAACATAATCATTTCAATTAAATGATCACAACCCCGATGTTACGTATCAGAGCAAGACTTACTTTATTCAACAAGAAATAAATAACGCACTCTGAAGCTATCCTATAAGCTTCAACAAACTATTCCTGATTACCTACAAGTTACCCACATATAAAGGCAACATTTCCAAGCAAAAAGGGATTCTACAATAAATCATCATGGATTCTACATATCATCATACTTCATATATTATACTCACGCTTTCGCATCATCAATACACATCAATTATATCATTATATCATCACATTAACATTTATCATCAAACACCACTTAGGTCACAACGACATCAACATCACTTAATCAATCATTATGTAATGTCGCATATAATGTAATGCAATATCATTGACTCATGTATGGGTACCAAAACTTCATTGATGACTAAGTCATCTTCCTCCAAGAATCCCCACCATATGATTGATTCCCGCTTGGAACTGAAGCACTTCATAAAAATGCACTCAATCCACACCATGGGATTGAGACCGTCACTGAACTAACGTCCTAACAATCATCACTGGACCAACGTCCTAATATCAATGGGCCAATGCCCTAACATATGCCACGAATGCATGATGCACAACAACATAATACAACATGATCACTGCTAGTCAAAACGTATCATCATTCATATAATCATCATATAATTATCTTCACACAGTATGTATGCACATAAAACATGCAATCATCATCTTCATTCATCATAGCAGCATCAATTACTTCATAATACAACATAACATCATCATAGCAACATCAATTCATCATTTACACATACATCACAATAGATCAATCACTGAATCTTCCAATTCATCAAAGCATAGGTATTGGAAAATACATCAGAAAACTCTTACCTTAAATGGTCAGAGGACATCTTGAACAAAGAAAGTAGTAGTAATAGAACCACTAACAGGAGTATCTATTACCATACTACCATTCATATCAAACAACTTCAATCCCAACATATTAGCACAATCACGTGAAATAAATGAATGAGTAGCACCAATATCAATAATAGCAACCAATTCAATATTGTTAATAAAACAAATACCTCGAATCAAGTTGTACTTCTTGGAATCCTCTAATCCACTCAAAGCGAACACTCTACCATTGGTCTAGGAAACATCAACATTATTTTTTGGCTTATGGAACTGGGTACTGATATGACCCTGTTCTCCATAATTAAAATAAGTCAGACCATCGTTCTTGCACTCAGGAGCATGATGACCCATCTTACCACATTTGTAACATCTCAGGACCTTATTCTCACATTCATTAGAATAGTGACCTTGCTCACCACTCCTATAACACTTGACAGGAGCAGGAGTTTCTCTCACAATTGTCCTTTTCCCATCAGAAACCTTATGTTTCCCTTTATAAGTTGGAGCATCATAAGGCTTCATATGGTCTTGATGTCGTTTTCCTCTCTTCTCGTTCAACCTCTTGTAGTGAGTCGAATGAAATTTGATATCTTCTCCATAGATCCCATAGTTGTTCACCAACTCTGGAAACCTACGAATCTGCTAATATCCAATTGTCCGCTTGATTTCTGGATGCAAACCATTATCAAACTTGATACACTTCGAGAATTCAGCAGTCACTTCAGTGTAATATGGGTAATACTTGGCCAATTCCACAAACCTTGAAGCAAACTTAATCACAGTTAGATTCCCTTATTTTAACTCTAACAACTCAATATCTTACTTCCCACGCACATCCTCGAGAAAGTACTTCCTCAAAAACTCTCCGCCGAACACAACCCAAGTGACGACTTCACCCACCGGTGCCAGTCTCTGACGGGTGGCAACCCACCAGTCATCAACTTCCTCTGCCAGCATATGTGTACCAAACCGCACCTTTTGTGCCTCTGAGAAATCCATGACTCAAAATATCCTTTCAATATCCTTGAGCCAAGTTTGTGCTCCATCAGGATCGTACATACCCTTTAAAGTAGGTGGATGGTTCCTCTAAAATGTCTCTGTGATACGGTGGGAGAACTGACTTGAGGACTTGCATTTGTGTTCGCAAATGTTTCGGTTTAGCAAGAGTCGCCACCGACCTTTTATTTATCCTAAGGAAAGGTCAAAAATCACAGGAAAAACCTTTGAGATGTTTTCGTGGGTTCGGGGGGTAGATTATGAAAAGGGAAGGTGCTAGCACCCTTTTCATCCATGGTTATCCATTGGCTCTTAGTTACTTGTTTTAGATCACTTGCCTTTGCTTTTCAATTGTTTGAAATGGTGCTTTGTGTGTGTGGTTTTGAAAATGTTTTGAAAAAGATGCCTTGTCTAGGCAACCTTTGTAATGATTCTTGTTTGAATGTATACAAAGGTGTATGTCTTTTTGAAAAGGTTTTCAATGTTTTTGAAAGTTGTTTTGAAATTGTGTTGTGGAGTGTGTTTTGAAAAATAGCAAGGATGTTTTGCAAGATTTTTGATCAAGTAACTAAGAGTTGTCTACCCTATTTTACTCAAAGATCTTTCTTATGTTTTTAACCCTTTTAACAGTGTTGTTTCACCATTGTATTTGGTGAACAACCTTGTGTTAGGATGTTAACGGGACAGGCACGGGTCATCGTATGACCATGATAACAATGTTGTGAAATGACTTAGCACTTTTCTGTAGGGACTAAGATCATTTTGAAAGGCAACTTTGATAGCGTCATCGAGGGACTATGATCTTTTTCAATTCGTTTGTGCTAAGACATCTCACATGCATAACATGGCCATTTTTGTAAGGCAACAAGTATAATTACCCTAAGGGTGTATGTGTGCAAGTGTGTTTGATTGCATGTATTTTGTCTTTGATTTTTGGGTTGTCTACTTGTTGATTTTATCTTGCCATACACACCTAGTTACTAGCATTTGTATAAAGCAATAAAAATGTGGCAAATAAATATCCTACACTATTACAACCATATTGAAGTGCATAAAAAATATGAAGGAAAAAATAAGATAAAAGTAAGAAAAATGAGTGTATTTCGACCCAGGCAGTAGCAGCCTTCGATTTGCATTCTGTTGGCCTCCTTCGATTGGGGGCTGGCATCAGTAAGGTCTTGTCCTTCGATTGGGAATTCGCGCCAGTGAGGTCATGGCCTTCGATTGGGCTTTGGCACCAGTCAGGTCATGTACTTCGATTGGAGGCTGGCACTAGCATGGAAGTGCCTTTCGTCTGAGCCTGGACTTAGTGCAAGTGTGCCTCTGGCTGGGCCTTTCTGCCTTGTTGCCTTCTTCGATTGGGCCTGGAATCTGTACAAGATGCAATCTGCCTTTCTGTCTCCTTCGATTGGGTTTGGAGTCAGTGAGGAAGCCTGGGGCTTCGTTTCATACTCCTGTCTTTTGTTTATTTCATTTGAGATATTAAATAGCAACATGGACCAAGGCCATGCTGTCATTACCTCAGAGTCAGGTTAGTTCTTAGAGCATTTGTAACAAACCAAAGAACAAAACCAAAAGTAGAGACAATAAAAACAAACTAAAAGAGTGGAAACGAAAAGGTAACAAACACTATGTACATGTTTGAAACGAAAAGGAAGCTTATTTACATGTTACGCTAGAAATGAAGGGTTCAAGGTTAAGAATGACTTACCTTGCTTGAGGCTGGAACGCATGCTGGGCCTTTAAGTGGTTTCCTTGAATGCTTCTGGATTCGAAGGGAGGAACCGGGAGTTATGTCTTTGATACTGGATAAGTGTGAGGTTCTTCCTACTGGATTCAAAGGGTAACAAGGTATAGGGATGTTTCAGATTCTAAGGGGATAAGTGTTTGCTCTTTGGTTTGATACAGGCAGGTCTGAGTTTTTGTTAGTTTTGATACAGGCTTGCTTGCAGTTGCAGTTGGACTGGCTTTAGGCAGGTTTGTTTGCAGTTGCAGTTGAACTGGCTTGAGTTTTCTGGCTTTGGCAGGGAAGGCATGTTTTGAGGTTATGCAGGCCTCAAGGCTTGTTGTGCCTTAGGCTTGTATCTGTAACACATGTTTGATGTTCTGGTGTTAGGCAGGAGGATGCAGTTCTGGATTTGTTGTTTGGATTCTGGGTATGTGTTTGATTAGTGTTTAAGTGTTTAAGCGTTTAAGTGTTTAAGTGTTTGAGAATTTTGTGGTATGTGAGAATTTTGAATATACGTTCTCCTCTCTCCTCTGCCCCCTTTGCTGTTGCAAACGTTCCTCTATTTATAGAGAAAGAATGGACATGTTGTCCAAAGCCAGCCTTGCAAATAAATGATAAAATAGTACATGTGGGGGCCTCTTGGCAGTTGGGGTGCAGATAATAATAATAAAATAAAGCCCAGCTGGAAAGTAAATGTCCACTTGTGCCACAAAAGCAAGATGAATGGTTCAGATGGGGTTGCTTCATGCTGAAGGAAAATAGCGCAAGGCTCAAGACAGACTTTCCTAAAAGGTAGTACTGTGCTATTAAGTGCAAGTGGTCTTACACAACAGATGGGTACAGGCCTAAAAAGGGGAGACACGTGGCCTAGCCTATGGGCCTGAATGTTCAACTTGATCTTTTGAGTCGAATCCTCCATCTTTCTGGGACAACACTGCATTCGTTTTCACCAGTTGTGTGTCCTTCGAATGGTCCAACTTTGTGTTCTTCGAATGGACCAACTGTGTGTTCTTCGAATGGCCCTTTTCAAAAGGTTATTAACTTCTAAATCGAAGGAAGCTCTCAGAACATTATTGACTTTTAAAGGAAACCAAAAGGAGACCTTTACTTCCTGATTTGAAGGATATTCCTGAGTCGAATGCAAGAGTGAGATCGAAGCACACATGTTCGAAGGAAGCCTTTGCCTTAGTCGAAGCTTGTGGTCGAAACAAGCTTACTCGAAGGAAGCTAATGCCCAATCGAAAGCTCATGCTCGAAGGAAGCATATTGCCCAATCGAAGCATGTGGATCGAAACATAAAGGGAGTCATTGCCTTGTGTCTTTTTAGCATGAGGGAAGTTCCTGGCTTCTGAATCGAAGGTTGTTCCTTGTCCCATCGAAACTTGTCCAAACAAAGCAAGCATGCAGGAAGCAAACTTGTCCAGTCGAAGCAGGCTTGCAGGCAGCACGTTTGGTGAATCGAAAAGGGTTTCCTTGCAGGGGGCATGTGTGGCCAACATGTCATGGCCTTCAATTGCAAGCATGCAGGCAGCAAAAGGCACAAACGAAGCCTGCAACGAGAAGTTACAGGCCCAGGCGAAAGAGGCACGCTAGTAGCCAATTTGAGCAATCGGAGAAGGCCAAGAGTTAATCGAAGGATGCCAAATCGAAAGAGACATGTTTTCCTCCAAATTTGTCAAAAATGTTATTTTTATCTGTTTTCTCCCTTTTTGACAGTTTCCTTTTAATTTTGGTACTGGAAAATTCCAAAGTACTTGTGTAAGCTTGAACCTTGAGAATCCTTGTGAGAAAGGCCTTGAAGAATGAGAGGGCAAATTTTGGGGTACAACAGTTGCCCCTGTTCAATTTTCTTAAACCTGAGGATATAAATTGGCTTTCGATCCTTTCGTGATCCGAAGGTGGAAGATAATTGAACACTAGAGTGCCCAAAAATTTGCACTCGCATGGTGTAGTATCAGCATTGTGATGTCGGGAATGAGCTTACAGATGCCATTTGGAGGTTGTTGGTAGGAGGATGGGCTTATAGATGCCATCTGCAGGAGTGTCGATTGCATAAGAGATTCCTTAGCGAGAACTTGCATACTTGTTGTTTGTAGAAGATTTTACTGGGGAAGTCTAACTTTTGTTGAGATTTAGGAACTTGCATGTGCTTCAACCGAGAGAATGCCTCGGCTGAGTATTAAGAACCTGTCCATAATTCAACTGGGGGGGTAATCTTCATCAAGATCTAGGAACTGATTCGTGCTCACCGAGAGTATACCGCTGAGGTTATAGTACTCGTCCACACTATGATGGAGGAAAACATCAAGATCTAGGAACTGACTCGTGCTCACCGGGAGTATACCGCTGAGGTTATAGTACTCGTCCACACTATGACGTAGGGAAGCATCTTCATCAAGATCTAGGAACTGTCTCGTGCTCACCAGGAGTATACCGTTGAGGTTATAGAACTCGTCCACACTATAATGGAGGAAAACATTAAGATCTAGGAACTGACTCATGCTCACTGGGAGTATACCGTTGAGGTTATAGTACTCGTCCACACTATAACGTAGGGAAGCATCTTCATCAAGATCTAGGAACTGACTCGTGCTCACCGGGAGTATACCGCTGAGGTTATAGTACTCGTCCACACTATGATGGAGGAAAACATCAAGATCTAGGAACTGACTCGTGCTCACCGGGAGTATACCGCTGCGGTTATAGTACTCGTCCACACTATGACGTAGAGAAGCATCTTCATCAAGATCTAGGAACTGTCTCATGCTCACCGGGAGTATACCGTTGAGGTTATAGAACTCGTCCACACTATGATGGAGGAAAACATCAAGATCTAGGAACTGACTCATGCTCACCGGGAGTATACCGTTGAGGTTATAGTACTCGTCCACACTATGACGTAGAGAAACTGTCGAGATTGGGAACCTTATCTGAAATTCAACCGAGGATAATTCAATTGAGGTTTAAGAACTGGTCAGATCTTCGACTAAGCTGAGAACTTAACTGCATGTTTCCTGAAAGGTAAAGGTCAGTCACATGCAATGCATGAGATGAATCAAGCAATGATGTTCTCAACATAAATGATATTGTATGGTATGATGCGTACATGCATGTATCATGATGTATGGAAACGTGATGTTTCAGCTGGGGAAAATAAATCCCGGAACCGCTGGAGAATAGCGTTGAGTTCTTCGTTTCTGCTGGGGATGATGAACGAAGATGACTGTGAGAAGAAGCCTGCAAGAGAAGAGAACTCCGTTGGGCAATAAGCTGATGAAGAGATTACTCCGCGGGGAATTACTCTGTGGGGAAGAGATGTTCTGCTGAGGATTTTAACGATAAACTCCGCTGGGGATTCCGTTGATAAGGTCCGTTGGGGATTTTAATGATGAACTCCGCTGAGGATAGAAAGAACTTCGCTGGGGATGATCTTTCAGTTGCAACTTGCTGAGGATAACCCAGTTGGACTCTTGTGAGGATAACTTCTGAATTTGGCTGAGGAGGCTTATTTGTGCTTCGCAGGGGATAAACTTCCAGAGTCTACTGGGGAAGATGATTCAACTCCATCGGGGAAGCTTTTTTAGACTGCGCTGGGGAAATGACTCCATTGTGGTATCTTGTATTCCGCCGGGGAACATTCTTATATTCTGTTGAGGAATATTAAGACTTGCAGGGGATGCTCTTATACTTGCTGAAGGATATCTTTATACTTCGTTGGGGAATGTTAAGACTTTCTGGGGATACCCACCCTTTTCGGGGCTGATGGTAGACTAACTCTGCTTGGGGGAGAGTATTGCTGATTCGTTCATAGCTGCTAGTCCTAGTGGGGAGAGCTACCATTACTGTTTTACTCTGCGGGGAGTGACAGTATCTTGGTCACATTCTTCAGCTGAACCTACCTTGGTACCTTGGGGGGATAGAGCAACTAGACAACTCGGACAATTCTTATTGCCCCTGTTTCTGACATTACCCGTAATTCGTCCTTTGTTTCGCATGTAAATATTTATGAGCAGCAATTAATGTCAAATGCATATATCAAAAATGAACATTGGACGTTCTTTGCAAAACGAAACAGATAAAGGAAAAACAATTTGAATTTTGTCTGAACATGAATTTGTATTGATTTTGAAGTTTTGGCCTGAAAATAGGCGTTTTTTTGTACAAGAGGCTGACGTCCTAGTAAGAGAACATCGCCGAACAAATAGAATCTATACAATTTGTGAAAACAAAACAGCTATGTGAACAATCCCACTGGGTTCCAATTCTGCTATTTCCTTTATATCTTCAAGCGTCTCATCACTTTACTGCTTAGTTGAAGATGAATTGATTGATTAGTGTCGTCCGAGCTTGATAGTTGATACCGAAGTCTGGATGCGAGGTGATCCAATGAGACATAGTATTACGCTTTAATCCCTAATTTTTGCCTGGACCGCCCTTTCGGGTTTTCAGTCCACCGGGATACCCATTTTTGCCCAAGCCGCCTTTTCAGGTTTTCGACTTGCCGGGTGTACAGGTTTTTCATTTTCATCCCTTATTTTTGCCCGAACCCTTTTGATTCACCGGGAAGCCCTTATTTTTGCCTAGGCCGGTCAACCTAGCGGGTCTTTGCTTATGCGTAGTATCTTTTCACTATGTCCGCATTGACGGGGTGAGGGAGGTCGTCACCATCCATGGTGGTTATAGTCATAGCTCCTCCTGAGAAAATGTTCTTAACCACAAATGGCCCTTCGTAAGTAGGGGTCCATTTGCCCTGGGATCACCTTGAGGTAGAATAATGCGCTTGATTACAAGGTCTCCAACTTGATACTCTTGTCATCTGACTTTCTTGTTAAATGCCTTGATCATCCGTTTTTGGTACGTCTGACCATGACAAATAGCAGTAAGTCTCTTTTCGTCGATTAGATCCAGCTGATCAAGTCGGGTCTGGATCCAGTCATCTTCACTCAAACCTGCATCCTTCATGATCCGGAGAGAGGGTATCTGAACTTCAATAGGCAAGACTGTCTCCATGCCATAAACCAAGGAATAGGGTGTTGCCCCTGTTGACGTTCGTGCTGAGGTACGATACCCATGAAGAGCAAACGGTAACATCTCGTGCCAGTCTTTGTATGTTACTGTCATCTTCTGCACAATCTTCTTAATATTCTTATTTGCCGCTTCGACAGCCCCATTCATCTTCGGCCGGTAGGGAGAAGAGTTGTGGTGCTGTATCTTGAATTGTTCGCAGAGCTCAGTGATCATTTTGTTATTAAGATTGGTACCTTTGTCCGTAATGATCCTCTCTGGTACACCATATCGACAGATCAGGTTGTGCCGAATGAACCGTGCCACGACGTTCTTGGTTACCGTAGCAAAGGAGGCTGCTTCAACCCACTTCGTAAAGTAATCAATCGCTACTAGGATGAAACGATGCCCGTTGGATGCCGTAGGTCTGATCTCACCGATCATATCAATGCCCCACATTGCAAAAGGCCAAGGTGCTGTCAAAATGTTCAGAGGAACTGGAGGAATGTGCACCTTATCAGCATAGACCTGGCACTTGTAACATGTCCGAGAATGCTGATGACAGTCAGCTTCCATTGTAGACCAATAATATCCTGCCCAGAGGATTTTCTTTGTCATGGTATGTCCGCTGGAATGAGTTCCAAAAGTACCTTCATGCAGCTCTACCATGATCGCTTCTGCTTCAGTCTTATCCACACAACGCAGTAAGGTTGAATCATGGTTACGCTTATAAAGAATGTCATTGCTGATGAAGAACTTCGCCGCGAATCTCCTCAGAAACTTCTTGTCATTAACAGATGCACCCTCGGGGTACTCCTGAGCTTCAAGGTATCTCTTCACCTCATGATACCAGGGCTTTTCTGTCACCTCTTCAGTCTCAAGATCACAATAATGTGCCGGTTCATCCAATTTCCAAATAATGATCCGGGGGGCCTCGTTGTCCCATTTAACTTTGAACATAGAAGACATCATAGCCAACGCGTCCGCCAACTGATTTTCTTCTCTCGGGAAGTGTTCAAAGGTTATCTCCTCAAAGTGGGGAAGCAACGTCAACACGTACTCCTTGTAAGGAATAAGATTTGGGTGTTTCGTATCCCACTCTCCTTTGATCTGACTGATCACGAGAGCGGAATCTCCGAAGACACTCAGAAACTTAATCCTTAGGTCAATTGCTGCTCGAAGACCCATGATGCAAGCTTCATACTCTGCCATATTGTCGGTGCAGTTGAAACATAATCGGGCGATAAATGGAGTATGATAGCCTTTAGGAGATATGATCACAGCGCCAATGCCATTACCCAAAGCGTTTGAAGCTCCATCAAAGTACATAGACCACCGGTACCCCTCTTCAGGTCCTTCATCCGGTCCAGGTGTCTCACAATCAGTCACTACCATGATATTCTCGTCCGGGAATTCAAAGTTCATAGACCGGTAATCATCCACTGCCTGATGTGCCAAATGGTCTGCCAATACACTTCCCTTGATTGCTTTTTGAGTTGTGTATTGGATGTCATACTCAGTCAAGATCATCTGCCATCTTGCTATTCTTCCGGACAAGGCAGGCTTTTCGAAGATATACTTGATTGGATCCATCTTTGAAATCAACAGAGTAGTGTGAGTCAGCATATACTGTCTCAGCCGGCGAGCAGCCCATGCCAAAGCGCAACAAGTTTTATCAAGCAGTGAGTATCGGGTCTCACAGTCGGTAAACTTTTTGCTAAGGTAATAAATAGCATGCTCTTTTCGGCCAGACTCGTCATGCTGCCCCAACACACACCCCATTGAATTGTCAAGTATAGGATCAGAGGTCTCCCTTCAACTGGTGGCATTAGGATGGGTGGCTCCTGGAGATACTCTTTGATTCTTTCGAAAGCGGCCTGGCATTCATCATTCCAACGTACCTCTTGATCTTTCTTCAGCAGCTTGAAGATTGGCTCACAAGTAGCAGTTAGGTGCGAGATAAATCGGGCAATATAATTCAATCGTCCTAGAAAGCCTCTGACTTCTTTCTCCGTCTTGGGAGCTGGCATCTCTTGTATGGCTTTCACTTTGGCATGATCCACTTGAATACCTTTGTCGCTTACAACGAAACCCAACAGCCTACCGGACCTTACCCCGAAGGTGCATTTGTTTGGGTTCAATCTCAACTTGTACCACTTCAACCTGTCAAACAGCTTTTGTAGATGGTCAAGGTGTTCCTCCTCAGTTTGGGACCTCGCAATCATATCGTCGACATATACTTCAATCTCATGATGGATCATGTCATGAAATAAAGCAACCATGGCACGCTGATATGTTGCCCCAACATTCTTCAACCCAAAAGGCATGACCTTCTAACAAAAGGTACCCCACTCAGTAACAAAAGTGGTCTTTTCCATGTCTTCAGGAGCCATCTTGATTTGATTATAACCGGAGAAACCATCCATAAAGGAGAATACCTTGTGCTGAGCAGTATTGTCAACCAGAACGTCGATGTGAGGCAGAGGGAAGTCATCTTTAGGGCTTGCCCTGTTCAAATCCCTGTAATCAACACACATTCGGACTTTACCATCTTTCTTCGGTACCGGAACCACATTGGCGACCCACTGAGGGTAAGAAGTCACCGCTAGAAAACCGGCGTCAAATTGTTTCATAACTTCGGCCTTGATCTTCTCAGACATCTCCGGGCGCATACGGCGAACCTTCTGTTTTACTAGAGGACAGTCTTCCTTGGTAGGCAGGCGATGAACCACAATGTCAGTATCCAACCCAAGCATATCTTCATAAGACCAGGCAAAGATCTCAACATAGTCACGCAGCATCTGAATCAACCGTTGTTTCAAACTAAGCTCCAGATTTGCACCGATCTTGACTTCCTTCTTGTCTGTCTCAGTACCCAGATTAACCGTTTCCACTGGCTCTTCATGTGGCTGAATGACCCTCTCTTCTTGGAGTAGCAGTCTTGCAAGTTCACCAGGCATTTCGCAATCATCTTCACCTTCGTCTTCGGCTAAGTTGATCGGATTTTCGAAGTCATAACCGGCAGTAGCAGAGTCGTTACCAGTGAGATCCAGAGTGGATGGAGACCTGTATATGTGAGTGTGTGTAAAATAGCTGTTTTGCAATATATAACAAAGAAAAACAAGGAGCGAAAATAATGCAAAAAACGTCCAATGCTTTTATTAATGATATATGAAAATGGCATACAAAAGCCCTCACAAATGAAGCCACGGTGCCCCGGGTAAGACACCGGGCCATAAAGTTTCAAAACATTGTCTGTTACAAATTCAAAACAAAGAGTTCATTACTAGGTAACAAAAGTATTAGGAATGAAGTCCTTTGTTGTCCAGTTGCTTGGTCCATCGTTGGTCATAGGATAGATCCAGCTGTCGAATTCAGACTCCTCCACATCATCTTCAATGGCATTTACTCCCGAGTTGCTGATGAACACAGGAGGTCTTCCCATCCTTGCACTATGAACAGCCCTTTGAGATTCTGCCGTGAA
Source organism: Vicia faba (assembly GCA_948472305.1). NCBI lineage: Eukaryota > Viridiplantae > Streptophyta > Magnoliopsida > Fabales > Fabaceae > Vicia > Vicia faba. The sequence goes on along the minus strand of OX451736.1, from coordinate 745,822,092 downwards.
ACCCAAACCAAACTTGTTAGTCTTCTGAGTGAAATCAGGAAGTCGGCCCCAGTTTGAATAATCACCCTTCTCAATAACAGCCCAGGCGTCCTTTAAGGAAGCCATCTTCATAGGAGAATCTTCAACCACAGTCTCAGCTAATGCCAGTGTATGAGGAACCTTTTCAAAGTGCTGAAATGGGGTCTCAATGAACTCCCCATCCATCTCTACGTATCTGAACGAGTTGAGGTGGCTGACCATATACTCTTCCTCCCCTTGTACTGTCACAATCTTCCCTCTGACCGGGTACTTCAGCTTCTGGTGGAGCGTTGAGGTCACAGCTCCAGCTTTGTGGATCCATGGACGACCCAACAAATAAGAATAGGATGGCCGAATGTCCATCACGTAAAATGTAGAATTGAAGACCTGAGAACCAACTTTGATTGGAATATCAACCTCACCATGCACCATCCTCTTAGACCCATCAAAGGCCCAGACGACAATGTTACTTGGCTTTAGCTCCAACCCTTCGCAATCCAGCCTGTCCAGAGCTTTCTTGGGCAAGACGTTCAATGAGGAACCAGTGTCAACCAACACATGTGCAAGAGTAGCGCCCCTGCATTCAATGGAGACATGCAGGGCATCGTTATGGTTCATCCCTTTAGCAGTCAGATCAACGTCGGAGAAACCCAAACCATTATCAGCAGTTAAATTGGCCACATAATCGGTAAACTGATCGGCTGAGGTCTCCTGCGGCACGTGGGCAGACTTCAGAAAGGTAATCAGAGCCTTGGCATGGGCCTTTGAACACAACAACAGTGATAACATAGAAATCTTGGATGGGGTTTGCCCTAGTTGCTCAACTACATTATAATCACTCTTCTTAATAATCTTCAAAATCTCTTCCATCTCCTGTTTGGAAGCTTCAACAATAATGGTCTTTGGTGCCTCCATCTGGGTAGGCGTATCAGTGGTGGTCCCTTTGCCCCGAGCGCTAGATGACTCGGCGACAGGGGGAGGACTAAGAAATTGATCAGGAATGGCAGCAGGTACACTTGCAGATGTAATGACAAGAGGTCTTCGGATAGTTGGTGGAGCAATATCAGGTGAGAAAAGTCTACCGCTGCGGGTGACTTTAGCAGGCCCAGTAATGTTGCTGACGCTGGTATCAGCATCCAACTCTTGCTTAACTCCTAGAACATAAAAATCTGCCCCATAATGCCAAGGGACAACTTTGTCAGAGGTGTAGGGGATGGGCCCCGGAACAGTGATGATTACAGGTGCAATCTTCAGAGTAGATGTAATTCTAACAGGCTTCCTCGAGGGAACCTTGGAAGAATTATCGAAAATGGTAATAATGGCAACTTCTTCAACAGGAAAGGAGGGAACAACAATTTTCTCAAACAGGATCTCCTTGTTATCCATCAGGCTTTGGATACCTGACTTCAGCAATGGGCAACCAGTAGGTAACACAGAACACATATGGCAATCTTCGCCACATCCCGGAAATAAACCGGTTAGCAACATGTTCTTCTTGACAGTCATCAGAGGGGTAACAATATCGTCCACGGAAACTACAAACAAGTCTTCCTCTACAGCATTTACTCCATGTTTGGGCATGGGAGCAGTCACAACATTAGGCCTCTTGGGAGCCTCAAACTCAATCTCCTTTGCATCAATTAGGTCTTGCACCCTGTTCCTCAAAACCCAACAATCATCTGTATTATGCCCCGAGCTATCAGAGTGAAAAGCGCAGCGGGCGTTAGGGTTATATCTTGGTGACGTTGTATTTGAATTCTTTGGAGCTTCTTTTATAGTCACCAGATTGGTCTTCAATAACTGCGGCAGAATCTGAGACAAAGTCATGCTGAGACGAGTGAATTGCCTTCGAGGTCTCTCGTCCCTTTGTTGGCTGTGATGCTGAGGAGTACCAGCAGGTTTTGAAATAACAACCGCATTGACAGCTTGGCGATGTTCAGGTCTATTCTGTCTTCTTGAACTGTAGACAACACTGGACTCTTTCTTAAATGGTTTCTTCTCGGTGCTCGATGAGGCACCCTTCTGTATCTTCTCAGCTTTAATACCAGCTTCAATCCTCTCACCAGTCAAGATAAGGTCTGTAAACCCGGTTGAAGAGCTTCCAATCAAATGGTTAAAGAATGGACCAAACAGGGTCCCCAAAAACATATCAACAAGTTCACGATCAGCTAAAGGTGGTTGCACCCTTCCGGCAAGGTCTCTCCATTTTTGAGCATACTCTTTAAATCCTTCACCCGTCCCTATTGACATACCCTGGAGTTGGGTACGCATAGGAGAGAGGTCGGAGTTATACTGATACTGCTTATAGAACGCAATAGCCAAATCCTCCCAGCTGCGGATACTGGCTCCGTCTAACTGATAGAACCATTCAAGCTGAGTCCCTGAAAGACTGTCTTGAAAGAAATGGATCCACAAGTTCTTATCAGCAGTGTAAGGTTGGATCTTCCTCACATATGACCGGAGGTGCAGCTTTGGACAGGAAGCTCTATCATACTTGGCAAAGGTAGGTGCCTTGAACTTATGGGGAATCACCACCCCAGATGATAGACCTAGATCTCCGAAGTCCAGACCGGGCACCTTTTGTATTTCCATAGCGCTCAAATGGTCTTCCAGCTGTTTGTACTTATCCCCAGCAGGAGGATACTGTTCTTCATCATAGTCCGTCTCGTTGTCGGAGACCATAGGGCTAGGAGCCCTCCTTTCTTGTGGACTATCCTTCCCCCCAGATGAGGTGGTCAGATCAACCTCATTTTGCAGCCCGTTTCCAAACCTGTGTCCAGTGTTGAACATGATGGTCCTCTTTTTCTTCTTCTTTTTCTCTTTTAGAATCAAGGTCTTCAAGTCCTGCTGACCCTTAGCCAGATTCATGAACAGCTCTTGAAACTGGGCATTCTGGGCCTGGAGGGCCTTGATAGCTTGCTCAGTCGAAGGTTCAGCAGACATGATGATTGCTGAAATAAACAACGAAGAAGATAAGAGACCTGTAAAGGGTACCTGTTTATGAAGTGCATGGGATGAAATGCGTATGATTATGATTTCAAAGACAACCGGGATTCAAATTTGTAAACAAGAAAGGAAACACACTTTATTAGATTTAACTCCAGAATTTAAATTGTTCAACAAATTGCCCTTAGGCGTTACAAGAATGGAAATACTGAAAAGTAAATAAAAATTGTAAAAGAAATCATCAAAGGTCCATCAATGCTCCTATGGTCTCTTCTTCTCAGTGCGGACATAATCATTCAGGATCCGCTCATTTTCCAGTTGCTTAGTCAGCTTCTGGATCTTCTGTTCTTGTTCATTGAACCTCTCCCGATAAGAATCCCGTTCTTCTTGCAGTTGCATCCAAGACCTCTTCAGTGGGCTGATATCAGTGGGCATATGAGGATGGAGAATAGTTGGAAGAACCCCGTCTTTATCAACAACTTCAAGAGTAACAGGCCTGACAGCTTCATATGGCATACCTAACTTCTGGGCACGGATGCGGACCCATCTGAGATATGGCTCCAATGGCAGATAAGTTTTTGGTCCCAACTCATGTGGGTCAGATTGGTGAACTCTATCCCAAGCCCTGATGAATCTACGATGCAACTCGTCGCTATCTCCCTGAAAATCAAAGATGATATGAGGCATCAACATCTCATGAGGCCCTTCTCTTCTGGCTCTTCCAAACTGACGGAGAGCTAAACATGGGTTATGAGAGATTCCTCCATGGGTTCTGATCAATGGAACATTAGGATACTCTCCACAACGATCAATGACGGTCACCTCATCCAAGCCTTTGAGAGTCCAGATAATGTCATTATTAGTAAGAGACATTACTCTACAAGCCCAACCCATTCCTTCTTTGTTCTTTAGTACGGACTTAGGGAGGTGCGAAATAAACCACCTCGACAATAAAGGAGCACATCACATCAAAGTTCCTCGCTTTCGGGCAGTACGGACATAGAGCTGATGGAGGATATTACCTAAGAGAGTGGGTACAGGGTTCCGAGAGATGAAGATCTTTATGGCATTAACATCAACAAAAGTGTCAGGATTTGGAAACAATACCAGACCATAAATCAAGAGATCCAGAATGTCCTCGTACGCCTTGAAGTATAAGCCATTCCAAAAGTAATTAGCTTTGCCAACCAGAAACTTAGCCAAAAAACCCTTAGCTCCACTCCTAGTCTCCCAGTTAGCCATTACCTCTTCTTTGGTCAAGTGAAGGGATGCAACAATTTCTTTGGGCTTAAGAGTCTTTTCCCAACCAGTAAATGGAGTCTGCTCCATAATAGAGATATCGAGCAACTCAGAGAATTCTTCCAGGGTAGGGACCAGCTGGAAGTCTTGAAAGGTGAAGCAATGATATAGCAGATCATAAAACTGGACCAAGACGCTCATCATTTGTTCGTCCAATTTTTGAGGTGACTAAATTGAGAAGAGAACCATGCCTCCTGATGAAGGAAGTAGTGTCTGGAATCCTGACAACCAACTCTTTAAGCAAAGTAGGTACTTGAACAAAGTTGATCCGGATAGTATTCCTACGCATGGGCATCATGATGTCCTACAAAACAGAGCAAAGATGAAACCCTCTTGTCTTTGAAATAGGTTAGTCCTTATGCAAGATATATGCAATGTTATGATGTTATGATGTCATGGTAAAGGCACACCACAAGTATTCACAAAAGGAAAACATGGTAAAGGCACACAAGTCACACAAAAGAGCCCTTAGATTTCAGGCTGGCATGAAGCTTAGGTACTACCCTTTTTCAGTTCAGTTGGTTTAAGACCTATCCTAAAAATAGTAACCGGGTTCTAGAGGATCTCAATATCACTAACTACCCTCAATCGGTCATAATTCCAGTTTAGCAACCTTTACTTGCGGCCGAAATCATCGCGAGAGTTTAGTCTCAATGAGTGTAGGATACTGCTACTGTTCTATGGCCAAGTTGGTCAATTTAAGGTTCTAAGGTCAGTTGGTGTTTAATGACTCCTTAGAAGACCCATATTCTCCTCGTTCCAACACAAGGGATATCGGTACAGACCAAGGTGTCACACCAACGTAGTTACTGCTTCATCCGTGTCGGTCTACGCCGGACAAATCCCTCACAGTTTATTGCTACTTACCTAAAGGGTATCCCCAGATCCGGGTTAGGATCTATAGAACTCCGATACAAGCCCATAAAATTTAAAGCATACAAAGCATACAATTGAAAACATAGTGATCTAATCCTAAGGTAACCCCACTTTTAGAATAGAGTCCCCAGCAGAGTCGCCAGTTCTGTGATACGGTGGGAGAACTGACTTGAGGATTTGTGTTTGTGTTCGCAAATGTTTCGGTTTAGCAAGAGTCGCCACCGACTTTTTATTTATCCTAAGGAAAGGTCAAAAAGCACAGGAAAGACCTTTGAGATGTTTTCGTGGGTTCGGGGGGTAGATTATGAAAAGGGAAGGTGCTAGCACCCTTTTCATCCATGGTTATCCATGGGCTCTTAGTTACTTGTTTTAGATCACTTGCCTTTGCTTTTCAATTGTTTGAAATGGTGCTTTGTGTGTGTGGTTTTGAAAAAGATGCCTTGTCTAGGAAACCTTTGTAATGATTCTTGTTTGAATGTATACAAAGGTGTATGTCTTTTTGAAAAGGTTTTCAATATTTTTGAAAGTTGTTTTGAAATTGTGTTGTGGAGTGTGTTTTGAAAAATAGCAAGGATGTTTTGCAAGATTTTTGATCAAGTAACTAAGAGTTGTCTACCCTATTTTACTCAAAGATCATTCTTATGTTTTTAACCATTTTAATAGTGTTGTTTCACCATTGTATTTGGTGAACAACCTTGTGTTAGGATGTTAACGGGACAGGCGCGGGTCATTGTATGACCATGATAGCAATGTTGTGAAATGACTTAGCACTTTTCTGTAGGGACTAAGATCATTTTGAAAGGCAACTTTGATAGCGTCATCGAGGGACTATGATCTTTTTCAATTCATTTATGCTAAGACATCTCACATGCATAACATGGCCATTTTTGTAAGGCAACAAGTGGAATTACCCTAAGGGTGTATGTGTGCAAGTGTGTTTGATTGCATGCATTTTGTCTTTGATTTTTGGGTTGTCTACTTGTTGATTTTATCTTGCCATACACACCTAGTTACTAGCATTTGTATAAAGCAATAAAAATGTGGCAAATAAATATCCTACACTATTACAACCATATTGAAGTGCATAAAAAATATGAAGGAAAAAATAAGATAAAAGTAAGAAAAATGAGTGTATTTCGAACCAGGCAGTAGCAGCCTTCAATTTGTATTCTGTTGGCCTCCTTCGATTGGGGGCTGGCATCAGTAAGGTCCCGTCCTTCGATTGGGAATTCGTGCCAGTGAGGTCATGGCCTTCGATTGGGCTTTGGCACCAGTCAGGTCATGTACTTCAATTGGAGGCTGGCACCAGCATGGAAGTGCCTTTTGTCTGAGCCTGGACTTAGTGCAAGTGTGCCTCTGGCTGGGCCTTTCTGCCTTGTTTCCTTCTTCGATTGGGCCTGGAATCTGTGCAAGATGAAATCTGCCTTTCTGTCTCCTTCGATTGGGTCTGGAGTCAGTGAGGAAGCCTGGGGCTTCATTTCATACTCCTGTCTTTTGTTTATTTCGTTTGAGATATTAAATAGCAACATGGCCCAAGGCCATGCTGTCATTACCTCAGGGCCAGGTTAGTTCTTAGAGCATTTGTAACAAACCAAAGAACAAAACCAAAAGGAGAGACAATAAAAACAAACTAAAAGAGTGGAAACGAAAAGGTAACAAACACTATGTACATGTTTGAAACGAAAAGGAAGCTTATTTACATGTTACACTAGAAATGAAGGGTTCAAGGTTAAGAATGACTTACCTTGCTTGAGGCTGGAACGTGTGCTGGGCCTTTAAGTGGTTTCCTTGAATGCTTCTGGATTCGAAGGGAGGAACCAGGAGTTATGTCTTTGATACTGGATAAGTGTGAGGTTCTTCCTACTGGATTCAAAGGGTAACAAGGTATAGGGATGTTTCAGATTCTAAGGGGATAAGTGTTTGCTCTTTGGTTTGATACAGGCAGGTCTGAGTTTTTGTTAGTTTTGATACATGCTTGCTTGCAGTTGCAGTTGGACTGGCTTTAGGCAGGTTTGTTTGCAGTTGCAGTTGAACTGGCTTGAGTTTTCTGGCTTTGGTAGGGAAGGCAGGTTTTGAGGTTATGCAGGCCTCAAGGCTTATTGTGCCTTAGGCTTGTATCTGTAACACAAGTTTGATATTCTGGTGTTAGGAAGGAGGATGCAGTTCTGGATTTGTTGTTTGGATTCTGGGTATGTGTTTGATGAGTGTTTAAGTGTTTAAGCGTTTAAGTGTTTAAGTGTTTAAGTGTTTGAGAATTTTGTGGTATGTGAGAATTTTGAAGATACGTTCTCCTCTCTCCTCTGCCCCCTTTGCTGTTGCAAACGTTCCTCTATTTATAGAGAAATAATGGACATGTTGTCCAAAGCCAGCCTTGCAAATAAATGATAAAATAGTACATGTGGGGGCCTCTTGGCAGTTGGGGTGCAGATAATAATAATAAAATAAATCCCAATTGGAAAGTAAATGTCCACTTGTGCCACAAAAGCAAGATGAATGGTTCAGATGGGGTTGCTTCATGCTGAAGGAAAATAGCGCAAGGCTCAAGACAAACTTTCCTAAAAGGTAGTACTGTGCTATTAAGTGCAAGTGGTCTTACACAACAGATGGGTACATGCCTAAAAGGGAAGACACGTGGCCTAGCCTATGGGCCTGAATGTTCAACTTGATCTTTTGAGTCGAATCCTCCATCTTTCTGGGACAACACTGCATTCGTTTTCACCAACTGTGTGTCCTTCGAATGGTCCAAATGTGTGTTCTTCGAATGGACCAACTGTGTGTTCTTCGAATGGCCCTTTTCAGAAGGTTATTAACTTCTGAATCGAAGGAAGCTCTCAGAACATTATTGACTTTTGAAGGAAAACAAAAGGAGACCTTTACTTCCTGATTCGAAGGACATTCCTGAGTTGAATGCAAGAGTGAGATCGAAGCACACATGTTCGAAGGAAGCCTTTGCCTTAGTCGAAGCTTGTGGTCGAAACAAGCTTACTCGAAGGAAGCTAATGCCCAATCGAAAGCTCATGCTCGAAGGAAGCATATTGCCCAATCGAAGCATGTGGATCGAAACAAACATAAAGGGAGTCATTGCCTTGTGTCTTTTTAGCATGAGGGAAGTTCCTGGCTTCTGAATCGAAGGTTGTTCCTTGTCCCATCGAAACTTGTCCAAACAAAGCAAGCATGCAAGCAGCAAACTTGTGCAGTCGAAGCAGGCTTGTAGGCAACACATTTGGTGAATCGAAAAGGGTTTCCTTGCAGGGGGCATGTGTGGGCAACATGTCATGGCCTTCAATTGCAAGCATGCAGGCAGCAAAAGGCACAAACGAAGCCTACAACGAGAAGTTACATGCCCAGGCGAAAGAGGCACGCTAGTAGCCAATTTGAGCAATCGAAGGAGGCCAAGAGTCAATCGAAGGATGCCAAATCGAAAGAGACATGTTTTCCTCCAAATTTGTCAAAAATGTTATTTTTATCTGTTTTCTCCCTTTTTGACAGTTTCCTTTTAATTTTGGTACTGGAAAATTCCAAAGTACTTGTGCAAGCTTGAACCTTGAGAATCCTTGTGAGAAAGGCCTTGAAGAATGAGAGGGCAAATTTTGGGGTACAACTGTCTCCAAGATACGGGATCAATCATTCCCGCCAGCATTAGGTTGATGTTGCACAACCTGAGCAATAGCCTGCAAAGCACCAACAATCACAACATCGTTTCTTCCATCCATTCTATACATAGGAAACTAACGTCAGAAAAACAGCGTATCAACAATATACTCACACTAATCAATCGACATGATAAGCACATCATAAGAAAACATGGTCGGGAGGACCGACCTGCTCTAATACCACTAATGTAACACCCTTATAAATCCACATATAATACACATATAATTTACGAAAATAATTTAAATAAAACCACCTACAAGGGTGTCACATCTTCATAAAACATCATATAAAACATCCTACTCCGTAACACGGGTTTTCAAAATCAATTATATATAATACTTCATTAATAAAAAAAATGAAACTTCAACTACTCGCAACGGAAATCATAGTTTCAAAACACTTTTATTAAAATACTTCATAGAAACTTCATCATACTTTATCGTTCATAATTCATAATTCAAATAACTCAAATACCATGAAAGGTAGTTCAAATCTCAAGATAACTAAAAGAAAATAATCATTCCAATCAAATGATCCCAACCCCAGTGTTACATATAAGAGAAAGACCCACTTTATTCAACAGGAAATAAATAATGCACTCTGAAGCCATCCTCTTAGCTTTAACAAACTATTCCTGATTACATGCAAGTTACCCACATATAGAAGCAACATTTCCAAGCAAAAAGGGTGAGTAATCACAAATTATTATAAAAGATATATGGAATATATCTAGTAGTACAATAACAAATCATCATGGATTCTACATATCATCATACTTCATATATTATACTCACACTTTTGCATCATCAATACAAATCAATTATATCATTATATCATCACGCTAAAATTTATCATCAAACACCACTTAGGTCACAACAACATCAACATCACTTAATTAATCATTATGCAATGTCAAATATAATAAAATGCAACATCATTGACTCATGCATTTGGTACCAAAACTTCATTGATGACTAAGTCACCTTCCTCCAAGAATCCCCACCATAGGATTGATTCCCGCTTGAAATTGGAGCACTTCATAAAAATGCACTCAATCCACACCATGGGGTTGAGGCCGTCACTGAACTAACATCCTAACAATCATCATTGGACCAACGTCCTAATATCAATGGGCCAATGCCCTAACATATGCCATGAATGCATGATGCACAACAACATAATAAAACATGACCAATACTAGTCAAAATGCATCATCATTCATATAATCATCATATAATTATCTTTACACGACATGTATGCACATAAAACATACAATCACCATCTCCATTCATCATAACAACATCAATTACATCATAATACAACATAGTATCACCATAGCAACATCAATTCATCATTTACACATATATCACAATAGATCGATCACTCAATCGTCCAATTCATCAAAACATAAGTACTGGAAAATACATCATATGGTTCATTATACCATACACAATTACAATTCATTGCATTAGCTTCTTAACACTTTGAACAACGCGTCAAATGGAGTTTTGAAACTCAAGTTACGACACTTTAAAAATTATGTTTGTTGCCCCTCGCCCGAGGCTCACCCAGCAAAGCAGCTTGCTCGCTTGAGGCTTTCCTTGTGAGGTTGGGGAGAAACGCCTTCCCCTATACAAAATTCCAGGAGCACTATTTTTCCATCAATTCTTTCTCCCTGCAACCTCTTCGCTCTCCAAACGAGCTCACGCTCTGTTATACTCCAATTTTTCCCCCTAAGATCCATCATCACATCATATAAATCTCATGCATATCATCAATTCCATGGTTATGGGATCAAAGGGCTCTTGGCGTTAGAGTTTTTATCTATGAATTGAGGTTGCTACCTAACTCAAAGTTGACTCAACTGGTGCTCTCATCATTCTTGGTATGAAACTAAGGTTTTGGATCACAAACATCATAGACGTCTTGACTGGCAGGGTTCTTCGAGATATAAGGTTGTCTTCATCATAATTTCTTCAAGAAACGAGTGCTTTAGGGTTTACCGTGCGCTCAAGATTTCATCATGTCTTTGTTGAGAATGTTCTGAAGCCAGGGTTTTGTTCCTCTCACTATCTCAAGCCTTCTTCATTAATGGGCACCCAGAGCAAAAGAATTATGGTTTTCTTCTATGTTGTGCCTGAGAATTGGTGTTGGTTATTCAACAATGATTCTTATTTTGACTTGGTTTTCTCATCAAGGCTATAAGGATCATCATTCTATCCTTATTGGAAGTTCGTCATCAACATTTAGGGTCTCTCCTAATAGCTCTCTCTACAAGGATTTCATTTCAAGAAGTTTTGAGGATTTAATAAAGAGATTTCTTTCTTGTAATGTTACTTGTCAAGTGATTAAGGATTGCTTTAAGTTTTCATCAAGTCAATATATGTGTAACACGATGGGAGAACTGACTTGGGATGTTTTGTGTTTTATCGCAACTGTTGCAGATAGCAAGAGTCGCCACCAACTTTTCTTTTATCCAATGAAGGAAAGGGTGAAAAGAACAGGAAAGACCTTTGAGATTATTTTCTTGAGTTCGGGGGTAGATTATGAAAATGGAAGGTGTTAGCACCCTTTTCATCCATAGTTATATATGGGCTCTTAGTTGCTTGCTAGATCAACTTGCTTTTGTTTGAAAATGTGTTTGTGGTGTGGTTTTTGAAAGTATTTTTGAAAAGCGCATTCGTTTAGGCAAGCTTTGTAATAATTCTTGTCTCTATAAGAATGTATACAAAATGTTGGACTTTTTGAAAATATTTCATGTTTTGAGAGTGTTTGGTGTATGTTTAAAAAGATGTTTGTTTTGAAAATGAGCAAGCAACTAAGAACGTTTCTACCTACTCAAAAGTATTTTCTTCTTCTCCTCCTCCTTTAGATGTTTCTATCTTACCATTGATTGGTAATAAGCCCCATCATTCGATGTGAAGGGACGGGCGTGGGTCATTGTATAGACATGATAGCAATGTTGGGAGATATCTTAGCATTTCTCTTGAGGGACTAAGATCATTTTTAAGGCAATATTCAAAGCGTCATCGAGGGACCATGATCTTGTATTTTTTGATAGTTTTTTCTAAGACGTCTCACATGCATACCATGACCATTTTTCATAAGGCAACAAGTGGAATTACCCTAGGGGTGCATGTGTGAATAGTGTGTTTGATTTGAATGCATTTAGTCTTTGATTAGGGGTTTTCTACTTGTTGTTTTCATCTTCCCATACAAATCATACTTTACTAGCATTTATATGAAAGCGATAAATTATGGAAAATAAAATCCTACGCTATTACAATCACTTGGGGATGGGGTGTACAAGTTTACAAATGGGGATTGCAAAAAATTAAAGTCCTAATTATCTATTAAAACCATATTGAAATAATATACAAGAATTGAAACATAAAATAAATTTGTTTTGTTTTTGTTAAGAGAAGAAATAAATTTGCTTAAAGAAATGTTTTTTAGTCTTTTTTGTTTTAAAATATATAAAGCAAAGTAGATGAATATAAAGTATTTTTGGTGTTTTTGATTAATGAAAATGAAAGTGATGATGAAAATAAAAAGAGAGTAAGAGTCAGAATTAGCGCATTGTTGAAAGGATAGAAATAAGAAGGAGCGGAAGATCTGACGCTGGTGCGCTGCAAATCAGAAATAAAATGTTAACAGAAATGGGGAAGGCCATAAGTTCTGGATCCGGACGCACTAAAGTTCTGGGGTTGCTAAGAACAAAGGAAAGCCGAGAACGGAAGCTCTGACGCTGGTGCGCTGCAAATCAGAAATAAAATGTTAGCAGAAATCGGGAAGGCCATAAGTTCTGGATCCGGACGCACTAAAGTTCTGGGGTTGCTAAGAACAAAGGAAAGCCGAGAAGTTCTGATTGCTAAGAGAGCGTAGAAGTTATGGTTATTGAGAGAGTATAGAAGTTCTAGTTGTTGAGAGAGTCTAGAAGTTCTGATGCAATTGGAAACCTAAAAGTTCTAGTGTTACTGGAAAACTAGAGGTTCTGGTAATGAGTAAGTGAGGTGTCAATGTTGTTGGATGAGTATATCTAGAAGTTCTGGTCTAGGAGTATTATTTTGACAAGTAATGGGGTAAAAATGTTAAGAAATAGACATAAAAGATGCTTATGGGGCTAGAATCCAGGACCATTAACACTAATGCCTTAAGCGTGCGCTCTCTACCACTGGGGTGGCTATATATCCGGTATTAGAAACAAAAATATAAACATATATTACAAAGTAAGTTTTGATGATGAACTTCATCTTCTTCTTCGTGCCAGCCAGAGTATCTACAACTTAGTCATTTCTCAACAAAAATGGAAAATGCAAACATAGAAGTTATGGAAAATTTCATCATGGTTGCAGAAATACAAAGCATCAAAACTGCAAATTAGAAGCAAGCATGAATTTTGCTAATCCTAATTATGAACCCTAATTTCCTCAAGAAGTTCTGATCTGAAATTCTCTCCACTTAGGCCATATAAATGAAATCTATAAATATGCACAGATTCAGAGCCATAATATATACATTGTATCTTTGAAAATGGAAGCCTAAACAATGCCTAAGTAATGAGATGAAAATCAGAAGAAACTTACCTGGTAGATGGAAATTATTCTGTGAATTAGAGCCTGGTTCAGATTGCTGTGATGTTCTGGTCAACTTCCTCAAGTTCTCAGAAAGCTGGAACAACCCTTAACTTTAGCTATGGATAGTTGGAATGTTCTAGAGCAGTCAAGGTGCAAAGTTCTTACTTTTGAAATGGAGAATGGTGAAGACTGTTTTACAGTTTGAAAATAGAAGTTGGTAAGGCTTCTAAGTGTATACTAGAAAATGTATGGCTGATTTGGTCAAGAAACACTTAAGAAAAATTGGAGTTTGAGTGAAAAAAAATAAGAAACTAGCAGGTTTTGTATTCGTGTTGCAGTTTCGGGTTTTTGGAATTTTTAGCAAAGCTTCAAGGCTTTTTTTTCAATCTTTTTGAATACTCCTTCAATTTGCAAATGAAGTTTAATTTATAGGAAAAGGATTTGGAAGCTTGGAGAAATCAGGAGTACATCCATCATGTGTTATGGCTTGTTGACTTGTTTTTGAAGCAATTTTAGACAAGCATGGTTTCAAGGCAAAGTAGAGTGGTTAACAACTTTAATCACGCCTAATCTAAGTTTGTAGGCATGATTTGTGGAGAAGTACACTCAGAAACAAAAGTAAAGTATGGGCCCAAAATAAAATTTGTACAAAAGTTTACTTTCCAAGGACAGCAGTGGTACTTTCATGCCACACGTGGGAAGATATTTTGGATAAAGGTTTAAACATTGGGATAAAGACTCAAAAGTTGGTGTGAACATTAAATGATGATTAGATTTAACAAGCAAGACAGCCTGCAACATGAGATTATGCAGCCTAGCTTGGAACTGGATCAGAAGTTCAGCATAAACGTAACTTAGATTAAGAATAAATGTCCAACTTCTGATCTTTGATTCTCCCTGCTCTCAGCATGATCTGAAGGAGTTCTCAGACTTTTCAGAAAGCTGATAACATGCTTTGTAATCCCTCTTTGAATCATCTTTACAAACTCTAATTGAACCTACGTGAAAACTGGCCCAGAAGTTCTAGTCAAATTCTGACTTGGAAATGTTCAGAATTTACTAAGTGTTTTTTGTTTCATGGACGTGTCTTCAAGGATTTATAACTTGAAATCTTAGAATTTCTAGGATAAGTTCTGCTCAGAAATGATTTAGATCTTATTGAGATCTAGAACTTTCATGTTAGAAGTTCCGATTGAATCATCTTGCATCATGGTGAAAATCTGGCCAGAAGTTCTGAACTTATCATATTTTCTTAACACTTAGAAAAAGTTTCTAAGTGTTTAGAACTTTGACTTTTCCAAAGTAATTTTGACTTTTGATTTTCTTGGTGAACCAACTTCATATTCTAACATATCTTGATGAAATGTGATTCTTGAAACGTGATTTTGATTAAGAAGTCAAAGTTTGACTTTTTCAGTGTGCATTTGACCATTTTTCCCTTGTGCCCATTCCAACCCTAAATTGATGTATCAGTGCTGCAAACTTGAGTCATGGAGGATCTTGTGAGAAAATTCTTGAGAAATGAGAGGGCATATTTTGGGGTACAACATCTACCCCTGTTCAATCTTCTTAAACCTGAAGAGTTAGATTGACGAGCCTGCCATTCGTGACTTGAAGGTGGAAGATGATTGAACATTAAAGTGCCCAGAAATTTGCACTCGATGATGTGTTAGTTGATGGTGTAGAGAATGGGCTTAAAGATTCCATTCAGAGTGACTGGGGAAAGTATCAGGATAAATCTTTTGGTTGATTTATACTAAAATAGTAGACGTCTTTTTCCTGCTGATTTTTCCTGCAAGGAAAAGGATTAGTTGCATGCAGATTTATGCATGGCATAATGATGTTCCAAAAATAAATGAGATTATGATGTATGGATTTGTCATGTATGTGTTATGATTTATGAATGTGATATGTTTATTACAGCGTATCTTTATCTAGGAAAATAAATCCTTGACAACATGCTGGGGAACCTTGGGAGGCTGAATCTTGAACTGTTGTTGGAGAGTAGGTGTATCTTTAACTTTGTTTAGAATGTTTCCGCTGGGAACTCCTATTTTATTGTTTGAGGAGAAATCTGCTGGGGAATATTGACTTCGACTCTATGCATGAGGAAACTCTATGGGGGATGTTTATTTCTGCTTGGGGGAATAAGGTTTACGAACTTTGGTTGTCCATTGCTCTACTGGGGAATTATTCCTGACTGGAGAGCATCAGAAGTTAACTATTATCTGGTCAAAATACAGGTTTGGCAGCAAATTGTTGGGGATAATGAAGTTGACTATTATTTGGTCGTATTCCAGGTTTCACACCGACTTACCGGGGAAGATTAAATTAACTGTTATCTGGTCAGATTCCAGGCTTCGCAGAAAGTTACTTGGGAGAGTGAAGTTAAACTGTTATTTGGTCGAATTCTAGGCTTCGCAGAAACTCACTAACATTAAACTTCTATCTTGTTAGATTCCAGGTTTGTACTGATTTTGAGGTGGATAAAGCTAATTGTTATCTGGTCGAACTCCAGGCTTCGTAATAACTCACTTGAAAAGATGAAGTTGAACTGATATGTGGTCGGGTTCAGGCTTTGCAGTAACTTACTTGAAAGGAAGAATTTGAACTGATATCTGGTCGGGTCCAGGCTTCACAGTAACTTACTGGAATGAATGAAGTTAAATTGATATCTGGTCGGGTTCCAGGCTTCACAGTAACTTGCTTGAAAGGATGAAGTTGAACTGATATCTGGTCTGGTCCAGGCTTCACAGTAACTTACTTGAACGAATGAAGTTGAACTGATATCTGGTCGGGTTCCAGGCTTCACAGTATCTTAAACTATTATCTGGCCGGGTCCAGGCTTCATAGTATCTTGAGAAGTTAAACTATTATCTGGTCGGGTCCAGGCTCTATAGTAACTGAAAGTTGTTTAAATAGGAAATGATTCCGGTGAGGAGTGTAATGTTTTGTTGGGGAACAAACCTTGTTGAAGAGAAATATTTGATGACCTACTGGAGAGGTGAATTCTTTAGGAAGAAATTTACAAGGCTTCTTCTTTTAAGACCAACTCAGCTGGGGAGAGGACTGTCGAGAGATTAAAACTCTAACCAAGGTTTGAACAAATCGAACTTTGTGGGCAACTCTGTTGGGGCAAAGGTTTATTGTAGTAGGCTCTGGTGGGGCCAATGCTAATGAGATAACTCTGGGGATATCTCAACTGCATTAAAGAGATGCTCGTTACTGCTTGGTAGGACACATTTACTAAATAGTTTAAACATGTTCATGTGCATATGTTCATTCAATTTTAGTCATTGGACGTCTTTGCACTCAAAAACAAAAACAAAAAGTTTTCACTTCAAAGTATATTTGTATTGATGTTTTGCCCATGAATAGGCATTTTTGTACAAAGAGACGAAGATCCTAGTAAGAGAAAATCGTCGAAAGGATAACAAAATTGAAAACAAAAACAACAACCATGTGGAAATGATCTCATTGTGTTCCAACTCTACTATTTCCCCTAATGTCTTCGAACATCCCTTGCCGTTGACATAAGTTAATTGGATTGATCTTGGACCGTTTGAACTCGGACCTTGGTAATAAAGTCAATGTGGTGATTCTACGGGACATAGTGATACGCTTTCAATCCTTAACTTTTTCCTGGACTGCCCTTTCGGGTTTTTATCCCACAAGGATACCCATTTTTTCCTGAGTCTCCCTTTCGGGTTTTCTACTTGCTGGATGTATAATCTTTTGCATATATCCCTATTTTTTGCTTAAACCTTTGGTTTACCGGGATGCCCTTATCTTGCCTAGGTGTGTCAACCTAGCGGGTCTCTTATGCGTAGTATTTTTTAACTATTTTTGTGTTCATAGGATGTGGGAAATCTTCACCGTCCATAGTAGTCAGTATCATGGCACCACCAGAGAAAACTTTCTTGACAACAAACAACCCTTCGTAAGTAGGAGTCCATTTGCCCCTGGGGTCGCCTTGCAGAAGAATGATGCGCTTTATTACCAAATTACCAGCTTGATATACTTGAGGCCTGATCTTTTTGTTGAAAGCCTTGATCATACGCTTCTGGTACACCTGACTGTGATAAACAACAACCATTCGCTTTTCATCGATCAAGTTAAACTGATCCAATCTTGTTTAAATCCATTCGTCTTCGCCTATGCCTGCTTCATTCATAATCCTTAGTGAAGGAATCTGAACCTCCACTGGCAAGACAACTTCCATGCTGTTGTACCCCAAAATTTGCTTTCTCACTTATCAAGAATTTGCTCACAAGATCTCCTTTGGCTCAAGACTGCACTAGGACTGATCAACTCAAGACACTTCCTTAAGCACTGATGACCAAAATTAGGGTTTGAGATTGCACAAGGATATTTGAACTTTAAATGCTTCATATGACTTTCATGGATCATTATGGACCCCTAAGATTACTCATGTCAAGTTTCAAGCTTTGAATCACACTTTTGCTCAGTCAATTGAGCAGTTGACCTAAAAATCAAATGTATTAGGGAAAAAGTCAACTATGGCCAATTTACATTCAAACTTCATAATTTTTGATCCACATCAACATTTTAAACTAATATGTATCATTTGATCAAGTTTGGACCATAATTCCTCAAGAAATTTGATCAAATCTTCAAAAGGGAAAAATGGTCAAAATTAGGGTTTTAACTGGGAAATGGCAATTTCTGATTTTTGACCTAGAAAATGATAAATTGGTTTAAGGTATGATCTCAAAGTACAATTGCATCATTTTGACCTAATGACATATCTCAAAGAATTGCTCAAGTCCAATGGATTGACAGATGGATTTTCAGTCAACTGATCAAAAGTCAACTGTATATTGAAAAGTCAAACTTTGTCTTTTTGGTCAAATTCAAATGCCAAAGATCACAATCCATCAAATCATGTCAAAATAGGAAACTTATTCATCAATAAATCAAAAATTCAAGATTTCATTTTGAAAAGTTAAAATTTTCAAACTTAGAAATTTTTCTAAGTGTTGGAAATTCCTTATTTTTTCACAACTTTAAGCAAAATTTTCACCATAACAAAGGCTGATTCAAAAGAAACTTCCAACATGAAAGCTGTAGATCTCCATGAAATCTACAACTTCTCTCCATATAACTTCTCCTAAAAGTGCTTGGATCTTAAGTTATTAATTCATAAAGTCATGGTCATGAAACAAAAACACTTAGTGAAATTTTGCCCTAATTTGGTCAGGATTTTGACCTAACTTCATGGCACTTTTTCATATAGTTCCAAGGGGAATTTTCAAAAGTTATTCAAATATGGGTTGTAGAGCACATTACAAGGTTTCCAAATTTTCCAAGAACTCTTTGAGATCATTCTTGAGTAGGGAGAATTGAAGAGATGAAGTTAGGGTTTTATCACTTGAATTACCAGTCATTTTTTGATGAATACATAAACCAAATCCATGCTAGGCTGCATAATATTTGCTTTGCAGGCCTCAAACTTGTTTGTCACTCCATAATTAAATGTTTACACAGCTGTTATGGCTTTGATCCAAACAATTGAGCTATTATCCAAGTTGCATTTCCATTAATGGCACAAAGTTAACATTGTCATTCTTGTAAAGAAAGCTTTTTGCATAAAGTCCATTCTTGAGCCTCTAACTTGTTCCCTTTGATCACACTCCATCCACAAAGTCAGAAGCAAGCATGTTTAAAGCATAAACACTCTATGAATCAAGTACAAGGCATGGAAACTTGTTTTGTCAAAAAAAATCACATGTTGAACTTAAACATGCAAATTTGAATTCTGATTAACTAGAGCCCTCCAAACTTGTTGCCTATAAATAGATTCACTATTTGTGAGCTAAGGGACGAGTTTGAGCACCCTGAAACACTCCCAAACTCCCTCTAGCCAGAAATTGCACAAAAAACTCCATTGATACACAGTTCTGACCTTAAACTTGTATATCTCATTTCCTTCGTGCGTTTTCCCTCAAATTCTTTCCTAAAGCTTCTTTACATCATATACAAATGATCCAAGTCCCTGTTTTAAGACTGTAATCACATTTTCATCATCCATTATTTTTGAAACTCAAGCTTGCAGCTTGACTTGAGTAGGGAGTTTCAGCCATCCTCAAGGCAAAGTAATACTTGCAACACATTCAGGAAGGTCCAGGCAAGCTAACCAAATCATCTTCCCTCTTCAAAACTTGCTCAAAGTCCATATTCAAATTCAGCTGCAAGAGGTAAGTTTTCAAACTTCAATATCTTGATACAAGCATCCTTTGTGCATACATTCTGAAGTAAAAATGTAGATATTATTGCCCTCAAGCTGACCATGTCCCTAGTTTGCATTTTACTTGCTTGTGTTAGGATAATTTTGCTTCTGACCAGTTAGGGCACGCATTTGGTATCAAACAAAATTAAGTTTAATCTCTGATTTTTAGCCTAATTAAATTATATGGTTAAATTGATAATGAAATTTCCAGCAAGTTTCATGTTTGTACATTTCAAAATGGTCAAGAAATGAGAAAGTTACAGGGTTAACAATGGTGGATGTTGTGTTCTGCGCGAGCGTGAAGGAGGAAGAAGATGATTTCAAATATCCAGGACTTGTTTTATTTTATATTTAATGAAAGTTGTTTCATGACCGGATGTATAAGCCACCCCAGTGGAAAGTGCACACGTATTAAGTCTTTGCTGACCATAAGGGCCAGAGTTCGAACCAATGTGAACCCCCCTTTTGCATTTTTGTGATTTTTTGTGATTTCAGGAAGCAGTTTTCTCATATATGGTCATGCAAACATATGGTTGACAAGCAAACGCGCCTGGCCTAGTGGTAATCTTTTGAGCCAATGATCTTGATGTCCTGAGTTCAAACCTTGGCAGGACTAAAACCCTTTTTTTACCACTTGTTTGTTTCATTAATTTCATTCTTTTAACAAACTTTAGCATTTTATTTAACCAATCAAAACAACTCCTTTTAAGTTGATTTTTTGCACACTATTTATTTATAATACCTATTTTATGAATATAAAAAATATCATAAAAATATTTTTGTTTTCATTATTTTTTAATCAAAGCAAAAACCCTCCATAAAAAACCCTAAAAAATGCTTTCAAACTTAATTTCTCTTCTTATCTAGTTTAGATTTAATTTTATTTATCTTAATTAATTACTTTCTCTTAGATAATTAGGTTAAAACCCCTTTTCCTAAAAAATCCAAACAAAATATCCATTTACTTCACATTCACATCCTTGTATATTTATTCATTTGGTACATTATTTATTTCAATTCTTGTACAAATTCAATATGGTTGTAATAGATAATTAGGATTTATTTTCTTGCAATCCCCATTTATAATTTGTACCCCCCTCCCACAAGTATTGTAATAGCGTAGTAATTTTAAATTTCGTAATTTATCGGTTTATATACAAATGCTAGTAATTAGGGTTTTGTATGGAAAGACTAAAACCAATCAAATAGAAAATCCTAATCAAATACAAAATCAAGCATGAAAAACGATACACTTTCACACAAGCACCCCCTAGGGTAAGTCCACTTGGTTTCTGTTACAAAATGGCCATATTACGCATGTGAGGTATCTTAGCAAAAACAAAGCAAAATACAAGATCATAGTCCCTCGATGATGCTATCTAAGTTGCCTTTCAAATGATCTTAGTCCCTAAAAGAGAATGCTAAGATACCTTGCAACATTGTTAATCATGGTTATACGATGACCCACATCCGTCCCGTTTACATCCAAAGATAGGGTTACTTACCAAATCAATGGTAAGAAAACAATGTCAAAGGAAAAAGGAAATGAACATGAAAGACTTTTGAGTAGGTAGAATGCTCCCAATTACTTTCTAAATTTCAAACAAAACATCCTTGATATTTTCAAAACAAACACATACACTTTCAAAACATCTTACAAACTTGAAAATTTTTTCAAAAGATCAACATCTTTGTATACATTCTTACGAACGAGAATCATTACAAAGTTTGCCTAAACAATGACTTCTTTACAAAATACTTTCAAAAACCACACAAAGCACAATTTCAAACAAAAGCAAGTGGTCTAGAAAATAACTAAGAGCCCATGGAAAACCATGGATGAAAAGGGTGCTAATACCTTCCCTTTTCATAATCTACCCCCCGAACTCAAGAAATATTCTCAAAGGTCTTTCCTGTGCTTTTTCACCTTTCCTTTTGGATAAAAGAAAAGTTGGTGGCGACTCTTGCTAACTGTAACATTTGTGATAAAATGCAAAACACCCAAGTCAGTTCTCCCACCGTATCACAGAACTGGAAACTCTGCTGGGGATAGTTCTAAAAGTGGGGTTACCTTAGGGTTAGATCACATTTACTTGCTTCCATTGTTTGACTTGTTTGCTTTACATTATGGTTCTTTGTTTGGGTTTGAGTCCTCTACCCAGATTTGGGTTACCTTATAGGTAAGTAGCAATACGTTATGGAAACTGTGCGGGGTATACCCACATGGTCTAAGCAATAGCTACGTTAGTGCAACATATTTGTGGGTACCGATAGCCCTTGAGTTAATCAAGGAGAATACGGGGCCGCTGAGTAATGTCATGAAACACTAATGAACTTTTAGAACCTTTACTTGGCCAACTTGGCCTTTAGGACGTAGTGAGATGACCGACTTTGGTGCAGTCCGAAGTTGGTAGATACTCGATACTACACTCATTGAGGTTTGGTTTTTTGAGATATTTCGGTCGCCATTAAAGAGGCTTGTGCTGAGACAATGCTCAAGGAAACAAACCAATGATATTGAGCTCCTTAGAACCCAATTACTATTTCTAGGACATGTTGAGCCAACTAAACTTCAAGAGGGTACTTACCTATGAGACTCCATGCAAGCCTAAACCGAAGGACTTATTTTCTTTGTTTGTGTATATTTACTTGTACATAGAATCATGAACATCATAACATCATATTCATTCACTAACCATTTCAAGGATCTTGGGATTTATCTTTGTTCTATTTTCTAGGACATGGATTCTATTCACAGGAAAATTATTCAAGTCAATCTTGTAAGGATCCCTCCACAACTTAAGGAGCTAGCTTCAAGGATTCCTGAAAATTCTCCATTTACCGAGAGACATAGTCGCCTACTCAACTTGGTCACTTCCAACACTGATGAAGATATGATGAAGGTGCTCTTTCAGTTCTTTGATCCTTTACACCATTGCTTCACATTTCCCGATTATCAACTTGCGCTAACTTTGGAAGAATTATCCCAACTCTTGAGGATTCCCATTCTCAATCAACTACCTTTCAACGGTACGGAAAGAGATCCAAATCCAGAAGATATTTCTCAAGCTCTACACTTGCAATCATCTGATGTCACAACCAATTGGGAAACAAGGAGTGGTGTCAAGGATTTCCTAGCAAAGTTCTTGTTTGAGAAAGCCCGAAATTGTTGGAACTCCTTGGATTTGTAAGCCTTTGAGGAAATTGTGGCTCTCCTCATCTATGTGATGGTTTTGTTTCTAAATCCTGACCAACTCATAGATGTGAACGCCGTCAAAATCTTCATATCCCGTAACCTGGTGCTTACTTTGCTAGGGGACATTCTACATTCTTTTCACACTCGCACTATGAGGAAACGAGGTGTCCTTATGTGTTGCACTCCTCTCTTGGAAAGATGGTTTATTTCGCATCTTCCCCAATCTGTATTAAAGAACGAGCAAGGTTCAAGGTGGTCACATAGGTTGATGACGCTCAAACATTCAGATATTCATTGGTGTTCCCAATCCCTAGAGAATGTTACTATTGTCAACCGTTATGGAGAATTCCCTAATGTCCCTTTACTTGGCATTAGGGGAGGTATCACCTACAACCCCTGCTTAGCCTTAAGACAGTTTGGTTACGCCCGAAGGGATGGCCCACATGAGATGCTCATTCAAGGTTTGGTATTTGACTACGAGAACGACGATCAAGGTCTTCGCCAGAGATTTATCCGAGCTTGGAGGATGTTGAACAAGGTAGATAGCAAGACATTTGGGAATAAGAATTCCATCCCTCTTGAGCCTTGCCTCAAATGGGTACGAACTCGTGCTCATAGTCTTATGATTCCTTATCCTTCCATTCTCCCGGTAATCATTGAGCTTGTTATGGAAGGAGATATTCCATACACTATCCTACATCCTAACATGCCCACCTCTCTTGAAGACTTACAAAGAGATTGGATACAACTCAAGGGGGAGCGATACACCTTCGAAGCCTAATTTTACGCTAGCGAGAAGAAGGTTTTGGAGCTCACTAAACAACTTCATAAGGAGAAGACTCTGAATGCCTACATCGCACCAAAGAGGATGCGTACCACCTTTTCATCTTAAAGTTTTTGTATTATTTTGCCCAAAGAGGCATTGATGTACTCAAGCTTTAATTTATTAATATAACATGTGTTTTCGTTTTTGTCTAAAACAAATTTGAATCTTTAAAATCCTTGAAATCATTGCATATGCATTTACCATTCATCATAACATAAGCAGATTTCTTGCAACAAGTATCCTCATCTTTCTACTATTTATTTCAGTAAGATGGATCTCGAGCAAACGGTGAAGGACCTCCAAGCACAAAATGCCCAATTTCAACAGACGTTCTTAACTTTAGCCAAAGGACAAGAAGAGTTGAAGACCTTGTTGGTTGAAGAGAAAAAGAAGAAAAAGAAAATAACCGAAGTTCTGAACATGGGAAGAAGATTCCAAGGACAAGCAAGAAGAACCCTGGACTTTGCAACATCATTTGGTGAGAAAGACAATCAAGATGGGAAAGGCAAGGAAGCAGTTGTCCAGCCAGATTCAGAAGAGGAAGAGGAAGAGGAAGAGGAAGAAGAAGATTATTTTGAAGAACAATACCCTCCAACCGATGACAAGTATAAGCATCTAGAAGAACGGTTAAGTGCAATGGAAATCCAAAAAGTGCCTGGATTGGACTTTGAGGAGTTGGGGTTAGTATCTGGGATAGTCATTCCTCCAAAATTCAAAGCACCGATGTTCGCCAAATACGATGGAGTTTCATGTCCCAAAATGCATCTCCAGTCCTATGTGAGGAAAATCCAGCCTCATACCGCTGACAAGGATTTATGGGTACACTTCTTCCAAGACAGTCTGTCTAGAACTCAACTTGATTGGTTTTATCAGCTAGAAAGAGCCAATGTTCATAACTGGGAAGATCTGGCTGCTGCCTTTTACAAACAATACCAATACAACACTGATCTTGCACCCACCCGTACTCAACTCTAGAGTATGGCCATGGTTTCAAGTGTAGGCTTTAAAGATTATGCGCAAAAATGGAGGGACTTAGCAGGAAGAGTCCAACCTCCCCTATCTGAAAGAGAATTAGTAGACATGTTCTTGGGCACCTTGTCCAGTCCTTTCTTCAACCACTTAATTGGGAGTTCATCGGCAGGTTTTACCGAATTGATATTGACCGGAGAAAGGGTGGAAGCCGGGATAAAGAATGGGAAGATTCAAAAAGATGCATCCTTTGCTGCTGTAAGGAAGCCATTCATCGGAAAGAAAGAAGTTGTTGCTATATACCCTTAGAGAAATCAACATAGGGCTGAACGTCGTCCAATGGTGGGGGCTGTAATGATTCCTAAACCTGTGCCAGCTCAACAAAGAAGTAACCAGCCAAGAATGGAAAGACCAGTCAAACAGTTCACCCGAATTAATATGACACTATCTCAAGTATTGCCGCATTTGTTAAGATCCAATCTAGTGACTTTGAAAGAAGCTCCAAAGAACCCTAACACAACCTCTCCTCACTATCATTCTAATGCCCGCTGTGCATACCATTCTGAGAGTCCTGTCCATGACACTAACAACTGCTGAGCTCTGAAGAACAAGGTACAAGAACTTCTTGAAGCCAAAGAGATTGAATTCGACGCACCAGAAATTCCCAATGTAATCACTGCCCCTATGCCCAAGCACGACCATAATGTCAACGCCCTTGAGGAAGATATGTTTGTTACTTCAATTGATGAAATTGTGACCCCACTCCTGACTATCAAAAAGAACTTGTTGAATGCCGATGTATTCCCAGGTTGTGATGAAAGCTGTCATTTCTGTTCATCCTTACCAACCAGCTGTCCTTTATTAAAATTAGGTATTCAATGCCTAATAGATAACAAGGAGATTTTTTTCGAGAAGACTTCAATTCCAACTGTTTCTAATAATGATGTTTCCATCGTGACCATTTTCGAAAATTCTTCCAGGGTCTCCACCAAAAGACCCGCTAGAATTACATCAATTCCTAAAGTAGCTCCGTTGGTAATTACAATGCCTGGACCAATCCCGTATTCATCAGACAAAACCGTCCCATGGAATTATGGAGGTGATGTCTACTACCACAGTATCAAACAAGATTGGCCAGCTGCCGAAGATTCAAGTTCTGAGAAAGTTGATTCTGATGTCAGTAATATCACAGGGACTAGCAAGATTACCCAAAGTAGAAGGGTATTCTTTCAAGAAATTGCTCCTCCAAAAGCTATTTCTGGACCCGTAATCATTCCTGTTGTTGTTGCTCCTCCAAAGGCTATTCCCAGTCCTGTAATCATCTCCTCTAATACTCCTGTTGACAAGACTGTTATCACCCCTACTGACATTCCTGCTTCCGAGTCAACCGAGACTCGAGGTAAAGGTATTCTGGTTGAGCTTGTCCGGACGAAGGCACAATCAATAGCTATCTCTGAGACCTCCCAAAAAGAGATGGAGAAAATTCTAAAGATCATAAAAAGAAGCGACTACAATGTAGTTGAGCAACTGGGGCAAACTCCATCAAAAATTTCCATGCTGGCTTTATTATTATGTTCCGAGGCTCATGCAAAGGCCTTGGTAAAATTCCAGAAAACTGCCCATGTACCCCAAGAAACATCTGCCGATCAGTTCCAAGACTGCGTAGCCAGCTTGACTGCAGATAATGGTTTAGGTTTTTTAGATGCTGATTTAACGCCAAGGGGGAGGAAGCATAATGAGGCATTGCATGTCTCAGTGGAATGCAGGGGAACGACCTTGGCTCATGTTTTGGTGGACACTGGTTCGTCTCTGAATATGTTGCCTAAAAAGGCTCTTGATAGGCTTGACTGTGAAGGATTGACATTAAAACCGAGCAACATAGTAGTGAGGGCCTTTGACGGCTCAAAAAGGATGGTGCATGGGGAAGTGGATATCCCCATAAAAGTTGGAACCCAAACATTTGATTCAACTTTTTATGTAATGGATATTCACCCTTCATATTCCTTCTTATTAGGCCGACCATGGATTCACAATGCTGGTGCTGTTACCTCGACGTTACATCAAATGCTGAAATATCCAATTCAGGGGAAGATCATCACTATTCATGGAGAAGAAGAGTATATGGTCAGCCATCTATATTACTTCAGATATGTGGAATTAGATGGGGAATTTATTGAAACTCTATTCCAGCACTTTGAAGAAGTCCCGCTAACTGTGACAGTAACCAAGGTTGTTTCTCAAGTCCCAAAGATCACAAGGCCTCCACTCAATATGTCATCTTTGAAGGATGCCAAGGCAGTGATAGAAAAAGGTGGGTGCATTATTTGGGGCCAATTCCCAGATATCCCATACAAATTTGACAAATTTGGTTTGGGTTTCACTTTAGGAGCCCAAAAAGCTGTACGCCGTGCTCGTGCCGGAGGACCATCCTTGAAGACCAGCAACCGCGAAGTCAACGCAGTAGAGGATGATGAAGATAACTACAACCTGGAGGATTGGATTTTCCCAACTGTCAGTGGAAGGCTCAACAACTGGGAGGCTAGAGATTTTGTCCCGGTCACATTTATCCCACATTAATTTGTCTTTATATTTTGTCGGATATGTAATATTAAAACAATTCAGACTCTTAAAACCTTGTGTCTTACCCGAGGCACAACGTCCATTTGTAAGGGTTATTATCTCATTTCCATATGACATCAATGAATCATGGACGTTTTTTGCATACAAACTTTGTGCTCATTGTTTTTCTTTTTTACATTTTTCATTTCTTTCAAAGATAGCTATACTCTTACACACTCACACTCATAATGCTGGTCTACATCCACTCAGGATCCCATGGGTAACGGTTCTGCTATGGCCTTCTGTGACTCTGAAAATATAATCTACCAAGCCGAAGACAAAGGTGAGGAAGATTGTGAAGTACCAGGGGAAATCACCAGGTTACTACAACAAGAAGAGAGGACCATTAAGCCCCATGAGGAACCAGTGGACACAATCAACCTAGGTACTAAAGAAGACAAAAGAGAAGTCAAGGTGGGTGACAATCTGGAACCCAGTGTCAAAAAGTGTCTGATTCAGTTGCTACACGATTATGTTGAGGTCTTTTCCTGGTCGTATAAAGACATGCCAGGGCTTGATGTAGATATCGTAGTACATCGTCTACCTACCAAAGAGGACTGCCCACCAGTAAAGCAAAAGGTCTGTCGCATGCGACCAGACATGTCAGAGAATATTAAAGCAGAAGTCATGAAACAATTCAACGCCGGATTCTTGGCTGTCACCTCCTATCCGCAATGGGTTTCCAATGTTGTTCCCGTGCCTATGTGATTGGTGGAAATAGAACTGACTGTTTTAGAATGCTGGTTCGCGAAATGTCGCGGTAAGCAAGAGTCGCCACCGTCTTTTATTTTCTCCAACAAGGAAAGGATAAAAGCACAGCAAAATTCCTTTTCGAGATGTTTCTCAGTTCGGGAGGTAGATTATAGAAAGGGAAGGTGTTAGCACCCTTTCTATCCGTGGTTATCCACGGGCTCTTAGGTACTTGCTCACTATGTTTTCAAAATGTTTTTGCTTTTCTTGTGTTTGTGGGTTTTGAAAAAGTTTGTTTGAAAACTTCGATTTAACTCTTGTATCTGTCCTCAAGAGTGTATGAAGTGTTTGTTTGAAAACTTTTGTCAGAAAAGTGTAGGTGCGAAAAGTATTTTTGTTTTTTTTTGAAAGAGCAAGTACCTGAGAACCTCTACCTACTCAAAAGAAATTAAGCTGTGTAAATGTCCTTTAGACAGTACTATCCCACTATTGAGAAGTAGGTAGCACCGTTGTTGGAGTTTCGGGTCAATTCGATTATAGGGACATGTGGTCACCAAAGCAATAGTAGGATGCCTTAGCGGTAACCCTAATGTCCTAGATCATTTTTATCGAGGCAACCGTTTCGAGGCAACTTTTTGATCTTTAGACAGGAGGGCGACCTCTAAAACACCCTATACTCAATGACCACGTCGAGGCAACCAAGTGAGACGTACCCTAGGAGTGGCATGTGCGAGTGTGTCAGGATTCAGTTAAGTTATCTTTGCACATGTTATGGTGAGCTACGGGTTGATTTTAATTTCAGAGATAAGTCTTGTCATGCATAGCCTAGTTAACATACATCTAACAGTTAATAGTTGCGAAAAGTAAATCTAAACTATTACAAGGCGTCGGGTATTTACATCGCCAAAAACAAACCCTTTGAAAAAGTAAATTGTGGGAAATTAAAGAAAGCGATAAAAAGTCCTAATTAACGCTATTACATCCTCAGAGCAATTACATAATAATGGATCAAAAATTAATCAAGAATAATCACACGCGCGAGAAAAATTGGATCGGGGAAGTCCTTAGGGTTTTGACCCTTTTTGAGAAAGAAAGAATTTTTGTTATTTTGCATTTAATTAAATTAAACCTAAAACTAATTAATTAATTAAATAAAAGAAAGAAATATTTTTGGGTTTTTTATGTTTTTAAAGAAAATAAAATAAAAAAAGATAGTTAAAATTGTCAAGAACCCTAATTCTATGTTGATTTGCAAAAAAATATTAAATTTAACCTAATTAAAACTAAATTAATTATGTTAGTATTTATTTACAAAAATAACTAATTAAATTTAATAAATAAAAATATTATTATTTTTTAGGTTTTCTGAATTTATTAAGAAAAATAAATATTAATTTGTTAGTGTTAGTAGTTAATTAAAAAATTAATAAAAAGAATTAAATAGATTAAAAAGGAGAAGAAGAAAATAAAACCCATGGGGGTGCTGGCCCAATTTTGGAGGTACGTTTGTAATTCTGAAGCCCAATTGCTCAAGCCTGTTTGACTTTCTGAGATCCTCCATGCGCATGTTGACTAAGGAGTATGCTAGTCTTTCAATCTAGGCCATAGGATTTGAGTTTGAGGCCACTTGGCGCCTGGGAATTGGAAGCGTATGGTGGACATCCCCTTGCAAGCTGCATGTGAACATGTGAATAAAAATAGAAACAAATGTTTTGGGGGACCTGGGATTCGAACCCAGGTCCCAGCGCTCACATGCCAATGCCTTAACCACTCCACTACGCTGCTTCAATTGTTAGTAAAATAAGTGGCGATTATTATATTGGGAAATTTATTAATATGCTGTAAAACAATAAAACGCGCGCTCTTTTTTAAACCGGCTAACCAGGTACTAACACATCATCATCTTCTTCATTGTTCCTGCAAAAATATAAACAGATAGCGGGGGTTTTTAACCCCCACTAACCATTGCAACGAAAAATAGCGATTAGCACCATGATACATATAAATATTTCGCGAGGGCTCCTTTGTGTTCGTCTTGGTCTCGTGATTTCAACCATATGTCTCACAAGTCCTAATTTTTCCTGGATTGAATAGCCCTAATTTGAAACTCAAGAACCCTAAAAAATCGTTCATGGCATCTTTGGATTCAGTGCATTATAGTTCAATTAAGTGATACCATTAGCTTCATATGGTTCCTAGCAACACAAATCAATCAAGAAAACACGTTAAATATGCATGATTTAAGAGTTACGATTTTGGATAAAGATGGCAAACTGTGGTTCTGTATTCCTTGATTTCTTAAGCTTTGATGTCTGAATTTGATGGCAAAACACTCCTGGGAACTCCTGCAAGATGTTTGAATGAAAAGCACGCCTTGAATTGGCCTGGAATGCAAAGATCAGTTTTCACTTTTTCTTGAAATTTCTTGAATATGCTAGGGTCTTTTCTGCAGCTTTTTCACGTCCATTAGGTTAGGATTTGCTTGCATATATATAGGGCAATTGAATTAGGTCAAAAGCTTGAACAAAAATCCATTGCATTGATGCTTGAATCCTTGATTGGAAATCAAATCTTTTTGATTTTTCATGATTGGAAAATGTTGCCAATTTTGGATTTTTTGTATCTTTGACTTGGTGCTCGAATTTGCCAGCATATCTTGACCATATTTGCTTCACAAATTGATTGAAAATCAAATCTTGCATTTTCCTACAATTTAAATTAATTAAATGAATTAATATTAATTAAAAATCCAATTAATCAATAAAAATAAGAAAATAAATTCCATTAAGCTTGATGGGTCGTGCATAGGTCATGGATGAAGTTTCAACAAGAGATTTGAGGCCCATTAGCAAAAATAAGGTGTTTTGAGCAAAGTTGACTTTTGCAAATTCATGAAAGTTTCCCAACTTCTCCAATGCACAACTTGCTCAATTTTGATTATATGACCATGTTCTTGGACATTTTGGAAAGCTCTTGAAGTCCTCTAACCAATGCCTTTGGTCCCATGTCATTTGGATTTACCAATCTCCAGTTATGGCCTTTGACTTAAAGTTCATTTTTGTTGACTTTTGAATTTGACCTATAATGTAAAAATTGATAACTTTTTGTGAGAGCATTTCTTGAACTTGGAGTGTGCAGAAGGATTATAAGAAATTGCATCCCCTTCAATATGAGCATTGGATGGGATTTTTCTGACAAACCATGAAAAAGTTATGCCCTGGTCAAGATACAGTTGACTTTTCTATTGTCCAAAAATAATAACTTTTTGCACCTTGATGATTTTTGAGCTATCCTTGTGGAATCATGATCAAGACTTGATAAAATGATGATTGTGGACTCAAAATGAGATGTTGACCAAAAATTCTGACTTTTGACTGCAAAATGACCATTTTGCCCTTGTAGTTGACTGTAGGTCAAATGAGGCTTTTGACTGTGCAAATTAGCATTGTGA
The DNA here is from genome assembly GCA_948472305.1 of Vicia faba. NCBI lineage: Eukaryota > Viridiplantae > Streptophyta > Magnoliopsida > Fabales > Fabaceae > Vicia > Vicia faba. The sequence continues at coordinate 745,790,721 of OX451736.1, read as the reverse complement.
GTCTTGAAACTTGGTATGTAGGTGCTTGAGGATGTATATAGGCCTATGAGACTTGATTGAACCATTGAAAACCTCAAATTCCTTGAAAGAACCAAAACCCTAATTTCAGCTGGCTTAGGAGGTGATTTGACTGTCTACCTCTTGAGCCAATTTGAGTAATTTGAAGATCATTCTTGACAAACCTTGAAGAATATGGGAGGGCAAATTTTGGGGTACAACAGTTGCCCCTGTTCAATTTTCTTAAACTTGAGGATATAGATTGTCTTTCGAGCCTTTCGTGATCCGAAGGTGGAAGATAATTGAACACTAGAGTGCCCAGAAATTTGCACTCGCATAGTGTAGTATCAGCAATGTGATGTCGGGAATGGGCTTACAGATGCCATTTGGAGAGATGATGGATAGGAGGATGGGCTTATAGATGCCATCTGGAGACGTGACATAATCTTGTCGGGGATGGGCTTATAGATGCCATCTGGGAATCCATATGGGAATGTAATGGATAGTTGTGGAGACGGGCTTAAAGATGCCATCTGGAGATTGTTTGTTGAATTGTAACTTGGTAGGTTGAAAGAAGGAACCTGTGTAGGGCTGCCTGATGATGAGTCCGTGTAAAACTGCATCTTGGAAGAGAAGGAACCGGTGTAGGGTTTCTTCATGATGGTCAAGTAGATAGTTGTCCTGTCTGTTTTCAGGTATTAATCTCTGACCTGAGAAAGAAAGATAGTTTTCCCAGCTTGCTACAGGTATTAATCTTCAATCTCTTCATTGTAGATAACTTTCCTGTCTGGTTTCAGGTATAGACCTACAATCAGTCGTCCACAGATATTTCCTGGCTAGTTACAGGTGTTGATCTGGAACTTAAGAAAGGTTTTTTTTTATAATGATGTGATGAAGGAATCTGAGACGATTGCTACTCCAAATAGATGATGAAGGAATCGGGGACGATTACTACCTCAGCAGGATGATGAAGGAATCTAGGACGACTTCTACCTCAGCAGGATGATGAAGGAATCTAGGACGATTACTACCTCAACGGGATTATGAAGGAATCTTGGACGATTACTACCTCAACGGGATGATGAAGGAATCTTGAGTGACTTCTACCTCAATGGGATGATGAAGGAATCTTGGACGATTACTACCTCAACGGGATGATGAAGGAATCTTGAGTGAATTCTACCTCAACGGGATGATGAAGGAATCTTGGACGATTACTACCTCAACGGGATTATGAAGGAATCTTGGACGATTACTACCTAAATGGGATGATGAAGGAATCTTGAGTGACTTCTACCTCAACGGAATGATGAAGGAATCTTGGACGATTACTACCTCAACGGGATTATGAAGGAATCTTGGATGACTTCTACCTTAAAAGGCTAATTTTTATCTGTCGATTGATCTTTCCTGAATATGCAAAGAGTTAGTTGTGTGCAATGTCATGATGTATGCATTGTGTAATGATGTTCTCAAAGTAAATGAGATTTATGATATGATGCGTATGTGCATGTATCATGATGTATGAAAATGTGATGTTTTAGCTGGGAAAATAAATCCCGGATAGCTGCTGGAGCATGATGTTGAATTCTTCGTTTCCGCTGGGGATGATGAACGAAGATGATTGTGTGAATAAACCTGTAGGAGAAGATGACTCCGTTGGGGAATAAACTTGATGAAGAGATTACTCTACAGGGAATTACTCTATGGGGAGAGGATTGCTTCGCTGAGATTTTAACGATAACTCCGCTGGGGACTCCGTTGATAAGCTCTGTTGGGGATTTTGATGATGAACTCCGCTGGGGATAGAAAGAACTTCGCTGGGGATGATCTCTCTGTTGTAACTGGCTGAGGATAACCCAGTTAGACTCTGGTGGGGGATGACCTTTGTATTTGGATGAGGAGAGACATTTGTACTCTGCAGGGGATAAGCTTCCAGAATCTACTGGGGAGATGATTCAACTCTGGCGGGGAAGCTTTTTTAAACTACGCTGGGAAATGACTCCCCTGGGGGTATCTTGTATTCCGCCGGGGAACAATCTTACATTCTGTCGAGGAATATTAAGAACGCCGGGGATGCTTGCTGGGGAATATCTTTATACTCCACTGGGGAATATTAAGATCTACTGGGAATACCCAACTTCTTTAGGACTGATGGTAGACCAACTCTGCTTGGGGAGAGTATTGCTGATTTGTCCATGGTTGCAAGTCTCAGTGGGGAGAGCTTCCATTACTGTCTTACTCTTGGGGAGTGAAGGTATCTTGGTCCTATTCTTCAGCTGAATCTACCTTGTACCTGGAGGACAGAGCAGCTTGTACAATTCAGACAATTCTTATTGCCCTAGTTTCTGCGGGAGAAGAAGGCCTATGAGGTGCTTGATAACCGCCGATTGACAAATCTTCTTCTGGTAGACAAGTGACGAGATGACGGGACATAGTCGTACGCTTTGATCCCTAATTTTTGCCTGGACCGCCCTTTCGGGTTTTCAGTCCATCGGGATACCCTTTTTTTCCCAAGCCGCCTTTTCAGGTTTTCGACTTGCCGGGTGTACAGATTTTTTTATTTTCATCCCTTATTTTTTCCCGAACCCTTTTGGTTCGCCGGGAAGCCCTTATTTTTGCCAAGGCCAGTCAACCTAGCGGGTCTTGGATTATGCATAGTATTTTTTGACTATGTCCACGTTCTCAGGATGTAGGGAGGTGCCACTGTTGGTAGCGTTATGTTTCCATACTACCAGAAGATGTTTGATCGTGCAAGATTCGTCGTTGGAATTCATGTCCAATGCCCCAAGTGATTCAGACGGAGATCTGCCCCTGGCTATTTGGCATTTTGAGAGATTCCCTGAAACATGACTTGACTGCCCCAGATGATGGACAATGCTCATGTCGTGCCCCTGGATTGGAAGTGTTTTTCCACTTGAGATTTTTTGTTCACTAGATATTCGTCGTGCGAATTTCTCTGCTGTTGAACAAATAGTCATATGCAAACAATGTTATTTTAAGAATGCAAAGCTTATGTCTGTCTTGAAGTTTTTTTTTTTGAAAATGCAGTTTTCAATAAAACAAGTGATTTTTGTAAAATGTGATGTCAACTCAGGATTTTACAGCGAGCCCTACAGGAGCAAGATACCTTTTGTAACAGTATGCTTTCGAACTAACCCATGCTTCAGCTAGGACTTTTAAGGGTTATAACGTGGCCTGGTTCAAGGTTTTAAGAAACAAAGGATAAAGGCTCAAAGTTTATTTGTACCCACCCGTTCTTCGTGATGTTCTTCGATCCTAAACTCAGCTAATCGTGCATCAGATCTTGTTTGAGTCTTTGCTCTGATATTCCGGTGATGGTTCGGACACTGATATTTTATTTTGAATAGGCAGTCATTTCTTTTTTGTTGAGGTTTTGCAGGACCTCTTTCTTTTCGATTTTATTATCCCTGTCTTTTTGCCTGAACTGTTTCTTTTGTGATTACAGTCAGCGGGATGCCCTAGTTTTTTTGTAAGTCTCCTTCATAGGTTTTGACTTATTGGGCTTTTATTTTGGAGAGATAATGATTGCCTGTCTTGACGATTATAGGGAACCATCACCGTTTTTTGTTTCGGAAGGACTCCTTTGATGCCGTTCGTTGGGCACCTTGATCAACTGAGAGAACTACCCTGCCCCAGGTTATAATTAAGGGTTTTAATTTTTGCGTGAAAAGAAAAAACTCCAACTTCTTTGGCTCAAAGGGGTTGACTAGGGATTATCTTCCTTATAACTCCACTGTTTAGGATTTGAAACAATGCCTGTACTTCATCAGCGGGGTCTGTTCAAAAGCATACTGTAAAGATCGTGGTATCGTTTTCGTCATCCTCCCTCAAGAGGCTTAGAATTTTTTAATCGAGAGTTTGAACATCACAAAAAAATGAAAGCAATTTGAATATAGTGAATACGAATGGATTGATTCAAAACAGACATATGCAATGCATTGATAAAGTAACAAAGTTTAACATGAATAAATGTTTGAACAATCAAAAGAAAATTACAAATTGAAAATTCTAATGCACAAAAGACATTCTCAATTACTTGGTGTAGGATCAGTGATCAAACTTAATCTCCTTGGCATCAATCAAGTCTTGGATCTTGTTCTTCAAACTCCAACATTCGTCGGTGTCATGCCCAGGATTGTCAGAATGGTAGGCACATCTCACACTCGGGTTATACTTGGAAGAGGAAGTATCAGGATTTTGAGGAGGATCCTTTAGTGTGATCAGTTTCACCTTCAACAATTGTTGTAACGCCTGAGACAAACGCATGTTGATGTCAGTATACTGCCTTTCTTGATATCTTACCCTACGCCTATTGCTCTGTCTTTTTTGAACAGGCGCGGGATCGGAGATTTGGGTTGCCCCTACATGTTGATCACGACAAATCCTTTTACCATACACAACATTGAACTCTTTTTTTCCATTGTGGGGCTTTTTCTGAGTATTAGAAGGTGTAGCTTCTTGAATCTTCCCGCTTTTGATGCCAGCTTCAATTCTTTCACCAGTCAAGATAAGGTCTATAAACCCGGCTGAAGAATTTCCAATCAAATGGTTGAAGAACGAACCAGACAGGGTCCCCAAGAACATATCAACAAGCTCACAGTCAGTTAAAGGTGGCTGCACCCTTCCAGCAAGGTCTCTCCACTTTTGGGCGTACTCTTTAAATCCCTCACCGTCCCTAATGACATACCCTGGAGTTGGGTACGCGTAGGAGCGAGGTCGGAATTATACTGATACTGCTTATAGAACGCAGTAGCCAAAACCTCCCAGTTACGGATACTGGCTCCATCCAACTGATAGAACCACTCGAGTTGAGTCCCTGAAAGACTGTCCTGGAAGAAATGGATCCACAAATTCTTGTCAGCTGTGTAAGGTTGGATCTTCCTTACATACGACCGGAGGTGCAGTTTTGGGCAGGAGGCTCCGTCGTATTTGGAAAAAGCAGGTGCCTTAAACTTATGGGGAATCACCACCCCAGAGGATAATCCTAAGTCTCCAAAATCCAACCCGGGCACATTCTGAATCTCCATGGCGCTCAGGCGGTACTCCAACTGTTTATACCTATCCTCAACAGGAGGATATTGCTCTTCATCATAATCAGTCTCGTTGTCGGAGACAACGGGACTAGGAACCCTTCTCTCTTGTGGACTGTCTTTCCCTACAGATGAAGTGGTCAGATCAACCTCATTCTGCAGTCCATTCCCAAACCCGCGTCCAGTGTTGAACAAGACGGTCCTCTTCTTCTTCTTTTTCAGAATTAGAGTCTTCAACTCCTGTTGACCCTTGGCTAAGCTCACAACCAACTCTTGGAACTGGGCATTCTGGGCCTGGAGGGCCTTGATAGCTTGTTCAGTGGTAGGTTCAGAAGACATGATGATTGCTGAAATAAACAGCGAAGAAGATAAGTGACCTGTAATGGTACCTGTAATGCAATGATATGTATGATATATGTATGCAATGTTTTCAAGGATCTCGCGGGGTAAACAAAGAAACTTGTTAGAATTTGAATCTGGTAGCTTGATTAAAGGAACTTCCTGTTGCTGAGAATCCTTCTTCAAGAGTCAAAGCTCACCATATCGAGTGGGTCATAGCCCTGACTCAAGTTATCATGTTTTGATCTCCAAATAGCCTTGGCTAGAGGAAAATAAATCCCCTTTGCCCCTTGCTAGACATTTGGTTCATCACGACCTGCACCACAAACCTTTGAGATCCTTGAAATGGGTTAGTCCTTATGCAGGATGTATGCAATGATGTTATGATGTCATGATAAAGGCACCCCATAAGTATTCACAAAAGGCAAACATGGTAAAGGCACACAAGTCACACAAAAGAGCCCTTAGATTTCAGGCTAGCATGAAGTTTAGGTACTACCCTCTTTCAGTTTCAGTTGGTTAAGACCTGTCCTAAAAATAGTAATCGGGTTCTAGAGGATCTCAATATCACTGACTACCCTCGATCGGTCATAATTCCAGTTTGGCAACCTTTTCTTGCGGCCGGAACCGTCGCGAGAGTTTAGCCTCAATGAGTGTAGCATACTACTACTGTTCTATGGCCAAGTTGGTCAATTTAAGGTTCTAAGGTCAGTTGGTGCTTAATGACTCCTCAGAAGACCCATATTCTCCTCGTTTCAACACAAGGGATATCGGTACAGACCAAGGTGTCACACCAACGTAGCTACTGCTTCACCCGTGTCGGTCTACGCCGGACATGTCCCTCACAGTTTATTGCTACTTACCTAAAGGGTATTCCCCATATCCGGGTTAGGATCTATAAAACTCTGATACAAGCCCACAAAATTAAAGCATACAAGGCATACATAGTGATCTAATCCTAAGGTACACCTCACTTATTATGTCCCCAACAGAGTCGCCAGTTCTATGATCGGTGGAAATAGAACTGACTGTTTTAGAATGCTAGTTCGCGAAATGTCGCGGTAAGCAAGAGTCGCCACCGTCTTTTATTTTCTCCAACAAGGAAAGGATAAAAGCACAGCAAAATTCCTTTTCGAGATGTTTCTCGGTTTGGGAGGTAGATTATAGAAAGGGAAGGTGTTAGCACCCTTTCTATCAGTGGTTATCCACGGGCTCTTAAGTACTTGCTCACTATGTTTTCAAAATGTTTTTGCTTTTCTTGTGTTTGTGGGTTTTGAAAAAGTTTGTTTGAAAACTTCGATTTAACTCTTGTATCTGTCCTCAAGAGTGTATGAAGTGTTTGTTTGAAAACTTTTGTCAAAAAAGTGTAGGTGCGAAAAGTATTTTTGTTTTTTTTGAAAGAGCAAGTACCTGAAAACCTCTACCTACTCAAAAGAAATTAAGCTGTGTAAATGTCCTTTAGACAGTACTATCCCACTATTGAGAAGTAGGTAGCACCGTCGTTGGAGTTTCAGGTCAATTCGATTATAGGGACATGTGGTCACCAAAGCAATAGTAGGATGCCTTAGCGGTAACCCTAATGTCCTAGATCATTTTTATCGAGGCAACCGTTTCGAGGCAACTTTTTGATCTTTAGACAGGAGGGCGACCTCTAAAACACCCTATACTCAATGACCACGTCGAGGCAACCAAGTGAGGCGTATCCTAAGAGTGGCATGTGCGAGTGTGTCAGGATTCAGTTAAGTTATCTTTGCACATGTTATGGTGAGCTACGAGTTGATTTTAATTTCAGAGATAAGTCTTGTCATGCATAGCCTAGTTAACATACATCTAACAGTTAATAGTTGCGGAAAGTAAATCTAAACTATTACAAGGCGTCGGGTATTTACATCGCCAAAAACAAACCCTTTGAAAAAGTAAATTTCGGGAAATTAAAGAAAGCGATAAAAAGTCCTAATTAACGCTATTACATCCTCAGAGCAATTACATAATAATGGATCAAAAATTAATCAAGAATAATCACACGCGCGAGAAAAATTGGATCGGGGAAGTCCTTAGGGTTTTGACCCTTTTTGAGAAAGAAAGAATTTTTGTTATTTTGCATTTAATTAAATTAAACCTAAAACTAATTAATTAATTAAATAAAAGAAAGAAATATTTTTGGGTTTTTTATGTTTTTAAAGAAAATAAAATAAAAAAAAGATAGTTAAAATTGTCAAGAACCCTAATTCTATGTTGATTTGCAAAAAAATATTAAATTTAACCTAATTAAAACTAAATTAATTATGTTAGTATTTATTTACAAAAATAACTAATTAAATTTAATAAATAAAAATATTATTATTTTTTAGGTTTTCTGAATTTATTAAGAAAAATAAATATTAATTTGTTAGTGTTAGTAGTTAATTAAAAAATTAATAAAAATAATTAAATAGAATAAAAAGGAGAAGAAGAAAATAAAACCCATGGGGGTGCTGGCCCAATTTTGGAGGTACGTTTGTAATTCTGAAGCCCAATTGCTCAAGCCTGTTTGACTTTCTGAGATCCTCCATGCGCATGTTGACTAAGGAGTATGCTAGTCTTTCAATCTAGGCCATAGGATTTGAATTTGAGGCCACTTGGCGCCTGGAAATTGGAAGCGTATGATGGACATCCCCTTGCAAGCTGCATGTGAACATGTGAAGAAAAATAGAAACAAATGTTTTGGGGGACCTGGGATTCGAACCCAGGTC